>CM054062.1:39146399-39746399 GCA_028641055.1 Alopecurus myosuroides
CGGCGTAGGACTTCTTGCCGCCGCCGCCGCGCTTGGCCGCCGCGGCGCCGCCCGAGCCCGCGAGGCACAGCGCGGCGAGGAGGAGCAGGGGGAGAAGCGAGCGTGGATGCTCCATTGGTGGTGGTGTCGGCAGCAGCAGGCAGCGGCGCATGTGCCGTGGGAGTGAGACGCGGAGAGAGAGGGAAAGATGGGATCCTTTGCTTGTGTGGCGCCAGCTTTATAGTACAGCTAGCTAGAGCTAGTATTACTGCGGCAGCACAGCAGGCAGGGCTGCGGGAGTGATGAGAGGTGCGCCGCTGCCGCTGGCCTGTTGCGGGCGAGATGCGCGGGTGGCACTATTTGGCGTGACCGGATGATGCTCTCCATCGGTCTCGCGCAGTCGCGCGGTCCGTCCAACTGACTTAACCGTGACCGCGGCGAAGTTGAGGACGCATGCCGAATGTGCACGACCAGGTGACGTCCATGAATGAATTACTAGTCTGAGACGAAACGATCCGTGTACGTATACATGAGCTGCTGAACAGAAACATTGGTTCTACTAGTATTGACGTGCGGTCATATCTCGGCTAGCTGCTCGTGCTGAACAGCTGAGAGAGTGGACTTTCTTTACCTCTGTAAACACAGGGACAAAGTAACTCCACTACAGCCCCACGCCCTGCGTCCTGATACCCGGTACGTGCTGACTAAACATGAGTGTTTTTCATTCCTGGGGCCGATCAAGGATCATAATGAGATGCTCTTTTTCTTTTCTTCTCTCCCGGCGATCCTCCACCAGACTGGAGCCCATCATCAACTGGATCTGTGCCTGTGCGGAGCCAGGTGCAAGTTCTTCACGCCCGGGGGACAATGGCAACCCTAGGAGAGCTCAGCTCCGATCCCTGTCGTCTTTACTTTCGCCCCCGTTTCTTGTCCCAACCTAACCGCCTATTAATTGGCGTCCAGGCCTTTTGAGTCGGTTCCCTCGTGGTTCCCCTGAATCGCGCAACCCCTTTGGCTCGTCCATGTGTCCGGTGCGTGTGCACAGTAGCGTACGTTTGGAGATTACTACTGATTCCTCGCAGCCTGTGCCGTCGGATCGGCGCGAGCCTTATCCAGGCCGTTGAATGGAGCATCCAGCTTTCAGCCCTAACTGGTCCAGCGTGCGTGCGTGTGCTTAAGTGGTTTCTTAATCATGCGTAATTTGCCTTTTGCCACTCCACACATGCAATGACGCTTTGTAGCAACAAGGTCAACGCCGCGGAGCCTCCCCGAGCGATCTACCGGGACATAGGTCAGCACATGCAAGAGGAAATGGCGCTTCGGTGTCAGCATGACGTCACGACGACTAGTATATGATCTCAGCACGTCCACCTTTGTTTCCTCCCGGCGTATAAAATCTCTTGCGCTGCTACTGCTACGCGGTTGTTTGGAATGTGGACGTGCGTGTTTGGTTAAACTACGGTAACGATAATGGAAATGTAATCAGATCATAGGGTGTATTTTAGGGGTTGAATGGAGAAACTACAATTTTTTTTTTTTTGGTTTGGTTCTGTAATGGAAACAGTTTGGTTGGGCAACTTTGCAACATTGTCGCACCCGGACTTCTAGGGATACTCACCGTACGAACTGAACAGTATTCTGATTGGATTACGGGGCTTACCGGCACCCGCGTCCTCTTACGAGTAGGCCAACACTTATGTGTGACAACCAATCGCTACTGTTCACCGTCGATGTAAACTATCCCGTAGAAATCAGGACACTTCCATTGACGTACTTCAAACCATACACACATGGTACGTCAACGGCGTTGAACAACTGATATCACAACAGATCTCTACGACACAAAAGATTGAAATAAGTTGCAAATGGCTCTCATTAGAGCAGAGATAGCAAATACAATCATTCAGAGGACACATGTCCCAACAATACATCATTACATCACAGCGGAAGCATTCAACATGTCTGAGTACAGACAAGAACCAAATAGGCCTAAGAGGCCGGAAACGAAAAGATGGAGCCCATCCACGAGTCTCGGATCCTGCCCGGGTCCGCTATTTACTCGTCAGCAGTCTCGTCATACTCCATGTAGTAGCCACCATGTAGATCCTCGGATGCGTAGGTCTGCGGAAACCACAGCCCCAAAGGGGTCAGTACATAAACGTACTGGCAAGCAAGACTCACAATTCACCAAAGTGTAACCCGTCAACACCAAGCACAGATGCCTTGGGTTCAACGGAAGAGCGGGGATATAAAAGATGCTGCAACTGGCTGCGCTAACCAACTACAGAGATTCTACCACTTCCGACTAACAGAAAGGAGATAAGATCGAGGATTGTAACCAACTGAAAGATAACTTCAAACAAACCCATCCTGGATCTCGCCCCTTATCCAAAGAAGCAATCCGAGGATAACTCACACAGTTGGATTAAAGATGAGTCAAGTTATTGTGTGAAGAAACTATTACTAGTCAAGTTATTAATCATTGGGTGAAACATGATTGATCATTATGTTGAAGTTGTCCTGAGTACTTGTTAGCCAGTACTTTCACCAAGTAGTCCATAACCGCGGAAAACATGGCTTCTCGAGAAGATTATCCCTGCAGGGTTGCACCAATTTAGCCGTACACGCATGAATAACCCGCCAGATGGGAAATCACCCCACCAAGCGAGGTACTCAACACAACCAACCCTTCTTCGCATCAAGCCCAAAGCACCGCGTGTTGTGCGTGCGCGGCTAATCGAGCCCCCCGAAGAAAAGGAGGACCCTCATAGCACTGGAAGACCACGCCGCCCTAAATGCCGACTACGAAAGTTCCACCCGGGCGCCAAGGGCTCGCAAGATCATGCATGCAGCAAATGGAAAGCCCGAACTAGTACGGCGATTTGGACGAGATGCGAATCGGGTCAAGTTGAGGGGGGCGCCCATACTCGCTTCCCACATGCGGGTAGTGCGCTCATCATGGATCAGTAGACAAGACCCTTTTCCTATTAGGGTCGACACTAGCAGGCCTCAAAACCACCCTGGGCCTCCTGCCGGTGCCTTATCATCAAATTTATTATTAATAATAACATTAGCATGATTGATTGATTAAACATCGAGCCCCCAGAACGTAATAGAAATAGTAACAGAAAGTAACGGGTAACAGACTCGAGCAAAAACAACCCTAAGCATGCTAGTAAGACACGGGCTCAAACAATGGTTATAGGTGTGGAGGTGAGGCAATATCAGGGTTAAAGGATACATGTGATAGGTTCGTAACAGAAACAACTCATCATAGGGCTAGCAGAATAGACAACGGAAAGTATCGGTAACCAATGTTGAAAGGAACACGATGGTTCATGTGAGTGATAACTTGCCTGCAAACCCAGTAGCCTGGTACTGAGCTAACTCCTTAGAGGGGTGTCGTAGGTATCGTCGGTCTCAACGTCGTCGTGTATCCGAGAAGAAGCAAACAAACAAGGCAGAAATATAAACAATCAATATCATGGCATTGTGCACAATCAAGATGATGCATGACAGTTTAATTGATGCATCCAAAGGAAATAGTTGACAAGATAGAAACAGGATTAAATGGACCCATATGCAATTGGATTGCATATGGAAAGCCCATGAATTATGGTTGAATTAATTGTTTTACAACTAATCATTATATGAAAGTGGATTAGCATGATGCATGGATGAGGAAAACAGAAAAATAACAACAATAGAACCAAATGGAAATAAGGGTTAACAAGTTTGGAAATTCATTCATTAAGTTAGGAATTTTTGGTTACTTAAAGGTGTTGCTCAAGCATTTGTTGTTTTCACCACTTTAAATTGTTCAAAATAGATAACAAAGTTTATATTTGAAAAGAACACAAGATTTTGGGTGGATTACATGTTTCACTTGTTGAAAAAGGATTTCAAATAAATTATTTATGAATTAAACAAGTTTAGGCAAGAATTAAATGAATTTAATTCAAACATGAACTTATTTGAATTTTTATTTGTCAAAGCATTAAACCAAATTCATATTTGAAAAGTTTATACTCTTAGGGTTGGGAAACATATTTTATATGTCCCAAAAGAATTTGTTTTGATCAAGTTATGAAATTACCAATTTTAAATGAAATAAACAAGGTTTAAATTATTTAACCAATTTTAGTTATTCAAAACAGAAAACAAAGTTTATATTTGGAAAGAGGGTTTAATTTTGCATGGAAAACATATTTCATTTGTGGAAATTGGATTTAAAATGATCAAGTTATTATTTTGGCAATTTTAAATGCAATAAACAAGAAACAGTTGTTTTCAGCAATTTAAATTATTCAAAACAGCAAACAAAATTTATATTTGGAAAGTACATGAAAAGTTGATTGGAAAACATATTTGGTTTGTTGAAGTTGGAATTTTTATGAACAAGTTATGAATTTTGCAAATTTAAGTGATTTAAACAAGAATTCAAATGTTTCACCAATTTAAAATATTCAAAACAGTAAACAAATTTTATATTTGGATAGAACATTTAATTTGGTATTGAAAACATATCAAAAATGTTGGATTTGGAGCTAAAATGATTTTATTATGCTATTTACAAGATATAGTGCAAATCTGCCATTTTTTATGATCTAGGGACTTAGGAAAAATTATTTCAGGGGTCTAGATTAATTACCAGGGGCCTAGGTGTGAATACCAGAAAGTTTTGTGACCAAACAATTGAAAAACAAAAAGTTTGGTAATTGTGCAGGGGGTGGGATTTGATCCCTGCACCTTCTGATGCGCCAAGGGGAACACAACCAGTGGGCTGATGGCTTCTTTGTGTTAGGGAGGGGCCTCAAGGGGGGTATGTGTTGCTGTGCCGCTGGGATGTATCTGAACTTACTGAACCCGAACAGGTACAGTACCTGTACCACGATAGAACAACGCCATCGAGGGCATGGCTGCTCGCCGGAGGGAACTAGGGGGCGCCGTGGGGGAGCTGTGGGGGGCGGTGGACCGCGGGAGGAGAAGGGAGAGAGGGAACCGAGGCGGGGGCGGCCTCACCTTGGGCTTGGCGATTGGAGGCGGACGGGTCAGATGCAGCAGGTCGAGCAGCAGGTCGAGCAGAGGGTTGTGGCCGCCTTGGGGAGGACGGCGGCGGCGGCTCCGGCCATCCCCGTTCGCGCCGAGGTGTTGGCGAGGAAGCCCGCGGTGGGGCGGTTCCATTCCCGCCCCCACCGCGGCCGGAGAGGCTCTAGCCGGCCGGCGATCACCGGGGCAAAACGGAGGAGTTTTTGGTTCAGTTTTGGGTTCGGTACAGAGAAGGGAGGCAGAGGAGGAAGAGAAGAAGGATGGCGGCGCTCGAGGGTGAAGGGTAGAGGTCTAGGGTTAGGCTAGGGCAGAGGGGGAAGGCTAGGTCTTAAGGGGAAGGGGGAGGGCTGCTGTCCGTTCTTTCTCTGCCATTGCTACGTGGATGCAGGGATCTCCTGCCGTACGAAGAAGACGATGGGGAAGGGGTACCAGGCCTGGGGGAAACATTTTTTTGGGCTGGGCCTAGTGCTCTCTCTCTCCCTCTGTTTTATTCTTTTTGTTCCATTTTTTTTTTGGCTGAATCGACAAATGAAGAAAAGGAGGGGTCTAGGGTTAGGAAAATTTAGGAGAAAAAATTGTGGATGAGTTATTTAGGGCAACAACAACATGTGTAACTTTTATTTTTCTAAAAGATTTGAAATCATTTGATATTTGCCACTTGTTTGAAAATGAATGGAATTTGTTATTGAATGAATTGTTAAGAGGACCCCTTTGAATAGTGTGAACCCTATTGATTAAAATAGAACAACTGATTATAATTTGGTTATTACTTTTATAACTTTCACATTTGGTGCTGTTTTGTGATTGCTTTGAATTTGGAAACAATTGGGAATTAATTGATTGAAATAAAAGCACCATTTTATTAGTTGATCAACATGGAATAAGATGAGAACAATTGGTTGTTTTTATTTGAAATAACATTTTGGAAATTGTAACATCACAAGGATGAAACAAAAGGTTTGAAGTTTTGGTTTGAAATTCAAATAGAAAACAAAGGAAAACAAATGAAAACAGTTGGAAAACAACTGAAAACAGAGGAAAACAAAAGGAAAAACAAGCAAAACAAATGCAATCAACATGATGCCATGATGCAAAACATAAAATAACAGAGAGCAAACATTCTAAAGGCTGTTTTCAGACTTGGGATGTTACAAAACGCCCCCCCCTTGAAGGAATCGCGCCCCGAGATTCCTACTGAGAAAAGAAAAGGTCCGGAAACTTCTTGGGAAGATCCTCTTGAACTGTGACACGTGAAACACATCGTGCCCATTGGATAGACGTCAGGGAATTAGCAAACCACCGGAACATTTTCAATTGAAGGAAGAGGTTTTTGTACCAAGGGTGTATAGCTGAATGGAACTTTATTCATTTGGAGAATAGATTATCTGGCTAGAATGGTGGAACAGAGTTATTGACATCAATCCAACCAAGAATGACATCAATGTCAGAATTAGCAACATGAGAGTAACGAGGAATATGTGGCCTCCCATTAGAATTGGATTGTTCTTACTTATGTTGGAAGTCAACATTTGAGATTCCGGAGAGTGAACGGTGATTTGATTGCTTAGTGGAACCAGAATTAGGTAGTTTGTTGTTGCCAAGATTTTGACACAAAAGGATGTGATGCTCCGGTATCAAACAACACTTTAGCTGGAATAGAGTTTAGCAGATGAACGAGGAAACTTTGATTAGACGCCGGTAGAATATTTGAAGTGGAAAACAACAACAAGATTCAACGCACGATCAGGATGTTGAGAAGAACAGGGTAACGAAGCAACACCGGGAAAACGAGAACAAAACTCCTGAGGTACTACGGAAAACCCATCCGGGCTTCTAAAGGATAAATATCTACTGCTTAAGGAATAGAGGATTTGCTTCCGGGGCTTACACGCCTCCGTTCTCAATCGTGAGTAGGCAACATGATAAATCATGTCACAACCACCTCCATTCCTATGGTCTAGTAGATATAACCATCCTAGAGAAACCAGAATTCGTGAAATCCTAACTTGAAAGTTTAGATGAGAAGGGAAAACAACGTTGCACTTCCTTACCAGAAAAGGGAGGGTGGGTGGGGAAAGAAGAAAAAGAACAGAATTCCTACTCTCACGTTTGATTTTCCCTATATAGCTACAAAATAGTTTCTAGACTCAACTGCGACCAGTAAAAAGGGATCCTACAGGCAGACAGGCTCTGATACCATTTGTCGCACCCGTACTTCTAGGGGATACTCACCGTACGAACTGAACAGTATTCTGATTGGATTACGGGGCTTACCGGCACCCGCGTCCTCTTACGAGTAGGCCAACACTTATGTGTGACAACCAATCGCTACTGTTCACCGTCGATGTAAACTATCCCGTAGAAATCAGGACACTTCCATTGACGTACTTCAAACCATACACACATGGTACGTCAACGGCGTTGAACAACTGATATCACAACAGATCTCTACGACACAAAAGATTGAAATAAGTTGCAAATGGCTCTCATTAGAGCAGAGATAGCAAATACAATCATTCAGAGGACACATGTCCCAACAATACATCATTACATCACAGCGGAAGCATTCAACATGTCTGAGTACAGACAAGAACCAAATAGGCCTAAGAGGCCGGAAACGAAAAGATGGAGCCCATCCACGAGTCTCGGATCCTGCCCGGGTCCGCTATTTACTCGTCAGCAGTCTCGTCATACTCCATGTAGTAGCCACCATGTAGATCCTCGGATGCGTAGGTCTGCGGAAACCACAGCCCCAAAGGGGTCAGTACATAAACGTACTGGCAAGCAAGACTCACAATTCACCAAAGTGTAACCCGTCAACACCAAGCACAGATGCCTTGGGTTCAACGGAAGAGCGGGGATATAAAAGATGCTGCAACTGGCTGCGCTAACCAACTACAGAGATTCTACCACTTCCGGCTAACAGAAAGGAGATAAGATCGAGGATTGTAACCAACTGAAAGATAACTTCAAACAAACCCATCCTGGATCTCGCCCCTTATCCAAAGAAGCAATCCGAGGATAACTCACACAGTTGGATTAAAGATGAGTCAAGTTATTGTGTGAAGAAACTATTACTAGTCAAGTTATTAATCATTGGGTGAAACATGATTGATCATTATGTTGAAGTTGTCCTGAGTACTTGTTAGCTAGTACTTTCACCAAGTAGTCCATAACCGCGGAAAACACGGCTTCTCGAGAAGATTATCCCTGCAGGGTTGCACCAATTTAGCCGTACACGCATGAATAACCCGCCAGATGGGAAATCACCCCACCAAGCGAGGTACTCAACACAACCAACCCTTCTTCGCATCAAGCCCAAAGCACCGCGTGCTGTGCGTGCGCGGCTAATCGAGCCCCCCGAAGAAAAGGAGGACCCTCATAGCACTGGAAGACCACGCCGCCCTAAATGCCGACTACGAAAGTTCCACCCGGGCGCCAAGGGCTCGCAAGATCATGCATGCAGCAAATGGAAAGCCCGAACTAGTACGGCGATTTGGACGAGATGCGAATCGGGTCAAGTTGAGGGGGGCGCCCATACTCGCTTCCCACATGCGGGTAGTGCGCTCATCATGGATCAGTAGACAAGACCCTTTTCCTATTAGGGTCGACACTAGCAGGCCTCAAAACCACCCTGGGCCTCCTGCCGGTGCCTTATCATCAAATTTATTATTAATAATAACATTAGCATGATTGATTGATTAAACATCGAGCCCCCAGAACGTAATAGAAATAGTAACAGAAAGTAACGGGTAACAGACTCGAGCAAAAACAACCCTAAGCATGCTAGTAAGACACGGGCTCAAACAATGGTTATAGGTGTGGAGGTGAGGCAATATCAGGGTTAAAGGATACATGTGATAGGTTCGTAACAGAAACAACTAATCATAGGGCTAGCAGAATAGACAACGGAAAGTATCGATAACCAATGTTGAAAGGAACACGATGGTTCATGTGAGTGATAACTTGCCTGCAAACCCAGTAGCCTGGTACTGAGCTAACTCCTTAGAGGGGTGTCGTAGGTATCGTCGGTCTCAACGTCGTCGTGTATCCGAGAAGAAGCAAACAAACAAGGCAGAAATATAACAATCAATATCATGGCATTGTGCACAATCAAGATGATGCATGACAGTTTAATTGATGCATCCAAAGGAAATAGTTGACAAGATAGAAACAGGATTAAATGGACCCATATGCAATTGGATTGCATATGGAAAGCCCATGAATTATGGTTGAATTAATTGTTTTACAACTAATCATTATATGAAAGTGGATTAGCATGATGCATGGATGAGTAAAACAGAAAAATAACAACAATAGAACCAAATGGAAATAAGGGTTAACAAGTTTGGAAATTCATTCATTAAGTTAGGAATTTTTGGTTACTTAAAGGTGTTGCTCAAGCATTTGTTGTTTTCACCACTTTAAATTGTTCAAAATAGATAACAAAGTTTATATTTGAAAAGAACACAAGATTTTGGGTGGATTACATGTTTCACTTGTTGAAAAAGGATTTCAAATAAATTATTTATGAATTAAACAAGTTTAGGCAAGAATTAAATGAATTTAATTCAAACATGAACTTATTTGAATTTTTATTTGTTCAAAGCATTAAACCAAATTCATATTTGAAAAGTTTATACTCTTAGGGTTGGGAAACATATTTTATATGTCCCAAAAGAATTTGTTTTGATCAAGTTATGAAATTACCAATTTTAAATGAAATAAACAAGGTTTAAATTATTTAACCAATTTTAGTTATTCAAAACAGAAAACAAAGTTTATATTTGGAAAGAGGGTTTAATTTTGCATGGAAAACATATTTCATTTGTGGAAATTGGATTTAAAATGATCCAGTTATTATTTTGGCAATTTTAAATGCAATAAACAAGAAACAGTTGTTTTCAGCAATTTAAATTATTCAAAACAGCAAACAAAATTTATATTTGGAAAGTACATGAAAAGTTGATTGGAAAACATATTTGGTTTGTTGAAGTTGGAATTTCTATGAACAAGTTATGAATTTTGCAAATTTAAGTGATTTAAACAAGAATTCAAATGTTTCACCAATTTAAAATATTCAAAACAGTAAACAAATTTTATATTTGGATAGAACATTTAATTTGGTATTGAAAACATATCAAAAATGTTGTATTTGGAGCTAAAATGATTTTATTATGCTATTTACAAGATATAGTGCAAATCTGCCATTTTTTATGATCTAGGGACTTAGGAAAAATTATTTCAGGGGTCTAGATTAATTACCAGGGGCCTAGGTGTGAATACCAGAAAGTTTTGTGACCAAACAATTGAAAAACAAAAAGTTTGGTAATTGTGCAGGGGGTGGGATTTGATCCCTGCACCTTCTGATGCGCCAAGGGGAACACAACCAGTGGGCTGATGGCTTCTTTGTGTTAGGGAGGGGCCTCAAGGGGGGTATGTGTTGCTGTTCCGCGGGGATGTATCTGAACTTACTGAACCCGAACAGGTACAGTACCTGTACCACGATAGAACAAGGCCATCGAGGGCATGGCTGCTCGCCGGAGGGAACTAGGGGGCGCCGTGGGGGAGCTGTGGGGGGCGGTGGACCGCGGGAGGAGAAGGGAGAGAGGGAACCGAGGCGGGGGCGGCCTCACCTTGGGCTTGGCGATTGGAGGCGGACGGGTCAGATGCAGCAGGTCGAGCAGCAGGTCGAGCAGAGGGTTGTGGCCGCCTTGGGGCGGACGGCGGCGGCGGCTCCGGCCATCCCCGTCCGCGCCGAGGTGTTGGCGAGGAAGCCCGCGGTGGGGCGGTTCCATTCCCGCCCCCACCGCGGCCGGAGAGGCTCTAGCCGGCCGGCGATCACCGGGGCAAAACGGAGGAGTTTTTGGTTCAGTTTTGGGTTCGGTACAGAGAAGGGAGGCAGAGGAGGAAGAGAAGAAGGATGGCGACGCTCGAGGGTGAAGGGTAGAGGTCTAGGGTTAGGCTAGGGCAGAGGGGGAAGGCTAGGTCTTAAGGGGAAGGGGGAGGGCTGCTGTCCGTTCTTTCTCTGCCATTGCTACGTGGATGCAGGGATCTCCTGCCGTACGAAGAAGACGATGGGGAAGGGGTACCAGGCCTGGGGGAAACGTTTTTTTGGGCTGGGCCTAGTGCTCTCTCTCTCTCCCTCTGTTTTATTCTTTTTGTTCCATTTATTTTTTTTTGGCTGAATCGACAAATGAAGAAAAGGAGGGGTCTAGGGTTAGGAAAATTTAGGAGAAAAAATTGTGGATGAGTTATTTAGGGCAACAACAACATGTGTAACTTTTATTTTTCTAAAAGATTTGAAATCATTTGATATTTGCCACTTGTTTGAAAATGAATGGAATTTGTTATTGAATGAATTGTTAAGAGGACCCCTTTGAATAGTGTGAACCCTATTGATTAAAATAGAACAACTGATTATAATTTGGTTGTTACTTTTATAACTTTCACATTTGGTGTTGTTTTGTGATTGCTTTGAATTTGGAAACAATTGGGAATTAATTGATTGAAATAAAAGCACCATTTTATTAGTTGATCAACATGGAATAAGATGAGAACAATTGGTTGTTTTTATTTGAAATAACATTTTGGAAATTGTAACATCACAAGGATGAAACAAAAGGTTTGAAGTTTTGGTTTGAAATTCAAATAGAAAACAAAGGAAAACAAATGAAAACAGTTGGAAAACAACTGAAAACAGAGGAAAACAAAAGGAAAAACAAGCAAAACAAATGCAATCAACATGATGCCATGATGCAAAACATAAAATAACAGAGAGCAAACATTCTAAAGGCTGTTTTCAGACTTGGGATGTTACAAACATGATGAGAGAATATACACCAATCGGTTAATCTGTTAGAGTACGTGATGGGCATGGCCCATTAGTCTTAGGGTTTGCTTAGGGGTCAAGTAAGTCTTGCTTAGGAGTCAAGTAAACCTCTCTCTATATATATGGAGAGGAGATGTATCAATCTAATCAAGCAAGAATTAAGAAGGAAAAAACTTCCCCTCTTGCCCCGCCGTGGGAAAGGACCCCACGGCCGGCTCTCTGCGCCCTCGCAGCTCTCTCTCCCCCGCTCAAACCCTAGCAGCCATAACATTTGGTATCAGATTCCTCGGTTGCGATGTCTTCGGGACTGCCCACCGCCTCCACCTTGATCGCCTCGTCGGGCGCGCCCACCACCATGGCGCCGCCGTCGGCGTCTGCGACTCCGGCCGCGCCGGCTCGGGAGCCCGCTCCCATCCTCTCGAACCAGGAGCTCTCCATGCGCCTCCGCGACCTGACCGAGTCGGTCTCCGACATCAAGCACGCCCTCGCCGTGCTCCTCCAGCGGACGGAGCCACCGCCGGTTTCCGCTCCGCCGAAG
Organism: Alopecurus myosuroides; assembly: GCA_028641055.1. Taxonomy (NCBI): domain Eukaryota; kingdom Viridiplantae; phylum Streptophyta; class Magnoliopsida; order Poales; family Poaceae; genus Alopecurus; species Alopecurus myosuroides. The sequence goes on from CM054062.1 coordinate 39,158,798, forward strand.
CAGGGGTTCCGATCACCGCGCTCAAGTTTCCGCCGTCGCCGTCTCCGCTGCCGTCGTGGGCCACCGCGCCCACGTTCGACCCCGGCCAGCCATCCGCGCCATCTATGGCGCCGCCTCTGCTGCCGTCATGGCCCACCGCGCCGCCATCCGCGGGGCCGCTCATGTTCCAGCATGGGATCTCCTACGACGTGACTGCGACGACCTCGTTCCCAGCAGCGCCACCGCCGTCCCAGGACAATTCCATCCCGCAAATCAAGTTCCAGCCGACGCCGTCACCGCTTCAGGCTTGGATCGCTACCCAGCACGTGTCGGCGGCGGCGAGGCTGCAAGCTGCTGCGCGCGGCCTCCTAGCACGCCGGCATGTGCGAGAGATGCGTGATTTGCAGCTGTAGCTCCTCCAAGTTGCGGTTTGCGGTGCAATGAACCTGGATCTCGTCCGCTGCATGGGGGGTCTTGGGCATGCGGTTTCCCCCAAGGGTGGCGGGCATGCTGTTTTTCCCACGGGCGGTGACCTCCAAGTCTGCGACATCGACAGTCAGCCGGCGGGGAGAATACATGGTGTCACCGATAGGCGTAGCACCACTGCATTCCGTCGTCGGCCGCCGCGAGGGCTCCCTTGGCCCCGATGGTGTCCTTGGGTTCCAGGAGGCTGCAAACGCACAAGTTCGGCGCGCGGAGAATTCTTGCCTTATCATTCGGAGTCAAAAAAAAAGAGTCACAGTCTCATTCGGGTTAGCTTATTTCAGGTCAATACAATAGGCCGACATGTAAAAGGCTTGTTTTTTAGGCGTTCGGTTTGTGTGGAGTCGAATCATCATTAGGTTGCAGCTCGAGGACGAGCTGCATGTCCAGGTGGGGTGTAGTGTTAGAGTACGGGATGGGCCTGGCCCATTAGTCTTAGGGTTTGCTTAGGGGTCAAGTAAGTCTTTCTTAGGAGTCAAGTAAACATCTCTATATATGGAGAGGAGATGTATCAATCTAATCAAGTAACAATTAAGAAGGAAAACCCTTCCCCTCTTGCCCGGCCGTGGGAAAGGACCCCACGGCCGGCTCTCTGCGCCCTCACAGCTCTCTCTCTCCCCGCTCAAACCCTAGCAGCCATAACATAATCACACTGAACCACAAAACAAACCAGCCTTAAAGTTCCAGATTTTCCCACAATGGACACCAAATTTAAATTGTCAACTCAAACAAAACCGTGCTTCATATACTCGTTCAGTATGTCTCAACATTCAAGCATCAAATGCTAAGTCATCGCGACGAATTTAATAAATTGACACTAGATAATAAACAAGATACTAACAATTTATAATTACTCTATAGGTAGAAGAGCTTTGCGGTGATTACAAGTTTAGAATATCATTGCTCTACAAATGGGATGGAATACTTGAAACCAATTCATAAGCAAAAAAACAAGTATGATAATTCAAATCCCATGTCATCACTATTTGAGTGGATTCCACTTTTTGCCCCGCAATTGTGCATCTGTGACACTTATTACCCCATTTAGTGAAACAAAATCAGAAATGCACCACATATAAATTTTTGAACATGGTTTTACCCCTTTTATTTTTGCATTTTTCGTTAAAATATACCAGCATGTTAGGTATATGTGATGCGTCAAAATATGCAAAGATTAGAGGGCCTCATCGACTATAATGTCTTGTATTCTCTTCACCATATGTTCAATTCCTCATCGTCACCCAGACATTTTTGAGTCTCAATTATCACCTCACACATTTCCTGCGGTCATGCCTCAGAAAAGAAAATCTAAGGTTTTTAAAATTGGTAATTAAGATTTTTTTTATTGGTTAGGATAATTAGTGTCACAAATGGATAACTAAGGGTGAAGGATGGAATTCACTCTAATTATTTTATAGTCTTGGTTCATAATTTTCCAAATCACTTTTCCTTTTCTAATTCCCTGTTCTCCTCATCTGTGCCAACAAATAGAGCCACATGTATAAGTTTTAGCACTACAGGAGAAGGCTAACATCATATGCATGCATAATCTAAGAAATGAGAAAGAAAAGATGCATTTGTTTCAAGATTAATGTATTACTCCCCCCCCCCTTATCGAAATGTAAGATGTTCTAGCATTTTCTAGACAACACGTATCTAGACATGTTTTAGTGTAAAATGCATATGAACCTATACACTAAAACATGTGTAGATACGTTTTGTGTAGAAAATGCCGAAACATCTTATATTTCGATACGGAGGGAGTATGTTCTTATGTTGTAACTGCTATGGTCACTAAAAGTGAGATTCATGGAAAAACTCATACACACGTATAGAGACATAAACACAACTTTTAGGACTTTGTCATGTCTCATAGACAAACTGTTTATCATTAGATGACCATGTTTTTCTGGTCATGGACATTTGTTATGTCAATATTAATGGAAGCACATTGTTGTTTCAATATTGTGATTGGTGTGAGACAATTCTTAACTATAGTTTTCATTCTTTCACAAGGTTGAACAACATGTTCATTATCATTTTGTCTAAAATTCACAAAGTTACTTTCGATTATATAATTTTTGCATGTGGATAATAACCGATGCCGATCGTGGACGCCGAGGCGAATGGCCTCGGGCTCGTCCTCATCCTCGGTGCCGATGGGCTCACGCTCCTCCAGTTCGGGCTCCGGCAACACCCCGCGTCAAGTCGGAACCAGATGACGAGCAACGGCGCCAGAACACGCGCGAAAATCTCACCATCAACGAGCGTCGCACGCCGTCACCTACCTGCGGCTTTCTGTGCCTAGTCACGCCAAAGAAGCAAAAGAAGGAGAAGAAGTGGGCGGGTTCGCTGCCAGAGTAAGTCGACACGGCGCCAACGACCCCGAGTACTTCTCGGCGCAAAGGATGACCGAGAAGAACTCCTTCAACGACGTACTTCCGACGGACCACTAGTGGAAACAACCCCTCTCGTCCAGGGGGCCGGGGGGCAGCTGTCCCGGTTGCAACCAAATCCGGGACAAATGCCCTGCATTGGTCCCGGTTCGTGCGCCCGGGGCAACAGGAATCGCCTGGGCGCATTGGTCCCGGTTCGTGGGGGGCATATCGGTCCCGGCTCTTGCCACGGACCGGGACCAATGCCTAGCCACAGGCCACGTGGCACGCGCATGACCTATTGTCCCGGTTCAGTCCACGAACCGGGACCAATGCCCCCTTCCCCTATATATACTGCCCCAGCCCCCCTCCTTCCATCTTTTTTTTTTGCTTGGAGGTGTGAGAGAGTGTGGTGTTAGTGTGTTTTTTTTACTATGCACACGAGGTGTTCGACGAAATTCCCGAGACGCACACAAGCTCACTAAAAATGGTATCTTCGACCGAGGTTAACAAATTATCTTTTTCATCTGTAACTGATACATAAAAAAATATTATTTGTCGATGTACTGTGGTCATCTCTGTATTAATATGTTATTGTAATGTATTTTGATAAACTTAATTATATGATGCAGATGGATGCACGGCATCGATGGATGTACGGTGACCGACGCACTTCCGAGTATATGGCAGGCCTGAATGCATTTCTTGCTGTAGCTCAGGCGAACAAAGATAATGGCTTTATGTGTTGCCCATGTGTTGATTGTCGGAACGTCAGAGAACATTCTTCCGAAAGAATCCTTCACGACCATCTACTTCGGAGAGGTTTCATGCCCAGCTATAATTGCTGGACCAAGCATGGAGAAAGAGGGGTTGTGATGGAAGACGATGAAGAAGAAGAAGAAGATCCTTTGTTCCCTGAATACGACAATACTGCAATGGAAGAGAATGCAGAAGAAGGAGGTGATCAAGAACAGGCATCAGAAGAGCCCGATGATGATCTTGGCCGAGTTATTGCTGATGCAAGGGAAGACTGTGAAAATAAATTGGAGAGGTTGAAGCTGGACAACATGTTACAGGATCACAAAAAATTGTTGTACCCAAATTGCGAAGATGGTAGCACAAAGCTCGGTACCACACCGGAGTTGCTGAAATGGAAGGCACAGAACGGTGTGACTGACAAGGCATTTGAGAGTTTACTTCAACTAATGAAGCCAAAACTTCCAAAGGATAACGAATTGCCTGAGAGTACGTACGAAGCAAAGAAAGCTCTCTGCCCTCTAGGATTAGATGTGCAGAAGATACATGCATGCATTAATGACTGCATCCTCTTCCGCGGTGAGAAGTACGAGAATTTGGATGAATGTCCGATATGCACTGCACTGCGGTATAAGATCAGAGCAGATGACCCTGGTGATGTTGACGGCGAGCCCCCCCGTAAGAGGGTTCCTGCTAAGGTGATGTGGTATGCTCCTATAATACCACGGCTGAAACGTCTGTTTAGAAACAAAGAGCATGCTAGGTTGTTGCGATGGCACAAAGAAGACCGTAAGAAAGACGGAAAGTTGAGGCACCCCGCCGATGGATCGCAGTGGAGAAAGATCGAGAGAGACTTTCCAGACTTTGCAGGAGAGGCGAGAAACTTATGGTTTGGCCTAAGTACAGATGGCTTTAATCCTTTTGGGGAGCAGAGCTCCAGTCATAGCGCTTGGCCTGTAACTCTATGTATGTACAACCTTCCTCCTTGGTTGTGCATGAAGCGCAAGTTCATTATGATGCCAGTTCTCATCCAAGGCCCGAGGCAACCTGGCAACGACATTGATGTGTATCTAAGGCCATTAGTGGAAGAACTCTTACAATTGTGGGGCAAACCAGGTGTACGTGTGTGGGATGAGAACGAACAAAAGCCATTTGACCTACGGGCGTTGCTTTTCGTAACCATCAATGATTGGCCTGCTCTTAGTAACATTTCCGGACATACAAACAAGGGATACAATGCATGCACACACTGTTTAGATAATACTGACAGTGTTTTTTTGGATAAATGTAAAAATGTTGTATACCTGGGGCATCGTAGATTTCTTCCGATCAAGCATCCCGTAAGAAAGAAAGGAGGGAAGCATTTCAGAGGTGAGGCAGATAACCGGAAGAAGCCTGAGCTGCGTAGTGGTAATGATATATTCGATATGGTCAAGGACCTAGAAGTAATCTTTGGTAAGGCTGCTGGCAGCCAACCAGTTCCGTACGGCCCTGATAAGCGCGCACCCATGTGGAAGAAGAAATCTATATTTTGGGAGCTACCCTATTGGAAAGTTTTAGAGGTCCGGTCTTCGATCGACGTGATGCACGTGACAAAGAATCTTTGTGTCAATCTGCTATGCTTCCTGGGCGTGTATGGGAAGTCCAAAGATACGCCAGAAGCACGGGAGGACCAGCAACGTATGAAAGACCCAAGCAACAAGCACACAGATAAGCGTCATTACTTAAGCAGCTACGCTCTTACTAAAGCAGAGAAGGAAATATTCTTTGAAGTCCTTTACAGTATCAAGGTTCTGTCTGGCTTCTCGTCGAATATAAAGGGGATAATAAACATGGCAGAGAAAAAATTCCAAAACCTGAAGTCTCATGACTGCCACGTGATTATGACGCAGTTGCTTCCGATTGCATTGAGGGGGCTTCTACCGGAAAATGTTCGAGTACCCATTGTGAAGCTATATGCATTCATGAACGCAATATCTCAGAAGGTAATCGATCCAGAAAGTATGACAAGATTACAGAGGGATGTGGTCCAGTGTCTTGTTAGTTTTGAGTTGGTGTTCCCACCATCCTTCTTCAACATTATGACTCATCTCCTGGTTCACCTATGTGAAGAGATTCATATTCTTGGTCCGGTATTTCTACACAATATTTTCCCCTTTGAGAGGTTCATGGGAGTCTTGAAGAAATATGTTCATAACCGTGCTAGGCCAGAAGGAAGCATCTCGAAGGGCTATGGAACAGAGGAGGTCATTGGGTTCTGTGTTGACTTTATTCCTGACCTTAAGACAATTGGTGTTCCTGAATCGCGGCATGAGGGGAGACTGAGGGGATAAGGAACGCTGGGAAAGAAAACAATGATACCTAGGGACGGGCATTCTTTGACCAAAGCACACTACACAGTTCTACAAAATTCTATGTTCATGGCTACGTATCTCGAGGAACACAAGAATATTGTACGGTCTGCAAACCCGGGGAAGGATGACTCATGGATTAAACGCGAACACATGGAGACTTTCGGAAGTTGGTTGCAAACACGTCTTATAAATGACACCACTGTTGAAGATCAGCTATACATGTTGGCAGGGTCACCATCTTCGACTATTGGGAGTTTTCAAGGGTACGAGATAAATGGGAATACATTTTACACGAGCTCCCAAGATAAGAAGAGCACCAACCAAAACAGTGGTGTCCGCTTTGATACAACAAACAAGAATGGAAAAAATGACACATACTATGGTTACATAGAGGAGATATGGAAACTTGACTATGGACCTTCTTTTAAGGTCCCTTTGTTCAAGTGCAAATGGGTCAACCTGAATGGAGAAGGGGTAAAGGTAGACCCGCTTTATGGAATGACAACAGTGGATCTCAACAATATTGGTTACAATGACGAACCATTCGTCCTAGCCAATGATGTGGCTCAGGTCTTCTATGTGAAGGACATGTCTTCCAGACCGAAGAAAAGAAAAAATAAGGAAATAAATTCATCATACGATGAGCCGAAGCGTCACATAGTTCTCTCAGGGAAAAGAAACATCATGGGAATTGAGGACACGACAGACATGTCAGAAGATTATAATAAGTTTGTTGAAATTCCACCCTTCACAGCGAAAGCTGACCCCACCATCCCGTTAAATAATGAAGATGCTCCATGGTTACGGCCGAAGCGATCATAAGAAAGGGGACACGAAGAAAATTCAGAAGACTAGATAGGGATGTTGTTGGTGATGTGTAATAATAAACGTGGAATACATGATCATAGTTCTTATAACGCAGTATGAACGAGATTTTGTTAGCCAAAATGATATTTATACATATTCTGTGATTATGAATGGAGTAGGTGCAAGTTTGACCAATAATTTGTATTGATCGGTCAAAAGCTGGCAAGCATTGAGTGCTTGACAACTATGACCAGCCTGACTTCATTATTATTCCAACCAGCAGCACACCCACCCACTTTTCTGTTTCTCTCTCCTCCGTCTGTTGGTGATGTGTAATAATAAGCGTGGAATACATGATCATATAGTTCTGTTTGATCAGTATTTTGTATTGACCGGTAAAAAGCTCACAACTATGACCCATATCCGAGTATGAGATAACTGTAGACAGATATTGCAGGAACACTTCGAAGTGATAGTACAGATACAATCCTGACAGATATTGCAGGATTATAACTACTTTGGAGATGTAGTATGTGTTGACACACAGTATAGAACAAGTGATTATGGCAGGCCTCTATTGTTATTCATGGGAGTTAACCAGCATAAACAGCCGAAAACTGTTTTGACTGACTGCTTTACATCGATAGGGGATGCAGTTGCTTCTGCTTGGCCAGGGACTGTCCACCGCTCGGATATATATCAAAATACAACGAAAGTATTAAGGGATATATTGCACTGTTCGGAAACTTTCGCTCATGATTTTAGTAGGTCTTGGCGAAGTACAATCTGAAGGATAACGAGTGGCTAAGTAGATTGTATGAGGATAGAGAAAAATGGGTTTTGCCTTATGGGTGTCATATATTCTGCGCAAATATTGCAGTCACACTTCGAAGTGATAGCAGAGATACCATCCTGACAGATATCCTTAAAACAGAAATAGAGCTTCGGTACTTCTCTAACAGATATGATAAATTTTTGGAGGAGAAACGTCTAACTGAACAACGAAGATCCCAAATGTTGAAGGCGGAGGGGAGCACGACGGAGACGGCGGACGAGCAGAGGAGAGGAAAGCGCGACAGCAACGGCGCGGTCTCCCCCGCCCGACCGCCCGTCTCTGCTTTAAGTCTGATGCTCCCGCTGAGGCTTGCCGCGTACACAGAAGTTACTATGTTTTCAAGCGGGGGTCGGGATAAAGGGAGACGAAGATCTCAAATTCACCGTGTCAATAAGGTACAACTCGCTTTGTCGAACTTTATATAAATCACCCGGGATGCCTTGTATGCTCTGGACTAACTCGGAAGATCACGAGAGAAAACAGAAATTGTAACATTTTTATATTCAAATTATGTACAAATGGTAAAATAATTAATAGTTTCAATAGTTAGAAAAATTATTTAGTTAAACGAAAAATGGATTTAAATTAGTTATGCAAATTCTAGTATTTTTCATGTTGAAATTTTTGTCAAATTCAAAAGTATATAGAAGTTGTTAATGTGCAAACTTAATAATTTTCAAACTTTGGCGCTAAAAACTTTTGGGCGCGCAGGGTGCCACCCCCAAAATTCGAAATATGTTTTTGGTCCCGGCCCGTGGTACCAACCGGGACCAAAGGGGCTCTAGTCCCGGTTGGTGGCACGGGCCGGGACTAGAGGCCCGGGTGTATAAAAATCGCGGCCCTCTCTCCAGGCCGAACGAACACCCCAGGACAGTGGACATGGCTTGGCGAAGCCCTGCCCCGGCGGCGGGAACGAGTAGATAGATCCCGCCGGCGGACTGCCGGCGGGGATGGGCTAGGGACACGGTAGACTAGGGCACACAACTTATATTAAAAAAGGCCAGTTGCCTTGCTTACATAAATAGGGGGCGGCGCGGCCACAGGCGGCCGGCCGTACTTGCATAAAGGGGGCGGCGGCGCGGCCACAGGCGGCCGGCCGTTTTCTTGGGGGGTTGCTTAGTCTAGGGGGGGTAGCTTAGTCTAGGGGGGCGCACCGGCGCCGATCTACTCGTCCTCCTCGTCGGAGGAGATGCACTGGTAGGGGGGTGGCTGCCACAGGTGGGCAGGCGGCTGGGCCGGGGGTGGAGGCATCGGGGGCATCGGAGGCGCGTACGGCGGTGGCGGGGGCAGCACCTCCTGCGGCGGCGGTGGTGGGGGTAGCTCCTCCTGCTCCGGCGCCCAAGCGCCGCCGGTCCAGACCCAGGACATGCCGTACTCCAGGCTGGGGGGAGCGGCTGCGGCGGCGGCTGGTCCTCGGACGCCTCCCAGTCGGCGTACATCTGCTGCCACCAGGGGGTAGGCTCGGTAGGGGGCGGCGGCGGCGGCGGCATGGCGGTGACGTCGGCGGCGGCGGCGGCCACGACCCGCTCCCACCGCTTGATCTCGTCTTCCCGGAGGGAGCGGCGGGAGGCCTCGCAGGCCTCCTCCATGGCGGCCCGGAGCTCGGGGTCCTCCTCCCCGGAGAAGTCCTCCGGGATGTCCTCGAGGAGCCACAGCTCCCTCTCCCGGCCGGGCGGTGCCTCGGGGTAGTCCGCCACGTCCGCCTCGTGGGGGGCGGGGATGAAGGAGCGCCGGCGCTGCTCATGCTCCTGCTCGAGCCAGGCGGCCCAGTAGGGGGAGCTGCGCGCGTACGCGCGCTCCCTGCGGACGGGGGCCGGCAGGAGTGCGCGCCGGCGGTCGATCTCCTCGAGCAGCGCCTCGCCGGTCGGGGCCGGTGGCACAGGGATCCGCTGGGGGTTCAGGTGCCAGCCGTCCGGGAGGTGGACGTCAGCATAGAACACCGGTGTGGCGTTGTTCCAGTGCCACTCGGCCTCCACCGCCCGGACGTACCGGCGGAACCGCTTGCCCTTGGGCGCGGCGCGGGGCGGCGGGCATGCCGCCGGAGGTGGCGTGGGGACGCGCGGCGTCCCGCCGAGGCGGACACCTCCAGGGCCGTAGCCGAAGGCCTCCGCCGGCGGGGGTGGGAGGCGGCCGGCGCCGCTCGAGGAGCCTTCGTGGTCGTTCCTGGGGCGCTTGCCGGAGCCGCTGCCGAACCAGCGGGACATGATGGCTATGGTTGCTCTGCCTTGGGCGCGGCCGGGGTGGATGGGTTGTACGGGCGGCGGGGGCCCTTTAAAAAGGACCCGGGGGGGCTGGCATGCCAACCGGCGGCCTGAACGTGGCGGCGGTTGCAGGCGGCCATGAATGCGGGCGGGAGCCGAGGCGTGGCGGCGGTTGCAGCTGTGGCACGCGCGCGTGGGGAAGTGGGGGCGCGGGAAGCCGAGGCGGGGCGGGAAGACGAGGCGACAGTGGCCCTTTGACCGTCCTGTGGTCTTAATTTAAGAGACCAGGCGAGCCAGCCACCAGGCCGCTGGCCAGTGGCCCCTTCGAACCGTTGACTGACCATAATAAAAGGCGCGGGCCAGTGGGCCCTTCGAACCGTTGACTGACCATAATAAAAGACGCGGGCCAGTGGGCCCTTTTGACAAAAAATGTGGCCAGTGGGCTTAATAAAAGACGTGGGCCTGGACGCAGTTGGGGAAGGGGAGGCCGGCTCGGGATTGGGAGACAGGAGCCCAAAAGACATGGGCCTGGACGCGAAAATTGACGATTATATATATTTTTTTCAAAAAAGTATCCATCCCGGTCCCTTGAACGAACCGGGACGAACTCCCTGGCCCAGGTTCGCCACGTGGCCTATCCTTACCATCCCGGGTCCTGGCACAACCGAGACCAATGGGGGAGGGCCATTTGTCCCGGCCAGCCCATCCCGGTTGCACAACCGGGACAACTGGCCCTTACGACCCGGGACAAAAGGCCCTGTTTCCACTAGTGGACGAGGCCGAATTTTGCGTCTGGTCAAGCGGCTCGCTAAGATCACCGTCCTCAACGACAACGAGGGCGAGGCGGGCCTGAGCGAGTTGGCGAAGAGGAGCGGCGGCGACGATGGGCAGCCGCGCCTGAAAGGACGAGCCGCCGAGCGACTCCAACCGCGACGGCGACGACTACAGCCATTTCTATGCCGCATTCGGCATGAACTAGGGTGTTATGTTCTATTTTTTTTTAGTTGAATCCGTCCAATGTAATGAACTCGCCTATATTATCAGCAAAATTATTAGTGAAATCACTCAGTTCGCCAAATTTCGCCGAGTTTATGCGAGCTTTAACTTTTTTTTGTCTACCATCGCGAGGGACACGGCTGGGAACCGTCACCACCGGGCCTAAAATAGAGTCGGCAACCCCCAAGCAGCGCTATTTTTAACTGCAAACTTACTTGGGGGGCCGAACGAGTTGGAGATTCTAACTAAAAATGATCTTCATATATCTTGTGAGAGCTGGTTACATGTCAGGGAAATATACATGATCAACAATCAGGTGCCAATATGGCTCTGAGTGGAGACAACAATGTCGATATTGGAGGTGACTCCACCGCCGGTGCTGTCGACGGCGCGCCTGTGGTGCAGACCGCGGTGATCGCTCAGGGTGATCGCTCGGTGCTTGCATCTGGGGAGACAGCGAGGGGGGTGTCAGAGGGAGATGGTGGCGGTGCCTCTGCGATCGATGTGGCGGGAGGTGTTTTGCGATCCATTCCGGCTGACCGGAGTGCACGCAGCGGCGGCCATTCGCCGATCGGAGGAAGGTTCTGGGCGTTGATCGGAGAAGAGGACGATGCAGAATCTGAGGCGGATCTTACATCCGAGCAAGACGAAGCGGGGAGTTATCGAACCCTATGCAGAACGCCGTCTCCCGTGGTGTCTAGGGATCGGAGATCCGGAGAAGACAGGGGCGAGAAGAGGTTGAGGAAACGTCTGGAGCAGAGGTACGCGACTGCAATCTTAAACTCGTTTTCTCCAATTGGATCACCATCAAACGGATCAGCCTCGCTGGAGGTTCGACGTAATACCGGTCGTCTGAAGATACCTTGCATTGAACCGTCGGTGTTCATGGTTTCTGACGATGACGATGCTGGTATTGTCTACCTCTCCATGGTAGATCGGATGGAATTCTGGTTGGTTTCAATTCTGCAATGATAACTGTACGGACAGTTATTGCGGGAGATTTCTCTGTTAAGTTTCATCTACGCAAAAAAAATGATGAATTTTTGTGGGTGTTAGTAGTTGTTTATGGGGCAGCTCAGGATGATAAAAAACCAGAGTTTCTGTCCGAGTTGGTTCGAATTTGCGAAGGGGAGCCACTACCTATGATTGTTGGAGGGGATTTTAATATTATTAGGAGGCAACATGAGAAAAGTAATGACAATTTTAACCCTCGATGGCCATTTATTTTTAATACCATAATTCAGAGTCTATATTTGAAAGAATTAGAGATGTCGGGGAGACAATATACGTGGACTAGCAGACGGGACATTCCAACTCATGAGAAGTCGGATAGGGTTCTGGCTACCGTATCTTGGGAAATAAAATATCCTCTCGTAACGGTTCAGCCGATGGTTCGCACTGAATCAAATCATGTACCGCTTCTTATTGACTCAGGAAGTTCGGCTCATCCAGGGAATAGATCGCTATTTTCTTTTGAGTTGTCTTGGTTGCGTCAAGAAGGTTTTTTTGAGTTGGTCAAGGAGCAATGGAACTCCGTGGTGACGGGAGAGACTCCTGTTGAGAGGTGGCAGAATAAAATCCGACATCTCCGTAGTTTCTTACGAGGGTGGGCAAAAAATTTGAGCCGGGAATATAATAGATTGAGGGAGAAGTTGATTCTTCTTATTCAAGAATTAGATTTGAAAGCGGAGCGTGGTCCTCTTTCAGTTGATGAAATGAGGGCTAAGAGAGAGGCTGACTCTCACTTATCTAAACTTCGTCGTGATGAGGAGTCTAAGTGGGCTCAACGTGCCAAGGTTAGACACATCCAGGAGGGCGGAAATAATACAAGATATTTTCAACTCATAGCCAATGGGAAGCGTCGAAAGAAACTGATCTTTCAGTTAGAACAGGTGAGGGCATGATCATTGGCCAGGAAAATCTGAAAATTTATATTTCCGAGTACTATAAAAAGCTGTTTGGGACGCCGGATCCAACTACGGTGTCAATGGTTGAATCGAGAGTGGATGATATTGCTCAGGTCTCCGGGTTGGAGAATAATATCCTAACACAACCTTTTTCTGAAGAGGAGGTATTCGATGCTATTTCTCAGATGGAGTTAAACAAAGCACCGGGAACGGATGGGTTTCCGGTAGAATTCTATAAGAAATTTTGGATGGTTCTTAAGGATGATCTTATGGCATTATTTTCACAGCTGCATGCTGGTGATTTGAATTTGTTCAAATTGAATTTTGGTGTCATAACTTTGCTTCCTAAAAATGATGATGCTAGCCGCATTGAGCAATATAGACCAATATGTTTGCTTAACGTTAGTTTTAAGATTTTCACGAAGGTCGGGACAAATAGGGTGACGTCGATTGCGCAGAAGGTGATTAGACCTTCTCAGTCGGCTTTTCTCCCAGGCAGAAATATTCTGGAGGGAGTTGTGGTGCTTCATGAGACGATTCATGAGTTGAAGCGTAAAAAATTAGATGGGGTCTTGCTTAAGATCGATTTTGAGAAAGCCTACGACAAAGTGAATTGGGCGTTTCTTCAGCAAACTCTCCGTATGAAAGGCTTCACACCGCAGTGGTGTGAGTGGGTTGCTAGGTTTGTGCAGGGAGGGAGTGTGGGGATAAAGGTGAATGATGACATAGGTCATTTCTTCCAAACATTGAAGGGATTACGCCAAGGTGATCCATTATCTCCTATTCTTTTTAACCTGGTAGCTGATATGTTAGCGGTTCTAATTGCTAGGGCCAAGGAGGAGGGTCAGATAGGTGGTTTGGTACCACATCTAGTTGAAGGGGGTGTGTCGATTTTGCAGTACGCTGATGACACGATCTTATTCCTAGAGCATGACCTGGAAAAAGCGGTTAATATGAAGCTTTTGTTAGCTTTTTTGAACAGCTTTCGGGTCTAAAGATAAATTTTCACAAGAGTGAGATTTTTTGCTTTGGTAAAGCGACCAACTGTCAGGAAGATTATAGACACATTTTTGGATGTGACGTTGGGTGTCTTCCTTTTAGGTATTTGGGTATACCTATTCATTACAGAAAATTACTTAATAAGGAATGGAAACCGACTGAGGATCGGTTTGATTCAAAGCTAAGTTCTTGGGTAGGTAAGTTGTTATCCTACGGGGATCACTTAGTGCTTATTAATTCAGTTATGTCGAGTTTACCCGATGTTTTTTCTATCCTTCTTTGAGATACCTGTGGGGGTAAGAAGAAGGTTAGATTTCTACAGGTCCCGGTTTTTTTGGCAATGTGATAAACTTAAAAAGAAGTATTGACTAACCAAGTGGAATATTGTTTGTCGTCCCAAAGACCAAGGTGGTCTTGGAATTGAGGTTCTCCAAATTAAAAACAAATGTTTATTAAGCAAATGGCTTTTTAAATTGTTAACTGAACAAGGGGTGTGGCAGGAGTTGCTACACAATAAGTATTTACAGGGGAAGCCTCTTTCTCAGATCGAAGTTAAGCCTACTAACTCACCTTTTTGGAAAGGTGTGATGAAAGTCAAGGATGATTTCTTTCCACGTGTTACCTGTTTGATTGGTGATGGGAAGAATGTCAGGTTTTGGGAGGACATTTGGTTGGGAAATACTTCGTTAGCAAGTCAGTATCCATCACTTTATAATATTGTTAGACATCAGAATGTCTTAGTAGAAGATGTTCTACGTGGGGAACATCCTAATATTTCGTTTCGGGGGTCTCTTTTAGGGGATAAATGGGAAGCTTGGTTAAATCTGGTGGAAAGATTGATGGGCGTGGAACTTAACACAATCGGGACTGTTTTCGGTAAAATCATTATATGAAGATCTGATGAATGGCAATACTAGATTTTTACGTAAATATTTATGGAGACTGAAGGTTCCTCTAAAAATAAAGATTTTTATGTGGTTCTTGTACCGCAAGAAGCTACTCACTAAAGATAATCTTAAAAAACGACGATGGTTAGGTTGTTCTAAGTGCGTCTTTTGTGGGGATGAGGAGACGGTGGAGCATTTGTTTGTTAAGTGTTCTTTTGCTTGCAAAATTTGGCGGTTAATTCACTTCACTTTTAGTATTTAACCACCTCTTTCGGTAGCTAATCTTTTTGGCAATTGGCTACAAGGGGTGGATAGAGAAACTAAAACTAGTATACGCGTTGGTGTATGTGCCTTTTATGGGCAATTTGGAATTGTCGAAATGATGTGATTTTTAACAATTTAGAAGCCGGTCATTTTTTGCAGGTCGTTCATCATGCAGTTCATTGGATTCACTCGTGGTCTCTCCTGCTACCAGAAGGCCAACGAGGACGTTTGGATTCTGGATGCACCCGGTTGATGGCGGTAGTACGGACTATCTTCCTTCGGGGTGGCTGATTGCATACTAGAAGACTACAAGATGCATAATTGCCATTTGTTCATGATTTTTCGCTGGATGATATTTGTTGCAACACTGCGGTTTCGTTGATGGTTTTTGTTATTGAGTGGCTGTAAGACGCTTTCTATAGCGATTTATTTAATAAAAAAGCCGTGCGCATTCCTAGATGCAGAGGATAGGTTATCCGTTTAAAAAAAAGTATCTTGTGAGAAGTTGATGTCAAGGTAGAGGCCTCACAAAAGTCACTCGGCAACCCGGCCAGAAGTCAACGTGAAAATTGCGTTGCCCAAACTCTGGGTCTCCAGCATTCGGTCCCCTGGTTGGTCTGTCCCAAACTCCCAGTGCACCACCCAGCTCATGTCATCCGGATGAGCTCAATGGGAGCCACAAAATAGAGCCCTATGCGCTGCGGTTGTTGAGCCATAACTATTAGCTGGTCGCAGCGCCAAGCTGCAAGTGTATACTCTCAAGACGCCCGGGGGACAGTGCCGCAGTGGATGCGGCCAAAGCTTTTGTGTTGGAGAGCGTAGGAATTGGAGTAGGAAGGGAATGGAAGTGGTGAAGCACTTGGTAGGGCCTGTCTGAAGAGAAGAATCTAAGCATGTGTTTCTGATTATACGCTAGAGAACAACAAATAATGCTAGCTCGTCCGACGCATGCGAACGGTAAATAGCAAATCTTAAGATATATACAGAACTGTACATAATATTTTTGCGGTGCTCGTGATACATTTCTTGCAGACTCTAATTTAAGATCCATCCGCGGAGATCATGTGATGGCGGTGGTCGGGTGGTGGATCCTTGTCTCACCGTCGCACGGTTTTGTAGACCCACGCGCACATGGGACACGGTACGTACGTGTAGGTACCTTTTTCTTCTCCTTGTAACCACAGAAAAGAACATTATAGGCATCTCCGATATGCACTCAATATTGGAAACAAAGCAGTACACGAGGCCACGAGTTGGCACTCTTCGTCGATCGTGCGAGGATAGATAGATTGCGCATTGCTCAAATTTATTACTAGAAAGTTAACAAAATAGTGAAAAACAGAAGATTTTTTTTTTATAAAGGGTTTTATTACTCAAAAGGTTCAAGCATTACATCCGGCCTCTGCATCGTGAGATGCACACAGCCGAAATCCGAAACTGAAAATAAACAGAACGACAATGATACAAAACATCCGCTGTAGGCTGTCGATGCTATGGAGCCTCTATCCGAAGATCAAACGGCCATCCATGTACGATAAAAATATCCCTCGCCACCTGCTCCAGTCGTGCACATGCCTCCGTAAAAAGGCCTCGTAACTCCCCTCGCTGTAATGTGGACCACGAACGGAGAATACCTGTGCTCCTGAATAGAAACTGCATACGAGAAAAATTCTTATCATTGAAAATCTTGTCATTTCTACATAGCCAGAGCGACCAAATAACGGCAAGCGCTCCTACCCTAATAATAGTCTTAAATCGTTTATCAACCCCATTTAACCAATTGCCGAATATATCCGCAACGAAAGTAGGGGGATATAGATTCAAAGCCATTTGGATAGCGGACCATATAGAACGCGCAAATGTGCAATCAAAGAATAAGTGTTTAATTGTCTCATCATGAGAACAAGAAACACACTTAGAGCTCCTATGTCAATTACGTTTGACAAGATTATCCTTTGTGAGTATGACCCGCTTACGAAGGTACCACGCGAAGATCTTAATCTTCAGCGGCACTTTCATACGCCATACATTTTTGAAGATATCGACTGGCATATCCGATTGGATCAGAGCCCTGTACATGGAATCCACCGAGAACATACCATTCTTAGTGATCTTCCAACGAAATTCATCAGCGCCTGGTGTAAGAGTAACCCTCGTTAATCTATCAACCAGGTTTTGCCAAGACGCAAGTCGAGGCCCGAGTAAATCTCGTCGAAACGTAACATTAGGAGGTGATGTTTGCATGACTGTAGCCAGCGTATCATCCTTATGTCGCGCTATCGTGTACAAGGCCGGATACTGTTCTCTCAGTGTGGTATTACCTAACCAGTTATCCTCCCAGAACCGTATCTATGATCCATCCTTAATCTTAAATACCCGATAGTGAAAAACAGAAGGTAAGTAGTAGTACTAAGCTTATCAAGCTTTAATAAACCAAGCTCGTGCATGCATGGCGGATAAGGGCCACAGCACGACATCTCTGTCTCGACTGGCAGGTGCATGGTTCACAATTCATTGCCGTGACCTCTTGTTTGTTGAACTTGAACGTAAATGACGACTTGTGAAGAAGTTAGCGAGACCTTTGTCGTCCAGCAAAGAAAAAAAATGCTCTTGTGTGGGAGTACAGGACGGCAAACAACTGCGTGTTAGCCGTCGGTGGAATATGCTCGAACTAGCGCGCGAGAGTACATGACTTGACGGCGGTGTTTATCGTAGCTTTGTCTACGACTCAGAGAAGTTAGCTCCATTTGCACAAAGAGCGACATGCTCTTAACTACCACAAAACCTGCGCATGTGAGGTCAATGCGAAGAGGATAGAACATGTATGCATGCATGGGCTGCAAACGTAGTGAGCACTGACAGTCACAAAACTCCAGATCATGCCACATGCACCGATCGAGGAGGAAGAAGAACCATGTTCGATTTTGTTTATTTGCAAATGGGAGATACAGATTGGATTAGCCAATTGATTGTGTGTAAATTCTGAACGGGACACTATATATTGTCAGGAACTGAACACGGCTACTCGGCTAGTGCGCGTCTTTGTAGGGAACTTTCATTGTTCCCGCCCTGCAGAAATAGAATAATGAGTAGACAGGCTTCCAGTATAGCCATCCGTAAAATGTACAATGTCCTTTTGAGTTTACCAGTCGTAGCTAACAGCCTCACACTAGGCTGAAATTGGCAGGATTTAGTTGTTGGTGAGGCTGAACACTGTGACCAGGTTTATTTATCCAAACAAGAACATGCATGCAGCTACCTACCAGTCCTACCAGCCTGGAACGGAATCGATTCCTACTTACAGCAGAGATCGATAACAAATGGGCGTCCTTTTCGCGGTGCATGCCCGTGGGCCTTGACCGATCGCTCGCCAGCAAGAAAAGCTTTCAATAATTCCAAGCGCAAGAACATTCAGCTGTAGCAGTAGTTGAGCCCGATCTATCAGCATGCAGTGCTATGCTTGGACCCTTGGAAACTTCCAAGATCGATGCTGGGGAAAAGCGGAATCGATCGAGATGCCAATAACACAGCCGAATTTCGTTACTATTTCAGGAGCCAGAATTGCGTGGTACTTTTGGTCGAGTTGGCAGTGTTTGAGCGGTGCCGATGGCAGATAAAGTTGCATTGGTTGTTCTAGTTAAGTGTCGTAATCGAGAATTAAGGTCGTTTATTTTTGTTCGAGAATTAAGGTTGTGCTCTGTGGCGCTGATCTTGCAGATTCTCTTGGTTTCTTTATTTATCGATAGCGATGCAATCTAAAGACGGGTCTCTAAAAGTGGAAAGTGGCAGTCTCGATCTGAAAAGAAAACTCACGGTCGAGGACGAACCTACTGTAGTGGTGTTGGCTGTGCCGGTACCAAGTGGCGAGTGCGCGTCAGTGGAGCGGAGCGTAGTTGCATGTTCTCGCTGAGCTGCTTTGTTCATGCTGGCTTTGAGCTCTTGCAGGAATTTTCTTGCGTTCTCGGAATATCCTCTGCCGGACCATGAAATAGCGTGAATTCATCACGAATGACAGACATAAACATTGGGAACGAAAGAAAATGGCTTTCTCCCTTTGAGAACAAGAAACCAACTACGTACTTGGTCCCTGCAGCACAGATGCACAGTAAGGCCACACCCGTAGTTGGTCGTTGCAGAGATGCAACTAGCTCTCTGCGCTAACAACCTACTAGTACACAGCAGTAGTAGTACTAGTCTGCAAGCTAATTAAGCCGGTGCTTATACCAAGTACGCCTAGCTCTTCTAGAACTCGACCCAACCTGCTCAAGCTAGCCTCAACGCGTACTTACTTCCAAACGCAGCAGACAATGCCAGCACTTACACGCATGGCACGCACTCAACCAGCGTTCCTCTGGCTGTGAAGCACCGCGCACGTGAAAAGCAACAGCTGAAGCTTGACGGGTAGATGCAAGAGCCCAAATTGAAGATTTGAGAGGACAAGCTATGCGTATATGTAACTATCTCCGGTGGTTCTGCTGCTGGGACCATTCCATGCACTAGCGTCGTGATAAAGCTCTCTTTCAAGAAGCATCTATCTACCTGCATCTGGGCATCGAACAAACCTCAATAAATCGCTTGGGGTCCGGACGGTGGGAGTACTGCACGGGACCATGGAGCCGCGGTGGTAACTCTTGTCGGGCAGTGCCGGTTTTGCAGGCGCCGAGGCACGTCCGTGAAAATCCAGCTCTACCGTGGGAATGTAGTGCTGACCGCCTTGTAGGGGTTTGAAAAATCTGTCTATCTTGTTCATAGCGATGATAAATATTTTTCCACTCACAAAACGCTTGAGCCTACTTTTTGTAAGGAAAGCATTTAGTCACTTATTGGTTTTTTCGCAGTGTATCTAGACAATATGCGGATCCAGGATTTGAACATACGAATCGACAGGACAATGATTGATTTTTATATAAGAATAACTAGCAAACATGCCCGTGCGTTGCAACGGGAGAGAGAATAATGTACATATAAACCTTGTTATCTCAGCATGATTGCACCATCGATGACCGTCGCCGGCCGCGTGAATATGAAGAAGTGTGTGAGGGCTGCCACAACGGCACAAACTCGTAATCGAGGCGGCTACTCTTCATGCCGTGAGTGACCGCTCCCCCGATATATTTTTTATTGCCATGGTTGTCCCCTCGTGTGGCTACAAAAAAATAGGAACAAATTTATCATTCACCAATTACATTGAATCTGTTTCTATATCCATTGATCGACATTAAGATGTCATGGCAATTTTAATATTCTACTTAAAAAAACTAATCACAACTGAAGAACAATTGGACAAAATGAAGAGACATGAAACTTAGAAAAAAGCCGCGTGCAAAGCTACCATCTCACATGATTGAAAAAATGCGTTATACAAAGATAAACGGTAAAGTAAAGTTTGCATAGCTATTTGGTACTCCCTCCGATCCATATTAATAGGTGCTGAAGTGGATGTATCTAGCAATAAAACATGTCTAAATACATCCACTTCAACACCTATTAATATGGATCGGAGGGAGTAGAAGAAAACGTTAGCAAGTACCAGAGGTGCAAAACTCTGGCCAGATCACTACAGGAATGGCAACATATGCCGACGGCCAAAACAGGTGCCGACGGCCAAATGTCGGGCACCGTCGGCACAAGGGGTCAGACCCCCAGCCTGCGCCAGAGGCCGTCGGCACAAATCTGGCCGTCGGCACAGCACAACAGAGGCCGACGGTGGCCCTCGGCAGTAGATTAGCCGTCGGCACAGGCTCAAAGAGGCCGACGGTGGCCCTCGGCGGCCGAAAGGCCGTCGGCACTGCTTCCTGCGCCGTACTGCGCCCGCTGGCTGGGCCCTACCCAGCACTATGCCGACGGCTTTGCCGTCGGCACAGGTGATTTTTTTTTTCTCCTTTTGCGCATGCATGTGTATTTATTAGCTACTATCAATTGATAAAATTAATATGTTAATATTTCATGTTTAAAATATAGAAATTCACAACCGTTACCATGTATCGAGAGATCTAAGTCGATTTCATTTATTCATACTACACCGACACAACTATCGAGTGGGTTTTCACACACTAAGTCTATTTTATTTGTGTTTTATGTTCCTATGGCCTACCCTAACACAACCAATCACCTAGTTCCACAATGCTACCCCCTTTCGACGCCGTTACCGCGTGTTTCCGTATAAGTCCGGTATTTCTCCTGCGGGTCTAGGGTTTCACCGGAGGGGTGGATCCGGAGCGTCTGGACCCCAACACAAGAAAGTTTATGCCATAGCATGTCATTATAGGTGTGTTGTGTGCTTTTGATGGCAAAGATTTCACTCCGGGGTGTGGGCCGCTTCACCGGCATCCACTTCTCTCTCGTGAGTTTACACGCGCTTATAGGGTGAAACCCCCGTATCGGACGAAACGTCGTGAATCTTCCGAAGAGGTGGGTTCTACCTTGTTGTTTTATGTTCCTATGGCCTACCCTAACACAACCAATCACCTAGTTCCACAATGCTACCCCCTTTCGACGCCGTTACCGCGTGTTTCCGTATAAGTCCGGTATTTCTCCTGCGGGTCTAGGGTTTCACCGGAGGGGTGGATCCGGAGCGTCTGGACCCCAACACAAGAAAGTTTATGCCATAGCATGTCATTATAGGTGTGTTGTGTGCTTTTGATGGCAAAGATTTCACTCCGGGGTGTGGGCCGCTTCACCGGCATCCACTTCTCTCTCGTGAGTTTACACGCGCTTATAGGGTGAAACCCCCGTATCGGACGAAACGTCGTGAATCTTCCGAAGAGGTGGGTTCTACCTTGTTGTTTTATGTTCCTATGGCCTACCCTAACACAACCAATCACCTAGTTCCACAATGCTACCCCCTTTCGACGCCGTTACCGCGTGTTTCCGTATAAGTCCGGTATTTCTCCTGCGGGTCTAGGGTTTCACCGGAGGGGTGGATCCGGAGCGTCTGGACCCCAACACAAGAAAGTTTATGCCATAGCATGTCATTAAAGGTGTGTTGTGTGCTTTTGATGGCAAAGATTTCACTCCGGGGTGTGGGCCGCTTCACCGGCATCCACTTCTCTCTCGTGAGTTTACACGCGCTTACAGGGTGAAACCCCCGTATCGGACGAAACGTCGTGAATCTTCCGAAGAGGTGGGTTCTACCTTGTTGTTTTATGTTCCTATGGCCTACCCTAACACAACCAATCACCTAGTTCCACAATGCTACCCCCTTTCGACGCCGTTACCGCGTGTTTCCGTATAAGTCCGGTATTTCTCCTGCGGGCCTAGGGTTTCACCGGAGGGGTGGATCCGGAGCGTCTGGACCCCAACACAAGCAAGTTTATGCCATAGCATGTCATTATAGGTGTGTTGTGTGCTTTTGATGGAAAAGATTTCACTCCGGGGTGTGGGCCGCTTCACCGGCATCCACTTCTCTCTCGTGAGTTTACACGCGTTTATAAGGTGAAACCCCCGTATCGGACGAAACGTCGTGAATCTTCCGAAGAGGTGGGTTCTACCTTGTTGTTTTATGTTCCTATGGCCTACCCTAACACAACCAATCACCTAGTTCCACAATGCTACCCCCTTTCGACGCCGTTACCGCGTGTTTCCGTATAAGTCCGGTATCTCTCCTGCGGGTCTAGGGTTTCACCGGAGGGGTGGATCCGGAGCGTCTGGACCCCAACACAAGCAAGTTTATGCCATAGCATGTTATTATAGGTGTGTTGTGTGCTTTTGATGGCAAAGATTTCACTCCGGGGTGTGGGCCGCTTCACCGGCATCCACTTCTCTCTCGTGAGTTTACACGCGTTTATAGGGTGAAACCCCCGTATCGGACGAAACGTCGTGAATCTTCCGAAGAGGTGGGTTCTACCTTGTTGTTTTATGTTCCTATGGCCTACCCTAACACAACCAAGCACCTAGTTCCACAATGCTACCCCCTTTCGACGCCGTTACCGCGTGTTTCCGTATAAGTCCGGTATTTCTCCTGCGGGCCTAGGGTTTCACCGGAGGGGTGGATCCGGAGCGTCTGGACCCCAACACAAGAAAGTTTATGCCATAGCATGTCATTATAGGTGTGTTGTGTGCTTTTGATGGCAAAGATTTCACTCCGGGGTGTGGGCCGCTTCACCGGCATCCACTTCTCTCTCGTGAGTTTACACGCGCTTATAGGGTGAAACCCCCGTATCGGACGAAACGTCGTGAATCTTCCGAAGAGGTGGGTTCTACCTTGTTGTTTTATGTTCCTATGGCCTACCCTAACACAACCAATCACCTAGTTCCACAATGCTACCCCCTTTCGACGCCGTTACCGCGTGTTTCCGTATAAGTCCGGTATTTCTCCTGCGGGTCTAGGGTTTCACCGGAGGGGTGGATCCGGAGCGTCTGGACCCCAACACAAGAAAGTTTATGCCATAGCATGTCATTATAGGTGTGTTGTGTGCTTTTGATGGCAAAGATTTCACTCCGGGGTGTGGGCCGCTTCACCGGCATCCACTTCTCTCTCGTGAGTTTACACGCGCTTATAGGGTGAAACCCCCGTATCGGACGAAACGTCGTGAATCTTCCGAAGAGGTGGGTTCTACCTTGTTGTTTTATGTTCCTATGGCCTACCCTAACACAACCAATCACCTAGTTCCACAATGCTACCCCCTTTCGACGCCGTTACCGCGTGTTTCCGTATAAGTCCGGTATTTCTCCTGCGGGTCTAGGGTTTCACCGGAGGGGTGGATCCGGAGCGTCTGGACCCCAACACAAGAAAGTTTATGCCATAGCATGTCATTAAAGGTGTGTTGTGTGCTTTTGATGGCAAAGATTTCACTCCGGGGTGTGGGCCGCTTCACCGGCATCCACTTCTCTCTCGTGAGTTTACACGCGCTTACAGGGTGAAACCCCCGTATCGGACGAAACGTCGTGAATCTTCCGAAGAGGTGGGTTCTACCTTGTTGTTTTATGTTCCTATGGCCTACCCTAACACAACCAATCACCTAGTTCCACAATGCTACCCCCTTTCGACGCCGTTACCGCGTGTTTCCGTATAAGTCCGGTATTTCTCCTGCGGGCCTAGGGTTTCACCGGAGGGGTGGATCCGGAGCGTCTGGACCCCAACACAAGCAAGTTTATGCCATAGCATGTCATTATAGGTGTGTTGTGTGCTTTTGATGGAAAAGATTTCACTCCGGGGTGTGGGCCGCTTCACCGGCATCCACTTCTCTCTCGTGAGTTTACACGCGTTTATAAGGTGAAACCCCCGTATCGGACGAAACGTCGTGAATCTTCCGAAGAGGTGGGTTCTACCTTGTTGTTTTATGTTCCTATGGCCTACCCTAACACAACCAATCACCTAGTTCCACAATGCTACCCCCTTTCGACGCCGTTACCGCGTGTTTCCGTATAAGTCCGGTATCTCTCCTGCGGGTCTAGGGTTTCACCGGAGGGGTGGATCCGGAGCGTCTGGACCCCAACACAAGCAAGTTTATGCCATAGCATGTTATTATAGGTGTGTTGTGTGCTTTTGATGGCAAAGATTTCACTCCGGGGTGTGGGCCGCTTCACCGGCATCCACTTCTCTCTCGTGAGTTTACACGCGTTTATAGGGTGAAACCCCCGTATCGGACGAAACGTCGTGAATCTTCCGAAGAGGTGGGTTCTACCTTGTTGTTTTATGTTCCTATGGCCTACCCTAACACAACCAAGCACCTAGTTCCACAATGCTACCCCCTTTCGACGCCGTTACCGCGTGTTTCCGTATAAGTCCGGTATTTCTCCTGCGGGCCTAGGGTTTCACCGGAGGGGTGGATCCGGAGCGTCTGGACCCCAACACAAGAAAGTTTATGCCATAGCATGTCATTATAGGTGTGTTGTGTGCTTTTGATGGCAAAGATTTCACTCCGGGGTGTGGGCCGCTTCACCGGCATCCACTTCTCTCTCGTGAGTTTACACGCGCTTATAGGGTGAAACCCCCGTATCGGACGAAACGTCGTGAATCTTCCGAAGAGGTGGGTTCTACCTTGTTGTTTTATGTTCCTATGGCCTACCCTAACACAACCAATCACCTAGTTCCACAATGCTACCCCCTTTCGACGCCGTTACCGCGTGTTTCCGTATAAGTCCGGTATTTCTCCTGCGGGTCTAGGGTTTCACCGGAGGGGTGGATCCGGAGCGTCTGGACCCCAACACAAGAAAGTTTATGCCATAGCATGTCATTATAGGTGTGTTGTGTGCTTTTGATGGCAAAGATTTCACTCCGGGGTGTGGGCCGCTTCACCGGCATCCACTTCTCTCTCGTGAGTTTACACGCGCTTATAGGGTGAAACCCCCGTATCGGACGAAACGTCGTGAATCTTCCGAAGAGGTGGGTTCTACCTTGTTGTTTTATGTTCCTATGGCCTACCCTAACACAACCAATCACCTAGTTCCACAATGCTACCCCCTTTCGACGCCGTTACCGCGTGTTTCCGTATAAGTCCGGTATTTCTCCTGCGGGTCTAGGGTTTCACCGGAGGGGTGGATCCGGAGCGTCTGGACCCCAACACAAGAAAGTTTATGCCATAGCATGTCATTAAAGGTGTGTTGTGTGCTTTTGATGGCAAAGATTTCACTCCGGGGTGTGGGCCGCTTCACCGGCATCCACTTCTCTCTCGTGAGTTTACACGCGCTTACAGGGTGAAACCCCCGTATCGGACGAAACGTCGTGAATCTTCCGAAGAGGTGGGTTCTACCTTGTTGTTTTATGTTCCTATGGCCTACCCTAACACAACCAATCACCTAGTTCCACAATGCTACCCCCTTTCGACGCCGTTACCGCGTGTTTCCGTATAAGTCCGGTATTTCTCCTGCGGGCCTAGGGTTTCACCGGAGGGGTGGATCCGGAGCGTCTGGACCCCAACACAAGCAAGTTTATGCCATAGCATGTCATTATAGGTGTGTTGTGTGCTTTTGATGGCAAAGATTTCACTCCGGGGTGTGGGCCGCTTCACCGGCATCCACTTCTCTCTCGTGAGTTTACACGCGTTTATAAGGTGAAACCCCCGTATCGGACGAAACGTCGTGAATCTTCCGAAGAGGTGGGTTCTACCTTGTTGTTTTATGTTCCTATGGCCTACCCTAACACAACCAATCACCTAGTTCCACAATGCTACCCCCTTTCGACGCCGTTACCGCGTGTTTCCGTATAAGTCCGGTATCTCTCCTGCGGGTCTAGGGTTTCACCGGAGGGGTGGATCCGGAGCGTCTGGACCCCAACACAAGCAAGTTTATGCCATAGCATGTTATTATAGGTGTGTTGTGTGCTTTTGATGGCAAAGATTTCACTCCGGGGTGTGGGCCGCTTCACCGGCATCCACTTCTCTCTCGTGAGTTTACACGCGTTTATAGGGTGAAACCCCCGTATCGGACGAAACGTCGTGAATCTTCCGAAGAGGTGGGTTCTACCTTGTTGTTTTATGTTCCTATGGCCTACCCTAACACAACCAAGCACCTAGTTCCACAATGCTACCCCCTTTCGACGCCGTTACCGCGTGTTTCCGTATAAGTCCGGTATTTCTCCTGCGGGCCTAGGGTTTCACCGGAGGGGTGGATCCGGAGCGTCTGGACCCCAACACAAGCAAGTTTATGCCATAGCATGTCATTATAGGTGTGTTGTGTGCTTTTGATGGCAAAGATTTCACTCCGGGGTGTGGGCCGCTTCACCGGCATCCACTTCTCTCTCGTGAGTTTACACGCGCTTATAGGGTGAAACCCCCGTATCGGACGAAACGTCGTGAATCTTCCGAAGAGGTGGGTTCTACCTTGTTGTTTTATGTTCCTATGGCCTACCCTAACACAACCAATCACCTAGTTCCACAATGCTACCCCCTTTCGACGCCGTTACCGCGTGTTTCCGTATAAGTCCGGTATTTCTCCTGCGGGTCTAGGGTTTCACCGGAGGGGTGGATCCGGAGCGTCTGGACCCCAACACAAGAAAGTTTATGCCATAGCATGTCATTATAGGTGTGTTGTGTGCTTTTGATGGCAAAGATTTCACTCCGGGGTGTGGGCCGCTTCACCGGCATCCACTTCTCTCTCGTGAGTTTACACGCGCTTATAGGGTGAAACCCCCGTATCGGACGAAACGTCGTGAATCTTCCGAAGAGGTGGGTTCTACCTTGTTGTTTTATGTTCCTATGGCCTACCCTAACACAACCAATCACCTAGTTCCACAATGCTACCCCCTTTCGACGCCGTTACCGCGTGTTTCCGTATAAGTCCGGTATTTCTCCTGCGGGTCTAGGGTTTCACCGGAGGGGTGGATCCGGAGCGTCTGGACCCCAACACAAGAAAGTTTATGCCATAGCATGTCATTAAAGGTGTGTTGTGTGCTTTTGATGGCAAAGATTTCACTCCGGGGTGTGGGCCGCTTCACCGGCATCCACTTCTCTCTCGTGAGTTTACACGCGCTTACAGGGTGAAACCCCCGTATCGGACGAAACGTCGTGAATCTTCCGAAGAGGTGGGTTCTACCTTGTTGTTTTATGTTCCTATGGCCTACCCTAACACAACCAATCACCTAGTTCCACAATGCTACCCCCTTTCGACGCCGTTACCGCGTGTTTCCGTATAAGTCCGGTATTTCTCCTGCGGGCCTAGGGTTTCACCGGAGGGGTGGATCCGGAGCGTCTGGACCCCAACACAAGCAAGTTTATGCCATAGCATGTCATTATAGGTGTGTTGTGTGCTTTTGATGGCAAAGATTTCACTCCGGGGTGTGGGCCGCTTCACCGGCATCCACTTCTCTCTCGTGAGTTTACACGCGTTTATAAGGTGAAACCCCCGTATCGGACGAAACGTCGTGAATCTTCCGAAGAGGTGGGTTCTACCTTGTTGTTTTATGTTCCTATGGCCTACCCTAACACAACCAATCACCTAGTTCCACAATGCTACCCCCTTTCGACGCCGTTACCGCGTGTTTCCGTATAAGTCCGGTATCTCTCCTGCGGGTCTAGGGTTTCACCGGAGGGGTGGATCCGGAGCGTCTGGACCCCAACACAAGCAAGTTTATGCCATAGCATGTTATTATAGGTGTGTTGTGTGCTTTTGATGGCAAAGATTTCACTCCGGGGTGTGGGCCGCTTCACCGGCATCCACTTCTCTCTCGTGAGTTTACACGCGTTTATAGGGTGAAACCCCCGTATCGGACGAAACGTCGTGAATCTTCCGAAGAGGTGGGTTCTACCTTGTTGTTTTATGTTCCTATGGCCTACCCTAACACAACCAAGCACCTAGTTACACAATGCTACCCCCTTTCGACGCCGTTACCGCGTGTTTCCGTATAAGTCCGGTATTTCTCCTGCGGGCCTAGGGTTTCACCGGAGGGGTGGATCCGGAGCGTCTGGACCCCAACACAAGCAAGTTTATGCCATAGCATGTCATTATAGGTGTGTTGTGTGCTTTTGATGGCAAAGATTTCACTCCGGGGTGTGGGCCGCTTCACCGGCATCCACTTCTCTCTCGTGAGTTTACACGCGCTTATAGGGTGAAACCCCCGTATCGGACGAAACGTCGTGAATCTTCCGAAGAGGTGGGTTCTACCTTGTTGTTTTATGTTCCTATGGCCTACCCTAACACAACCAATCACCTAGTTCCACAATGCTACCCCCTTTCGACGCCGTTACCGCGTGTTTCCGTATAAGTCCGGTATTTCTCCTGCGGGTCTAGGGTTTCACCGGAGGGGTGGATCCGGAGCGTCTGGACCCCAACACAAGAAAGTTTATGCCATAGCATGTCATTATAGGTGTGTTGTGTGCTTTTGATGGCAAAGATTTCACTCCGGGGTGTGGGCCGCTTCACCGGCATCCACTTCTCTCTCGTGAGTTTACACGCGCTTATAGGGTGAAACCCCCGTATCGGACGAAACGTCGTGAATCTTCCGAAGAGGTGGGTTCTACCTTGTTGTTTTATGTTCCTATGGCCTACCCTAACACAACCAATCACCTAGTTCCACAATGCTACCCCCTTTCGACGCCGTTACCGCGTGTTTCCGTATAAGTCCGGTATTTCTCCTGCGGGTCTAGGGTTTCACCGGAGGGGTGGATCCGGAGCGTCTGGACCCCAACACAAGAAAGTTTATGCCATAGCATGTCATTAAAGGTGTGTTGTGTGCTTTTGATGGCAAAGATTTCACTCCGGGGTGTGGGCCGCTTCACCGGCATCCACTTCTCTCTCGTGAGTTTACACGCGCTTACAGGGTGAAACCCCCGTATCGGACGAAACGTCGTGAATCTTCCGAAGAGGTGGGTTCTACCTTGTTGTTTTATGTTCCTATGGCCTACCCTAACACAACCAATCACCTAGTTCCACAATGCTACCCCCTTTCGACGCCGTTACCGCGTGTTTCCGTATAAGTCCGGTATCTCTCCTGCGGGCCTAGGGTTTCACCGGAGGGGTGGATCCGGAGCGTCTGGACCCCAACACAAGCAAGTTTATGCCATAGCATGTCATTATAGGTGTGTTGTGTGCTTTTGATGGAAAAGATTTCACTCCGGGGTGTGGGCCGCTTCACCGGCATCCACTTCTCTCTCGTGAGTTTACACGCGTTTATAAGGTGAAACCCCCGTATCGGACGAAACGTCGTGAATCTTCCGAAGAGGTGGGTTCTACCTTGTTGTTTTATGTTCCTATGGCCTACCCTAACACAACCAATCACCTAGTTCCACAATGCTACCCCCTTTCGACGCCGTTACCGCGTGTTTCCGTATAAGTCCGGTATCTCTCCTGCGGGTCTAGGGTTTCACCGGAGGGGTGGATCCGGAGCGTCTGGACCCCAACACAAGCAAGTTTATGCCATAGCATGTTATTATAGGTGTGTTGTGTGCTTTTGATGGCAAAGATTTCACTCCGGGGTGTGGGCCGCTTCACCGGCATCCACTTCTCTCTCGTGAGTTTACACGCGTTTATAGGGTGAAACCCCCGTATCGGACGAAACGTCGTGAATCTTCCGAAGAGGTGGGTTCTACCTTGTTGTTTTATGTTCCTATGGCCTACCCTAACACAACCAAGCACCTAGTTCCACAATGCTACCCCCTTTCGACGCCGTTACCGCGTGTTTCCGTATAAGTCCGGTATTTCTCCTGCGGGCCTAGGGTTTCACCGGAGGGGTGGATCCGGAGCGTCTGGACCCCAACACAAGAAAGTTTATGCCATAGCATGTCATTATAGGTGTGTTGTGTGCTTTTGATGGCAAAGATTTCACTCCGGGGTGTGGGCCGCTTCACCGGCATCCACTTCTCTCTCGTGAGTTTACACGCGCTTATAGGGTGAAACCCCCGTATCGGACGAAACGTCGTGAATCTTCCGAAGAGGTGGGTTCTACCTTGTTGTTTTATGTTCCTATGGCCTACCCTAACACAACCAATCACCTAGTTCCACAATGCTACCCCCTTTCGACGCCGTTACCGCGTGTTTCCGTATAAGTCCGGTATTTCTCCTGCGGGTCTAGGGTTTCACCGGAGGGGTGGATCCGGAGCGTCTGGACCCCAACACAAGAAAGTTTATGCCATAGCATGTCATTATAGGTGTGTTGTGTGCTTTTGATGGCAAAGATTTCACTCCGGGGTGTGGGCCGCTTCACCGGCATCCACTTCTCTCTCGTGAGTTTACACGCGCTTATAGGGTGAAACCCCCGTATCGGACGAAACGTCGTGAATCTTCCGAAGAGGTGGGTTCTACCTTGTTGTTTTATGTTCCTATGGCCTACCCTAACACAACCAATCACCTAGTTCCACAATGCTACCCCCTTTCGACGCCGTTACCGCGTGTTTCCGTATAAGTCCGGTATTTCTCCTGCGGGTCTAGGGTTTCACCGGAGGGGTGGATCCGGAGCGTCTGGACCCCAACACAAGAAAGTTTATGCCATAGCATGTCATTAAAGGTGTGTTGTGTGCTTTTGATGGCAAAGATTTCACTCCGGGGTGTGGGCCGCTTCACCGGCATCCACTTCTCTCTCGTGAGTTTACACGCGCTTACAGGGTGAAACCCCCGTATCGGACGAAACGTCGTGAATCTTCCGAAGAGGTGGGTTCTACCTTGTTGTTTTATGTTCCTATGGCCTACCCTAACACAACCAATCACCTAGTTCCACAATGCTACCCCCTTTCGACGCCGTTACCGCGTGTTTCCGTATAAGTCCGGTATTTCTCCTGCGGGCCTAGGGTTTCACCGGAGGGGTGGATCCGGAGCGTCTGGACCCCAACACAAGCAAGTTTATGCCATAGCATGTCATTATAGGTGTGTTGTGTGCTTTTGATGGAAAAGATTTCACTCCGGGGTGTGGGCCGCTTCACCGGCATCCACTTCTCTCTCGTGAGTTTACACGCGTTTATAAGGTGAAACCCCCGTATCGGACGAAACGTCGTGAATCTTCCGAAGAGGTGGGTTCTACCTTGTTGTTTTATGTTCCTATGGCCTACCCTAACACAACCAATCACCTAGTTCCACAATGCTACCCCCTTTCGACGCCGTTACCGCGTGTTTCCGTATAAGTCCGGTATCTCTCCTGCGGGTCTAGGGTTTCACCGGAGGGGTGGATCCGGAGCGTCTGGACCCCAACACAAGCAAGTTTATGCCATAGCATGTTATTATAGGTGTGTTGTGTGCTTTTGATGGCAAAGATTTCACTCCGGGGTGTGGGCCGCTTCACCGGCATCCACTTCTCTCTCGTGAGTTTACACGCGTTTATAGGGTGAAACCCCCGTATCGGACGAAACGTCGTGAATCTTCCGAAGAGGTGGGTTCTACCTTGTTGTTTTATGTTCCTATGGCCTACCCTAACACAACCAAGCACCTAGTTCCACAATGCTACCCCCTTTCGACGCCGTTACCGCGTGTTTCCGTATAAGTCCGGTATTTCTCCTGCGGGCCTAGGGTTTCACCGGAGGGGTGGATCCGGAGCGTCTGGACCCCAACACAAGAAAGTTTATGCCATAGCATGTCATTATAGGTGTGTTGTGTGCTTTTGATGGCAAAGATTTCACTCCGGGGTGTGGGCCGCTTCACCGGCATCCACTTCTCTCTCGTGAGTTTACACGCGCTTATAGGGTGAAACCCCCGTATCGGACGAAACGTCGTGAATCTTCCGAAGAGGTGGGTTCTACCTTGTTGTTTTATGTTCCTATGGCCTACCCTAACACAACCAATCACCTAGTTCCACAATGCTACCCCCTTTCGACGCCGTTACCGCGTGTTTCCGTATAAGTCCGGTATTTCTCCTGCGGGTCTAGGGTTTCACCGGAGGGGTGGATCCGGAGCGTCTGGACCCCAACACAAGAAAGTTTATGCCATAGCATGTCATTATAGGTGTGTTGTGTGCTTTTGATGGCAAAGATTTCACTCCGGGGTGTGGGCCGCTTCACCGGCATCCACTTCTCTCTCGTGAGTTTACACGCGCTTATAGGGTGAAACCCCCGTATCGGACGAAACGTCGTGAATCTTCCGAAGAGGTGGGTTCTACCTTGTTGTTTTATGTTCCTATGGCCTACCCTAACACAACCAATCACCTAGTTCCACAATGCTACCCCCTTTCGACGCCGTTACCGCGTGTTTCCGTATAAGTCCGGTATTTCTCCTGCGGGTCTAGGGTTTCACCGGAGGGGTGGATCCGGAGCGTCTGGACCCCAACACAAGAAAGTTTATGCCATAGCATGTCATTAAAGGTGTGTTGTGTGCTTTTGATGGCAAAGATTTCACTCCGGGGTGTGGGCCGCTTCACCGGCATCCACTTCTCTCTCGTGAGTTTACACGCGCTTACAGGGTGAAACCCCCGTATCGGACGAAACGTCGTGAATCTTCCGAAGAGGTGGGTTCTACCTTGTTGTTTTATGTTCCTATGGCCTACCCTAACACAACCAATCACCTAGTTCCACAATGCTACCCCCTTTCGACGCCGTTACCGCGTGTTTCCGTATAAGTCCGGTATTTCTCCTGCGGGCCTAGGGTTTCACCGGAGGGGTGGATCCGGAGCGTCTGGACCCCAACACAAGCAAGTTTATGCCATAGCATGTCATTATAGGTGTGTTGTGTGCTTTTGATGGCAAAGATTTCACTCCGGGGTGTGGGCCGCTTCACCGGCATCCACTTCTCTCTCGTGAGTTTACACGCGTTTATAAGGTGAAACCCCCGTATCGGACGAAACGTCGTGAATCTTCCGAAGAGGTGGGTTCTACCTTGTTGTTTTATGTTCCTATGGCCTACCCTAACACAACCAATCACCTAGTTCCACAATGCTACCCCCTTTCGACGCCGTTACCGCGTGTTTCCGTATAAGTCCGGTATCTCTCCTGCGGGTCTAGGGTTTCACCGGAGGGGTGGATCCGGAGCGTCTGGACCCCAACACAAGCAAGTTTATGCCATAGCATGTTATTATAGGTGTGTTGTGTGCTTTTGATGGCAAAGATTTCACTCCGGGGTGTGGGCCGCTTCACCGGCATCCACTTCTCTCTCGTGAGTTTACACGCGTTTATAGGGTGAAACCCCCGTATCGGACGAAACGTCGTGAATCTTCCGAAGAGGTGGGTTCTACCTTGTTGTTTTATGTTCCTATGGCCTACCCTAACACAACCAAGCACCTAGTTCCACAATGCTACCCCCTTTCGACGCCGTTACCGCGTGTTTCCGTATAAGTCCGGTATTTCTCCTGCGGGCCTAGGGTTTCACCGGAGGGGTGGATCCGGAGCGTCTGGACCCCAACACAAGCAAGTTTATGCCATAGCATGTCATTATAGGTGTGTTGTGTGCTTTTGATGGCAAAGATTTCACTCCGGGGTGTGGGCCGCTTCACCGGCATCCACTTCTCTCTCGTGAGTTTACACGCGCTTATAGGGTGAAACCCCCGTATCGGACGAAACGTCGTGAATCTTCCGAAGAGGTGGGTTCTACCTTGTTGTTTTATGTTCCTATGGCCTACCCTAACACAACCAATCACCTAGTTCCACAATGCTACCCCCTTTCGACGCCGTTACCGCGTGTTTCCGTATAAGTCCGGTATTTCTCCTGCGGGTCTAGGGTTTCACCGGAGGGGTGGATCCGGAGCGTCTGGACCCCAACACAAGAAAGTTTATGCCATAGCATGTCATTATAGGTGTGTTGTGTGCTTTTGATGGCAAAGATTTCACTCCGGGGTGTGGGCCGCTTCACCGGCATCCACTTCTCTCTCGTGAGTTTACACGCGCTTATAGGGTGAAACCCCCGTATCGGACGAAACGTCGTGAATCTTCCGAAGAGGTGGGTTCTACCTTGTTGTTTTATGTTCCTATGGCCTACCCTAACACAACCAATCACCTAGTTCCACAATGCTACCCCCTTTCGACGCCGTTACCGCGTGTTTCCGTATAAGTCCGGTATTTCTCCTGCGGGTCTAGGGTTTCACCGGAGGGGTGGATCCGGAGCGTCTGGACCCCAACACAAGAAAGTTTATGCCATAGCATGTCATTAAAGGTGTGTTGTGTGCTTTTGATGGCAAAGATTTCACTCCGGGGTGTGGGCCGCTTCACCGGCATCCACTTCTCTCTCGTGAGTTTACACGCGCTTACAGGGTGAAACCCCCGTATCGGACGAAACGTCGTGAATCTTCCGAAGAGGTGGGTTCTACCTTGTTGTTTTATGTTCCTATGGCCTACCCTAACACAACCAATCACCTAGTTCCACAATGCTACCCCCTTTCGACGCCGTTACCGCGTGTTTCCGTATAAGTCCGGTATTTCTCCTGCGGGCCTAGGGTTTCACCGGAGGGGTGGATCCGGAGCGTCTGGACCCCAACACAAGCAAGTTTATGCCATAGCATGTCATTATAGGTGTGTTGTGTGCTTTTGATGGCAAAGATTTCACTCCGGGGTGTGGGCCGCTTCACCGGCATCCACTTCTCTCTCGTGAGTTTACACGCGTTTATAAGGTGAAACCCCCGTATCGGACGAAACGTCGTGAATCTTCCGAAGAGGTGGGTTCTACCTTGTTGTTTTATGTTCCTATGGCCTACCCTAACACAACCAATCACCTAGTTCCACAATGCTACCCCCTTTCGACGCCGTTACCGCGTGTTTCCGTATAAGTCCGGTATCTCTCCTGCGGGTCTAGGGTTTCACCGGAGGGGTGGATCCGGAGCGTCTGGACCCCAACACAAGCAAGTTTATGCCATAGCATGTTATTATAGGTGTGTTGTGTGCTTTTGATGGCAAAGATTTCACTCCGGGGTGTGGGCCGCTTCACCGGCATCCACTTCTCTCTCGTGAGTTTACACGCGTTTATAGGGTGAAACCCCCGTATCGGACGAAACGTCGTGAATCTTCCGAAGAGGTGGGTTCTACCTTGTTGTTTTATGTTCCTATGGCCTACCCTAACACAACCAAGCACCTAGTTCCACAATGCTACCCCCTTTCGACGCCGTTACCGCGTGTTTCCGTATAAGTCCGGTATTTCTCCTGCGGGCCTAGGGTTTCACCGGAGGGGTGGATCCGGAGCGTCTGGACCCCAACACAAGCAAGTTTATGCCATAGCATGTCATTATAGGTGTGTTGTGTGCTTTTGATGGCAAAGATTTCACTCCGGGGTGTGGGCCGCTTCACCGGCATCCACTTCTCTCTCGTGAGTTTACACGCGCTTATAGGGTGAAACCCCCGTATCGGACGAAACGTCGTGAATCTTCCGAAGAGGTGGGTTCTACCTTGTTGTTTTATGTTCCTATGGCCTACCCTAACACAACCAATCACCTAGTTCCACAATGCTACCCCCTTTCGACGCCGTTACCGCGTGTTTCCGTATAAGTCCGGTATTTCTCCTGCGGGTCTAGGGTTTCACCGGAGGGGTGGATCCGGAGCGTCTGGACCCCAACACAAGAAAGTTTATGCCATAGCATGTCATTATAGGTGTGTTGTGTGCTTTTGATGGCAAAGATTTCACTCCGGGGTGTGGGCCGCTTCACCGGCATCCACTTCTCTCTCGTGAGTTTACACGCGCTTATAGGGTGAAACCCCCGTATCGGACGAAACGTCGTGAATCTTCCGAAGAGGTGGGTTCTACCTTGTTGTTTTATGTTCCTATGGCCTACCCTAACACAACCAATCACCTAGTTCCACAATGCTACCCCCTTTCGACGCCGTTACCGCGTGTTTCCGTATAAGTCCGGTATTTCTCCTGCGGGTCTAGGGTTTCACCGGAGGGGTGGATCCGGAGCGTCTGGACCCCAACACAAGAAAGTTTATGCCATAGCATGTCATTAAAGGTGTGTTGTGTGCTTTTGATGGCAAAGATTTCACTCCGGGGTGTGGGCCGCTTCACCGGCATCCACTTCTCTCTCGTGAGTTTACACGCGCTTACAGGGTGAAACCCCCGTATCGGACGAAACGTCGTGAATCTTCCGAAGAGGTGGGTTCTACCTTGTTGTTTTATGTTCCTATGGCCTACCCTAACACAACCAATCACCTAGTTCCACAATGCTACCCCCTTTCGACGCCGTTACCGCGTGTTTCCGTATAAGTCCGGTATCTCTCCTGCGGGCCTAGGGTTTCACCGGAGGGGTGGATCCGGAGCGTCTGGACCCCAACACAAGCAAGTTTATGCCATAGCATGTCATTATAGGTGTGTTGTGTGCTTTTGATGGAAAAGATTTCACTCCGGGGTGTGGGCCGCTTCACCGGCATCCACTTCTCTCTCGTGAGTTTACACGCGTTTATAAGGTGAAACCCCCGTATCGGACGAAACGTCGTGAATCTTCCGAAGAGGTGGGTTCTACCTTGTTGTTTTATGTTCCTATGGCCTACCCTAACACAACCAATCACCTAGTTCCACAATGCTACCCCCTTTCGACGCCGTTACCGCGTGTTTCCGTATAAGTCCGGTATCTCTCCTGCGGGTCTAGGGTTTCACCGGAGGGGTGGATCCGGAGCGTCTGGACCCCAACACAAGCAAGTTTATGCCATAGCATGTTATTATAGGTGTGTTGTGTGCTTTTGATGGCAAAGATTTCACTCCGGGGTGTGGGCCGCTTCACCGGCATCCACTTCTCTCTCGTGAGTTTACACGCGTTTATAGGGTGAAACCCCCGTATCGGACGAAACGTCGTGAATCTTCCGAAGAGGTGGGTTCTACCTTGTTGTTTTATGTTCCTATGGCCTACCCTAACACAACCAAGCACCTAGTTCCACAATGCTACCCCCTTTCGACGCCGTTACCGCGTGTTTCCGTATAAGTCCGGTATTTCTCCTGCGGGCCTAGGGTTTCACCGGAGGGGTGGATCCGGAGCGTCTGGACCCCAACACAAGAAAGTTTATGCCATAGCATGTCATTATAGGTGTGTTGTGTGCTTTTGATGGCAAAGATTTCACTCCGGGGTGTGGGCCGCTTCACCGGCATCCACTTCTCTCTCGTGAGTTTACACGCGCTTATAGGGTGAAACCCCCGTATCGGACGAAACGTCGTGAATCTTCCGAAGAGGTGGGTTCTACCTTGTTGTTTTATGTTCCTATGGCCTACCCTAACACAACCAATCACCTAGTTCCACAATGCTACCCCCTTTCGACGCCGTTACCGCGTGTTTCCGTATAAGTCCGGTATTTCTCCTGCGGGTCTAGGGTTTCACCGGAGGGGTGGATCCGGAGCGTCTGGACCCCAACACAAGAAAGTTTATGCCATAGCATGTCATTATAGGTGTGTTGTGTGCTTTTGATGGCAAAGATTTCACTCCGGGGTGTGGGCCGCTTCACCGGCATCCACTTCTCTCTCGTGAGTTTACACGCGCTTATAGGGTGAAACCCCCGTATCGGACGAAACGTCGTGAATCTTCCGAAGAGGTGGGTTCTACCTTGTTGTTTTATGTTCCTATGGCCTACCCTAACACAACCAATCACCTAGTTCCACAATGCTACCCCCTTTCGACGCCGTTACCGCGTGTTTCCGTATAAGTCCGGTATTTCTCCTGCGGGTCTAGGGTTTCACCGGAGGGGTGGATCCGGAGCGTCTGGACCCCAACACAAGAAAGTTTATGCCATAGCATGTCATTAAAGGTGTGTTGTGTGCTTTTGATGGCAAAGATTTCACTCCGGGGTGTGGGCCGCTTCACCGGCATCCACTTCTCTCTCGTGAGTTTACACGCGCTTACAGGGTGAAACCCCCGTATCGGACGAAACGTCGTGAATCTTCCGAAGAGGTGGGTTCTACCTTGTTGTTTTATGTTCCTATGGCCTACCCTAACACAACCAATCACCTAGTTCCACAATGCTACCCCCTTTCGACGCCGTTACCGCGTGTTTCCGTATAAGTCCGGTATTTCTCCTGCGGGCCTAGGGTTTCACCGGAGGGGTGGATCCGGAGCGTCTGGACCCCAACACAAGCAAGTTTATGCCATAGCATGTCATTATAGGTGTGTTGTGTGCTTTTGATGGAAAAGATTTCACTCCGGGGTGTGGGCCGCTTCACCGGCATCCACTTCTCTCTCGTGAGTTTACACGCGTTTATAAGGTGAAACCCCCGTATCGGACGA
The DNA here is from genome assembly GCA_028641055.1 of Alopecurus myosuroides. Classification (NCBI taxonomy): domain Eukaryota; kingdom Viridiplantae; phylum Streptophyta; class Magnoliopsida; order Poales; family Poaceae; genus Alopecurus; species Alopecurus myosuroides. The sequence goes on from CM054062.1 coordinate 39,197,117, forward strand.
AACGTCGTGAATCTTCCGAAGAGGTGGGTTCTACCTTGTTGTTTTATGTTCCTATGGCCTACCCTAACACAACCAATCACCTAGTTCCACAATGCTACCCCCTTTCGACGCCGTTACCGCGTGTTTCCGTATAAGTCCGGTATCTCTCCTGCGGGTCTAGGGTTTCACCGGAGGGGTGGATCCGGAGCGTCTGGACCCCAACACAAGCAAGTTTATGCCATAGCATGTTATTATAGGTGTGTTGTGTGCTTTTGATGGCAAAGATTTCACTCCGGGGTGTGGGCCGCTTCACCGGCATCCACTTCTCTCTCGTGAGTTTACACGCGTTTATAGGGTGAAACCCCCGTATCGGACGAAACGTCGTGAATCTTCCGAAGAGGTGGGTTCTACCTTGTTGTTTTATGTTCCTATGGCCTACCCTAACACAACCAAGCACCTAGTTCCACAATGCTACCCCCTTTCGACGCCGTTACCGCGTGTTTCCGTATAAGTCCGGTATTTCTCCTGCGGGCCTAGGGTTTCACCGGAGGGGTGGATCCGGAGCGTCTGGACCCCAACACAAGAAAGTTTATGCCATAGCATGTCATTATAGGTGTGTTGTGTGCTTTTGATGGCAAAGATTTCACTCCGGGGTGTGGGCCGCTTCACCGGCATCCACTTCTCTCTCGTGAGTTTACACGCGCTTATAGGGTGAAACCCCCGTATCGGACGAAACGTCGTGAATCTTCCGAAGAGGTGGGTTCTACCTTGTTGTTTTATGTTCCTATGGCCTACCCTAACACAACCAATCACCTAGTTCCACAATGCTACCCCCTTTCGACGCCGTTACCGCGTGTTTCCGTATAAGTCCGGTATTTCTCCTGCGGGTCTAGGGTTTCACCGGAGGGGTGGATCCGGAGCGTCTGGACCCCAACACAAGAAAGTTTATGCCATAGCATGTCATTATAGGTGTGTTGTGTGCTTTTGATGGCAAAGATTTCACTCCGGGGTGTGGGCCGCTTCACCGGCATCCACTTCTCTCTCGTGAGTTTACACGCGCTTATAGGGTGAAACCCCCGTATCGGACGAAACGTCGTGAATCTTCCGAAGAGGTGGGTTCTACCTTGTTGTTTTATGTTCCTATGGCCTACCCTAACACAACCAATCACCTAGTTCCACAATGCTACCCCCTTTCGACGCCGTTACCGCGTGTTTCCGTATAAGTCCGGTATTTCTCCTGCGGGTCTAGGGTTTCACCGGAGGGGTGGATCCGGAGCGTCTGGACCCCAACACAAGAAAGTTTATGCCATAGCATGTCATTAAAGGTGTGTTGTGTGCTTTTGATGGCAAAGATTTCACTCCGGGGTGTGGGCCGCTTCACCGGCATCCACTTCTCTCTCGTGAGTTTACACGCGCTTACAGGGTGAAACCCCCGTATCGGACGAAACGTCGTGAATCTTCCGAAGAGGTGGGTTCTACCTTGTTGTTTTATGTTCCTATGGCCTACCCTAACACAACCAATCACCTAGTTCCACAATGCTACCCCCTTTCGACGCCGTTACCGCGTGTTTCCGTATAAGTCCGGTATTTCTCCTGCGGGCCTAGGGTTTCACCGGAGGGGTGGATCCGGAGCGTCTGGACCCCAACACAAGCAAGTTTATGCCATAGCATGTCATTATAGGTGTGTTGTGTGCTTTTGATGGCAAAGATTTCACTCCGGGGTGTGGGCCGCTTCACCGGCATCCACTTCTCTCTCGTGAGTTTACACGCGTTTATAAGGTGAAACCCCCGTATCGGACGAAACGTCGTGAATCTTCCGAAGAGGTGGGTTCTACCTTGTTGTTTTATGTTCCTATGGCCTACCCTAACACAACCAATCACCTAGTTCCACAATGCTACCCCCTTTCGACGCCGTTACCGCGTGTTTCCGTATAAGTCCGGTATCTCTCCTGCGGGTCTAGGGTTTCACCGGAGGGGTGGATCCGGAGCGTCTGGACCCCAACACAAGCAAGTTTATGCCATAGCATGTTATTATAGGTGTGTTGTGTGCTTTTGATGGCAAAGATTTCACTCCGGGGTGTGGGCCGCTTCACCGGCATCCACTTCTCTCTCGTGAGTTTACACGCGTTTATAGGGTGAAACCCCCGTATCGGACGAAACGTCGTGAATCTTCCGAAGAGGTGGGTTCTACCTTGTTGTTTTATGTTCCTATGGCCTACCCTAACACAACCAAGCACCTAGTTCCACAATGCTACCCCCTTTCGACGCCGTTACCGCGTGTTTCCGTATAAGTCCGGTATTTCTCCTGCGGGCCTAGGGTTTCACCGGAGGGGTGGATCCGGAGCGTCTGGACCCCAACACAAGCAAGTTTATGCCATAGCATGTCATTATAGGTGTGTTGTGTGCTTTTGATGGCAAAGATTTCACTCCGGGGTGTGGGCCGCTTCACCGGCATCCACTTCTCTCTCGTGAGTTTACACGCGCTTATAGGGTGAAACCCCCGTATCGGACGAAACGTCGTGAATCTTCCGAAGAGGTGGGTTCTACCTTGTTGTTTTATGTTCCTATGGCCTACCCTAACACAACCAATCACCTAGTTCCACAATGCTACCCCCTTTCGACGCCGTTACCGCGTGTTTCCGTATAAGTCCGGTATTTCTCCTGCGGGTCTAGGGTTTCACCGGAGGGGTGGATCCGGAGCGTCTGGACCCCAACACAAGAAAGTTTATGCCATAGCATGTCATTATAGGTGTGTTGTGTGCTTTTGATGGCAAAGATTTCACTCCGGGGTGTGGGCCGCTTCACCGGCATCCACTTCTCTCTCGTGAGTTTACACGCGCTTATAGGGTGAAACCCCCGTATCGGACGAAACGTCGTGAATCTTCCGAAGAGGTGGGTTCTACCTTGTTGTTTTATGTTCCTATGGCCTACCCTAACACAACCAATCACCTAGTTCCACAATGCTACCCCCTTTCGACGCCGTTACCGCGTGTTTCCGTATAAGTCCGGTATTTCTCCTGCGGGTCTAGGGTTTCACCGGAGGGGTGGATCCGGAGCGTCTGGACCCCAACACAAGAAAGTTTATGCCATAGCATGTCATTAAAGGTGTGTTGTGTGCTTTTGATGGCAAAGATTTCACTCCGGGGTGTGGGCCGCTTCACCGGCATCCACTTCTCTCTCGTGAGTTTACACGCGCTTACAGGGTGAAACCCCCGTATCGGACGAAACGTCGTGAATCTTCCGAAGAGGTGGGTTCTACCTTGTTGTTTTATGTTCCTATGGCCTACCCTAACACAACCAATCACCTAGTTCCACAATGCTACCCCCTTTCGACGCCGTTACCGCGTGTTTCCGTATAAGTCCGGTATTTCTCCTGCGGGCCTAGGGTTTCACCGGAGGGGTGGATCCGGAGCGTCTGGACCCCAACACAAGCAAGTTTATGCCATAGCATGTCATTATAGGTGTGTTGTGTGCTTTTGATGGCAAAGATTTCACTCCGGGGTGTGGGCCGCTTCACCGGCATCCACTTCTCTCTCGTGAGTTTACACGCGTTTATAAGGTGAAACCCCCGTATCGGACGAAACGTCGTGAATCTTCCGAAGAGGTGGGTTCTACCTTGTTGTTTTATGTTCCTATGGCCTACCCTAACACAACCAATCACCTAGTTCCACAATGCTACCCCCTTTCGACGCCGTTACCGCGTGTTTCCGTATAAGTCCGGTATCTCTCCTGCGGGTCTAGGGTTTCACCGGAGGGGTGGATCCGGAGCGTCTGGACCCCAACACAAGCAAGTTTATGCCATAGCATGTTATTATAGGTGTGTTGTGTGCTTTTGATGGCAAAGATTTCACTCCGGGGTGTGGGCCGCTTCACCGGCATCCACTTCTCTCTCGTGAGTTTACACGCGTTTATAGGGTGAAACCCCCGTATCGGACGAAACGTCGTGAATCTTCCGAAGAGGTGGGTTCTACCTTGTTGTTTTATGTTCCTATGGCCTACCCTAACACAACCAAGCACCTAGTTCCACAATGCTACCCCCTTTCGACGCCGTTACCGCGTGTTTCCGTATAAGTCCGGTATTTCTCCTGCGGGCCTAGGGTTTCACCGGAGGGGTGGATCCGGAGCGTCTGGACCCCAACACAAGCAAGTTTATGCCATAGCATGTCATTATAGGTGTGTTGTGTGCTTTTGATGGCAAAGATTTCACTCCGGGGTGTGGGCCGCTTCACCGGCATCCACTTCTCTCTCGTGAGTTTACACGCGCTTATAGGGTGAAACCCCCGTATCGGACGAAACGTCGTGAATCTTCCGAAGAGGTGGGTTCTACCTTGTTGTTTTATGTTCCTATGGCCTACCCTAACACAACCAATCACCTAGTTCCACAATGCTACCCCCTTTCGACGCCGTTACCGCGTGTTTCCGTATAAGTCCGGTATTTCTCCTGCGGGTCTAGGGTTTCACCGGAGGGGTGGATCCGGAGCGTCTGGACCCCAACACAAGAAAGTTTATGCCATAGCATGTCATTATAGGTGTGTTGTGTGCTTTTGATGGCAAAGATTTCACTCCGGGGTGTGGGCCGCTTCACCGGCATCCACTTCTCTCTCGTGAGTTTACACGCGCTTATAGGGTGAAACCCCCGTATCGGACGAAACGTCGTGAATCTTCCGAAGAGGTGGGTTCTACCTTGTTGTTTTATGTTCCTATGGCCTACCCTAACACAACCAATCACCTAGTTCCACAATGCTACCCCCTTTCGACGCCGTTACCGCGTGTTTCCGTATAAGTCCGGTATTTCTCCTGCGGGTCTAGGGTTTCACCGGAGGGGTGGATCCGGAGCGTCTGGACCCCAACACAAGAAAGTTTATGCCATAGCATGTCATTAAAGGTGTGTTGTGTGCTTTTGATGGCAAAGATTTCACTCCGGGGTGTGGGCCGCTTCACCGGCATCCACTTCTCTCTCGTGAGTTTACACGCGCTTACAGGGTGAAACCCCCGTATCGGACGAAACGTCGTGAATCTTCCGAAGAGGTGGGTTCTACCTTGTTGTTTTATGTTCCTATGGCCTACCCTAACACAACCAATCACCTAGTTCCACAATGCTACCCCCTTTCGACGCCGTTACCGCGTGTTTCCGTATAAGTCCGGTATCTCTCCTGCGGGTCTAGGGTTTCACCGGAGGGGTGGATCCGGAGCGTCTGGACCCCAACACAAGCAAGTTTATGCCATAGCATGTCATTATAGGTGTGTTGTGTGCTTTTGATGGCAAAGATTTCACTCCGGGGTGTGGGCCGCTTCACCGGCATCCACTTCTCTCTCGTGAGTTTACACGCGTTTATAGGGTGAAACCCCCGTATCGGACGAAACGTCGTGAATCTTCCGAAGAGGTGGGTTCTACCTTGTTGTTTTATGTTCCTATGGCCTACCCTAACACAACCAATCACCTAGTTCCACAATGCTACCCCCTTTCGACGCCGTTACCGCGTGTTTCCGTATAAGTCCGGTATTTCTCCTGCGGGCCTAGGGTTTCACCGGAGGGGTGGATCCGGAGCGTCTGGACCCCAACACAAGAAAGTTTATGCCATAGCATGTCATTATAGGTGTGTTGTGTGCTTTTGATGGCAAAGATTTCACTCCGGGGTGTGGGCCGCTTCACCGGCATCCACTTCTCTCTCGTGAGTTTACACGCGCTTATAGGGTGAAACCCCCGTATCGGACGAAACGTCGTGAATCTTCCGAAGAGGTGGGTTCTACCTTGTTGTTTTATGTTCCTATGGCCTACCCTAACACAACCAATCACCTAGTTCCACAATGCTACCCCCTTTCGACGCCGTTACCGCGTGTTTCCGTATAAGTCCGGTATCTCTCCTGCGGGTCTAGGGTTTCACCGGAGGGGTGGATCCGGAGCGTCTGGACCCCAACACAAGCAAGTTTATGCCATAGCATGTTATTATAGGCGTGTTGTGTGCTTTTGATGGCAAAGATTTCACTCCGGGGTGCGGGTCTAGGGTTTCACCGGAGGGGTGGATCCGGAGCGTTAGTTACCCTAAGCATTTTTTTTTCAACCCTGCATATTAATCTAACATTTACATAAAAACAATCACCTAATTCAAGGATTTACAATCTCATAGAAGGTATGAGAAATATGTTAGTTAGTACGGTGCTTTTGGGGAGGACATGATAATCATTATCCATAATTAAAGATGATGAATATTTTTCTGCATATCACATAGCACTATGGTGGTTAAATAATATTTTACAACACTGATATTTTCATAAATTTAAATATCTATTTTTTAGTTGCTTCAACAGAAAAAAAATAAAAGGGAGTAGTATAGCATTTTGAATTAAAAAAAAAACATGTGCCGACGGCAATGCCGTCGGCGTAGGTAATAAAAAAAACGGAGAACAAATGTGCCGACGGCAATGCCGTCGGCGTAGCCTGATCCGCAGAGGGTTATCGGGTCGCGACGACGCGGTCATCCCCATTCATTTTCTTTCCCCCTGCTCCGCTCGATCCCGATCCACGCCGTCGCCGCCGTCTCCCCGCCGTCTCCCCGCCGTCGCCGCCGTCTCCCCACCGCATCTCCACTTCCCCGCCGCGCCTCCATCTTCCCGCCGCCGTCTCCGCCTCGGCTCGAGCCCCGCCGCGCCGGCGGCCTGCTCGGCGCCCTCTGCCCCGCCACCGTCACCGCACGAGCTCGCCGCCGTCTCCTTGCCCCGCCTCGCCTCTCCTGCAACGCCGCCTAGCTGCTCCCCCTCCCAGCTACCTCCCCCTCCCAGCTGCCACTCCCGGCCACCCGAGGTGAGCTTTCGGATCGATGCGTTTGTTCATGAGTCTTGTAGATGCTAATAACCAAACTCTAGCAATACATGAGTACAGGGGAATTGGCTAGAGCAAATGCCACAGATCTGAGCTTTTCCATGGATACTAGCCAATTAATTACAGTGGTTTTCCAATGCAAACGTTGTTCTAGGCAATGATCTGCACCACAAGAACGAATAACCATGACAACCAGTGTCAACGGTGTCTAAGAGATGGCCTCTGACTTGGATTAAAAAGCCCTTCCAGTTAGCGATTCGGGCCTGCCGGTATAAGACCCAACAGCCAGCGATTCAGGCCATGGCAGTATAAGACCCAACAGCCAGTTAGCGATTCAGCTCATGGCGGTATATAATACCCAACAGCGAGTTAGTGATTCATGCCATGGCGGTAAGGAAAATAAAATTGTGGGCTCTACAAACTAGAAATAATTTCCATAATCTCAATAAGTTTATAAATCTCTTCTTGTGCTTCTTGTTGGAAAGGAGAAGGATTAGACAGATACTTTTTGTTAGGTCTGCCCTGAGGTATGGATTAGCTCTCGAACATAGGTTTTTACATGAATACTAGCCAATTAATTACAGTGTGCATCTACTCCAAAACGTTTTACTAGCAGAATGAACATTCAAAAGTAAAAGTAGTATGGGACAGCCTGCTGCTGGCAGTTACTGACTGCACCCGAATCGTCAGTTCCTCGGAAAAATCTCTAGGAAAGCAAATTACCATGACAACCAGTTTCAATAGTCTAGGAAAAAAGGCCCGGAAATTTATCATGTTTCTTTTCTATACTCCAGCCAGCTAGCGATTCGGGTCATGGGCGGTATCAAGAACCAGCAGCTAGTTATGCTAAAAAGAAAAATCAACACACAGTCTGCAACAGCATTGAGATGCAACGTTACTAGGCCACAACTCCATGTGCCAATGTGATATGCAAATTTCACACATAGAGGCATCCATCCAATTTGCACCCTGGGTGTATAGCAGAGCATCAGGGGAGGGGGGTGGATTGGGTAAACATACCTTTATCTTGGATTTCTTGGTGAAATATTCATGTTGTCATACAAATTTTCCGTGATGATGCTATTCTAGTGAAATATTCATGTTGTCATAAAAATTTTCTTACATATGTTGTTTCTGTGTTTTCAGATGGACTAGGTCTCGCCATTCACCAGCGTAGGCCCGGCGTGCTCCGGTGCACGTCCCCGAGCTTCTCCTTCCTTGCTGCTCCACCGTCTTCGCTTTCGCCCTGTGCGGTTGAGGTGAGCTACATTTCCATCACCTCCAGCTTTCCACCCCTTGCTCTGCCCCGGCCTTCGAGCCGATGACACATTTACATTCATGTCTAGTCGCGTAACCGTAGGCGTCTCCCGTCCGGGAGAGTTGCAAATTTATAAATATGCAGGACTGTCCGTCTCTGCATATTTATAACCGTAGCTCTTCCGGATTGTCCACGTTTTGGACAGCTCGGGTATGTGTAGTTCGGTTCGTGTCCCATGTTCTGCTCCTTCCTGAGACGGATTTCGGCAGCACCCCCCGTTGTTCTTCGGATGCACACCCTCTCGGCTTGAAAAGTTCGAGACGTGTATTCTGAAGAACAGCGGGGAGGTGCTGCCGAAATTCCGTCTCGGGTCGGGGTAGAACATGGGACACGGACCGATCTACACATACCCGGGTGGGATTAGGCCCCTACCTATTAGACATGTAGGTGAACCGTTGCATGCTGTAAATATAAAATTTTGTCGTAATTAATCCGATGACATTGTAAAAAAGTATTATAACTTGCTGCATTTTAAGAAATGCGTTGTTGTTTGTCTCCCAATAAAGCAGAGGATGTCTGGTAATGAGTGGATGTACAGCGGCCGTATTTCTGTGACAGAAAGAACAGATGAGTGGGAATGGAAGACCAACATGTTAGTGAAAGAGTTAGCGCGTGGTTCAAAGTCAGCGGTTCGCCCATTATGCCCTTGCTCTAATTGTCGGAGGCGGCATCGTCATGGAAAGGTTGAAATGACTAAACACCTGTGGTTGCATGGATATATGCAGAACTACGTGACGACTGTCGACTTTGCTCAGTACGAGCGTGATAGAGGAGAGGTGATGCGCCAGCGGATCAATGGCATTGAGTACGATGGGATTAGGAACTTGTTAGATGATTTCCGTGATGCCGACATGCCTGATTCGCCACCTCAAGTGGAGGAACAGGCCGAACCGGAGGACCCGGATGAACCCGAGCCCACAGCGAAGGCCTTCTTTGAAATGATGGGCTCGGCTAAGAGGCCGCTATACGAGGGTGCAAAGATTTCTCAACTCGATGCCATCTCTCAAGCACTAGCCGACAAGGCCCGGTACTCCACCACCCGTGCTGGATTTGAAGCTAATCTGAAAACCTATGGTAACATGTTGCCCGAGGGGCATTGTCTGCCTAAAAGCATGCACGAAGCGAAGAAAGTCTTGAAAGGGCTCAGCATGGATTATACCAAGATAGATTCTTGTCCAAAAGGCTGCATTCTGTTTTGGAAACAGTTTGCGGATGACAAGTACTGTACCATTTGTAAGGCGTCTAGGTATCATGAGGTAAAGGGAGCCGATGGTCAGTTGAAGCAGACGAAAGTCGCTATGAAGATTCTTCGGTATCTCCCATTCATTAAAAGAATCCAGCGGCTGTATTGGTCTGAGGAGACTGCCAAACAGATGACTTGGCACAAGATGGGGAAGAGATACACAGACGAGCACGGACGGGAAAAGATGGGACATCCATCTGATGGTCAGGCATGGAAGAATTTCGATGCAAAATACCCCGATGAGGCAAAAGAGGCTCGAAATGTCAGGATTGCGATAGCAACCGATGGATTCAATCCATATGGTATGTCGACTGCCTCATACAGCTGCTGGCCCGTGTTTGTTATTCCGCTCAATCTCCCTCCTGGAGTCTTAATGCAAAGGAATACCATATTTCTGTCGCTGATCATTCCAGGGCCAGAATACCCGGGAAAGAATCTGAGTGTCTATATGCAGCCGCTTGTGGATGATTTGGACCACTCTTGGCACCACGGGACGTTCACATACGACCGGGCATCAAAGAAAAACTTCTTAATGAAAATTTGGTTCCAATACTCCATGCACGACCTTCCAGGGTACGCTCTATTCTGTGGATGGTGTACCGCTGGTAAATGGCCATGCCCAGTGTGCAGGAACCGATTGGAGTTCCTCTGGTTAAGCGCGGGTAAGAAGTATTCCTCGTTTGACATGCATCGACAGTTCCTCAAAAGAAGGCATCGATTTAGAGAAGACAAAAAGAACTTCAAGAAGGGCAGAGTTGAGCGTGTAGAAAAAAAGATACCAACATTCGATGGTGCAGCTGTTGATGCCGAGCTACGTGCTCTTGTTCCCGCTGGGGGAAATGGCCCACGATACGTCGGATATGGTAAAACACACAACTGGACTCACGTGGCAGGCTTGACGCAGCTTGATTATTACAAGGATCTCGAACTTCCCCATAACATCGATGTGATGCACACCGAAAAGAATGTCGGAGAGTCACTCTTTCACACAATCCTGAACATTCCTGAGAAGTCGAAGGATAATGTGAAGGCTAGAGTCGATGTCCAGAAACTCTGTGATAGAAAGAGATTACATATGCAGCCTCCTGACCGCCGGCGAAAAAATTGGTTTAAACCGCTCGCCGACTACTGCCTTGACAGTATTCAAAAGAAGGAGGTATTCAAGTGGCTCAAATTCATTGTCATGTTTCCTGATGGTTATTGTTCGAATATAAGCAAGGGGGTCAATATTTTAACGGGAAAAGTCAACGGGCTCAAGAGTCACGACTATCATATATGGCTTGAGCGTCTGATGCCGGTGATGGTTCGAGGGTATCTACCCGAGCGTGTCTGGCGAGTGCTCGCGGAGTTGAGCCATTTCTTCCGCACGCTTTGTGCTAAGCAGATATGTCCTGTGATTATTCAGAAGCTGCATGATCTAGTGCCGGAGTTGCTATGCAACTTAGAGATGATATTTCCGCCAGGCTTCTTTACTCCGATGGCACATCTCGTTGTGCATCTCGCGAACGAGGCACTTTTGGGTGGACCGGTGCAGTTTCGTTGGCAGTTTTGTATTGAGAGAGAGTTCAAGTACATTAGAAACAAAACTGGAAATAAAGCTAAGATTGAAGCATGCATAGCTGAGGGAGTATGTCTTGAGGAGATGGCAGACGCCGCGACAACGTACTATCCTGCTGAAGTTCCCACTATGCATAACCAGGCATCTCGGTACAATATCGACGAGCCCAAGCATGACCCCCAGCTCCTCCTCTTCCAATGTCCCGGTGGCAAGTCAGGTGGCCGAGAAAAATATACCTTGACCAAGGAAGAGCAAGATTGCATAATGCTCTATGTGCTTACGAACATGAAGGAAGTGGTCGATTATATCAGGTAAAATGGTGGTACAAATTACTTTCCAACTAGTAACCCTGTTTCGATCTAATACGTATTCTCTTCTTTTAGAGAATTCACGGATGAAATGTGGTCTGGAGCGGAGGAACCATCTATCGGAGAGCTGGACACTCTTCTGAAAGAGGGTGCTCCCGGACAGAAAAAATTTGTGTCTTGGTTCATGGAAAAAGTAATTTCTAACCTCTCCCTATTACCTTGCAATCTGTGGCTTGTCCCTTTCGTTACACCTATCTAATGCACAAAACAATTTGTATCGTATTTGTAGGGAGCTAATCCCAACGTTCAGATGACGGATGAGTTGAGATGTGTTTCCCAAGGTTTTACCCGTAGCGTCATGAAATATGAGAAGTATGATGTGAATGGGTATCGCTTCCACACGGAGGATCACCAGAAGAGTCGGCCGAATGCAAAAACGGTAAATACCGGGGTCTTCACCCGAGGCGCCGATTCCATAGACTACTACGGAACGTTAGAGAAGGTATACGAGCTGACGTTCAATCGCACCAACGTAGAACTCAAGCTCGTTGTGTTCAAATGCCACTGGTTCGACCCCGTCCATGGATACAAAAGTACCCCTTCCATTGGGTTAGTTGAAGTTAGGCCTTCAACCACCTATAGCGGAGCCGATGTCTTTATTGTGGCTCACCAAGCTAAGCAAGTTTATTATTTGCCTTACCCATGCCAGAAAGAGGCACTCAAGGGTTGGGAGGTTGCGTTCAGGGTATCGCCACATGGTAAACTACCCATGCCGTCCGACGACGATTATAACAACATTGACCCGAAAACGTACCAAGGAATTTTCTATCAAGAGCAAGAGGACTTCGGAGACTTTGACTTACAAATGGGTGGTTTTGAGGACCTCGAGAACAATGCGGAAACTCGTGGTGAGTCAGTGGTGGATCTAAAGGACATAGACATGCTCACCAAGCTACATACAGACAATGAAGACGATGATGAGCCACCACCGTTCGAAGATCCTCTAATTTACTACTCACGTGATAGTGATACGGATAGTGAGAACGAGAACCCAGCTAATTATGAGAGTGATGATTCTAGGTGATGTCTTTATACTTAGTATTTTATCTTAGCATTTTTTATGCAAGTTTCACCATTTTATACTTAGTATTTTTTCTTTTGAACATGCCTAGTGATGCTCTACATTTTATGCCAAGTTTCACAATTTTATGCTAAGTGCCTACATTTCACCATTTTATGCTAAGTGCCTATATTTTTACTATGTATATGTGATTTAATTGTTTTCTATTTCTCGATGCAGGTGATTGGACAATATGAGCCAAGGCAAGGAATCGTCGTCGTCCTTGCTCAAGAAGATTACACGGAGTGGTAGATCCTTGATTCGCAATCGGCGCTACCCCGTGGACGACGATGCGGTTGGAGGACGAGGACGAGGACGAGGTGGAGGACGAGGTGGAGGACGAGGACGAGGACGAGGTGGAGGTGGCGGGGGAGGTGTAGACTTGGAGCCTCCACCCTCCGCGTCTGGTGACGTGGCTTCCCAGCTGCAGATAGAGTATAGGGAGGAGGGGGAGACGGAGTCCAGACGGGAGGAGGAGGAGGAGTACAGACCGGAGGAGGAGGAGGAGGACGAGGACGAGGAGGTGGAGATGGAGGGGGAGGTGGAGGGAGGAGGAGGGGCACCGAAGAAGCTGCGAGTTCGCGGGGAAGCGGGAGTCCCCTGTTTGGATAAGCAGCCTGCCACGGAGGAGGAGAAGACTCTTATTTATCCAAATAAGAAGGAGTAAGTTTACTAATTTTGTAATTTTAAATATGTAGTTTCATTTTTGGCATATGTACTAATGTTTGATTATTATGCAGCAATTGGACATATGCTGAAGGGAGCCGCCAGCCTTCGAGCTTGCTTGGAGCTCTGATCCGGCTTTATTGGCCGGGCTTTTACACCACGGTTGTGGATGGCCCGCCGAAGTTGGCGTCTTCTTGGCTGGACTACGAGGCTGCCGATTGCGCGCCATTCGGGAAGGCTTCTGACGCCGTGACCACCAGGTTTTGGGTAAGTTATATTTTCATGAGTTTCGTTCGTAGTTGATGACACCACCGTTCTAACTCGCTATTTTCTTCATGCATGATTGAAGTGCTTTTTCCGGGTGCTTGAGGAGGATAGAGGCGCGGCGCGTCGGGTTCTCCGCAAGGCGTGCATGAGGTTGACCCGCCAGGTGTGGTACAACCAGAAGCACACCGCCATCAGCGCGTTCATGGCCGAGAAGGGCAAAAGGGCCAAGAAGAAGGACAATGTCGCGGACCCGCCCAAGATGACAGTCGAGGATTTCATGAGGGTAAGTAAACTATCTATGTCATTCTACATTTCAGTTAATTTGCCATTGCATTGCCTCCTTTTTACTTCACTATTGCATTCTCAGGTCATTCCACACTGGGCCGAAAGACACGAGGACGCATGGGCGGTGCTGGCTAGGAGGTGGGCCGGGGAAGACCCCGAACACAATGCCGTGAGCGAGCGGAACAAGAAGAACCGAGGCCACGGGGGCACCCACAGTGGAGGAAGCCTCAACACCGACCGCTTCAAGAAGAGGATGGTATGTACATACATGGAAAAGATGGTTTATTTTCTATCATGCATGTTTCTACTTGATACACATAACGTTTACTTTTGCGATGCAGGAGAAGCAGAGTGGGGTGCCAGCTACTTACTTGGCGGCGTGGAAGACGATGAGGCGGAAGAAGTCCGTTTCGGACGCCGCCACGTCCTCGGCTCCTGAGTACTACGGCAGAACCGAGGATGACATGAAGGATTACTCCTCGGCGTTCCAGATGCTACACCCGGAGGTCGAGGACCCCTTCGAGCACGAGTACGACGAGACGGCGTTGATGCTAGCGGGGAACGGGAGGGAGCACGGCCGTCTGAGAATCCTTGATAAGGTGGCCACGCCTACCGCGAGCCTCACTCGTATCAAGGCTACCCTCCCCGTCGACGCCGTCCCTGTCCAGCCTCGTGGACGGCGTGCTAGAGCTGCCTCTGCCTCTGCCGATGTAAGCTCTCCTCTCATTCTCATCATGTTTTCTTACATTCCCCTCTGCATTGCTAAGTTGTCGATATTAACTTGTTTCCTAAATTGTAGCCGGAGTTCGATGCGGCCTATACCGCCGCTTATGAGAAGTACAAGGAGAACCTACAGGCGTGGCAGCAGAGGACCGACGCCCTCACTTCGTACCATAGCGCGGTATCGAGTGTAAGTTTTCAATCCATATTTCTGCAAAATATGACAAGTCTAAATCATCTTGGCAACACATGACATCTAAACCATCTTGTAGGCGATGATGAGGTGGATGACCACCGGAGAGAGAGGATCGCATCCAGGAGAGCCTCCTGAAGCGGCAGGGCCGGTCCCGATATTCATATCGAGGGATGAGTTTGCCCTCACATACTACGCAGAGACCCCGGTATGTGTTCTTTTCCACACGTCGATTACTGATTTACTTTGCCTCTAAAGTGTCTAACTCGTGCTCGAACATGTAGGATACTCGAGCTTCGGGGAACACGGCTTTTGGCCGGGCTTCTCCTAGTGGCTCCCCGAGTTCGCGCCAGTCGACGCCGATTCACGGCCGTGCTTCGGTCACTCCTGGTACCTCGCCTGGTGGCTCCGGAGCTGGTTCGACGGACGCGACACATGATCGTCCTCATTTCACGAGTGGAGACCTGGGCTTCACCCCTTCTCCTAGCTAGGGATGTATCTAGATCGATGTATGGATGTATCTGGATCGATGGACGTATCAGGATCGATGTATGACAATTAACGATGTTTGTATGGATGTTTTGATGTTCAATAATGATAGTACTGTGCTTCTAGATGTTTTTGTTGCATTGAATTATTATTTGTGCAATTTCTGTGCATTTTGGAACCAAAACAGCACCAAAATGGGGAAAAAAAAACCTGGGCATAGGCTGTGCCGACGGCAATGCCGTCGGCACAGGGCCTACGCTGACCAAATGGTCAGTCCTGTGCCGACGGCATTGCCGTCGGCACAGCCTATGCCCCAGGAGCCACCAGACACCGCCACGTGTCCAACCTTGTGCCGACGGCAATGCCGTCGGCACAGTGCCCGCCCAGGAGCAGCCCAGGTGCTGCCGCGTGTCCCATCGTGTGCCGACGGTGGCCGTCGGCACAGTGGCCACAACCAGACCAACGTCCTGACAGCGTGGGGCCCGCTGTCAGAACGAGGTGGGGCCCACCACTAAGCTATGCCGACGGCATTTCGTGTGCCGACGGCCCCCGTGCCTGCGCCGACGACTCGTGTGCCGACGGCAGTGTGCCGACGGCCACCGTCGGCATACGCTGTGCCGACGGGGTTCTGATCTGTGCCGACGGCCTTTTGCCGTCGGCCTAGAAGCAGATTCCTGTAGTGGATATAGCAGCGAGGTCGAGGTACGCAGTTGGGTGCGCTCGTGGGCTCGGCTTCTGGGCACTCGTGGGCGTTGCTCTGGACCAGGCTGGGTGTTTTAGCATAGAAAAGCGACATGAATTATGGTGCCGTAGTCATGCAACGGGAGACCAGAAAAATCTATATCGTGAAAACGCCCAAATTAAGCTCTTGTTATAGCGGTGTCAAATAAATCAGCCAGCTCTGTGTTTAGTGCGCTACGGCTGCCAGCCCCTTCAGACCGCTTGATATTTGAATTGTGCATTAACTCATATAACGCATTCAACTTCCAGACACCAGTTTAGAGAGACGATTGAATTGATCAGTAGGACTGTAGGAAGCCAAAACTTCTGAAGAACTTTGATCCGAGTTAGCCAAGTCACAGTCTCTACTGTGAAAAACAGAAAATTGTTCGTGGCCTTGCCAACTAATAGAACTTTTACATTTTGAGGACGGGGTGCTCTATTTCAGTTACAAATATGGGACCAAGTTGAACTTGTGTGGATCGTTTCACATTTCCTGGTTGACACGCATAGTCCCTGACACGCATAGTGGATGTGGTGTCTCTTCAAGCTCCCAAGGGGTTAATACATGCATAAACCATGCACCATACTACTAGAAGCATGCAGCATACTACTCGAAGCAATGATCAGAGTAAAC
Organism: Alopecurus myosuroides; assembly: GCA_028641055.1. Classification (NCBI taxonomy): domain Eukaryota; kingdom Viridiplantae; phylum Streptophyta; class Magnoliopsida; order Poales; family Poaceae; genus Alopecurus; species Alopecurus myosuroides. The sequence continues at coordinate 39,213,440 of CM054062.1, forward strand.
ATTAGACCTCAGGATTGATTAATCTTGAGTAGCTGAAAAAAGAAGAAACATCAGGAGACCTCACACACGTGTCTGCCGTGTCTCAAGATGACAATAGGTGGAGAAAAAATGGGTAGCCTTGCATAGACAGCACCTTCTAAAACTCACATCAGAGTACACAGCGGAGCCATCTTAGCTCTTCTCCTCCTCTCGGCTTCCCCTACGGCGAAGTCACCTAGCAGTCACCACCGAAGCCAGGACGCTCTTACCCGTCTCCATTCCGCTGATTTCCGCCATCCGCGGCCACCGCGACGGCCGTCTGTGTCTCTCTCCATGCCGCGTGCCGCACAGACGTTCCAGGCGGCCGTCGCCAGCTAGGCCGACGAGATGGAGCGCCTCTTCGCCAAGGAGTCCCTCCTCCTTGCCGTGAGCTCTCTCCCTCCCTCTGCTGATCCTCTTTCTCCCAACCTGAATACGCGTGTAGTGGCCAGTTTTATACACAGACGTTCCATGGACAAGCTTGCCCCGTCGCCGTTTTATTCAAAGGATTTCCTTCAGCCATGGGCGTCTCTCGAGGCTCGGTCGTGTGGGGTTCCGACAGTGCACAGAGCGGCCTCGTCGTGGTCAGCGGCGGAGGCGCATACTCAGGATTTGGTGGCGACGTCGGGTGGTGCTTGGTGGCCGGTGGTGCGCCTCCTGCCGTGTCGCGGGCAAGGAATCAAGCGCCAGAACAGACGCGGGCACGGACGCGGCGCCGGGTCAGCGTAAGCGTGCGTGGCCGGGCTGGGCATGAGCACCTGTAGGATCTCGACGTCCCACAACACCCAGTTTTGCGTGGAGGTCTGGGACGTCGTGGCTGACCAAGTTCCACCATGACAGGACGCCCGGCAAGTCGATGATGGCAACCATGGCAAGAGGAGCACGTTCTGTCGAGACCGGGACAAATTGTTGGTGGGTCGCCGATATTTTTTATCTCTTCTAGTACTCGATCTCACGTGTATTGTATAGGGATTAGAGAACCAGAGAATGTATGTGTTCGCCTAGGACTCCCCTATTTCTAATAATAGGTATCCCTTGTCTTACCGACCGGGGAAAAAGAAATCCATGTTGAACACTTCTGTTTGATCGAAACATTGCCCCCCTAAGATACGAAAAGAACGGGTCAAACCAATGGAACCAGGACAAAAACTCTCCAACCGTTTTTTTTTACTTATAGATGGCAAAGTGGTTAATTATTTACAACTTTTGAGGCAATTTTGATGACGTACCAAACCAAACCAGGGAAGCCTTATTGCCTTTATTATTAGGTAAAGATAAAGATTAAGATTTACATGTATTCACTGGAAACTCGCAAATTTTCTTCATGGTCCATCGCCTAGTGAATGGTAGATTCACTAGGCACCCACTAAACATATTTTGGAGATAACCCCATCCGCTTGAGAACCATTTGCATCCTATCCATTTTCCCCGAGATATCTCAATTTTTCAGCTGGGGGTCAGGTTCGTACGCAGGCCTTGGAGTTGCTGAAGGATTTTGCGTTGACACCGATAAATGTGTCTTCTTCTCGGGGGAAGGCAATAGCGAGGCGCTCTGTGTCGTCGGAGATGGCGGTTGATCTTTTTTCATCCGGGATGAGCTCATCATCATCGACTAGCAGTGCACAGCGTCGCGGCGCTCGCGGATCGTCGTCGTCGACGTCACTGGCTACGGCGGAAGGAAGGGGAGTTGCTATCGTCGACGGGCCTCTGGAGATGGCTGGGCCGGGCGACTTAGCTGTCGCCTGCGCGCCGGCTAATGACGAGGCAGCGTTGGCTGCTGGGCCGCCGGTCCGTCTGTCATCTGGGCTCTCGGCAGTTGGGCCGGACGCGGTGCCTGTTGCCTTGCGCGGTCAGCCAGGAGGGCGGACAGCAGCTGGGCCGGCCACGGCTGTCGTCGCGCGGAGTGGCACCAACCTGGGAGGCGCCCAGGTGGTGGACAGGGGCGCGACGCACATGCCTGCAGCGGCTGGGCCGGCCACGGTGGCTCATGTGGCGGGCGGCGAGAACTTGGGTGGCGCCCAGGCCGTGATCAGGGGAGCAGGTGGGCTGGATGGACATGCGCCTGCCATTCTGCCGCCCGCGTCCACTGTTGTTGCCCGCTCCTCTTCGCCGTCACATCGGAGCGGGCGGCAGAGCGGTGACGTCGTGGTTGGTGCGACGGGTGGGGTGGTCGGGGGGACATTTTCACCGCCATTGTCCCCCTCCTCCACGTTACCGACACCGACGGCAGCGACTCCGGCCACGGTACTGAGGCGCAGAGCGCGCCACTGTGTGGCGGCGGACGGAGCTGCTGCGACGGACGAGGACGCTATGTCCAAGGCCATGCGCAGAAAGGCGGCCATGTTTTCTTCTTCGCCTAAAGGTACGGAGTCAATTCAGAAGTCTTTTCTTGCTTCTTCAAATACCAAATTATCCTCTAGTTTAGGACATATTGGTGTTTCTTTGGGAAGTAATGACTCTGAGATCACGTTGTCTGCCAATGCGCTGAAACATATGAAATTCGATCGTTTAACGGTTAAACCATGTGGCTCTCCGCGTGTGGACATAACCTATATTGATGATGATTCAGCGAATGCCTCTTCGGAAGGACAACTTTTATCTCATCTGTTAGGGGAAGTGACGGAGGTGGGAGTGGATGAGGACGGGCTAGGATCTGTATGTGATCTCTATGCATCCGGCCGGAAATCCAAAACCGCCAAAAAGAAGAGGAAAAACTCACCGCGTCATACCGCGAGACCACCAAAAAATCCATTTTGTTTCCCGATGAATGGCTTATTCACTAATAGCAGAGGTCTAGGTGACTTGGCTAAACATTTGAATATTGCACAATACGTCGGGGATCACAATTTGGATTTTTTGGCTATCTCCAAATCAGGGAGGAGAGACTTTCCGGTGAGTGTTCTGAACCGCCTATCAGGGGGTCTACACTTCACATGGCATTTCATTCCTCCCCGTGGTAGATCGGGTGGCATTTTACTAGGCGTTAAAATCGATTCCATGGAAGTGTTAGCAAGGACGGATGGTGATTTTCATATAAAATTACATCTCCGTAACCGGGCCGACAATTTCGTGTGGAGTTTGGTCGCTGTGTATGGTGCAGCCTAGGAGGAATATAAGGAGGCTTTTCTGCGTGAATTGGTTAACTTGGCGAATAATAATCCATATCCAATTTTAATTGGTGGTGATTTTAACATGCTAAGGTTCCCACACGAGAAAAGCCGTGGACGGTTTGATGGACATCGGCCTTTCTTGTTCAACGTTGTCATTTATAGCTTGGATTTGAGAGATGTTTACATGTCTGGAAGACAATTCACCTGGGCGAATAGTCTGCCAGAGGCTACATACGAAAAGCTAGATCGCGTACTGATGAGTACCGATTGGGAAGCTAAGTTCCCATTGGTAACAGTGCGTGCTCTAGAACGTATAGAGTCTCTTTCAGATCACGCCCCTCTTTTACTTTCATCTGGTTCTCTGAAACCACACACGCAGTCACAGTTCAAGTTTGAACTTGGTTGGCTATTACGTGATGGTTTTGATGAACTAGTTCAGAAAGTTTGGAGTAAACCGGTCTTAGGGGATAACCCAATACGGAGATGGAACAACAAGATGCGCAACTTGCGTAGATATCTTCGTGGTTGGGCATGCCACACTACCGGTATGCTTAAAAGAGAAAAAGCGCGTCTTTGTCTAATCATTGATGAGTTGGATCGGATCGCCGAGACTAGGCTGCTGTCTTTGCAAGAAATTGAACTTAAAAGTCAATCTAACGCAAAGGTAGCACAAATGTTGCGTGAAGAGTAACTTAAATGGTATCAGAGATCGAAGGCCCAGTTCATCCTTGAAGGAGATTCGAATACCCGTTATTTTCATAATGTTGCCAATAGGAGGCATAGGAAAAAACGGATTCATTTGCTCCATCAGGATGACGGGGTGATTGAGGGACAAGAGTGTCTCAAGGCCTATATTACAAAGTTTTATAAAGATTTGTTTGGGGCTCCTGAAAGAAGTAATATTACTATGGACGAGACCCGAACAGATGACATCACCCAAGTATCCAATGAGGAAAACGCTTTTCTGAATGCTCCCTTCTTGGAGGAAGAGATTAAGAAGTCTATATTTCAAATAGAGCATAATAAGGCACCTGGCCCAGATGGATGTCCGGCAGAGTTTTACCAGCATTTTTGGGAGGTTATTAAGGATGACCTCCTCGAGATGTTTGGGTGCTTACAGTCTGGACATCTAGAGCTATACCGCCTTAATTTTGGGGAAATCGTTTTGTTACCTAAGGTTGTGGATGCAGAAAGGATACAACAGTATCGACCAATCTGTCTCCTTAACGTTAGTTTCAAAATCTTTACAAAAGTTGCTACTATTCGGTTAAACTCGGTGGCAGATCATGTGGTAAAACCTACGCAAACTGCTTTTATGCAGGGTAGGAATATCCTCGATGGGGTCGTGACTTTGCACGAAACTGTACATAAGCTGCATTCGAAAAAACTAAATGGTGTAATTTTTAAAATAGACTTGGAGAAGGCATATGACAAAGTGAATTGGGAGTTTCTCCAACAAACTTTGAGAATGAAAGGATTTTCAGAGGAGTGGTGCGCTCTAGTTCACAGTTATGTGGTTGGAGGTAGTGTATCTATCAAAGTCAATGACGATGTTGGCCGCTACTTCCAAACCAAAAAAAGGCTTAAGACAAGGAGATCCGCTATCGCCCATACTATTCAATATTGTGGCAGACATGTTAGCGATCATGATTGACAGAGCCAAGGAAAGCGGCCAAATTGAGGGAGTAATTCCACATCTCGTCGATGGGGGATTGTCTATTCTTCAGTATGCGGATGATATAATTCTATTTATGGAACATGATTTGGAGAAGGCGTCGAACATGAAACTAATCCTTTCAGTGTTCGAACAACTATCCGGATTAAAAATTAACTTCCATAAAAGTGAATTGTTCTGCTTTGGCGAGGCCCAAGATGCTGCTGCACAGTATGCCGAAATATTCGGATGCGAGCAAGGGCAATTTCCTATTAGCTATTTGGGTATACCCATACACTATAGGAGGTTGACTAATGCAGAGTGGGGCCAAGTCGAAGAACGTATACAGAAAAGCCTTGCTAGTTGGAAAGGAAAATTGTTGTCACTTGGTGGAAGGCTGATACTCATTAATTCAGTATTATCTAATATGGTACTGTATATGATATCATTATTCCAGTTACCTAAAGGAGTCTTGAGAAGACTGGATTATTTTCGATCAAGATTCTTTTGGCAGGGTGACAGTGAGAAAAAGAAATATAGACTGGCCAGATGGGACGTAGTTTGCCAACCAAAATATCAGAGGGGACTGTGTATTGGAGACCTTAAAGTCAAGAACTCAGCCCTACTTGGCAAATGGTTGTTCAAACTATTAACCGAAGATGGCGTTTGGCAAACCCTCCTTAAACAAAAATACATCGGCTCGAAACCTGTATCACAGGTGATGTGGAAACCTGGTGATTCACATTTTTGGGCTGGACTTATGGCGAATAAAAACCTATTTTTTCGCTATGGGGTATTTAAGATTAAGGATGGAACACAGATACGTTTCTGGGAGGACAAGTGGTTAGGTAATACCACCCTCAAAGAACAGTATCCGGCTTTATATACTATAGCGAGACATAAGGATGATACACTGGCCTCAGTCATGCAAACATCTCCTCCTAATGTTACGTTTCGGCGGGATTTAATCGGGCCAAGACTTTTGTCGTGGCAAACGCTGGTCAATAGGTTGACATCAGTTAACTTATCACCAGGCACTGATGAGTTCTGTTGGAAAATCACTAAGAATGGGATATTCTCGGTGGATTCCATGTATAAGGCGATGATCCAATCAGACTTGCCAGTCGATATTTTTAAGAATGTATGGCGTATGAAGGTACCGCTAAAGATTAAGATTTTTGCTTGATACCTTCGTAGAAGGGTCATACTTACAAAAGACAATCTTGTCAAACGTAATTGTCATGGGAGTACTAAGTGCGTTTCTTGTTCTCATGACGAGACGATAAAACACTTATTCTTTGATTTCTCATTTGCGCGTTCTATATGGTCCGCTATCCAAATGGCTTCGAATCTTTATCCGCCCACATCCATTGCGAATATATTCGGTAATTGGTTGAATGGAGTGGATAAACGTTTAAAGACTATTATTAGGGTAGGAGCGCTAGCCGTCATATGGTCGCTCTGTCTATGTAGAAATGACAAGATTTTCAATGATAAAAATTTCTCTCGTATGCAGGTCCTATTCAGAAGCACAACTATTCTCCGTTCATGGTCCATCTTACAGCGTGGGGAGTTTCGAGACCTTTTTACGAAGGCGTGTGCACGACTGGAGCAGATGGCGAGGGATATTTTTATCCCACATGGATGACCGCTTGATCTACAGATAGCAGCTCCATAGAGACGACAGTCTATATCCGATGGATTTGTTTTGATTTGCCGTTCTTTTGTTTCATTTTGGATTTCGGCTGTGTGCATTTTAATGAAGCAGAGGACGGGTGTAATGCTTAACTTGTTTAAGTAATAAAAGCCCTTTATCAAAAAAAAATCTCAATTTTTCCCGTGATGTATGAGATCAGAGATCGGTGGCTTACGCAAATGGATACGACTCCGGCGCCAAAACTTGGGATCGATACGACTCCATCCATCTCCTCCCATGACACATTTGCACTGCTCCACCCGTGGCCTTGTAGGGGTTTGAAAAATCTGTCTATCTTGTTTATAGCGATGATAAATATTTTTCCACTCATAAAACGCTTGAACCTACTTTTTGTAAGGAAAGCATTTAGTCAATTACTGGTTTTTTCGCAGTGTGTCTAGACAATACGCGGATCCAGGATTTGAACATACGAATCGACATGACAATGAATGATTTTTATATAAGAATAATTAAGATTTACATGTATTCACTGGAAACTCGCAAATTTTCTTCATGGTCCATCAGATTGATAGCAAACGGCACCGACGAATGGTAGATTCACTAGGCACCCACTAAACATATTTTGGAGATAACCCCATCCGCTTGAGAACCATTTGGATCCGTATCCATTTTTCCCGAGATATCTCGTTTTTTTCGGATGTATGAGATCAGAGATCGGTGGCTTACCGATCCATGAGAAACTTAGCGACGCATGCCATCCATCCACACCTACTCCGGTGCCAAAAATTGGGATCGATACGACTCCATCCATCTCCTCCCATGACACGTTTGCACTGCTCCACCCGTGTCCGAGGTTATCCAGCTCGTATGTCTGGTCATCCTCCAGCGATCTCGTCGAAAGGAACCAGCTTTCGACGCCTCCTTCCACTCCACCCTCTATCAAAGGACATCCCAAGAAATAATGCAAGTCACCTAAATATTTTAAGGCAAAATCATCTCGAGGTTGTTGAATGATTTTCGCCACGACACTAGCGGTAGAACTAGCCACTATTATGTCATCAACATAAACAAGAACAAACATAGTGACATCAGGTTTAGCCAAGAAAAATAAAGAAGTGTCTGACTTGGAAGGAGTAAACCCAAGATACCAAAGTTTGGTGCTCAATCTCGAGTATCATGCTCTCGGTGCCTGTTTCCGACCATATAGTGCTTTATCAAGCTTGCAACACAAACCTTGTCCTCTCTCAAACACAAGTGGTTGTCTCATGTATACCTCTTCTTTCAGAACGTCATGCAAAAACACATTCTGCACGTCAAGCTATCGAAGTGTCCATCCTCAAGAAATTGCAACAGACAAGATAAGACTAATAATTGCAGTTTTAACCATAAGACTAAATGTGTCCTCATAGTAAATTCCATACCGCTGTTGGCACGGTTTAAGTGTGTGACCCGTAAAGACTCAATAACACACATATATGTTCGGGCACTTACCGAATAATAACCAACAGCGAGACCGTGAATGTCCATGATGGCTCTTATGTGTTCTCGATGTATGAGGGAACTTTATAAGTTACTCATTGCACTTATTTCCATAACTTCACGATACCAACAACATCACGAGGTGATACTATATGATCTAGTATGATCAAACTCTTTGATCATAGCACATATAACTCATTTACCGATATCGTTCTCTTTTCTCATCCATATTCCCGATGACCCTGTGATTAGATCACACTGTGTCTGGCCAGACGATATATCATCGGTGGTACTAAGAGGTCCCAGAGAATGTATCTCTCTATCGTCTAGAGGAGTTAATTACTAGTCTTGAACGATCTCAATTCCGTTACACTTTCTAGGTCATACGCAGACATCACTGTTATAGTCCCAGTTACGGCAAGACGGTTGATGGTATTGAAAGTATAACTTTCTATCATGCGGTTACTAGATATTCGCATAGTATAGGAATTATAGCCAATGTTAACTTCATATGCATTTGCTAAAACATATGCTGATTGTTTAGTCTATTTTAGCAATAACATACACTTGGGGCGGTTCAGTACTATTGTTACCCTAACAATAAACTCTCATATTTTGCTAGACTTTCTTCTAAGTTAACGATTAGAAAAATATGATCATCTCACAAAACACAAGCTAATCTTAGAGACAAGATTATGAACTCTTGTTTGTTTATGTCTTCACACCTGAAAAAGATGTTCCTTTGAAAACTCACTTTTCAAGTGTTGTAGCGGTTGTAGCATGATGACATAAACTGAATTCTTAATTTGGAGATAGAATAATAACTGAATATTATTGTCTCTAGGACATACCTCCAACAACCTGCAGGACAAGTTTGTTGGCATGATCTTGTTTTCCATATTCTTTGACACCAAGTCTTTTCTTGATCTTATACGCATACCACGTTGTAAAGAGTTGGTTGTCACCCGGGTAGAGAGGCTCATATACTTCCAGAGGATCACAACCGACCCAAAATTGCGGGGAGTATTATGGCTGAGTCCCCGGGAATGGACCTTGTTCCATGGGCGATGATATTCCTAGGAACCTGCCATGATGGGTTCTCCGGAGAGTCTTCAGGTGGCGCTTGTACCGCTGATGCTCCTAGGCGTTGAGCGAGTTGTCGTTGTTGGGAGCACACTTCCTTAGGTGCCCCTGGTCGGATGGTCCTTGCCTGCCATCACAGGGTGAGTGTGACAGTTTAGCCCATGCTAGGGAGAAAAGTTTTTTTTAGAGGGTGTGCAATTGCATACCTTATTTTTATAGAGGAATAGAGTTTGAGTTACAAAGAGAGTGACATCAAAATTTGCAAAAAACTCAGATGTCACGACACACACTCTCACACACCGGCTCCTGTAACCACCCAAAGCTTCAAGTCCTCAAAGATTAATTCTAGTTGCTTAATGTACTTCATTCCCGAGCCGGTTAGAGTTCCCGAACACCCTTGCATTGTGCTGCTTCCAAATGCTGCATCACACAAGTGTCACCAACGAGTCAAAAGCCTTACGTTGCTTATCTCTAAATCTATCCCTTACCACCAGCCACCAATTCTCCAAGATATCACTACAGGTAGGTAACGGGATTTGTATTCATACGTGTTGGGAACATATCCACCAACCCTGTCGCGTAGACACACTAGAGCAAGAGATGGTCAGTGGTCTCAACTTGCTGCAAACATAGCCGGCATGCCTCGGGCTGGCCCTGAAGGACGTGTCTCGACGCCTCTCCGACGTCCAAATCTTATATTGGAGCACAAGACACATGAAAATTTTGCACTTCGCAAGAGCCCAACACTTCCAAATCCTGTTGGCGAGTGGGAATCTGATGACGCCTTGCATGAGCATTTCTTAAGTAGAGCTAGCCGAGTATACTCCTGATTTCGTAGCCGGCCAGCTGAACTCCTCCTCCCTATGCATCCTCTGGATGACCATCCACAAATCTACACATTGAGCTTCCATTCTCAAGTCAAAGGGGGTCTTAACGTGAGCCATCCACCTATTCTCTCTTAAGGCCTCGTAGACAGTCCTTTTATTGGTTGTTCTTGTGTTGACAGCATCCTGCAAGAGGGGTGCAATGTCGCATGCCGCAAGCCCATCCAACCATCTATCCTTCCAAAATAGGGTCTTTTTTCCATTCCCCACTCAAATTCGCACCAAGCTATTGAACACATCCGCTGCCATAGTGTCTTTCGTAACTAGAAACCCTTGCCAAGGTCTAGACTCATCCGTTCTCCTCAGCCATTCCCATCTGACTCGGAGGGCTAAACCGTGTAGTCCCAAGTTCTTCACCCCAAACCTCCAAAACTGAATGGGTTGCAAACATTCGCCCACGCCACCAGGAATTGCCCACCTAGTGCATGCTCCGAATTTGACCAAAAGTGCCCCCTCATCCACCTGTTGATTTCTTCCAATAACCAACAAGTAGCCTCAGCCACCAACAACTGATGGACTGGCTTGTCAGCTACCACAGATTTGACTAAGGTAAGTCTATATGCCCTCGCAATCATTCCACTTTACCATGATGGCACACACCTCAGAACCTGGTCAAGCATCGGCTGCCATTCTCCTAATATAAGAGGACATAGGATCAACCGGAGCCCTAGGTACTTTATTGGGAACCCCACAATGTTGCAATTGAGAGCCTGCGCTACCAGAGCTTCATCAGTCTCCTCCCCACGAATGAGCGTTGCCAAAGTCTTAGCATAGTTAACTTGCAGGCTAGACGCCTCACAAAAAATGTGCATAATCTGTCCGACGGCATTCAGGCCCCCTTCCAGTGGCTTGACAAGGAGCACCACATCATCGGAGTAAACTGACAAACGTTGTTTAGCTATGCAGCCCGACAGGGGGGGGGGGGAAACAAACCCTCCGCAACCGCCCTAGTGATAGTACATGTGAAATCCCCCATAGCTAACACGGACATCATTGGTGAAATGCCCCCCCCCCCTGTCTCAATTCTCTAGCATGGGTAATTCTCTTCTCGGGCACTCCATTCACCAAGATTATTGTACTAGCCGTACAGAGCAGCAAGGAAATTGTTTTAAACCAAGCATCACTGAATCCGAACTTTCGTAACACTTCCAACAGGAATGACCAAGACACATAATCGAGGCTTAGCGATGTCTAGCTTCAATAGGACTCCTTTTTCCTCTGAGTGTTGATTTTCCGAGCCATCTTCCTTACCAGCAGAAAATTTTCATGCAAACTCCTCTGACAAAAGCTTACTGGTTTGTGCTGATGAGATCGCCCAATCTATTTCTGAGTCTGTTGGCGAGGACTTTAGAGAATAGTTTAGTGAAGCTATGTACTAAGCCGATCGGTCTGTAGTCGCCCACCTCAACTGCATCAGTTGTAACACCTGGGGTGTTACCCTAATAGAGAGTATTTGTTTTCTTTTTGTTTGCATCATATGCATCACATGAGCATTGCATTCTGTTTTTCAAAACAAATCAAAATTCAAAACAATTTAAACTTTCACCCCCCTTGCTCAAAAATTCCCAATTTCAAACTTGCAAACTAAACCACTCACTTGTTTTCAATAGTTTGAAGTTGTTTTAAACAAATTGCCTGCTAAATAAAATGGTCCCTGTTATTAAAAACCCTAATGGCTAATTTAAAAATTCAAATCAAATCACTCATTAACTTGTTGGTTTTAATCAAACAATTAAATCAATCAATTAATTCTAAATCATTTCAAATTCAAACCAAGTCTTCAAATCAGTACCCTTTTGGATCCATGAAGTTCACCACACAATTATAATCTTTAAATCACTTTAAACCTTAGGGGTAACCCTATTAAAAAATGCCTTGTTTTCATAATGTTTATTTAATATTGAAAATTCATTCAATTTGGTTCAAATGCAAACAGCAATTTGAATCTCAACTTTTTGAAATCAAATCTTGGAAGATGGTTTCTAATTACCTAAATAACTTAACCTAATTTTTCTAGAATTTTTACTAATTTAAAACCTACCTTTTTCTTCCAAAACTAAACCCTACAAAAAAAAAACAGAAAAGGAAAAAATAAAAGAAGAAAAACTACCGCGCGCGCAGCACCTAAGCCTGGCCCAGCCCACCTAAGTAACTAACCCCGCGCGCAGCCAGCCCAGCAGCCCGGTACCCCTTCGCTAGGCGCCCCCACCTTCTTTTCCAAGTACGGCAGGGCATCCGCCGCGCCACGTCGCCAACGTACCATCCCGACGGCCGATCCGAGGCCCCTGCCCCCTATAAGATCCCCCTAGGGCTCCGCGCCGTGCCCTAAGCCCTAGGGTTCCTGTTCCCCCTCTCTCCGCCGCCAGTTTCCACCTCGCTGCCACCCACTCCTTCTCTGTTCCCCTCGCCAGAGACGAGCACGTCTGAATTTTCACTAGCCGCCGTCGCCGTGAAGCTCATGCACCCCACCTAGCCACAGAACCTAGTCCACCTCGACTCCCTCTCGCTGTTGCCCACCCTAGATACCCCGGAAACCTTCCGGAACTCCGCCGCCGTCATCGTTCCGCCGCCACCGGAGTTTTCTTGTCTGAATCGTCAAGGGTAGCCGCCGTTCCCGTGCACCTCCTGCGACGCTGATCACGAGAACGAGATCGCCGTTACCCCCTCAAGCTTCTAGACACCGCCGCCAAGCAAGCCAGCGACTAGATCCACGCCGCCGTCCACGCCTCTGTCGCCACCGTCGAACTGCACCGCGCCCCTGCCTCATCTGCAGCCGCTGGTGAGCTCGCCGCGCTTCTGCTCCCTCTCTCTCTGTCGTGATCGCAAGCCCGCATGTATCCAGCACTGAATCGAGCACCACATCCACGCGCATCGTTCCGTTGATCATCGCCGGCGAAGTCTCTGTCAGTTTCAGTCATGCGTTCGTCAGTAAATTTCAGTTACGCGTCGATCTGAAGGATAACCTCACTGCAACGCTGTATCTAACGTCGAACTGAATTTACCGCAGTGGTAGCACTGCACCGTGCGTTAGCAGCAGGTCCTGGGATCGAGCCCTCGCGCTGCGGGATTTAATCCCACCTTTTGCAACCCGTGGCTGACAGGCAGGGCCCACCTGTCTGTGGCCCTGGCTGCCACGCCAGCGCACAGCACGCCACGCTGGCCCCAGGCCCACGCGCAGTGGCTGTGGTTAGGTTGCTGCGCTGTAACAAATGTTTCCAACACATTTCTGTTTTAAAACCAAATTCTTTTAAATAGTAGATTTAAACACTAAACTTCAACCTTTAATAACTTTTAATCTATAAGTCCAATTACTAAAAGTTATATATGTTTATTGCTCTAAATCAAATGATCTTTCCAAATAAACCATTTGTGTACTGTTTTGACAATCCCAAATGCATTTAAATTTCAAATTCCAATAATTCAAATGCAAATTTCTATAATCAATAACTAATTCATTATTAATCCAATAAATGCAAATAAAATATGTTTTCCATACCATTTCACCTCGCCTTTGCAAATATAATTTTGTTTCATGTTTTGAATAATTTAAATTGCCTAAATAATTTAAACCTTGTTTAAATCATTTAAAATTGATAAAATCATAACTTGCTCAAATTAAATTATTTTTGAACATGCAAAATATGTTTTCAGACTAGAAAAACATAACCATCTCAAATATAAATTTGAATTTATGTTTTGAACAAATAAAATTCAAATAAAATTCATGCTTGTTTTAAATTCATTTAAAACTTGTTTAATATTGTTTAATTCATAATTAAATTATCCTAATTCCAATTTCAATATTTGAAACATGTAATCCAACTAAAATTTGATGTTCTTTTCAAATATAAATTTTGTTATTTGTTTTGAACAACTTAACTTGATGAAAACAACAATTGCTTGTGTGGCATGTTTAAGTAACCAAACTTTCCAATCTTAACCAATAATTTCCAAACTTGTTAAACCTTATTTCCAATTGATTCTATTGTTGTTATTTTGTTGTTTTCCTCATCCATGCATCATCCTAATCCACTTTCACCTATTGGTTAGTTGGAAAACAATTGTTTCAACCATAATTCATGGGCTTTTCATATGCAACTCAAATTGCATATGGGTCCATTTAAATCTGTTTATCTTGTCAACTAGTTTACCTTGATGCATATTTAAACTTGTCATGCATCCATATCTAGATCATGCTGGATCTTTTGCCGTAGTAGTAATTGTTGCATCCGGTGTTTGTTCGAGGTTCGTTGCTTCTTCCCGGATAGGACGTTGAGATGATGTGAGCAACGACAAGTTCTGCTACCTTGCGGGATCTCAGGCAAGTATACTCACTTGCTGCCATATGGCTGCCTTTCATCACTTGTTACCGATTCTTTCCGTTGTTCTTTTCTGCTAGCCTTAGTAGTAGTTGTTTCTGTTACGAACCTATCACATGAATCCTTTACCCCTGATATTGCCTCACCTCCACACCTATAACCATTGCTTGTGCCCGTGTCTTACTAGCATGCTTAGGGTGTTTTGCTCGAGTCTGTTACCCGTTACTTTCTGTTATTACTTCTTTATGTTCTGGGGGCTCGATGTTTAATCTATCAATCATGCTACTGTTGTTATCAATAATAAATTTGATGATAAGGCACCGGCAGGAGGCCCTTGTGGTTTTGAGGCCTGCTAGTGTCGACCCTAATAGGAAAAGGGTCTTGTCTACTGATCCATGATGAGCGCACTACCCGCATGTGGGAAGCGAGTATGGGCGCCCCCCTCAATTTGACTCGATTCGCATCTCGTCCAAATCGCCTCATTTAGTTCGGGTTTTCCATTTGCTGCATGCATGATCTTGCGAGCCCTTGGTACCCGGGTGGAACTTTCGTAGTCGGCATATAGGGGGACACGTTCTTAGAGTGCTATGAGGGTCCATTTTCTTCTGGGCTCGATTAGCCGTGCGCCCAAGGTGCTTTGGGCTTGATGCGAAGAAGAGTTGAGTTGTGTAGAGTACCTCGCTTGGTGGGTTTGATTCCCGTCTGGCGGGATATTCTTGCGTGTACGGCTAAATTGGTGCAACCCTGCAGGGATAATCTTCTCGATAAGCCGTGTTTTCCGCGGTTATGGATTACTTGGTGAAAGTACTGGCTAACAAGTACTCAGGACAACTTAAACCTAATGATTAACAATCTTACACCCAATGATTAACAACTTTACTAGTAATAGGCTTATTGACACAATAATCTGAACCATCATTAATCCAACTGTGTGAGTTATCCTCGGATTGCTTCTTCGGATAAGGGGCGAGATCCAGGATGGGTTTGTTTGGAGTTACTTTCAGTTGGTTACAATACTCGATCTTATCTTCTTTCTGTTAGCCGGAAGTTGTGGTATCTCTCTGTAGTTGGTTAGTGCAGCCCGCTGTCGCTTATTTGCAATAACCCCTTCCTTTCCATTGATCCCAAAGTATTTGTATCTTGTGATGACTGGCTACGCCGGTATCTTGTGAGTATGGTTTATCCACTTGCCAGTACTTAACCGTACTGACCCACGAATCTCTTTCGTGGCTGCATATTCAACATTGCAGTCAACAGGTTTGAAGTCTGACGACGTTAGCTTGGGAATCCCTCCGGCTTGGCCTGGGCAGGGATTGGACGCTCTCGGTTATCTTCAGGACTCTTAGTCCAATTTGTATCTTGTCCGTAGACGGACGATATGTTGTTTCTTCCGCTGTTATTTGGATCTTTGTATTGTATCAGTTGTATCCCTGGCTCGTTTGAGTCATCTTGTATCTATCTGTTTCTGTTGTAATTGTGGAATATTCGTGAACTGTTGTAATGTTATCATAAGTGGCAACCTGGAATCGGTTATTGTGCGGATTTGGCGGGAATGCTGAACTCTGCATAGTGCCCGATCTCGGGGCGTCACAAATGGTATCAGAGCCTTGGTTCCGATTCCCGAGATTGTTTCGATACGAATGGTTATCGAAGCAACGGGTCCGCAAAGCCTGTAGGAAAACCTCGCTAACGGTCGTTGTTTCTAGAGTGTCAAAAACTATTTCTGCTAAACTATTTTGAAAAAAAAAACATCTCAATAGGATTCCTGTTTTTCTCCTTATCCCTATTCTATTTCCCCTCCCATCCTATTTGTTTTGGAGTCTCCCCCTTGTCTGTCTTTCAAAGTGTTAGGATCCTACGTGGGTGGACGTTTTCTGAGCCCTTAACCTAATAGGTTCGATCATCGGAAGGTTCCTGGTGGAA
The DNA here is from genome assembly GCA_028641055.1 of Alopecurus myosuroides. Classification (NCBI taxonomy): domain Eukaryota; kingdom Viridiplantae; phylum Streptophyta; class Magnoliopsida; order Poales; family Poaceae; genus Alopecurus; species Alopecurus myosuroides. The sequence goes on from CM054062.1 coordinate 39,229,567, forward strand.
GAACATCGTCGTCAGCCCGAGCAAGAATCCCTTGTTAGTGGTGTCGAGAAGCCCTTGTTAGTGGTGTCGAGGAGATCAACCGGAAGCACGAAGAATCGATAGTCGAACTTCTCTCCCCTCCCGGGTTAGCAGGTGGATTGCGAGGGCGCAATCCCTTGTTAGTGGTGTCGTCTGTAACACCTGGGGTGTTACCCTAATAGAGAGTGTTTGTTTTCTTTTTGTTTGCATCATATGCATCACATGAGCATTGCATTCTGTTTTTCAAAACAAATCAAAATTCAAAACAATTTAAACTTTCACCCCCCATGCTCAAAAATTCCCAATTTCAAACTTGCAAACTAAATCACTCACTTGTTTTCAATAGTTTGAAGTTGTTTTAAACAAATTGCCTGCTAAATAAAATGGTCCCTGTTATTAAAAACCCTAATGGCTAATTTAAAAATTCAAATCAAATCACTCATTAACTTGTTGGTTTTAATCAAACAATTAATTCAATCAATTAATTCTAAATCATTTCAAATTCAAACCAAGTCTTCAAATCAGTACCCTTTTGGATCCATGAAGTTCACCACACAATTATAATCTTTAAATCACTTTAAACCTTAGGGGTAACCCTATTAAAAAATGCCTTGTTTTCATAATGTTTATTTAATATTGAAAATTCATTCAATTTGGTTCAAATGCAAACAGCAATTTGAATCTCAACTTTTTGAAATCAAATCTTGGAAGATGGTTTCTAATTACCTAAATAACTTAACCTAATTTTTCTAGAATTTTTACTAATTTAAAACCTACCTTTTTCTTCCAAAACTAAACCCTACAAAAAAAAACAGAAAAGGAAAAAATAAAAGAAGAAAAACTACCGCGCGCGCAGCACCTAAGCCTGGCCCAGCCCACCTAAGTAACTAACCGCGCGCGCAGCCAGCCCAGCAGCCCGGTACCCCTTCGCTAGGCGCCCCCACCTTCTTTTCCAAGTACGGCAGGGCATCCGCCGCGCCACGTCGCCACCGTACCATCCCGACGGCCGATCCGAGGCCCCTGTCCCCTATAAGATCCCCCTAGGGCTCCGCGCCGTGCCCTAATCCCTAGGGTTCCTGTTCCCCCTCTCTCCGCTGCCAGTTTCCACCTCGCTGCCACCCACTCCTTCTCTGTTCCCCTCGCCGGAGACGAGCACGTCTGAATTTTCACTAGCCGTCGTCGCCGTGAAGCTCATGCACCCCACCTAGCCACAGAACCTAGTCCACCTCGACTCCCTCTCGCTGTTGCCCACCCTAGATACCCCGGAAACCTTCTGGAACTCCGCCGCCGTCATCGTTCCGCCGCCACCGGAGTTTTCTTGTCTGAATCGTCAAGGGTAGCCGCCGTTCCCGTGCACCTCCTGCGACGCTGATCACGAGAACGAGATCGCCGTTACCCCCTCAAGCTTCTGGACACCGTCGCCAAGCACGCCAGCGACTAGATCCACGCCGCCGTCCACGCCTCTGTCGCCACCGTCGAACTGCACCGCGCCCCTGCCTCATCTGCAGCCGCTGGTGAGCTCGCCGCGCTTCTCCTCCCTCTCTCTCTGTCGTGATCGCAAGCCCGCATGTATCCAGCACTGAATCGAGCACCACATCCACGCGCATCGTTCCGTTGATCATCGCCGGCGAAGTCTCTGTCAGTTTCAGTCATGCGTTCGTCAGTAAATTTCAGTTACGCGTCGATCTGAAGGATAACCTCACTGCAACGCTGTATCTAACATCGAACTGAATTTACCGCAGTGGTAGCACTGCACCGTGCGTTAGCAGCAGGTCCTGGGATCGAGCCCTCGCGCTGCGGGATTTAATCCCACCTTTTGCAACCCGTGGCTGACAGGCAGGGCCCACCTGTCTGTGGCCCTGGCTGCCACGCCAGCGCACAGCACGCCACGCTGGCCCCAGGCCCACGCGCAGTGGCTGTGGTTAGGTTGCTGCGCTGTAACAAATGTTTCCAACACATTTCTGTTTTAAAACCAAATTCTTTTAAATAGCAGATTTAAACACTAAACTTCAACCTTTAATAACTTTTAATCTATAAGTCCAATTACTAAAAGTTATATATGTTTATTGCTCTAAATCAAATGATCTTTCCAAATAATCCATTTGTGTACTGTTTTGACAATCCCAAATGCATTTAAATTTCAAATTCCAATAATTCAAATGCAAATTTCTAAAATCAATAACTAATTCATTATTAATCCAATAAATGCAAATAAAATATGTTTTCCATACCATTTCACCTCGCCTTTGCAAATATAATTTTGTTTCATGTTTTGAATAATTTAAATTGCCTAAATAATTTAAACTTTGTTTAAATCATTTAAAATTGATAAAATCATAACTTGCTCAAATTAAATTATTTTTGAACATGCAAAATATGTTTTCAGACTAGAAAAACATAACCATCTCAAATATAAATTTGAATTTATGTTTTGAACAAATAAAATTCAAATAAAATTCATGCTTGTTTTAAATTCATTTAAAACTTGTTTAATATTGTTTAATTCATAATTAAATTATCCTAATTCCAATTTCAATATTTGAAACATGTAATCCAACTAAAATTTGATGTTCTTTTCAAATATAAATTTTGTTATTTGTTTTGAACAACTTAACTTGATGAAAACAACAATTGCTTGTGTGGCATGTTTAAGTAACCAAACTTTCCAATCTTAACCAATAATTTCCAAACTTGTTAAACCTTATTTCCAATTGATTCTATTGTTGTTATTTTGTTGTTTTCCTCATCCATGCATCATCCTAATCCACTTTCACCTATTGGTTAGTTGGAAAACAATTGTTTCAACCATAATTCATGGGCTTTTCATATGCAACTCAAATTGCATATGGGTCCATTTAAATCTGTTTATCTTGTCAACTAGTTTACCTTGATGCATATTTAAACTTGTCATGCATCCATATCTAGATCATGCTGGATCTTTTGCCGTAGTAGTAATTGTTGCATCCGGTGTTTGTTCGAGGTTCGTTGCTTCTTCCCGGATAGGACGTTGAGATGATGTGAGCAACGACAAGTTCTGCTACCTTGCGGGATCTCAGGCAAGTATACTCACTTGCTGCCATATGGCTGCCTTTCATCACTTGTTACCGATTCTTTCCGTTGTTCTTTTCTGCTAGCCTTAGTAGTAGTTGTTTCTGTTACGAACCTATCACATGAATCCTTTACCCCTGATATTGCCTCACCTCCACACCTATAACCATTGCTTGTGCCCGTGTCTTACTAGCATGCTTAGGGTGTTTTGCTCGAGTCTGTTACCCGTTACTTTCTGTTATTACTTCTTTATGTTCTGGGGGCTCGATGTTTAATCTATCAATCATGCTACTGTTGTTATCAATAATAAATTTGATGATAAGGCACCGGCAGGAGGCCCTTGTGGTTTTGAGGCCTGCTAGTGTCGACCCTAATAGGAAAAGGGTCTTGTCTACTGATCCATGATGAGCGCACTACCCGCATGTGGGAAGCTAGTATGGGCGCCCCCCTCAATTTGACTCGATTCGCATCTCGTCCAAATCGCCTCATTTAGTTCGGGTTTTCCATTTGCTGCATGCATGATCTTGCGAGCCCTTGGTACCCGGGTGGAACTTTCGTAGTCGGCATATAGGGGGACACGTTCTTAGAGTGCTATGAGGGTCCATTTTCTTCTGGGCTCGATTAGCCGTGCGCCCAAGGTGCTTTGGGCTTGATGCGAAGAAGAGTTGAGTTGTGTAGAGTACCTCGCTTGGTGGGTTTGATTCCCGTCTGGCGGGATATTCTTGCGTGTACGGCTAAATTGGTGCAACCCTGCAGGGATAATCTTCTCGAGAAGCCGTGTTTTCCGCGGTTATGGATTACTTGGTGAAAGTACTGGCTAACAAGTACTCAGGACAACTTAAAACTAATGATTAACAATCTTACACCCAATGATTAACAACTTGACTAGTAATAGGCTTATTGACACAATAATCTGAACCATCATTAATCCAACTGTGTGAGTTATCCTCGGATTGCTTCTTCGGATAAGGGGTGAGATCCAGGATGGGTTTGTTTGGAGTTACTTTCAGTTGGTTACAATACTCGATCTTATCTTCTTTCTGTTAGCCGGAAGTTGTGGTATCTCTCTGTAGTTGGTTAGTGCAGCCCGCTGTCGCTTATTTGCAATAACCCCTTCCTTTCCATTGATCCCAAAGTATTTGTATCTTGTGATGACTGGCTACGCCGGTATCTTGTGAGTATGGTTTATCCACTTGCCAGTACTTAACCGTACTGACCCACGAATCTCTTTCGTGGCTGCATATTCAACATTGCAGTCAACAGGTTTGAAGTCTGACGACGTTAGCTTGGGAATCCCTCCGGCTTGGCCTGGGCAGGGATTGGACGCTCTCGGTTATCTTCAGGACTCTTAGTCCAATTTGTATCTTGTCCGTAGACGGACGATATGTTGTTTCTTCCGCTGTTATTTGGATCTTTGTATTGTATCAGTTGTATCCCTGGCTCGTTTGAGTCATCTTGTATCTATCTGTTTCTGTTGTAATTGTGGAATATTCGTGAACTGTTGTAATGTTATCATAAGTGGCAACCTGGAATCGGTTATTGTGCGGATTTGGCGGGAATGCTGAACTCTGCATAGTGCCCGATCTCGGGGCGTCACAAATGGTATCAGAGCCTTGGTTCCGATTCCCGAGATTGTTTCGATACGAATGGTTATCGAAGCAACGGGTCCGCAAAGCCTGTAGGAAAACCTCGCTAACGGTCGTTGTTTCTAGAGTGTCAAAAACTATTTTTTCTAAACTATTTTGAAAAAAAAAACATCTCAATAGGATTCCTGTTTTTCTCCTTATCCCTATTCTATTTCCCCTCCCATCCTATTTGTTTTGGAGTCTCCCCCTTGTCTGTCTTTCAAAGTGTTAGGATCCTACGTGGGTGGACGTTTTCTGAGCCCTTAACCTAATAGGTTCGATCATCGGAAGGTTCCTGGTGGAAGAACATCGTCGTCAGCCCGAGCAAGAATCCCTTGTTAGTGGTGTCGAGAAGCCCTTGTTAGTGGTGTCGAGGAGATCAACCGGAAGCACGAAGAATCGATAGTCGAACTTCTCTCCCCTCCCGGGTTAGCAGGTGGATTGCGAGGGCGCAATCCCTTGTTAGTGGTGTCGTCTGTAACACCTGGGGTGTTACCCTAATAGAGAGTGTTTGTTTTCTTTTTGTTTGCATCATATGCATCACATGAGCATTGCATTCTGTTTTTCAAAACAAATCAAAATTCAAAACAATTTAAACTTTCACCCCCCATGCTCAAAAATTCCCAATTTCAAACTTGCAAACTAAATCACTCACTTGTTTTCAATAGTTTGAAGTTGTTTTAAACAAATTGCCTGCTAAATAAAATGGTCCCTGTTATTAAAAACCCTAATGGCTAATTTAAAAATTCAAATCAAATCACTCATTAACTTGTTGGTTTTAATCAAACAATTAATTCAATCAATTAATTCTAAATCATTTCAAATTCAAACCAAGTCTTCAAATCAGTACCCTTTTGGATCCATGAAGTTCACCACACAATTATAATCTTTAAATCACTTTAAACCTTAGGGGTAACCCTATTAAAAAATGCCTTGTTTTCATAATGTTTATTTAATATTGAAAATTCATTCAATTTGGTTCAAATGCAAACAGCAATTTGAATCTCAACTTTTTGAAATCAAATCTTGGAAGATGGTTTCTAATTACCTAAATAACTTAACCTAATTTTTCTAGAATTTTTACTAATTTAAAACCTACCTTTTTCTTCCAAAACTAAACCCTACAAAAAAAAACAGAAAAGGAAAAAATAAAAGAAGAAAAACTACCGCGCGCGCAGCACCTAAGCCTGGCCCAGCCCACCTAAGTAACTAACCGCGCGCGCAGCCAGCCCAGCAGCCCGGTACCCCTTCGCTAGGCGCCCCCACCTTCTTTTCCAAGTACGGCAGGGCATCCGCCGCGCCACGTCGCCACCGTACCATCCCGACGGCCGATCCGAGGCCCCTGTCCCCTATAAGATCCCCCTAGGGCTCCGCGCCGTGCCCTAATCCCTAGGGTTCCTGTTCCCCCTCTCTCCGCTGCCAGTTTCCACCTCGCTGCCACCCACTCCTTCTCTGTTCCCCTCGCCGGAGACGAGCACGTCTGAATTTTCACTAGCCGCCGTCGCCGTGAAGCTCATGCACCCCACCTAGCCACAGAACCTAGTCCACCTCGACTCCCTCTCGCTGTTGCCCACCCTAGATACCCCGGAAACCTTCTGGAACTCCGCCGCCGTCATCGTTCCGCCGCCACCGGAGTTTTCTTGTCTGAATCGTCAAGGGTAGCCGCCGTTCCCGTGCACCTCCTGCGACGCTGATCACGAGAACGAGATCGCCGTTACCCCCTCAAGCTTCTGGACACCGTCGCCAAGCACGCCAGCGACTAGATCCACGCCGCCGTCCACGCCTCTGTCGCCACCGTCGAACTGCACCGCGCCCCTGCCTCATCTGCAGCCGCTGGTGAGCTCGCCGCGCTTCTCCTCCCTCTCTCTCTGTCGTGATCGCAAGCCCGCATGTATCCAGCACTGAATCGAGCACCACATCCACGCGCATCGTTCCGTTGATCATCGCCGGCGAAGTCTCTGTCAGTTTCAGTCATGCGTTCGTCAGTAAATTTCAGTTACGCGTCGATCTGAAGGATAACCTCACTGCAACGCTGTATCTAACATCGAACTGAATTTACCGCAGTGGTAGCACTGCACCGTGCGTTAGCAGCAGGTCCTGGGATCGAGCCCTCGCGCTGCGGGATTTAATCCCACCTTTTGCAACCCGTGGCTGACAGGCAGGGCCCACCTGTCTGTGGCCCTGGCTGCCACGCCAGCGCACAGCACGCCACGCTGGCCCCAGGCCCACGCGCAGTGGCTGTGGTTAGGTTGCTGCGCTGTAACAAATGTTTCCAACACATTTCTGTTTTAAAACCAAATTCTTTTAAATAGCAGATTTAAACACTAAACTTCAACCTTTAATAACTTTTAATCTATAAGTCCAATTACTAAAAGTTATAAATGTTTATTGCTCTAAATCAAATGATCTTTCCAAATAATCCATTTGTGTACTGTTTTGACAATCCCAAATGCATTTAAATTTCAAATTCCAATAATTCAAATGCAAATTTCTAAAATCAATAACTAATTCATTATTAATCCAATAAATGCAAATAAAATATGTTTTCCATACCATTTCACCTCGCCTTTGCAAATATAATTTTGTTTCATGTTTTGATTAATTTAAATTGCCTAAATAATTTAAACTTTGTTTAAATCATTTAAAATTGATAAAATCATAACTTGCTCAAATTAAATTATTTTTGAACATGCAAAATATGTTTTCAGACTAGAAAAACATAACCATCTCAAATATAAATTTGAATTTATGTTTTGAACAAACAAATTCAAATAAAATTCATGCTTGTTTTAAATTCATTTAAAACTTGTTTAATATTGTTTAATTCATAATTAAATTATCCTAATTCCAATTTCAATATTTGAAACATGTAATCCAACTAAAATTTGATGTTCTTTTCAAATATAAATTTTGTTATTTGTTTTGAACAACTTAACTTGATGAAAACAACAATTGCTTGTGTGGCATGTTTAAGTAACCAAACTTTCCAATCTTAACCAATAATTTCCAAACTTGTTAAACCTTATTTCCAATTGATTCTATTGTTGTTATTTTGTTGTTTTCCTCATCCATGCATCATCCTAATCCACTTTCACCTATTGGTTAGTTGGAAAACAATTGTTTCAACCATAATTCATGGGCTTTTCATATGCAACTCAAATTGCATATGTGTCCATTTAAATCTGTTTATCTTGTCAACTAGTTTACCTTGATGCATATTTAAACTTGTCATGCATCCATATCTAGATCATGCTGGATCTTTTGCCGTAGTAGTAATTGTTGCATCCGGTGTTTGTTCGAGGTTCGTTGCTTCTTCCCGGATAGGACGTTGAGATGATGTGAGCAACGACAAGTTCTGCTACCTTGCGGGATCTCAGGCAAGTATACTCACTTGCTGCCATATGGCTGCCTTTCATCACTTGTTACCGATTCTTTCCGTTGTTCTTTTCTGCTAGCCTTAGTAGTAGTTGTTTCTGTTACGAACCTATCACATGAATCCTTTACCCCTGATATTGCCTCACCTCCACACCTATAACCATTGCTTGTGCCCGTGTCTTACTAGCATGCTTAGGGTGTTTTGCTCGAGTCTGTTACCCATTACTTTCTGTTATTACTTCTTTATGTTCTGGGGGCTCGATGTTTAATCAATCAATCATGCTACTGTTGTTATCAATAATAAATTTGATGATAAGGCACCGGCAGGAGGCCCTTGTGGTTTTGAGGCCTGCTAGTGTCGACCCTAATAGGAAAAGGGTCTTGTCTACTGATCCATGATGAGCGCACTACCAGCATGTGGGAAGCGAGTATGGGCGCCCCCCTCAATTTGACTCGATTCGCATCTCGTCCAAATCGCCTCATTTAGTTCGGGTTTTCCATTTGCTGCATGCATGATCTTGCGAGCCCTTGGTACCCGGGTGGAACTTTCGTAGTCGGCATATAGGGGGACACGTTCTTAGAGTGCTATGAGGGTCCATTTTCTTCTGGGCTCGATTAGCCGTGCGCCCAAGGTGCTTTGGGCTTGATGCGAAGAAGAGTTGAGTTGTGTAGAGTACCTCGCTTGGTGGGTTTGATTCCCGTCTGGCGGGATATTCTTGCGTGTACGGCTAAATTGGTGTAACCCTGCAGGTGTCGAGACATCGTAGTAGTTTTCATAGACTGGGGTGCCATGAGACTACGGTAGAGACGTGGGGTAACGGGATAGCGTAGTAACACAGAACACGGGATTTACCCAGGTTCGGTACGTCGCGACAGTACGGCGTACCTACTCCTGCACTTCTCACTATGTGGGACTAAAGCCCGTATAATAAGGTTACAATGTGAGGGAATAGATCCAGCTACTCGTCGAGGATGAACTTCCCGGCGAGTTGCGTAAGGCTTGAGCTTGAACCTAGAACCTTGGAACTAAAGGCACTTATGAAGTCTATCTCCCGTCCGGCTTTATATAATAGCCGGATTAGGGCTTACAGAACCAGAAACCTAGAAGACTACGTTTAACTTGTAACTTGGAAAGTAAGGAATCCGTCTTCTCCTCCAAGCCAGATCACGCGGGCCGTGATCCGGGTTCTTCTAGAATCCGGCTTCTACGCGTTGGACTACTGGGCCGCCCAATGGACCTAAACCCATTACCTTGCAGGCCACCCTGGTAGTCCAGCTCTTTTGTCTACCATCTTCTATACCCCTATTCGGTATATATCCGACAGTAGCCCCCAGGAAGGATCAAACTCTTAAACTCCGCCTTTCGTCAAATACATTTTGTCCGGGAAACTTGATTCAGCAGTCTTGATTCTTTCTTCTTTCCCTTTGAAGGAGATGGTAACATAAAACTCGGAACTATGAAAATCCGGCTTTTCTTCTCGCGATCCTTCGTGGAAAAGGAACACGTGACATCAGCGCTTTAATCATACTGACGTAAGCGCCGCTTGGTTTCACGCGGGAAACCCTGCAACGTATCTCTGACAGATTCTCACGAGAAACGAGGAGATAGCCATCATTCCTCTGTCGTTCCGTTTCCCGGATTTTCCGGCGAGCGACACGCGTCGAACATCCAACGGTCAAAAGAGCCGTTAGCGCGTATCTAGAGGGTTTTTAGGCTATAAATAGCCGTCTTCGTCCTCCTCATCAACCTTCTTCACTCCCTCACTGCCTTCACCATTGGTGCGAACGTGAGCTCGAGAGCGAGAACGATTCCCTGCCCCGACGAGCCCTTCCCACGCCGGAGCGCACCAACACCACCGAGAAAGATGGCATCTCCGCAATCATCGCCAGTTCGCGCTTCCGTCGACGAGCTCTTGAGCGATCTAGATCCCCAACTTGGGTCGCCCAAGCACGCCGGCGGCGAGCTGGAAAAGGCTACGGCGTCCGCAGCGGGCGGAGGAAACGTCTCCGCCACCACAGATGCTGCGGGACCAAGCACCACATCGACCCCGCCGTTCGCTCCCGAAACGGCGGAGGAAAAGGTAGAGCTCCTCGACGAGCAGCTTGCCGCCGCGAAGGCCGCCACCACCGCCGCCGCCGGAGGAGATGAAGAAGAGGAAACTGCAGGCAACTGGATTGCCTGCAGTATTCCCCCGGCTCTTCTTCCCAACTTGGAGAAGGAAGGCCTGGTTTTGAAAAAGAAATGGCGGCTCCCGGAAGAGGAGACCGAACCCGCGCCGCAAGAGGGCGAAAGGGTGCTTCTCGCCTCCCACCTTCTACGAGGTATGGGGCTTCCCCCTTCTTCTTTCTTCCTCCAAGTTCTAGCTCACTACAACATCCAACCTCATAATCTCCCTCCCAATTCCATTCTGTATATGGCCGGCTTTCAGGCCTTATTCGAGGGTTACCTAGGAATAGAGCCTAGGTTAGATTTTTGGTTGTACTGCTTTGGGGTTAAGCGTAACTCTTCGGAGGGCGCACTCCCAAATTGCGGAACCATTTCCTTTACTCTTCGGAGATTCCGAGAGGATTGGTTCCCCAAAATAAAAACCTCGGAATCCGTCAAATTCTGGACGGGTTCCTTCTTTTATCACCCCGACGTGCCTTTTCCTAAAAAAGCCGTCGGGGTTCCACCTTTTGTGAACTCTGCCGCTGTTCCCCAGGATAACTGGGTTACAGAGGCCGTCCAGGTTCTGCCTCCAGATCTACTAAGGATCAAGAGGCGCATCGCCAAACTCACTTCCTCCAAACCTCCTTTGACCGGTATGGACACGGTCTTTTGCTGGCTGAATAGGCGGATTCAGCCATTAGCAAACCACGGAGGCCGTCTCCTGTGTGAATACACAGGAGCCAAGGATCCAATGCGGACAACCGACAAGGATTGGCCCGCAAAGGAGCTCAGGCGGCGCATCAATCAGTTGGTCGCTTCGCGCGATCAATACACGGAGAGTCGGCCAATGTACACGGCCGACAACCCCGCTCCTAAGGTAATTTTCCCGTTATTTGGGTATAATCTTACTTCCTGGATAATCTACCTTTCGAATCTGATTGGTTTTTTCCAACAGCTTGTGGATCTTCCAGACTCGGAGTTAGCCTCCGAGGCCGAGCTGGATGCGCTGCGTACCGCCGCTACTGGTGGGCGCAAACGCAAGAAGATAATTTCTTCGGATGAAATTATCGACCTTGACGGAATCCCCGTCGCCACGTCCAGGTTATTTTCTTCTGGGTTTTTTCTTTTATGGGATCTTTTTCGTCCATCTTCGGTGTTTTAACCTTTTCCGGGTTTTTGGTTTTTAGCTTGCCCCCCTCCACCTTGAAGCCGAGAAAGTTGAAGAAGCTCAGAGCTTCTTCCAACCGAGGCAGCCAACCATCTCCCGCCGTCGCCCCGGACACACCGCAGACAATGGCGGAAGAACCTACTGCCGCCACCACCACCAAGCCCCCAGAGCCCAGCCAGCCCGTTGTGTCCGAGTCGGACACGAGGGAAAGGGCGGCTCCAGAGGTGGGGAAATCTTCTCGGACTTTCGACGAGGAAATCCCCACCTTTGACAAGGATTTTAAGGCTATAAATGACGGCTTGAACGCGGCCGAAAATCACTTCGCGGAATACGCGAAAGAATTCCGGGAAAACTTAGCAGGTTTGCAACGCATGAGCCAGGTATGTAACTCTAGCCCCCAAGCATTAAACAAAATGCATGCTTTTTTGCTTTGATGTTTTTATTAACCATACTTTTCCTTGCTGTGTTTCAGCAAACCTCCGAGGCCATAAACCTTGAAGTTTTCAGGAAGCTCACTATCAAGAATAAAGAAGTTCGAAGTCTTCTTTCTATTCTTGAGGAGAGAGAGGCGGAGCTGGAATCGTCTCAGCTCGCTTTGACGGAAACGAAAGGTAGGCTTTTTCGTTTTGAAATTTCCGATTTAAGACTTTGTCTAAGTTTTTTCCCGAGGAAATTGATCAACTCGGATTTTCCCTTGCTTTTCAGCTGCTTTAGCTGAAGCTAAACAAGCAGCGGAAGATTCCGGCAACGCCGAGATTCTCCGCAATGAGAACATTGAGCTTCACAAGAATCTTGTGAAGGCTCAACAAGACCTGGAAGCCAGCAATCTGGCCCTTGGAGTGGCTAACTCCAAGGCTTCCGAGCAGGCGGAGAAAGACAAATCCACCATCCAGGATTTGACTGAAGCTCTGAACCTTCGCCTGGAGGAAGTTTCCGAGATCGATAAACTCATCGGTAAATTTTTTACCCTTGTCTTCATCTTTCCATGTTTTGCTTTCTCTGTTTGTCTCCTTAACCCTTTTGTATGCTTTATCGGATCAAACAGGAGACACCCCAGATGGCACTCGGGCTGCAGGCATCCGAGCTTTCGGGGAGACATGGAACTTGATGAAGGCTGCTGCAACGCAGCTAGTAGGCAAGTTTCTTCCCGAAAAATCTGGGGAATGCTCGGAGGTTGAAAAACTTCCGGGTATCATCATGGAGGTGGCGGAGTCCAAGGAGTCTGTTCTCCGCTCCGCTGCACGGGGTGGTGCGCGTATGGCCTTAGGCCTTATGCGCATGCACTACCCTAGTGCCAAATCCTGGCGTGTGGCCACCGGTGTCCCTCAGGGATACACGGATGCGCAACGATCCACCATCTTTGGTGAAGTTAAGGGCCACGGCACCCAGATTGCCGCCATGGTAAATGTCGGCGTCCACTATCCAGAAGAAGAAGCTCCTCCAATTCCCGATGAAGAAAGCAGCGAGGAGGAGTCGGATTCTTGAAGGGTTTCCTGGAACCTGGATAGAAAATTTAGACAATAGGAGCATTACTGTTCTTTCATTTGTAATCTAAAATGTAATGCTTCTTATGTATTAATGAAAATTCCGTCTTTTGCAGCTTAAACTATGAAATTACTTTGCAAGTTGTTTGAATTTTATCACTCCTTTATCTTCTAAGTTCTCTGGTGTGTATGCTTTAACTGTCCTTAGTGTTTGAAATGGCTCAAATAGCATTATGAATCGTTATGCCGAGTAACTGGGGACGAACCAAGCAGTTTTGAAACTCGAAAACATGAATCATGCTAAAGGCATTTTTACTAACTAGTTCCAGTAACCCAGCATACGCACGATCAGATAAAGACTTAGAAAAACAAGGAAAATTTTAAGTGAAACTTGGGCACGCAGGCAATTCAAGTTTCCTTTAGCCGTTAAAAGGCTGAAAAATCATTCAGTTATGTAACGCCGAGTACGCAAGCACAATTCGGGTTAACATTGAGAAATTTGTAAGATCATTGGGAAATAGATAAAACGGAAATATTTTGTACTTATAATGAATATGAATTCCGATAACTTTATTTCATGATCTCAAAGATGTTTACATAGAAATTGAACTAAGTGTAGAAGGGACGTAATTGCTGGATACTCCAAGGCCTATTTGTCTCTCCTAGTTCAGCATCTATTTTTCTCTTTCTTTTGCGATTCGGCTTTTTGGGATCATCCTCCGTATCTCGAATGTCGACAAGATAATATGATCCATTCTTCATGGCTTTACTGATGACAAATGGTCCTTCCCATACTGGGGCCAATTTGTGCTTCCTTTGTTGCACCAATCTCAGCACCAAGTCACCTTCCTTAAAAGAACGATGCCTGATTTTACGACTATGATAACGTCGTAAACCTTGCTGGTAGATGGCGGATCTTTGAAGCACAAGTTCTCGTTCCTCTTCTAGGAGATCGACAGCATCCTGTCGTGCTTCTTCGGCATCCGAGTCGTCAAAATTTTGCACTCTTGGGCTGTCATGGATCATGTCCGTTGGAAGCATAGCTTCCGCACCATAAACTAGGAAAAACGGGGTTTGCTCAGTTGACCTATTTGGCGTCGTTCGAATACTCCATAACACGGAAGGTAGTTCTTCTACCCATGCTCCAGCTGCTCTATGAAGAGGAGTTTCGAGTCTTGGGCGTATTCCTTGCAGGATTGAGCTATTCATTCTTTCAACCTGTCCATTGGATTGCGGGTGTGCCACGGATGCAAGATCCAAGCGAATTCCCGTTTGTTGGCAGTATTTTGCCAACTCCCCAATGGAGAAATTCGTCCCGTTATCAGTTATTATGCTGTGTGGGACGCCATACCTCATTACTAAATCGATAATGAAATTTCTGGCAGTCGCGCCGTCCAGCTTTTTGATGGGTTTAGCCTCCACCCATTTTGTGTACTTATCTACTGCTACGAGTAAATGTGTAAGTCCACCTCTTGCAGTTTTGAACGGTCCCATCATGTCTAGCCCCCAGACCGCAAACGGCCAAGTGATAGGGATAGTTTTTAATGCTTGGGCCGGCAAATTGGTCTGCTTGGCATAATATTGACATCCTTCGCATGTATTCACTATGCGTTCGGCGTCTGTCTTGGCTGTTAGCCAGAAAAACCCTGCACGGAATGCTTTTTTGACTATGCTTTTTGATTGAGCATGATGTCCGCAATCGCCGGCATGGATTTCTTGCAATATTTCTCTTCCTTCCTCTGGTGAAATACACCGCAGAAAAACTCCAGAAGTACTGCGTTTGTATAAGTGGTCGTTGATTACTACGTATCCTTTGCATCGACGTTGTATTTGCCTTTGCAGGACTTCGTCTGCTCCTTCCGGGTACTTCTGATTGACTAAGAAGTTTAGGTACGGGATTGTCCAATCCGGTTTAACGAACATCACTTCAATTGTTTCAGATGCTAAAGGGTAATCGACGTCTCCACCTTTTATGGATGGTTCATGCAAATGCTGGACGAATACCCCTGGTGGTAAAGTTTTTACTCTCTCTGATCCCATGCGGGCTAACGCATCCGCGTTCCAGTTTTCCTCCCTTTTTATATGAAGGACTTCGAACCCGAAGAAACAGATGGCAAACTCATCCACCGTTCTCCGATATTCGGCCATTATGGGGCTTTTCGCGTCCCAGGTTTGGTTGAGCTGATGCTGTACCAAATCCGAGTCTCCGTAACACAAGATGCGTTTTACCCCTATTTCTTTTGCAATATGCAAGCCATGAAGCAAAGCTTCGTATTCTGCCACATTATTACTGGCGTTGAAGTGTATTTGCAATACGTACTCCATTGTGTCTCCCTTGGGAGATTTTAGAACTACGCCGGCTCCAGCTCCTTCATTCATCTTAGATCCGTCAAAGTGCATGATCCAGTACTCGGATTCTGGCATCGGTGTATTTTCCATTGCTTCTGTCCAGTCGGCGACGAAATCTGCCAAAACCTGGGATTTTATTGCCGTCCTTGGCTGATACTTAATGTCGAAGGCTGCCAGCTCGATGCCCCATTTAGCTACTCGGCCGGTTGCCTCCGCATTGTTTATAATATCTCCTAGTGGTGCTTTACATACCACTGTTATAGAATGTCCTTGGAAGTAATGGCGCAGCTTTCTGGATGCGAAAAATACGCCATATGCCAGTTTCTGATAGTGCGGGTATCTTTGTTTGGATTCGGAAAAAACTTCGCTTATGTAGTATACCGGATGTTGATCTGGTATGCTTTGCTCTTCTTTTGTCCGTTCCACAACGATTACCGCGCTAATAACCCGACTAGTAGCCGTAAGGTATAATAACATGGGTTCTTCATCTTTGGGAGATGCCAAGATGGGAGCGTTCATCAAGGTTTCTTTTAACTGGGTTAACGCTGCGTCGGCCTCTTCTGTCCATTCAAACTTGTCGGATTTCTTTAACAGTTTGTATAGTGGCAAGGCTTTATCCCCCAGCCGACTAATAAATCTGCTGACGGCTGCAGCGGAACCCGTCAATCTTTGGACATCTTTTACACATGTAGGCTTTGAGATATTCAAGATTGCCTTGATCTTTTCCGGGTTCACTTCTATTCCTCTGTGAGAAACGATGAAACCTAGAAGTTTTCCTGAGGGAACCCCGAATACGCACTTAGATGGATTCAACTTCATCTTGTAAGTGCGCAAGTTTTCGAAAGTTTCTCGCAAATCCTCAAGGAGTGTATATTTTTCCTTGGTTACGACAGCAATATCGTCCACGTAAACATGGACGTTTTTTCCAATCTGACTATGCAAACAACGTTGCATGCAACGCTGGTAGGTTGCTCCTGCGTTCTTCAGGCCAAAAGGCATGGTTACATAGTAATACGTCCCGTATGGGGTTATAAAAGAAGTCTTGATTTGATCTTCCTTTTTCATGCGTATTTGGTGGTACCCGGAGTATGCATCCAAAAAGCATAAAAGCTCAGAGCCTGCAGTGGCATCTATTATTTGATCGATTCGCGGCAGCGCAAACCTATCTTTCGGACATAACTTGTTCAATCCTGTGTAATCTATACACATTCTGAGTGCAGTTGTGTCTTTCTTCGGTACTAATACCGGATTTGCGGACCAGTCAATATGGATTACCTCCTTGATGAAATCCGCTGCTAAAAGCCGGATAATTTCCTTGCCAATAGCCTTCCGTCTTCTTCCATCAAATCGACGGAGACCTTGTTTGACGGGTTTTGATCCGGGAATAACCTTGAGTTGGTGCTCAGCAAGTTCCCTGGGTACGCCTGGCATGTCAGCTGGACACCAAGCAAAAATGTCCCAGTTCTCACGGAGGAACTTGATGAGCTCGCCTTCCTATTTGTCGGTCATCCCAGTCCCTACAACGACGAATTTTGTCGGATCTTTGGGATCTAGGATTACCTGTCTTGTATTCTCGGATGCCTTGAAGCTATCTGTTGGCTTCCGAGTTTCTTTTCCTGCCGGCATTTCTTTCGGCGATACCTCCTTGGCTAACTCCTTCAGTTCTTCCTGAGCTATAACTCTTTGAGCGCAAAGGGCGTTTTGCTTTTCCAACTCATTTGCCAGCTTGAAATCACCGGCAATGGTGATTACTCCTCCTTTGGGTCCTGGCATCTTCAGCTTGTTGTAGATGTAGCAAGATCTTGCCATAAACTTGGCGAAAGCCGGACGTCCGAGTATTGCGTGATACACGCTCTCGAACGGCACAACTTCGAAGGATACTTTTTCCTGCCGGAAGTGATCTTTATCTCCGAAGGTGACATCTAGGGAGATTTCTCCTAGGGATCGTGCTTGCCTGCCAGGAACGATGCCATGGAAGCGTATATTGCTGTAGTTGAGCTGGGACTCGGATATCTTCAAGTGCTTCAGTGTATCCAGGTACATTATATTGATGCTGGATCCTCCGTCCATCAGCACTCTTCTTAGCCTAGTGTTTTGAACAATAGGGCTTACAACAAGAGCTTGTGTGCCGGGTTCAGGGATATTTCCGGGATGATCAGACTGATCCCAGATTATCGGTGTGTTGGAATACTTCAAGAATTTTGGGGTTGCAGGAACAACCGCGTTTATTTCTCGAAGTGTCCTTTTGGCCACCTTTGCTGACGGGGTTGCTAGGAAAGTTAGCATTGCTTCTCCGTCAACTCTCGGAAATTTGGGTTCGCCTTTTCGCTGTTGTTCCTGGATTTTGTCATCAGTGTCCGATTCACTGTCTTCTTTTTCAGCTTCTGGCTTTTGTTTGGCAGGTTTCCTCTTGGAACCCTTCCCTTTACTTCCGGATCCTGCATTGCCTTTCATATGCTTGTTTAGCCGGCATTGCGCGTTCGTGTGGGTTGGTTTCCCAAACTGAGAGTGGTGGACGCAGGGTTCCGACTTAATTCTCTCCCATTCTTCAGGAGTGTAATTGATGGGATCCGGACTGCGGCCTTTCCACTTGTTCCCTTTTTCTCCTCCAAAGGCTAAGTTAACCTCCTTGGGCTTTGTCGTTGACTCCGGAGTTCCTTTTTTATCAGAACGAGGTGTTTTCTTGGCCAGTATCAGTGACTCAATATTGCCTCCTCTTGCCCTGATATCGTCTTCGGCTGCAGCATGCTCATTAGCGGTTGTAAGCATAGATCCGAGATCTTTGTGCTTTTTAGAGCCAACCATGAACGGTACAAGTCCGGGTTTTAGGCCATTGACGAAAGCATGCATTGCTTGTACGTCAGTTACTCCAGAGCAACTATTCTTCATTGCAGTCCATCTGGAGATGAAATCCACGTATGGTTCGTCTTCAAATTGGGTGCAACGGTTCAGCTGGTTGATGCTATTTGGGCGTTTGTATGTTCCTCGAAAATGCTGAGTAAATACTCTCGCCATATCATCCCAACTGTCGACAGTTCTTGATGGTAAACCATTAATCCAATCTCTGGCTCCGTCTAGCAACATTAGGGGAAGAAACTTGACAGCTTCCAGGTCTGTCCCGTTGTTGATCTGGACGGCTGTGTAATAATCTGAAAGCCAGGTATCCGGGTTTGTACTGCCGGTATATTTTTGGTAGGTTGGACCAACTTTGGCAAAGCCAGAATGCAGTGTTATCCTTCGGATCCTGTCAGTAAAACACTTAGGACCAAAGTATAGATCATCCTTTTCTGCTCTGTCAATATGTGCAGAATATCTCCCGGCTGAATGGACAGAAGGGGATCTGCTCCTTTCTTTTCCATTGTTACGCGGACGCGTTTTTCCGAGGTTATCTCTATCTCTTCCGTTGTCACGCCCTCTGGGATTAGGTGGAGTCCTGCTCCTGTACCTTTCCTTATCTTTGGGCGGTGTCCGAGATCTTTCACGCCTGTGAGGTGTATCGTATCTTCCAGCTTTTTCAGCTGGGTTTCTTGGAGGTGGCATTATTTTGCCGTCATTCCGGTGTTTGTCTTCCCGATCGTGTGGTTTATATCCGTCTTTCGGGAGATGAGGTCCGGTTCTAGACGCTGCGTCCCGGTTGTTGGGGTTTTTCTTGTCTTTTCTCGGATCCTCTTTTTTATCCGAATCTCCGGGTTCTTCCGGTCCAGGTGCTCCAGCAGCGCAAGTAACAGTTTTGCAGAGGGCGGAATTATCATGCAGCCTCCCTGATCGCTCTTGTCCTCGCTGTTGCTGCTGTAATGCTTTTCCTAGGAAGGCATACACCCCTTGGAGTTTTTCCCCGTTGGAGTACAGATCATTGTTCAAGATGGCGAACGCTGCTTCCGCGTTTTCGGCTGCGGTTTTGTATATTGGTTCGCCCTTAGCATCTTTGCCGTTTAACTGCTTTTGCCAAGATGGGTTATAGAACCTTTCTTTCGGCGGCAGTTCTTCCGGTTTTGCAATTCCGGGTAACCTTGTAGGTTTTAAGGCAGATCTGTGCTTTCTCTCGTACTCCTCAATTTCTTCCTTCATAATTTTGATGTCATTATGGGTTTGTTGGAGGTGTTGCCGAGATCTAAGCAGTTGTTGCTGTTGCCGTTGGAAAGCTTGTCTCCTGGCTTCCAGCATCTCAGGGGGTTCATTGGGTCCCACTGGAATTTGTAATAGTTCTTGCTCTTCCAGTTCTGTCATTGGCGGAGCAGTGATTTCCTTAGATTTCTTTTCCGTAGGCTTTGTGCCACTAATATCTCCAACTTCCAGGTTTTCATCAGCGAGATCAGCTGACTTTTTCTTCCGGAGTTTGTACTGGAGTTTTTTAGAAGCACGGTGCTTTTTCTTGGAAGAGGGAGGTTTTTTGACAGGTTCATCCTCTGTCATCTCCTTGACATTAGGAAATATCGGAGAAGTTTCTCCGTCTTCCCTCTCCTCTGCTGGCGGAGGGGTTTTAGGGCTTTCCTGGCTATCGGCACCCGTTGTATCAGCTGGTTTTGCCATTAGCACTTCATGGAACCCCTCTTGAAAGGATTTAACTTTTCTTACGAAGGCATCATCATCTTCGTCTTCGGAGAAGTTATCCGATCCGGTTTCCGACTCCAATCTCGCCTCAATGGCGGCAAGCACGGACTCTGTTTCCGAGTTCATCGTCTGGTTGACGGATGTCGGATCTTCCGTCTCTGTGACGGGTATTGGTTCTTCCGTCTCTGTGACGGGTGTATCGTTGTCTGCCTCTTGCACGGGATTTCCGTCATCCGTGTTTTCGGCGATCTCAGATTGCACCATGCCGATAAAGTGCGTATCACTGTTTTGTCGGCGATCTGAGCAAAATCCGGCATCATAGTCGTCTTCGACTGGGTATAGGGCGGGTGGGAGATAATTTCTTTCACCGCAAAACCCCATTGCTTCCGCGGTTAATCCGATAAAGATATTAGCAGATCCAATCGGTAAAACGCAGGCACTTACCAGATGGTTTTGCGCCGGTATGTAGGATCCGTTGTCGAGGAAGCGCCCGACGTCGTCGTCGAATTCCAAGCTTCCGACAGTGATCGATCTTCCAATTCCGCCTAGTATCCCAGATCGGAACTTTACGCCTGACGTCGTTTGCCCCACGGTGGGCGCCAACTGTCGAGACATCGTAGTAGTTTTCATAGACTGGGGTGCCATGAGACTACGGTAGAGACGTGGGGTAACGGGATAGCGTAGTAACACAGAACACGGGATTTACCCAGGTTCGGTACGTCGCGACAGTACGGCGTACCTACTCCTGCACTTCTCACTATGTGGGACTAAAGCCCGTATAATAAGGTTACAATGTGAGGGAATAGATCCAGCTACTCGTCGAGGATGAACTTCCCGGCGAGTTGCGTAAGGCTTGAGCTTGAACCTAGAACCTTGGAACTAAAGGCACTTATGAAGTCTATCTCCCGTCCGGCTTTATATAATAGCCGGATTAGGGCTTACATAACCAGAAACCTAGAAGACTACGTTTAACTTGTAACTTGGAAAGTAAGGAATCCGTCTTCTCCTCCAAGCCAGATCACGCGGGCCGTGATCCGGGTTCTTCTAGAATCCGGCTTCTACGCGTTGGACTACTGGGCCGCCCAATGGACCTAAACCCATTACCTTGCAGGCCACCCTGGTAGTCCAGCTCTTTTGTCTACCATCTTCTATACCCCTATTCGGTATATATCCGACAGCAGGGATAATCTTCTCGAGAAGCCGTGTTTTCTGGGGTTATGGATTACTTGGTGAAAGTACTGGCTAACAAGTACTCAGGACAACTTAAACCTAATGATTAACAATCTTACACCCAATGATTAACAACTTGACTAGTAATAGGCTTATTGACACAATAATCTGAACCATCATTAATCCAACTGTGTGAGTTATCCTCGGATTGCTTCTTCGGATAAGGGGCGAGATCCAGGATGGGTTTGTTTGGAGTTACTTTCAGTTGGTCATAATACTCGATCTTATCTTCTTTTTGTTAGCCGGAAGTTGTGGTATCTCTCTGTAGTTGGTTAGTGCAGCCCGCTGTCGCTTATTTGCAATAACCCCTTCCTTTCCGTTGATCCCAAAGTATTTGTATCTTGTGATGACTGGCTACGCCGGTATCTTGTGAGTATGGTTTATCCACTTGCCAGTACTTAACCGTACTGACCCACGAATCTCTTTCGTGGCTGCATATTCAACATTGCAGTCAACAGGTTTGAAGTCTGACGACGCTAGCTTGGGAATCCCTCCGGCTTGGCCTGGGCAGGGATTGGACGCTCTCGGTTATCTTCAGGACTCTTAGTCCAATTTGTATCTTGTCCGTAGACGGACGATATGTTGTTTCTTCCGCTGTTATTTGGATCTTTGTATTGTATCAGTTGTATCCCTGGCTCGTTTGAGTCATCTTGTATCTATCTGTTTCTGTTGTAATTGTGGAATCTTCGTGAACTGTTGTAATGTTATCATAAGTGGCAACCTGGAATCGGTTATTGTGCGGATTTGGCGGGAATGCTGAACTCTACATAGTGCCCGATCTCGGGGCGTCACATCAGTCTTTTGTGGTATCAACACCATGAAGGCTCTATTAATCTTCGCAAACCCCCTCCCACCTCAAACTACAAGTTTCTGCAAAGCCGCCATGACATCCTGTTTAGTGATTGTCCAGGCCTTTTGATAAAAGGCCCCCACAAAGCCATAAGGCCCAGGGGCGCGGTCAGCAGGGAGCTCGTTGATAGTGCTCCAGACCTCCACCTTAGTAAAAGTCCCATCCAGCTCACTGAGGTCCAGTGTCTACAGCCCAATGAAGTCAAGGTCCAAGGTGGCCTCCCTAGTCCGTAGTTTTCCCAGTAGCCAACAATATGCCTGATAGAAATCTTCCTCCTTATGTGCTTGCTCAGTGATCAAGTTCCCCTCCACATGGACCACCGGATTGAAATTCTTTACTCTTCTACCATTTGCCACAACATGAAAAATACTTGTATTTGCATCCCCCTCCTTGAGCCACCTAATTCTGGACCTCTTCCTAGCCATGGTTCTCTCTAGGGAAGAGATCCCCAAGATTGCCAATTTGAGCATACGTCGAAGCCACACTTCTCTTGTAGACAAGTGCCTCATATCCTGAGCAGTTTCTAACCTGAATATTACCATATTTGCAATGACCATCTGTATCTTAATGTTGCCCACTTTTTTCTGTCCCTAGGCTTGCAAGTGACTGGCAATGTTTCTGAATAATGCATCTAGACGCTTGAAAGTATCAATAGTTCCTTCCTCGCACCTCCAACCTTCTTTGATGGCCTCCTAAAAACCCTCCAGCTTTAGCGAAAAAAGCTCAAATCTGAACCCTCTCATAGGTCTGACAACAACACACAAAGAGAGGCGTGGAGGAGTATGATCTGACACATTGCTGGAAAGAGCTTGCAGAATGCATTAAGGGTAACAGATATCCCAATCCACTGAAGCCAAGGCTCTGTCAATGCGTGTCATGGTTGGGGAAGACCTCTCATTATTCCAAGTATACAAGCGGCCATGCAAATAGATGTCTTGCAGTGCATGCAAGCTGACAAACTGCCTCAAGCGACTCATCGTGTTTTTATTCAGATTGGCGTTATTCTTCTCAGTCGTAGACAGAATCATGTTAAAGTTCCCCACAATGAGACTTACCCCTGGACATAATGACCTCTGCTCTGAGAGCTCCGGGAGGGATTGAATGTTCTCCGGATTTGATTGTGGACTGTAGACCATAGTGATCCACCAGCTTCTGCTAGCAGAAGTGGGTGCTTCCCCCGTTAGTGCGAACGAGTCAACACTGACATGGCCAATACTCAACGCCGACGTATCCCAAGCAACCAATATACCACCTCTAGTCTGAATTGCGGGAAAAAACGCAAATCCATCAAAGGATGGTCCAAGGCACTGAAGGACAATGTAGCGGTCAATATTATTCAACTTATTTTCTTGCAAGCATACACGATTCATCCTTACAGACTCCACAAAACTGCGAACAGAATCCCTCTTGCCAGGATCATTCAATCCACGAGGGTTCCAACTCAAGATCTCAATATTTGGATCCATAAGACACTTGCATACTTCTCCCCTCCTTGGGACATGCCCCATCAATGAGCGCACACAGGTTGACTCCCTTGCTGTGCATATCCTCCAGAGGTGGCAGTATCTTCCCAAAGATGGATGCCACAACACGCAGATGGTCATACTTCATGGGAGAGTCAAACAAGCCACATAACTCCTCTAGGGCCATCTCATCAACAACTAGATTGTTCAGGAAAACTCATAAAGCCTTTAGAGCATATTTTCTGCAGCAGAAGCCTTCTTGAGCGGCTTGCTCGCGGAGCAAAGGATACCAGTTCTATGTGTCTGTCTTCTAGGAGTGCATGGCACCACCCTAGCACTAGGGACCGCATAAGCTTCCACCTCATGAAAAGTGGCGGAGCAAGCTTCTTCAGCAAACCAGCACAGAACGCTCTCAACCTACTAATGTGTTGTGCATCTGATGGCCCAATCAGTGTGTCTGGATCATAAGAAACCGACCCAACACCCCTAGTGGACCCATCTTCCGAGTGGTCTTGAGAACAGTCTCCATCCTGTGTGAGGGACACCTCGAAGTATTCCTCGTTGCCTCAGCCCATTGACCCGGCCCGTAGGCTTGTGCTATTGCAATAGTCACGGGTTCAAAGAACTATTCACGAATTTGAAGAAAATATTCACGATTTTTTTTTAAAAAAATCCCGAGGTTAAAATCTCTACGGCTAAAAAATATCCAGCGGTGAAAAAAATTTAAGACTAAATAATATTCTCTGTTTAAAGATTACGAGTAAAAATGTTCACGCAAGAAAATATGTTCAGCCAAAAAAGACATGAAAAGAAAAGAAAAAGGAGAAAAAGAAAAAAAGAAGGAAAACATAAAAAAAGAAAAATCTAGAACAAAAATGATAGAAAATAATAAAGAAAAATACGAAAAAAGGAAGCTGCGGAAGATGGACCAGCCCATTCGGTCGATGGCTATGGGTGAGGAGCATCGGCGCTCACAAACCGTGAGATATAGGGCAAAACGTAAATACCGCCCGCAGGTGGCACGTTTCGCCTCTGCCACGTGCAGGATGACGGTGTTGGGCCGACCCGTTTCGGCGTCGGGAAAGATACTCGTTTTTTCTTTTCTGTTTTTTTATGTGTTTTTTTCTGTTTATTTTTGTTCAAATTTATTTTTGTTTTCTTTTTTGTTTTTTTTTCTGTTTTCCTTTCAAATTTATTTTTGTTTAATTGTTTTGATCGATTTTTGTACTAAAAAAGGGAATTTGCTTAAATGGGCCGGCCCACTAGAATTACGTTCAGGCGGCGGGAGCGTAGTGGCGCGCCTACGGCGGTATTTAGGAGCTGCCGAGATATAGTGCTGGCAGACGGATGCGACTCTCTCGAATTGATACGCCGACCCAGTAGCCAGCAGGGGCGACCAGGTTTCATCATGCATTGAACATCGCCCAACTGCGCCGGGATCTGAAGCCCAACCTGACCCAACCTTGTCAGTTTCTTGTTTAGCTATTCAAAGATATATCCCTACAAAAAAGGTATTCAAAGACATTCTGCTAAAAAATAGAAAGACACAGACGGATGTGCATGCGTCAGCTTCTTTTGTTGAAAAACATCTGATAACGAGACTTATAATTTTTTTAATGAGATCGAGCACTCGTTCATTCACCTTAGCATGCATCGAAGCACCATTATCACTCAAGCACGTGTACAAACTGTGTTACCCGATCTTTCGTGACAATCTTTTGTTAATGAAAAATACTCTCTCTATTCCAAACTACTTGACTTTCATTTGTTAAAACCTGGATGTATGTATAAACTAAAACCTGTCTACATACATTAATTTATTTTTGGACAAATTAAAGTCATGTATTTTGGAACGAGTGAGTGCTTAGTTTAGTTGCTCACTACTACGCATGCCTTTCATCTACTCCCTCCGTTCAACAATAGATGACTTCCACTTGTCTAGATATAAATGTATGTGGACACTAAAAGATGTCTAGATATATCCATATTTGGACAAATGAAAGTCATCTATTGTTTAACGGAGGGAGTAGTACTATAAAACCATCACGCATGCCTTGAGGTATACTCCCTCCGTTCAACAATAGATGACTTTCACATATCTAGATATAGATGTATCTAGACATATTTTAGTGTCTAGATACATCCATATGTAGATATGTGGAAGTCATCTATTGTTGAACGGAGGGAGTATATTGCTGTAACTTGGCTAATAGTACAGTTTACGGTCAATAAAGTGTCTTCAAATTCAAATACTCTACTCCGTATTTCATTCATAATATAAATCCCAACTAAACCATCTTGTATTGGTCTTTTATCGCAAGCTCTGGTCACCGGCACACCTGAACTAGACAGATCAGTACGTGCACTCTCATTGATAACTTCAAATTAATTACTCCCTCTATATCGAAATGTAAAATGTTTTAGTGTTTCCCAAAAAAGACATATCTTTTTTTCCAACTTGGCTACTCCTCTTTCCATTACTTTCATAACGGAAAACAAAGTCTTTGCTAACCAGCAAACAAGTGGTAGGGAGGAGAGTAGAACAGAAAGAAAACGACAGGCAGGAAAACCCGCTACACAACCTCGGCATCAAGATTACGCTACGGGGCAAAAAACCTACCACCTAAACTAATGAGTTCACCACCACAGGAGTCCAGACACGACCAACCAAACAATCCAAACAGAAAACAAGACAACACGGTAAGCCACCACAGGGCTGAATCCAGACAGCAATGACCAAAACGACAGCAGAACCAGCTACAGAGCCCGCCAAGAAGGAAGGGAGCTCAGCCCTCTGTTATCCTAAGAGTCGTAGTCGCAGCACCAAACACATTCCTGGAGGTTCCCGCAACAGCAGCCAGACGGGCAGCTTTGTTCATCAACTGATCCGTTCCTCCGATGATCACAGCTTTCTCATCTTCGCCGTAGAGACCTGCCCAGTAACGAAGAAGAGAACAAACATAGAAAATAGTAACCAAGGGAGATTTCACCACCAAGTTATCAAAAGCCACTCTATTCCTTATGATCCAAATCGCCCAGCAAACCGCTGCAACGATTAGCATATGGAGATGAGCACCACCAGGGAAAAAGGAGTAAAGCCAAGCAACACACTGCCAAAGAGAGACAGGGCAACAATTCACACCAAACACTGACCCGAGTGTACCCCAAACCACTCTAGCATGGGAACAAGAAAAGAACATGTGTCGAGCAGATTCATTTTGATCACAGAATGAACATAAGGGGTTACCACTCCATTTTCGCTTTTCCAGGTTATCTCGAGTAGAATAGCATTTTGAAACAATTGCCAAAGGAAGACTTTGATCTTAAGAGGGATTCTAGCCTTCCAAATCCACTTATTATGAGATCCAGCAATAGGTTTCTCCAATTCCAGGTACACAGATTTGGTAGAATTTTTTTTCTTTGCATTAAGCCCCCAGGCAACCTCGTCCTGATCAGTTGATGGAATAAACTTTTTAGCCTCCTCGACAATCAGATTCCATTGAATGTCTAAGGCCTCATTAAACCTTCTCCGAAAGGGGACCTGAAACTCACAGGCAACCACTTTTTCAAATGTCCAATCTTGTTCATGACAAATATCGAACAACAAAGGATACGACACCATAAGGGAACGGTTGTTAAGCCAGGCATCTTTCCATAAACGAACAAGGTTACCTTTTTTCAGAACCAGCTTCCTACCCAGGAAATACACATCTTTAACTTTTAACAGATTTTTCCAAATAGGTGAGTCATTCACCCTCACTTTCACATTGGCCATTGTTTTATTTCTCAAGTACTTAGCCCGAACAATTTGTTGCCAAAGGCCATTTTGAGTCTCGAGTTTCCACCACCACTTACAAAGAAGACTAATGTTTTGTCTCCTAAGGTTTTTCACACCTAGGCCTCCCTTGTTCTTCGACCTACACACCCGAGCCCATTTGAGCAAATGATACTTTCTTTTGTTATTATTGCCTGACCAGAAAAATTTCGTACGGTGTTTCTCCAATTTTTCAATAAAGCCTTTGCTCAGTTTCAACATAGACACGTAATAATAGGGGACCCCAGAAAGACTAGAATCCAATAAGGTTAATCTTCCTCCCGAAGAGGCCGCATTCCCAATCCAAAAGCCTCGAGTTTTTTAATGAACTTTGCATCCAAAAAGTTCCAGTCAGCCATTTTGAGATTAGAGAAGGAAACAAGGACCCCAAGATATTTCAAAGGCAGTTGCCCAACCTGACAATTGAACAGGTTAGAATAGAACTGGGCAATGTCATTACCCTCCCCCCCCCCCCAATCAGAAAAATCTCGCTTTTCTCGAAATTGATCTTAAGCCCGGACATGAGTTCAAAAATGTATAACAACAACTTGAGATTAACAGCTTTATCAACATCATGAGAAATACAAAAAACCGTATCGTCGGCATATTGCAAAATGGCCACACCATTATCAACCAGGTCAGGAGCGAGACCAAAGAATAAGCCATTCCTTTGGGCACTCAGCACCATCTTGGTTAATACTTCACCCACAAGATTAAACAGGACATGGGGACAAAGGATCGCCTTGACGGACCCCTTTGGCACTTTGGAAATACTGCCCCACCACATTGTTGAGGTTAACACTAACCGTCCCGTTATGTAAAACCTCTTTAATCCAGGAGCACCACTGCTCGTTAAAACCCCTCATCTTAACGCAATTGAGTAAAAAATCCCAGTTAACCTTATCGTACGCTTTCTCAAAGTCGATTTTTAAAACCACCCCAACTTGTTTCTTAACATGAACATGGTGCATGACTTCATGCAGGGAAAGGACCCATCCATGATACTACGGTGTTTAATAAAAGCATTTTGTTGCACACTAATCAACTTCTCAACAAAAGGTTCCAGCCGAATGGTCAAGGTCTTAGTGATCAACTTGTAAATGCATCTCAACAGGAAAATGGGTCTAAACTGTTGGATTTTGTTGGCCTCAGAAGTTTTAGGAAGTAAGGTTATAATACCGTAGTTCAGTCTTTGAATATTCAAGGTACCATAAAAAAAATGAGAGAACAGTTTCATAATATCATATTTCACGACCTCCCAGCAATGATGAAAGAACTCCGCATGCATATTATCAGGCCCAGGAGCCCTATTGGGTTCCATCAGGAAAAGGGCATGTTTCACCTCTTCAAAGGTAAAAGGTCTGGTAAGAAAAATATTATCCTCAGCTGAAAGAAGCTCCTCAGGTTTCCAGAGATCAGGAGAAAGCTCAAACAAATTACCAGGGGCTGGTTCGAGCAGGGTTTTATAATAATTAGTCGCAAGCTTTAACAAATTATCAGTGCCTTCAACCACCACACCATCATCATAAAGGGAGTGGACAGTATTTTTTCTTTTCCTCCCATTAGCTATTATGTGGAAATATGCCGTGTTTAGGTCCCCTTGTAAAAGCCATCTAGCATGAGCCCTTTGATGCCAGTAATTCTCCTCTTCAGCCTCCATATTGAGCAATTCAGTTTGAATAAAAGTCTTATGAACAAAAGCATCAGGGGAAAGTTCACTGTCTTCCTCTAAGCACTCCAGATTTTCTAATTCAGTTTTGAATTCTTTTTTACGTTTCTTAAAATTGCCAAACAGATTAGACCCCCACCCTTAAAGAACTCTTTAACTCTTTTGAGCTTAATATTGAAAACATCAATAGGATCCATAACATCCACATGCCTGCCCCAAATCTCAGCAACTTTAGGCAAAAACTCAACATTATGTAACCAAGAGGTATCAAATTTGAATTCCCTCCTCAGGGGTGTCACAGGTGCACCACCATTGTCGAGGAGCAAGATATTATGGTCAGACCGATCCCTAACAATCTTATGGAGGGTGGCCAAAGGGAACACCATTTCCCAATCCGAGGACATAAGGACATGGTCCAGTTTTTCTAGAGTAGGATTTTTCTACCGATTAGACCAGGTATATTTACCACCCATCAAGGAAACTTCCCTAAGGCTCAAGGTATGGATTATGGAATCGAAAACACTCGAGGAATGGGGTAAGACAGTAGGATTATTCTTTTCATGAGTAAAATGAAGGATATTAAAGTCCCCACCCACAATAAAAGGACAATCCATAGAGCTACAGAAAGAGGATAACTCAGCCAAAAAAGCCTCCTTAAGGTTCTCACGAGCAGGGCCATAAACCACAATCACCTCCCAACGATATTTTTTAATTTTATCCCATAGGTTCATACGAATCATATGTTCTCCCAACTTGACTGTTTGCACTTCGAGCGTTTCATACTTGGCACCACACAGGATACCACCAGATTTACCCACCGAAGGAATCCATTTTCAAAAAAACTTGTTATCAGGGTCCAACTTACGAAAGAAACTTTGATTATAAGTTCTCTTCATTGTTTCTTGTAAACCAAAAAATTCGAGGTTACAATCTCTCATAATATCTGTGAGACAAGTAAACATCCCTTTTTTTCCCACACCCCTGCTATTCCAAAAGGACGAAGTCATTTTAAACGATTAGGGATTCTTTTGTTCCTGACAGGTCTACCAGGAGACAGGAGACAGAGTAGACGTGCCAGCTTTATTTTGACTTATGGTCATAGGTTTACTGACCACAACATTTCTCTTTCCCCCACTTTTCTTCTGTTTTTTTGTTTTAACCATAGTAAATGAATCATCTACCTCATCAACATCAATCCAAGTAAGGCAAACAGGGGTCCTAGTTCCAACATCATGAACAACAACTAAAGGAGTGTCACTATTAGAAACAGATTTAGTAGACAAGTTATTCCTAGCAATTTCCAATTCACGAATCAATTCAATGTTTTTGAAATTGTCAGAAGGCATATCAACACCCATCAAAGAGGCCCTAGCCATGATTTCAAGATTAGACAAGACAGAGAACGAATTATGAGATGGCATATTATTACCTTCCAGGTTTCTCTTTCTGGTCACCTCCTTGGCACGCTGCAGAACATCATGCATCTTCTCAGCTGCAACCCTACCCTCCTCTCCAACAGTCCCAACAGATTGCTCCACCGATCCCGCATCAGCAGCAATTCCATCTGTAGCCTGATCAGAAGGAGGGGACTGCACAGTATATTCCTGGTCCCCTTCCATAGTGATAGGGGACTCCATATCAACTTCCTCAACAACAAGGTTATCAGGCCAAACTTTGCCAGAAAGCACAGAGGCATAAGACACCATAGTTAAACTTTTGTTTTTGACAATAACAACAGGGGACACATTTTCTTTTTCAACCATAGGTGTCATAGGAGCTAAGACTCTCAGAATCTGGCTAGCTTGTCTTTCCTCCACCAAGGTGGGGTAAACCTGTAGCCCACCAACCACATCTGAAACAGTATCACTCAGAGACTCCCCACTAATAGCAATCTCACCTCTATTTTCTCTGGCTAAGGTATCAATAAGAAGCTCATTATGATCATCATCACTTTACTCCTCCGACATATGTTTAGACACAGGGTGCAAATCATGAGACATGGATCTTTCACCCCCAGCATTTCCAGAAGGAATTACACCACGATCCATCTGACCACCAGGAGACGCCGCTGAGGCAGTAGATATCATGTCAGTACGAGCACGTTAGGAGACGCCTGCGATTCAGAATTACCAATAGGAATAGCCACTTTAGCCACAGGGGGCCCTTGAACCACCACGGACTCAATTTCATAAGAAAGTCATAAAAGAAATCACCTAAGACTCCTTCAGCCACCCCAGGTAACTGAGAAACATCTCTACACCCAAGTAGAATCCTACAGTACTCGGGTTTGTGGAAGGTGGCCTGATTGATCTCTAGAGTCACACCAACCAGGGAACCAACATAAGCTACATGCGCCTCACATCTTTTTTCGACAGGGATGTTACAAATCCTAACCCACGCCTTGTGTAGAGGACGTTTGGCTCCGGCAGATGCAGACCAAGGTGACAAGCTAATAACAGCATTACTGAATCTCATGTCCATACGCCTGCCAATATAGCAAGCGCGCTCCAGCTCCTTAGGATTAGGAAACCGCATAAGAACTTGCGAAGAGTTTATAGACCTAGCAGTACACCTCCAGCTAGATTTTAGGTATTCGTTAAACTCTTGCTCAATCTCTCTAGCCGTAGGATTCCCCTCAAGAACAGAGATGACAAGACTAGATGCACGCTCTTTAACCTATTTAGCTGAGGATGAATCGGGGAAATAAAAGAACCCCTGTCCAGGCGACTGAAACACACACATAGAGGCTACGCATTCCCATGTCAAGATCATCTGACAGATCAACGAAATATGTCCTAACTTGCCACATCTCTCATAGCGAACCGTAGGGCACGAGCAGGAGGATGGCCATTACCATTGCAATGAGGACATGAGGCGGAAGAGCTCGGGGTCGATATAGGGGGCTTGTGAACCATCGGCCCCGTCGAGGAAGATCCATGCGCGCCACCCTGGCCGCCTCCCTCGGCCACCTTGTGCTTGGCCGCTCCTCCCTGGTCGATGCGGGCAGCGGCCGCATCCCACTTCTCAGATCCAGAGGACGAACTAGGGTTCCCCCCAGTTCCCGTGGTCGGAGCACGCTGCCACACGTTGTTGCGGCTCGAAGGTTGAGGAGCGTGGCCACTCCGCCCTACACCACCGCCGTCGGCCCCGCCTCGCCTTCCATTGAATCTCCCACCACCGTCCCCCATCGACGTTAACGGGAGAGGCTGAGAGTTGCGAGTGTTGAGCCGTGGAGGGGAGGAAGCAACTTGGGCAAATGACCTAGAATCACCTCCCACCTTCCCTTGCCACCACTAATAGTTCTCGGGTGGAGGAGATGGAGGCGAAGATGAAACCCTAGATCGGATCCAGAAATGAGAGAGGAGGCAGGCGAGGTCTCCGGGGTGCGGCGCTTTTGACCCCCCACTATCGGGCCGTGGGATCTCGTCTATAGCTGGCGGGCTGCTTGGGCCATCGCCGACGGGCTGGGGAGCCACACCCAACACACCCACCTCGCCCGGTCGTGGCGGGACCCGGCGAAAAGTCGGCGTCAACGTGGCGGCGAGAGGCGCGCACACGGTGGCGCCACCAATCGGCCCCGCAACGAGTCTCTCACCCACACTCGCATGATGTGCCGGAAACTCAACCACCGCGTCCACCTCCACCGTCTCCCCCTCCCGCAAGCAACGCGCGTCGGCGACGAGTCCATCGGAATCGGAGAGGACTAGGTGCCCTGCGTCTGCACGTAGAAGGAGAAGCCTATCGCGGCGCGGCCTGCTCGTGTTCGCCGGCGGCAGGATGGACGAAAACGAGGTCGCCCACCGGACGTCACGCACCGAAAGACATATCTAGACACGTGAATCTACGCATAAAACGTGTTTAGATACGTGTTGTCTAAAAAATACTGAAACATCTTACATTTCGATACGTAAAGAGTAATAATCGATCACACACATGTACTTTACTAGTACTACAACAAATTATTCAACATAGTACTGCTGTTGCGAGTTGCGACCAACTCAAAGGTACGTACGCGGGAACGTAAACCTTCGCAGGATAAAATATTAACATGCATGCAGAGCGCATCACTCATCCACTTGCTCGATCTGACTGCCTCTATGGAGCAACCGAAGATGGCGGCTCGCTACCGTGGCCATGGTGGTGTATCGGGTCTGGCCCACCTGGCACCTCCCTCTTCGCGCCGTCTCCACCAGCGCCCTGGCTCGTCGACGGCGGCCCGACTTCTTCATCACGCCTCGTGAACGACGCAAGAAGCCTCTGAGGGTGGCCGACGAACACGCGCTGCGGCGCATTACCACCACCGCCTCCTTCATTGTCCACCAAAACCTCACCTCTCCGAGTCGTCCTTCCCGCTTCCATCTTCCTGGCCACCCCGAGGGTGCAAACCAAGAACAGCACCGTCGCCACCATCGCCGTCCTCGAAGAAGCCATGAACAAACAAAACTTAGTTACCTGACAGATTATAAGCCTGCAAGAGAGTCGATTTCCAGTCCAAGCTAGCTAGTAGTTTTCTGGATGTTTGTCGTACAAGAAAGGAAGCTAGTGATGGATGGGTCAAAGACATGCACTCAAACACACCCTTATATACCCACACAGGCCGGTACAGGCGAGGAAACAACCAGAGGATCAATCAGTTGGGCCGATGGCGACGTTAACTAATCGTGGATTAAATACTGAGCAAATATCCGATCAAACCTCCATAAAATGGTACTGTAAGATCTTTTCGAGAGAGGAGAGGACACCGCGGGAAGAAACGTAGTGGGGGTCGCTTCGGCATCGCAACGAGACCGGCCTCCATGCGCTGTGCTGCAGATAAATCCATAGCTGGCGGTTAATCGTGGGCGCCCTGAAAGTATTGGTTTAGTACAGCTAGTGGCAGCGCCTTCTGTTATCCTGTCGATCCCTTGTTTGCTTATCGAGGCCGAGGCCAACCTTTTGCTAAGCTAGCCAGATGTGACAGCGAGATACGTGTGTCACCAAAGCATAATATGAGCTAGCAATGGAATTATAGAATGACACAGATCCAGGTAGTCTGACTGTGTACTACGGCTTTACACTACCTTTGACTAGCCGGCCTGTGATCTTGAAGAAGTGGATGGTTGTGGTTGCAGAGCATGCAATCAGTTTATACGTTTTCCTTTTTGTGAAAAAGACAGTACAATCCGTTA
The DNA here is from genome assembly GCA_028641055.1 of Alopecurus myosuroides. Taxonomy (NCBI): domain Eukaryota; kingdom Viridiplantae; phylum Streptophyta; class Magnoliopsida; order Poales; family Poaceae; genus Alopecurus; species Alopecurus myosuroides. Next base: position 39,263,528 of record CM054062.1, read on the forward strand.
ATTAGGAGGAGGAGTATATTAACGCTCTATGCCAAACAAAGAACTATATAGCTCAGCTGGAATAGTTCTAGGGCCAGGTTTTGTGGAGCTAAACCATCGTACGGATGCAGTGGTTCCGTATCCGAATGGTTGCCCCAATCACATACTAGTTGTAGCTTCAATTTTTAACTCACTCAATGTCGAATTTCTAGATTTGACCTAGTTATAATTTCTCTAAGTTTGACCAAACACTAGTAGAAAAAAGGCCTTCGGTACGCCAGCATCAGCCCCCAAACGTCGCGCCCCGTGACTAATGAGTCTTTAGTCCCGGGTCGGGAGGAGACCCGGGACAGAAGGTCATACGTCGCGGGTTGGGAAGCGCGTTGCGGCGCGTGGAGGGAATTAATTCCGGTTGACCTGGCCGCCCGGGACTATTGGTCCTTTATTCCCCGTTCCCGTGGCCAACCGGGACTAAAGATCAAACTTCTCGCCTCCCCAGCGGCGGTTTTTATTTCGCGAGCGAGGCAGAAGGGCGCCATTCCACTCGCTCTCTGTTTCTTCCTCTCGCTCTCTGTACTGTACTCTCTTCTTCCTCCTCATCTCTCTCGATCCACCAAGCACACACACGCAATGGCTGAAGCAGTTTGGCAGGAATACGAAGGTCCCACACCATGCGGCAAGGTTCTGGACGTGCTCTACACCAACAGTTCCGAGAGGCTGTCCTTGGCTCTTGGTTATTTGACCCAGCTCTATCATGCATCTCCCGATGAACACCGGTTCTTTGGGCTCGATCTGGAGTACACGGCGAATCAGAGAGATGTTGCCGTCACCCAGATCGCGTTCAAGCAGTCTGTGTTGATCTTCCAATGGTCAAGGTAAAGCACCCGTACACTTGCATAATTCGATTTTTTTGTTGCATGTGAAGAACACACATGTGTTGCAACATATCTAACACATATCCTATTTTTGTTGTTGCAGTAGTTCAAAGAATTGTCCGGCCCTTGTTGATTTTCTTGTCAACATGGGGTTTGACTTTTGCAGCGTTGACATCACGCAAGACCGTGTGAAGTTGATGCGCATTGGTATTATGATTCCTGAAGATCACTACATTGATCTTCAGAGTCTTATCCAGTTGAACGGGCCAAAGACCGGGATGGCTGTCATGGCAACTACCTTCATCCACCAGGGCTACGACAGGATGAAGACTGATTTCCCCTCGAAGAATCACCGTTATTGGGACAAGTATGCCGCCATAGATGCATATGTCTCGTACGAGTTGTTCCGCATCTACTCGGCGGAGCCATAGATATGTATATATATATGCGTTCGATATATATGCGCGCATGTAATGGGTATCTTAGCTAGTATATATATGTAATGGGTATCTTTTGTGAATGTGATCGACTCTATGTTATGAATGTGATCGACTCGATCTATGTTTGTGTTATGTGTGATCGACTCTATGTTATGAATGTGATCGACCCTATGTTTGCGTTATGTGTGATCGACTCTATGTTTGTGTTATGTGTGATCGACTCTATGCATGTAATGAATATTATTTGTATTATTGTTCTTCATTTTTGATATATTTTTTCATTTTAAGATTTTAAAATGAATTAGTATTATTTTTCTTTATTTTTTGATATATTATTTGTATTTTTAAGATTTTAAAATGAATTAGTATTATTGTTCTTCATTTTTGATATATTCTTTTCATTTTAAGATTTTAAAATGAATTAGTATTATTGTTCTTCATTTTTTGATATATTATTTTCATTTTTAAGATTTTAAAATGAATTAGTATTATTGTTATTATTTTTCTTCATTTTTTGATATATTATTTGTATTTTTAAGATTTTAAAATGAATTAGTATTATTTTTCTTCATTTTTGATATATTATTTGTATTTTTAAGATTTTAAAATGAATTAGTATTATTTTTCTTCATTTTTGATATATTATTTGTATTTTTAAGATTTTAAAATGAATTAGTATTATTTTTCTTCATTTTTGATATATTCTTTTCATTTTAAGATTTTAAAATGAATTAGTATTATTGTTCTTCATTTTTTGATATATTATTTTCATTTTTAAGATTTTAAAATGAATTAGTATTATTGTTCTTCATTTTTTATATATTATTTTCATTTTTAAGATTTTAAAATGAATTAGTATTATTGTTCTTCATTTTTGATATATTATTTGTATTTTTAAGATTTTAAAATGAATTAGTATTATTGTTCTTCATTTTTGATATATTATTTGTATTTTTAGATTTTAAAATGAATTAGTATTATTGTTCTTCATTTTTTATATATTATTTTCATTTTTAAGATTTTAAAATGAATTAGTATTATTGTTCTTCATTTTTGATATATTATTTGTATTTTTAAGATTTTAAAATGAATTAGCATTATTGTTCTTCATTTTTGATTTATTTGAAATTCAAACAATAAAGAAATGTGACATCGACCAACATGTTAATAAGATTGATATGATACTACTATCACATACATGCGTGAGAAACACTTGGATTCGGGACGGGATGGAACTCGGAAGTTAAGCGTGCTAGTGCTAGAGTAGTGGGAGAATGGGTGACCGAGCGGGAAGTTTGACCATGAGTAAGTAATTTGACTAGAGATAATCTTAGTTAGACCAAATGAATTAAAGAGAGTGAAAAAAAAGGAGTGAAAAAAGGGAGTGAGGGAGTGAAAAAAAGGAGTGAAAAAAAGGGAGTGAAAAAAGGTGAGAAAAATAATTAGAAACCAAATGAATTAAAAAAATTACGAAATAAACTAGTCCCGGTTCATGTGGCCAACCGGGACTAAATGTCCTCCGCCTCCCGGCTCCGCCACCCGCCCACGTGGACGGGCCTTTAGTCCCAGTCCGTAAGTGGCGGGACTATAGGCGGGGGCCTTTAGTCGCGCGTAGGTAGTCCCGGTTGCCCGGACGGGATTAATGGGCCTGGCGAACCGAGACTGAAGGCCTTTTTTCTACTAGTGAAATATAGAAAATTGTGTTAATACCTACAACGACAAATTTATATAGTGGATACAAATATTGTATGATGAATTGGGGTTGATATATTTCTCTATAGACATAGTCAAATTTAATTAAGTTCGAATTGGAACAAAGGTAGAACTTCAAGTAATGTGCAATGGGTGAAGAGGTTTTTTTTTTTCGAGAGAGAAATGGTTTCTTAACATCACTTTAATCCTAACTTGCATGACGACCGTGTGTAGAAGGATTGTTTTTGTTCAATAAAATATCCAACCATTTGTGGACTAGTTAGTAACCGTGCATTTTTTTTGAACACATTAATCCGCTAATAAAGATTAAAGAGGACTTTTATTGATCTAATGGCTTGTATTAATTCATACTAGTATGTAAATCCTGAGTAGTATAAATCTAATTGTACCCATAACTAGATATAGGCTGTTTATTTTTATGGATCTAATGGCTTTGTATTAATTCATACTAGTGTGCAAAACCTGAGTAGTATAAATCATACCAGTCCATAAAACCGGAGTAGTAGAACCATATGCAGAGTTAAATTCGGAAACATATTATATTCAACAAAATCCATTATCACTTTATAAACGGAAGGCCTATAATACATGCCATAACTGTGTGTGCATCGTGCATAAACCCCGTCCAAGTTGGCTACTTCACGTCATACAGGAACTCTATTGATGTTATGAGACCTTGGCTACTTGACAACATACATGAACTCCATCCAGCTTGTCGTTGTACTGCCCTGCCTGACTGCCAGCCGTCCGCCCTGCGTACATGAATCCTGTTGAGATTGTTTTAAAGCTTGACCGTCGTACTACCTGGTTGGCCGGCCGTCAATCATACTAAAACTAAATATGCGACCTGAAATAGGAGTAGGTAGATATTATCTCATAGCACATAAAACTAAATATTTTAATAGCAATAAAATCTTGTCCACATATTTGCATTGGGATTATAAAAATCTATAAATATGGTGTATCTATGATACTCACTATGCACTATGTGAGTAGTATTATACGTTAGTATCATATGCATGACACTAAGATATGATACTCCCCAATATGGCCAGCCATAGACGTTTACGAGTGTAGTTTCTTATTTGTACACGTTTTCTTACCTTGAGTATTGTTAGGTGGAAGAATGACACATAAATTTGATCGTGCATGCTATTTAATATACAAAGGAAAATTAAAAAAAATATTTACAAACTACAAAACAAATTTATGAGCCATATACATGTAGAATTTCATCAAAATTGGAAAATTGTATGTGAAACTGTGGTAATATATGTGCAACTAGAGAATAAGGGGCTTAAACATTGTTTGTCAATAAAGAAATATCATTTAAATTAGAAAATAAATTCTTATATATGTGAGCTGAAATAGGAGAGTGATTTAGAGGAGTAGGTATAATCATGGGGGATGCTACTAATCTTACCCACTACCATTTCATGAAGAATGGCGAAGATTTTGGATGGCTGGATGGGAAGTATGAAAATATTTGCTCATGCTTTTATAAACTGGTAGACATTTGTACATATCACATAGATATTAATAAGTATACATTTTAAATTTATAAATATATTCACTCTTTATGTTTAACTCGACCGAGACCATACCAGTAACCATACACATGTAGGTGGAGAATGTAGCCCCCTTAGCCATACCACATCATGTGGAGAAGGCAATAAATATAATTGTTGCAATGCATTATCTCTTTTAGTGTCATTTCAAACAATTAATGAGTGATATTTAATTTTTCGTGAAAAATTAGGTTGGTAATGAAAAACATATGGTATAATAGAGAATAAAAAGTGTACTCTTAATTTCTGAGTAACCATTACTTAGCTAATGGAAGAATGGTTCTCTTTCTTTGTGTTCTCTCTTCCAACTAAGAAAAACACAGCATTCTAACTCAAAAATTAAATAAATATCACCCCATTATACATGACCTAAAGCTAAGAATTAGTAGGCACCACGCACATAGCAAAACCGTGAGATTCACTTGGCCTAACTAACAATGATCAACATTATTCGTACGGCCACATGTTTGTGGGGTTATGTTATGTTTCTTTGGATTAGGTTTAATAGTGTGATCCGTAGCGAAAAGAGCCATTTGTAGCTCAGGCTACTTGTAGCCCTATATTTGAAAATTTTAAAAACAATATTTTCAAGTTTCAAAAAATTCTAAAAATAAATCTGGTTGAGCCAATACAATATCGTACAATTGTGAAAATTTTCAATCCAAAATTATTTTATTTTAGGCTGCATAAAAAAGATAAATCCTGACAATATTTATCGGTACACTGTTCATTCACCAGATCTATAATTTTGTCTTTATAATGTAGCGAAGAATACAGTGTATTTTGGATTAAGATTTAGCACACTTATAGAATATATCCGTTGCTATATGTACATTTGTTTTTCAGATATTTTGAAACTTCAAAATTTATTGTTTGAATGTTCAAAATAAAATCCTACATGTAGTCCGGCCTGCAAAACACCTCACTCGATCCGTTACGTAGTATACATGCACGATACAACGTATGCGTGGTATGACGACATGACGATGTGAAAAGAGCTCTGTCACGTCATCCTAAATCAGATTGGTGACAAAGAAGGCTTGAGCCTATCTAGAACAAAATGCTGTTGGTCCGGCTGCATGTATCGCGAGCGGATCAGCATGGACCGACAAACCCTTTCATTGTTCCACACTTCCACTAGCAGCAAATATATATACTCAAATTTCAGGTGATCGAGGAAAGCTAGCCGGCTTTGATATCAAAGTTACCCTGTGTACAAACCACACATACAGATCCACCTGACACCTGCCTTTGATATCTTCAGTTCTAGTCGTTTTCACTATGTTGGCTGAAAGCTATGGCTGTTGGAGTCAGGCTGGGTTAATGACTTAATGTCATACACGTAGCTGTACTCTAGCTGCCGCTAATTAATCCATAGATGATTCTCTTTTTTTTGGCACGAGATATCGATGGATGATTCAGAGGCTCGGAGGCAGAGGCTCGGTGCCCTTTGACAGTAGATGTTAGATCGTGAACCCTATCACAAAAGTTCGTTAAATTTTGTAACTCTAACAACTCACTCAGATTTGTGTTTTCAACGGGATCCCTCTCTACTATAAAACAATTTTATTTACACACTATAGTTCAAAACTAATTTTTACTACTTAATTCAATTAAAATTGATATTAAGATATGCTCGCACTGAAACTGATATTCCTTAAAATCAACTTTCAGTGAAACGCGATCCCAATAGATTATGATTAGAAGGATGTATTCACCTCAACCATCCATAACCTAGAAAGTATGCCACCATGCCAATCACACATGTGATTCTCGCTTATCTTTCGATATGTGTGTTGCGATCTCATGACTTTCATGGCTAAACGATAAGACAACCAACTAACTCCGCCATATAGAATGCACCTTGTATCCAAGTGAGCAAACTATAACCTGCCTCCCGGCAAGAAGCGGCACGTTAACCCTTGGATCCAAGTGGTGAACGCGTACCCATGCCGGTTTGACGGTGCTACAATCGGGAGAACACGAACTATCTTGATATTTTTAAGTGAGGAATCACCCTAATAAACGACTACTGCGCAATCAAGGTGCAATCAACAAAGGATAAACATCACATACAATTTATAAATTCTTCTGATTTGGTACGGACTTTGTTCTTCGAGGATTTCTTGATGCATCTGCAACGAAGTCCTCCATCTCCGTTATTTTCACCATAGTGGAAAATCTGAGGATATTCCGCTGCGGTGAACATTGCTTCAAGGTTATCCATGATGGAGAAACGAACACTTTCCATGATGTACTACCTCTGGGCTCCGCGATGAACGCCTGATTGTCGATGTCAAACAATTGACAATCCTTTGGCATTGACCATCATGTCAAAACACTGTAACATAATATCTATATACCAAATCACACACACACTCTAGAAAAACAAGTTAGACGCCTCTAACATTGTTTTGCAAGTTTTAGCGTGGCTGTAGGCTCTACGATCACTATCCTAACCACCTACGCGATTTGAGGTATGTTAATTCTCATTGCTATATTAACTTTCCTGGATGATTGAACCACACACATTACGAAAATGTCTAGAGCATCAATCTAAGCTTATTCATAACCATGACCTCCATGTGGATCCAATCCACATGCCCCTTCCACCATGCCCTTATATCAGACCAACTATGGTTTGACCCAAAGCTACTGAAGCACTTCTTCGGATCAAGCGAGATATGCCAGGGGAAACTCGAGCGTCCTAGGATTGCCAGAAGTTTGTAAAAAGGCATACCATGCCACTGGAAACAAAATAAACATGGCTTATTAGGAAGCAACAGAAAGAAACTGAATATTAGAGAGTTTTCTAATATACTTGCACAAACTTATGCAATACCTGCACAAAATTGTGTTCTAGATCCAATCGTCTTTGTGCATAGTACGCTATGATATTACTGCTGGCCTACGCTGCAGATTTTTTTCCCTACGTAGTCCACCAAAATCACTATATAGATAACGCGGCAGGCCCATAAATGCGAGGATCAGGATAACAACTAACCAGGAAGCTATTTCGATGTAGTCGTAGAAGATTTCTGAACAATCGTAGATCCTCACAACTAGGCCTAGTTGCAAGGATGTCGCTAAGTCTTCCCTCGTTAAGGATCACACGTGTAATTCCTCTTATGGTGTGCACGCGTACGCTCGTGTCAACCCGTCAGCGCTTTGTCGTCTAGGACTTGGCATCAACAAAGAGAGAATGTCTTCCGATGTTGCTAATTGGTAGCTCTAATCAACTGTGATTAGAACTATTATGAATCTAGAAGTTCTCAACACATGAGAGAGAAAACTAATTAGAGATGGGTCTAATCGGGAGAGTATAACTCAAAAACCTGATTAGAAGAGTCTCTAATTTAATTAGAGATGTTTCTAATTAGAGGTTGTATTTAATTAGAGGTTGTATTTAATTAGAGGTTCTCTAATCAGACCTCTAATTATAGGCTCTAATTCTAGAGGCTCTCCAATTAGATATTTAATTCTACGAGAGAGAAGGCCAGAAGACTCAATTGATGTGTTCTCCAAATAGGAGGGTGTGGGGATTATATAGTGGGAGCTAGGAGGGCACCTTCCACGGGGGGAGGTCGGTTACCCCTCCCTTCCCTTGGCCGCACCACCCCTCCTAGGGGTACTTGGATTGGACTCCCAAGTGGAGTCCAATCCCTGCCCTCTTTTTTTATTTTCCCTTTCCTTTTTCCCACTCATTTACTTCTCAAATAAATTCAGGAAAATTTCTATGGAAATCTTGTACACTTTGTGAGACCATGGATCCCACCAGGCATTCCTTAAAATTAGGTTTTGCCCATAGGAGGAAATCTGCCCCCTCGGACACTCCTTCCATATAAGAAAGTTTCCTGAAACTCTTCTGGAACCCCGTTACCTCTATAGATAAAATCATAGATATTATCTAACGATGTTAGAAACACATTTCTAACACCCCGGGACATCTTATGTCCTCCGTAACTTCTCATATAAATTATAACTAACACTCGCATAATTTCTCTCTTATAGTAACTTCCCCGGAACCACTCTGATTGACACCGAACTTGTTTCTGTGATATCGTAACGACATTGAACATTCATAAAACCAGTAACAACATATTTTTCTCTCAGTAAAAGGTAGGCACGGCTTAAGCGTGTGAATCGTAAAGGATCGATAACACATAGTCATGTTCGGGCACTTACCGAACAATAACCAACGACGGGAACATGGACATCCTGGATGGCTTCTGTGTGTTCCCGAAGAACGAGGGAAACTTATAAGTTACTCATTTCACTTATTCCCATAACTTCATGATGCCAATGATATCACGACATGAGACTATGTCATCTAGTGATCAAAATATTTGATCATAACACATATAACTTGTTTACCGATATCATTCTCTTTTCTCATCCATATCCCCGATGACCCTGTGATAAAATCACACTCTGTCTGGCCAGACGATATGTCATCAGTGATACTGAAAGGGCCATCGTCTAGAGGAGTTAAGTACTGGTCTTGAACGATGACAGTTCCATTACACTTTCTAGGTCATACCTAGACACCACCATTATAGTCCCCAGTTGCGGCAAGAGGGTTGATGATATCCAAAGTATAACTTTCGATCATGCGGTCACTAGATATTCTCATATTACAGGAATTATAGTCAATGTTAACTTCATATGAGTATGATAAAGTACATAATGATTGTTTAGTCTCTTTTAGCAACAACATACGCGTGGGTCGGTTCAGTATTATTGTTACCCTAACCATAAACTCTTATGTTTTGCTAGAATTTCTTCTAAGTCCATGATCAGGAAAATATCACCATCTCACAAACCATAAGCTAATCTTAGAGACAAGATTAGGAATTCTTGTTTGTTTATGTCTTCACACCCGCACACAGATTTTCCTTTGAAAACTCACTTTTGAAGTGCTATAGAGGTTGTAGCATGATGACATAAACTTAATTCTGAACTTGGAGATAGAATAACAACTGAATATCATTATCTCTAGGGCATACCTCCAACAATATCAGCATCCCAAGCTTAATTCTTGCTCGTCCTTGAGTAGGTAAGTGATAATAAATTAATTTTGAAGTGACATGCTACCAACACAATCTTGATCAAGTAGTAATGTAAAGCATGTGAAGTAGGATCAAATGAATAAGAGGTGAAATTTATAGTTGACACCAAATGAATAATGTATAAACCATTTGGAACAATAAAGTAAGAATTTTCAATGAATTAATAGTAAAAGACCATCAACCATGCAAGGTATATTGATACGTCCATTTTGCATCACCGTTTTATATTGTTATTTTCTGTTATTCATCGATATATTTCATGTTATGATGCATCCCTTATGTTATTTTATCTTATTTTGTATGTTTCATAATTTTTGGAGAATAAACACCAGGACAACAATTCTGATGGAAAAAGCACCGCCGAGATACCCTATTTCAGAAGATCAGAAGAAGAGGGGGGACACTAGAGGTATCTTAGAAGTTCAGAAGAGGGAGCCAGCCGCGAGGAGAGCCGGAGGAGGGCCACCAGGGGCCCACACCATGGGGTGGCGTCCCCCCTTGGTCGCGCCGCCACGTGGTGTGGCCACCCTGGTCCACCTCTGGTGGAGATTTTGGCATACAAGACTCCGAGGGAACCCTAAGACCCAAGCCATCATCGAAGAATTATTCTGCCGCCACCTCGGGGTGGAAAACACCCGAGAGAGAAAAGCTCTCTCGCAAGCAAAAATCTGCCGGAGAAACTCCTCTCCCGAGAGGGGAAATCATCGCCATCGTCACCGTCATCGCTCCGCGCATCATCAAGATCGTCATCATCATCGTCATCACCACCAACACCATCACCCTCATCATCCACTGCCATCCCTCTGTAACAATTAGGGGCTCATATCGTTATTTTACATTAGATCTCTCTCCCGGTGTGGATTACTTGTTGGTAGTTGATTCTTGTGAGATTTATCGGTGTTAGCACTTTATGACCAGATTGTTATCATCCATTATATCACCTCTGATTATGATCCATATGATGTCTTGTGAGTAGTTCGTTTATTTCTTGAGGACATGGGAGAAGTCATGATGTTAGTAGTGAAGTTATATTGAAGTAATATCTTGTGGTTCGGTATTTAAGTTGTGGTGCTATTCTTCTAGTGGTGTCATGTGAACGTCGACTACATGATACTTCACATTTATGGGCCTAGGAGGATGCATTGTGTATTTGGCTACTAATTGTGGCATTGCCAGAGTGACAGAAACCTAAACCCCTGTTAGGAAACCACTGCACGAGAGAGCGTAGAATCCCGGAGTTTTAAAGCTGTGGTTAGTTTTATCTTAATTACTTTCTTGTATTTGCGGATTCTTACGAGGGGTATAATCACAAGTATGTATTAGTCCTAGTTGGCAGTGCATTAGCATAGGTTCACCCACACAACACTTCATGAACCAATAGATATTAATCAACCTGAACGAAGCGAAAGCACTTGATGAAATTCCCATGTGTCCTCGAGAACGTTTGGTAGTCATAAGTAACACAACCGGCTTGTCCTCTGCTCTCAAAAGGATTGGGCCACTCGCTGCAATATTATTTACTGCACTTTATTTACTCGCACTTTATTTATCTGCTATATCAAAAACCTCCAAAAACCCGTTTTCTAGTGTTTATAGTGAATCCTCTATCCAACCTGCTTGTCAACACCTTCTGCTCCTCGTTGGGTTCGACACTCTTATTTATCGAAAGTACTACGATGCACCCCCTATACTTGTGGGTCATCAAGACTATTTTCTGGCGCCGTTGCCGGGGAGTGAAGCGCTATTGATAAATGGAATTGGTAAGAGAAACTTTTACTGTGAGTGTTGTTTTTATTTCTGTCTGCTGTTTTATTTTATTATAGAGAATACTTTTGGTTCTCTATTTAGGGGTACTTATACCATTGCTACTAGGGAAGTTGGTAACCCGTCATCTTCTGAATTAGATCCTTATAAAATACCTATGAAAATTGTTGGAAGTGTTATGGATAACTGCTATTACGGTGATGAACTGTCCATCCCGGTGATCATTTGCACTTTATACATGAATTATGCGAGTTATTCAGGTGTGCAGGTATTACAATGGATCAAGTTAAAAGGAAATTACTTTCCTTATCGCTGAAAGAAGAGCCGCTGAATGGTTCAAATTACTGAAGAATGGTGATTCTATTGGATGGGAGGAAATTGTTCCTCTCTTTTATTCTAAATTCTATCCTCCTAGTGAGATTCATAAAGACCGGAATCAAATCTATAATTTCTGGCCTCATGAGGGAGAGAGTATTGCCCAAGCGTGGGGGAAAATGAAGTTATTAATGCTTAAATGTCCCGTTCATGAACTCCCAAGAAATATTGTTATCAAAAACTTTTATGCAAGGCTTTCTCTCATGATAAGGATTTATTGGATACTTCTTGTTCGGGATCATTCACAGGTATGAAGGAAGAAGCCAAATGGGATCTTCTTGACCGTATTCAAGAAAACACTGAAGATGGGAGAACGACAAAGGTAGAAAGTCAGGTATAAATTATGATTATGAATGCATTAAATATTTTATGGAAACCAATAATTTCTATGATGTTAGTGTTGTTTGTGGTCTTGATTCTCAAATCTTTGCAAATTGTCTTAAAGCCTTTTCCTCCTATATATCTTGATATTACTAAAAAGAATTATCACAAGTACCATGCACCTTATAAAGATATCGTTCCTGCTAGTAATATAGAAGTGTATACTGTTAATCCTGCTGTTCCTGAGCCATATGTTGAAAAAATGCCTTTCCCTGCTAAGGTGAAAGAACACTCTATGGTGGCTTGTGTGGTTAATAAGAGTAATAAGAAATCTATTGAACCTGATGAACAAATAACTGTTGAACCTCCTGGCAATAGTGAAAGATCTTGTTTGTGGAGATGTGGAGGATGACCACATTGTCTTCTGTGAGGATGCTTCTAACATTGTTTCCCATCCTCATATACCTAAGAAAACTAGTGTTCATGTGCTTTCTGTTAAGATTGGTGATCATTGCTATTATGGTTTGTGTGATATTGGTGCTAGTTATAGTGCCATACCTTATGAGCTTTATAGAGAAATTATGCATGAAATTGGTTCTTGTGAGCTTGAAGATATTGATGTGGTTATTCAGCTTGCGAATAGAGAAACTGTTTTTCCGATTGGTCTTGTTAGAGATGTGGAAGTTTTGTGTGGTAAGACTAAACACCCACTGATTTTCTAGTACTTGGTAAGGCTACTAGTAAGACTTGTCCTATTATTTTTGGTAGACCTTTCTTGAACACTTGTGGTTCTATTATATATTGTAAAAGAGAGAATATTTTGACTAAATTTGATGGAAAATATTATAAGTTCAATTTCTCCAAATTTGCTAGAGCACCTTATGAATCTAAATTGCCTGATGAGAATTTTAAAGTTGAACAACTTTCTTCTATTGCTCTTGCTTCTAACAATGCTTTGCAGCAATATATGGAGGACCACGAGAGTGATGTCTTTATGGAAGAGAGAAATGAGATTGGAGATATTCTTATTCGTCAACCAGTGATACAGAAACATAATTAACCTGTGGAAGACTTGGGTACAACATTACCACCCAAGGAGGATCCTGACTTTGATTGAAAACCTCTGCCTGATGATCTTAAATATGCTTATCTTGATGGTAAGAAAATATATCATGTTATTATTACTGCTAACCTTTCAGGTGAAGAAGAGAAAAGATTATTAGGAATTCTGAATAAATACCATGGAGCTATTGGGTATACTCTTGATGACTTGAAGGGAATTTCTCCTACAATATGTCAGCATGCTATTAATATTGAACCTGATGCAAAGCCAGTTGTTGAACATCAACGCCGTTTAATTCCTAAGATGAAGGAAGTGGTAAGAAATGAGGTATTAAAACTTCTTGATGCTGGTATTATTTTCCTATTGCTTTGTAGTGTTCCCACATTTAAATAATGTAGGACACCTGTGTTATTGTACTAGTCCCTGGATCAATTGCTAGCACCACAGTACAGAATGAAATATCATGCAAATGCATCAAATTCTATTACATCGCATGATCCAGTCTTTACAAAATAGGATTACAACTTGCATAGTCTTTGAAGACTAGCAGAAAACAAAGAATTACAGCGAAAACATAGTACGACATTGAGACCATCTTCTTCATGTGCCACAGGCAAAACATGTTGGCGATAGTCTCGAGATCCTAAACGAAATCCTCACTCGTCTTGAGAAAATATCTGCAATATGGAATATGCAGCCACAAGGGAGTCAATACAATTTAATGTATTGGCAAGTAACACTATGGTGGATATAAATGGCAAGACTAATACTACATGCTTATTTGGCTGAGTGGAGTCTTGGCTAAGTTTGCATAAAGCCAGTTTTCTCCTATCACTTTTGTAAAACAAACTTTTCTTTTCAAAAGGGTGGCAACATTGGATTAAGATCCAAGCACCACAATACTGTTCACTTGGTCAAATTTTACTTATTGAAATTGGTGATGAGATTCTTCCGTCAATCCTTGTCCAGCTGCTCATAGTTGTCCATAACCGGGGACACGGCTAAGATCATAGTTTGTTGACTCTGCAGAGGTTGTGCACTTTCACCCTTTGTCTTCAATTAGCCCAAACATCCTATACACCCGGAGTGCATCATGGAAAGGAGAGAATTGAGACGATATCTTTCAGAAGAAGAAGTCCAAACCCACCGGCAAGACCGTTCCACCTATAATTTTGCTACATCTGCTAGTCAAGCCTGGGCTGAACCCTCACAACTTAGTTGATCAAGACAGAGCCCATATGTCAAAAGGTTGCACGGGAAGCTACTAAAATTAGAAGGACATAGTAATCTCTTTGTTCCTGGGTGGCCATACACAAGTGACAACCTCAAGTGGAATAACCCTTAGATAAGGGTCCTGAGGAAACACTCAACATAACCCAGTCTTACCACTTCCACCCAGGTGGTTCATTCATTCGTTATACTTAGGATTTTTCCTCAACATCTAGTAAAACAATTTGTAACATTGCATAGCACCTAATAAATTCTAAGGCTATCAAAATAACAAGGTAAAAGGGATGGCTACACACTACTAGGATAATAGCATAGCATAGTATAACTTAGTAAAATTTCCTATCATGCATACTACTCAAAATCAACTAATGCATATAGAAAATAATGGGTAGTTGATGGTGTGTTACTTGCCTTGTTGAAGTTGGTGAAGCTATCACACTCTCTTCACAAAAGATCGTTGCTCTCCGTACAATCTATTCATTGACAACACAAAACCAAATAAACAAGCATCCTAACAAACAAACATACAAGTGTAGAAAACATACATAGCAACTAACATATCAAAAGGGGCTTAACCAAGTTGGTTAGGACAAGGTCTAGGTTTGAGTTGAAAGATTCATTCTCTAGTGGTCTCATTCTTGTTAAGGAAATTCCAATGGTTTACTTGGGAAGGACTAGGTTGAGTTTGATGTGATATAACTTTATTATAACCATACTTGTCGAGGAAGTTCCAAGAGTTCACTAAGAATAAACATATTACTTCTTCAACTAAAGTAATACATGCAAACACTTGGTCATATTCACCTTCAAAAATATTTGAGTGACTATGTTAGTATTTTCCATTGTGGTTAGGGTAGGTCTACTAACTTCATCATCAAAGGGAAAATATTACTAAGTCTTGGGTTTTCCATTTGGGTCAATGGTTGGATAAAAACAACTTGTTATTCTTCAACTTGTATGGATTGCTTCTAGACCTCATGTGATTGCCTTCTTGAAGATCATCTTCATGCTTCTATTGTAGTCTTGTTCCTTGGAGGGATTCTTCTCTTGGTCTTGATAAATTCTTCAGGGCTTTCACTTCACTAATTGGTTTGGGTATGGGATGGGCACAAATACCACTAAGTCAAATTGGAAAGAAAATAAGAAGAAGGATAGGAAGAGAGGGGGAGATGTTTTCTTCTCAATTTCTTCACACATGTAATTCTTGAGTTTTCTTCTAGGTGTGGAGTACAAGTCTTTTCTTCAAAACTTCTTCATTGATCTTCCTTGTAGCTCTTCATGTTTCCACTAAGTTGAGAATGAAGTTTTCTTCTTGTGCTTGAGTCTTGATCTCCATTTTGCTAACTTGATGATTTCTTGAAGCAAGAATAGGGGAATGGAGAAGTAGATAGAAAGCAAAGGTACTAGGGTCTAAGGTTTACCACTTGGTCTTGTATGTGATTTACACATACTAGGTACTTGGTCTTGGCTCCAAAATAGCCATAACAACAAAGGTAAACAATGATAGAAACAACTCTAATACTTAACCAACTAGGTGGACTACTATGATGGAAGTTTGGCTAAAATTACATGGTCATGGTCCAAGGGTGTCCAAAATGGTTGGGCAAGGTTGTTTCTGGTCCAAGGTTATCAAATGGAGCAATTTTGCGAAAGGAACTATATTGAAATTATTTACAGAATTAAATCTATGTCAAAATTACTCAAATATTCCAATTAATTCTAAATTCATTTTTAATTTGATCAACAATTATTTTGGGACAGGGGATATGAAAGTACACATCCTAAGGTTTCCAAATATATTTTATTTACAATTTTTGGATTTGTAGAATTTGAATTATGCCAAATTTCATCAAACAAGCATATTTGAAATTGAACAATTTTAAGTTTGTCAAATTTGAATTTGGCCAGTGCCAAAAGTTTCTATATGTCAAGGGCTTTTCAAAAAGTCCAAGATTTCTAAATTTGACCAAGTGGTTGAAAAGATATGATGATTGCAAGTTATAGGGACTATTCTGCAAAATTGCCATTTAAATTTTATTCCGGAATAAAATCCAGAGGTGGGCTGGGTTCAGATCTGCTATTTGCCGCGCAGGGCGACGGACAGGGACTGGGCCTGGGCTGGTTTCACGCTGCACCGAGCAACCAAATAATTACTTAACGCGCGGCCTACGTGGCACTCTCTGATCGCCCGTACCTGTTCGGTAAGTGATCTAATCGTGGCCCTCCGTTGTGGATCTAACGGACAAGGATCAAATGGAACTCACCGGGCGGCGGGACTTCGCCGGAATGGAGGAAGACGGCGGCGCTGCGCACGGGTGTGGACGGCGGGGCTTCTCCGGTGGTCCTCCGGACACGGGGAAGGCACGACGAGGTTCAGCTCGCGAAGACGAGCTCGATGGAGGCCACAGTGTGCTGTCTCGCTTCCGGGGGCGGTGGCGCGGCGATGTACCGAGGCGGAGCAACTCCGGCGAGCACGGAAGTGCACAGCGGCGACGAACCTGCGGTGAAAAAGGTGGGGGAAGGGGTCAAAGGGGAGCGCACGGCCACGGGGAAAGTGGAGGACCACAGAGGGGCGGCGAGAACTCACGGTGGCGGCCGGAATCTGCAAAAGGCGGCGGCGGATCCCGTGGACTCCGGCGAGCAAATTGCAGAGCTTGGGGGCACGGTTTTCTTTGAATCTAGAGGGGAAACGGAGAGGAGGAGACGGGCTTTGTAGCCATGGGCTCGAGCATGAAATTAATCGCGTTAAAGACGAGTAATCGCGGGGCGAAAATTCGGGAAGAAACGGTGGAGGGAGTAACGGGCAGAGCTTGATGACGATGACGTCATCATGACGTCATCTTTCTCTTTTTTCGTTTTCTTTTTATTTCTGTTTAATTAAAACCTTAATAACTTTTGTTTTAAATATCCAATTGACATGAAACAAATTTCTTAATTCTTAATAATCCAAATACTTTCCAACATTACCATTTTTGTAAACTTTTCAACATATTTTTATTTTTAAATTTTGAAAATTGAATAATACCTTAATAGTAGCTTAATATGATTTTTAATTTAGAAAATTGTAAAATATAAATATTTGTGAAATCAAATTTCAGTAGATTTATAATGACCAAATACTTTTTCCAAAATCAAATCAAGGTGTTTTCATCTTTTTTATAATTTTAAAATATGATGAAAACATGAATAACTACTTAATACAAATTTTAAAATAGAAAATGTGAATAAATGGAAATTGGGTCTTATAACATTTCAGATACATTATGTAGGTCAAATATTATTTCTCAAAGCAATTTCAAACCATTAGTATATTTTAAAATTTTAACATATTACTAAATCACTTAATAGCAACTTTTATGCCATTTTTTATTGTTGAATATAATTAAATAGGAAAGTGGATAATAATTATCAGAGGACTACCACATTTACAAATATTTGTTTTTCCAAAGTATTTCACTTCTAAAAACAATTTATGGAATTTATTCTATGGTTTTAACACTTGATATTTGAATAGCAGCTTAAATAATTTTTATTCATATTATATATTTAATGATTGGTGAAATATTTTTTTGGTGACTTGCATAATATGAAAACAAAAAGTTTCAAATTTTTGTGATTTTTGCATTTTCCAAAAATCAGGGATGTTACATGCTGATAGTAGATCGGTGAGCCCTATGCACTTTGTCCCTAAGAAGGGAGGAATGACTGTTGTGCCTAATGAAAACAATGAGCTCATTCCACAAAGAGTGGTAGTTGGTGATAGAATGTGCATTGATTTTAGAAAGCTTAATAAAGTTACCAATAAAGATAATTATCCTTTACACTTTATTGATCAAATGCTAGAGAGGTTGTCTAAGAAAACTCAGTTGTTTGCTCTCTTGATGGTTATTCTGGGTTTTCTCAAATTGCTGTTAGAAGCAAGATCAAGAGAAAACAACCTTTACTTGTCCTTATGGTACTTATGCTTATAGACGTCTGCCTTTTGGTTTGTGCAATGCTCCTTCTACTTTTGAAAGATGCATGTCTGCTATTTTTCATGGTTTTTGTGAAGAAATTGTGGAAGTATTCATGGACGACTTTCCGTCTATGGAACTTGTTTTGATAATTGTTTTCACAACCTTGATAAATTTTTGCAGAGATGTGAGGAAATCTAATCTTGTTCTTAATTGGGAGAAATGCCACTTTATGGTTAATTAAGGAATTGTTCTTGGACATAAAATTTCTGAAAAAGGTATTGAAGTTGACAGAGCTAAAGTGGAAGCCCTAGAGAAAATGCCTTGTCCTAGGGATGTTAAAGGTATTCACAGTGTTCTTGGTCATTCTGGTTTTTATAGGAGGTTTATTAAAGATTTCTCGAAAATAACAAAGTCTCTTACTAATCTTCTTCAAAAATATGTACCAGTTGTTTTTTATGATGATTGTAAGGAAGCTTTTGAAACTTTAAAGAAGGTTTTAACTACTGCTCCTATTGTTCAACTGCCTGACTAGAATTTACCTTTCGAAATTATGTGTGATGCTAGTGATTTTGCTGTAGGTGTTGTTCTTGGGCAACACATAGATAAGAAGTTGAATGTTATTCATTATGCTAGTAAGACTCTTGATGCTGCTCAAATGAATTATGCTACTACTGAAAAGGAGTTCTTAGCTGTAGTTTTTGAATGTGATAAGTTTATGCCTTATATTGTTGATTCAAAGGTTACGATTCATACTAATCATGCCGCTATTAGATAACTTATGGAAAAGAAAGATGCTAAGCCTAGGCTTATTAGATGGGTGTTGCTTTTACAAGAGTTCGATTTGCATATTGTGGATAGAAAGGGTGATGAAAATCCTGCTGCTGATAACTTGTCTAGATTGGAAAACATTAATTTTGATCCTACTCCTGTTAATGATAGTTTTCCAAATGAACAATTGGCTGCAATAAAGGTAAAACCCCAAGATAGCCCATGGTATGCTGATTATGCTAACTTTATTGTTTCAAAGTATTTGCCTCCAACATTTATAGCTCAACAAAGAAGAAAATTCTTCTATGATTTGAGGCATTATTTTTGGGATGACCCACATTTATACAAAGAAGGAGTAGATGGTATTATGAGAAGATGTGTACAAGATCATGAACAACGTGAAATATTGAAGAAGTGACATAGTAGTGCTTATGGAGGACGTCACGCTAGAGATAGAGCCGCACAGAAGGTTCTACAATCAGGTTTCTATTGGCCTACCCTCTTTAAAGATTCAAGTAAATTTATTTTATCTTGTGATGAATGTCAAAGAGTAGGTAATATTTCTAGACGCAATGAAATGCCTATGAGTTATTCTCTTGTTATTGAACCTTTTGATTGTTGGGGATTTGACTTTATGGGTCCTTTTCCTCCTTCGAATGGTTATACTCACATTCTTGTTGTTGTTGATTATGTTACTAAGTGCGTAGAAACTATACCTACTAAAAGTGCTGATGGTGAGACCTCTATAAAAATGCTTAAGGATGTTATTTTCCCTAGGTTTGGTGTGCCTAGATATCTTATGACTGATGGAGGTTCACATTTTATTAATGGTGATTTTAGAAAGACCCTTTCTAAATATGATGTTAATCATAGAATTGCCTCAGCTTATCATCCTCAAACAGTGGGCAAGTAGAATTATCAAATAGAGAAATGAAATCTATCTTGCAGAAGACTGTTAATAAATCTAGGAAGAATTGGTCAGATAAGTTGAATGAGGCTTTATGGGCTTATAGAACTGCTTATAAAAATCCTATGGGTATGTCTCTCTATAAAATGGTTTATGTAGAAGCTTGTCACTTTCCTTTAGAATTAGAACACAAAGCTTATTGGGCGGTGAAAGAATTAAATAAAGATTTTAAACTTGCTGGTAAGAAAAGAATGCTTGATTTTAATCATCTAGATGAATGGAGGTGTGAAGCTTATGAAAGTGCCAAACTCTTTAAAGAGAAAATTAAACAATGGCATGATAAAAGAATCCTTAAAATAGAGTTTCATGTTGGTGAGAAATTCTATTGTATCGGTCTCGTCTCAGATTTTTTGCAGGAAAATTACTCTCCCGATTGGAAGGAACTTATATTATTGAAGAAGTGTATCGCTCGGGTGCAATCAAAATTGGTTCCCTCAAAGATAACACTACACAAGTGGTAAATGGACAAATACTCAAACATTACATTTCTGGGGATTCCTATGATGAAGATGTGGATGTTATTCAAGTAATGACTCCAAAGAAGTTCATTAGGGGGAAGATTCCAGAATCGGCAGAGTCTGTTTTGAAATAGGTAACAATTCTGTTAAGAAAAAGTTTGCAAAATACCTTTTCAGTTATAGATTATAGATTTTTGGAAAATATAAAAAATACCGAGCCGAAGATGAGTTGGAGAAGGTGCCTGGAGGCACCACACCATGAGGGGGCGCGGGCCCACCCTTGGTCACGCCACCCTATGGTGTGGGCGCCCGAAGCCCCTCTCCGCCTCATTTTCGACCTGTACTTTCCTTTCGTTATGCATATATTTGCTATATAACCCCCCCGGACCCCCCGAGGTCCGTATATCGTTTTCCCGTCGTGTTTCTGTTTCGAGCTGTTTCTGCCAGGTTAATCTTCAGATCTAGAGCCACAATGTCCTCTCCTGGATCTCCCAAAGACAATTTCTTTGAGAACGTCGTTAACCCGTACATGAACGAGTTGAAGATGCATCCCAAAGAATTGCTGCTCAAGGATGGGGAGGTGCAGATTGAAGATGTTCGGGGCCCTAAAAGAGAAGGCAGTCTAGAAGCTAGGATGGAAGAGCTGAAGCAAGAAGTTTTTAGGTACAAGAAGATGGCGGAGCGTGAAGTTGAGATCATCCACAGGATAAAAAAACAGACCGCAGAATATAAGGAGAATTTGAAGCTTTGGGAGGAGATTTTCTCACTCACCAAGACCACCAACGATTTGCAAGCACAACTCTATGATGTGCAGAACCAAAACTGTGAGTATGAGAAAAGGTTTAAACATATAAGCTCTGCTGCTAGTTTTAGGATGTTGGAGACCACGACATCATTTGTGGATGGAGAGCCTTTACCTTGGAAGACTGAGGATGAGAAGGATTCACCACCACCACCGAAGAATTGATTCGTCATTGGTATTGGCATCCTTTGGCTTGTTCCAAGCTTGGGGGAGTGCCGCGGTATCACCTTTATCTTTCACCCTTTTTACCTTTTAGTAGAGTCATATCGTGAGTAGAGGAAATATCATATAGGATGGTTTGCAGTATGGAAGTGTTGCTCCTTAGTTGGTTATCGTTGTATCCCTTGGTTTGAGTTGCCGTAATGAAATATTAATGAGAATTTTCATCATCTATTTGTTTCACTTTATTTTAGTTTGCAATTTTTGTTATGTGATTGATCTTGTTATTAGTATTGGTATCAATTTTGGAGCTTCTAGATAATCTAGTTGGTTTTGGAAAACTTAGCAATGGTCAGTAGCAACAATTCATCTAGACATAACTAGAAGAAAGGGAGTTGCATGTAGATATATTATTCCATGATCTTTCTTGTTTGTTAGCCCATAAGCTTAGTATTCTTGAATAAGTTTGTTTGCACCTTCAAGGAAAATTTCATGATTTGCTTTATCTCATATTTCTTTGTTTGTTTTGCTTCGATTGTTATGCTTGCTACCCAATCTTGCTAGCCAAAAACTTGTACTGAGAAGGAATGCTTCTCGTGCATCCAAAACATGAGCCCCAAAACCTTGCCATTTGTGTCCACCATACCTACCTATATATGGTAATTCACAGCCACTCCAAGTAAATTGCTCATGTGTTACCTTTAAAACCTTAAAAAATATCCCTGTTTTGTGTTCCTGTTTTAGCTCATGAGGACGTAAATAGAGATTCTTTATCTCACTTGTTGATTGGACTCACACACCTGGACTAGTGGCTTCATCCGCTTATCCAAATGCTAGAAGAGCTGACAGCGGGGTGCCCATCCCCAAATAATAGTACAAATTATCTTCACTATTTTTGCCCCTAATTTATCAGTCAAAGCATAGTTGTGTAAAACAAAGAGAAAGAGGGATGCCCTTCTATACCAGTTGCGTCCTTCAATGGGAGCCGCTCTTGTGAGTCTAGTTGGCTTGTGACATACTGTATTTTCTGTTTGTTATTCGTTGACATAGACATACACACCGCTCAAAATATAGACACTCCTCCATGGTATGTGATTGTTGGCAGGCACCCAAGGATTCGGTTAGCCACGGTTTGTGTAAGAAAGGTTGGCAAACCATGGCTAACCAAATCCTTTCTTACACAAACCGTGGCTAACCGAATCCTCGGGTGCCTTCCAACAATCACAAACTGTGGAGGGGTGTCTAAATTTTGAGAGGTGTATATCAACGAATGGCAAACAGAAAATACAGTACATCCCAAGCCAACTAGACTTCACAAGAGCGGCTCCCATATAAGGACGCAACTGGTATAGAAGGCCATCCCTCTTTTTCTTTTGTTTACACAATTATGCGCTGACTGATAAATCAAGGGCAAAAAGGGTGAAGAGAATTTGTATTATTATTTGGGGCTGGGAACCCTGCTGCCAGCTCTTCTAGAATTTGGATAAGCGGATGAATCCACTAGTCCAGGGTGTGAAATCCAATCAACAAATGAGATAAAGATTCTCTATTTGCGTCCTCATGAGCTAAAACAGGAGCACGAAACATGTGTAAATTTTGAAGGTTTAAAGGTAGCACACAAGAAATTTACTTGGAGTGGCGGGGAAATACCACATATAGGTAGGTATGGTGGACACAAATGGCAAGGTTTTAGGGTTCAAGGTTTGGATGCATGAGAAGCATTCCCTCTCAGTACAGGTTTTTCGCTAGCAAGGTTGGGTAGCAAGCATAAGAATCGAAGCAAAACAAACAAAAGCATATATGATAAATCCAATAATAAAATCTTCCTTGAAGGTGCAAACAAACTTATTTGAGAATACTAAACTTATGGGCTAACAAAGAAGAAAGATCATGGAATAATATATATACATGCAACTCCCTCTTTTCTACTTAAGTCTCAACGAATTGTTGCTACTGATCAATGCTAAGTTTGCCAAAACCAACTAGATTATCTTCAAGCTCCAGCATTGATACCAATACTAATAACAAGATCAATCACATAACAAAAGTTGCAAACTAAAATAAAGTAGAACAAGTAGATGATGAAACTTGTCATTAATATTTCATTACGACAACTCAAACCAAGGGATACAACGATAACTAACTAGGAGCAACACTTCCATACTGCAAACCATACTATATGATATTTCCTCTACTCACGATATGCCTCTACTAAAAGGTAAAAAGGGTGAAAGATAAAGGTGATACCGCGACACTACCCCAAGATTGGAACAAGCCAAGGGGATGCCAATACCAATGACGAATTAATTCTTCGGTGGTGGTGGTGAATCCTTCTCATCATCAGACTTCCAAGGTAAAGGCTCCCCATCCACAAATGATGTCCTGGTCTCCAACATCCTGAAACTATTCCAAAACAGACTCTAGAGATTCTGGAATCTTCCCTCTAATGAACTTCTCCAGAGTCATTACTTGAATAACATCAACATCTTCATCATAGGAATCCCCAGAAATATAATCTTTGAGGGAAGAAATTTTGATTGCACCCGAATGATACAGTTCTTCAATAACATAAGGTCCTTCCCATCGGGAGAGTAATTTTCCTGCAAAATATCTGAGACGAGACTGATACAATAGAAAGTTCTCACCAACATGAAACTCTCTTTTAAGGATTCTTTTATCATGCAATTATTTAACTTTCTCTTTAAGGAGCTTGGCATTTTCA
Source organism: Alopecurus myosuroides (assembly GCA_028641055.1). Lineage (NCBI taxonomy): Eukaryota > Viridiplantae > Streptophyta > Magnoliopsida > Poales > Poaceae > Alopecurus > Alopecurus myosuroides. The sequence continues at coordinate 39,287,757 of CM054062.1, forward strand.
TAAGCTTCACATCTCCATTCATCTAAATGATTCAAATCAAGCATTCTTTTCTTACCAACAAGTTAAAAAGCGTTGTTGAATTCTTTCACTGCCCAATAAGCTTTGTGTTCTAACTCTAAAGGCAAGTGACAAGCTTTTCCATAAATTATTTTATAGGGAGACATACCCATAGGATTTTTATAAGCGGTTCTATAAGCCCATAAAGCATCATTCAACTTCTCTGACCAATTCTTCCTAGATTTATTAACAGTCTTTTGCATGATAGATTTAATTTCTCTATTTGATAATTCTACTTGCCCACTGGTTTGAGGATGATAATCTAAGGCAATTCTATGATTAACATAATATTTAGCAAGGGTCTTTCTAAAACCACCATGAATAAAATAAGAACCTCCATCAGTCTTAAGATATCTAGGCACACCAAACCTAGGGAAAATTATATCTCTAAGCATTTTATATAGGTCTCACCATCAGCACTTTTAGTAGGTATAGATTCTACCCACTTAGTTACATAATCAACAACAATAAGAATATGCGTATAACCATTCGAAGGAGGAAAAGGACCCATAAAGTCGAATCCCCAACAATCAAAAGGTTCAATAACAAGAGAATAACTCATAGGAATTTCATTACGTCTAGAAATATTGCCTACTCTTTGACATTCATCACAACATAAAATAAATTTACGTGCATCTTTAAAGAGGGTAGGCCAATAGAAACCTGATTGTAGAACCTTTTGTGCGGTTCTATCTCCAGCGTGATATCCACCATAAGCACTACTATGGCACTTTTTCAATATTTCACGTTATTCTTGATCTGGAACATATCTTCTCATAATACCATCTACTCCTTCTTTATCATCCCAAAAATAATGCCTCAAACCATAGAAGAATTTTCTTGTTTGTTGAGCTATAAACATTGGAGGCAAATACTTTCAAGCATTAAAGTTATCATAATCAGCATACCATGGACTATCTTGGGGTTTAACTTTATTGCAGCCAACTGTTCATTTGGAAAACTATCATTAACAGGAATAGGATCAAAAGTAATTTTTTCCAATCTAGACAAGTTATGAGCAATAGGATTTTCAGCACCCTTTCTATCCACAATATGCAAATCAAACTCTTGTAAAAGCAACACCCATCTAATAAGCCTAGGCTTAGCATCTTTCTTTTTCATAAGGTATCTAATAGCAGCATGACCAGTATGAATAGTAACCTTGGAATCAACAATATAAGGCCTAAACTTATCACATGCAAAAAACTACAGCTAAGAATTCCTTTTCAGTAGTAGCATAATTGTTTTGAGCAGCATCAAGAGTCTTACTAGCATAATGAATAACATTCAACTTCTTATCTATGCGCTGTCCAAGAACAACACCTACAGCAAAATAACTAGCATCACAAATAATTTCAAAGGGTAAATTCCAATCAGGTGGTTGAACAATAGGAGCAGTAGTTAAAGCCTTCTTTAAAGTTTCAAAAGCTTCCTTACAATCATCATCAAAAACAAATAGTACATCTTTTTGAAGAAGATTAGTAAGAGGCTTTGATATTTTAGATAAATCTTGAATAAACCTCCTATAAAAACCAGCATGACCAAGAACACTACGAATACCTTTAACATCCCTAGGACAGGGCATTTTCTCTATGGATTCCACTTTAGCTCTGTCAACTTCAATACCTCTTTCAGAAATTTTATGTCCAAGAACAATTCCTTCATTCACCATGAAGTGGCATTTCTCCCAATCAAGAACAAGATTAGTTTCCTCACATATCTGCAAAACTTTATCAAGGTTGTGCAAACAATTATCAAAAGAAGTTCCATAGACGGAAAAGTCGTCCATGAATAATTCCACAATTTCTTCACAAAAACCATGAAAAATAGCAGACCTGCATCTTTGAAAAGTAGCTGGAGCATTATGCAAACCAAAAGGCATACGTCTATAAGCATAAGTACCATAAGGACAAGTAAATGTTGTTTTCTCTTGATCCTGCTTCCTAACAGCAATTTGAGAAAACCTAGAATAACCATCAAGAAAGAAAAAAATGAGTTTTCTTAGACAACCTCTCTAGCATTTGATCAATAAAGGGCAACGGATAATGATCTTTCTTAGTAACTTCATTAACCTTTCTAAAATCAATACACATTCTATAACCAACTACTACTCTTTGTGGAATGAGCTCATTGTTTCCATTAGGCACAACAATCATTCCTCCCTTCTTAGGCACATAGTGCAAAGGGCTCACCCATCGGCTATCAGCAATAGGAAAAATAATACCAGCATCAAGAAGTTTTAATACCTCGTTTCTTACCACTTCCTTCATCTTAGGAATTAAAATACGTTGATGTTCAACAACTAGCTTTGCATCAAGTTCAATATTAATAGCATGATGACATCTAGTAGGAGAAATTCCCTTCAAATCATCAAGAGTATATCCAATAGCTCCACGATGTTTCTTCAGAATTCCTAATAATCATTCCTCTTCTTCACCTGAAAGTTTAGCACTAATAATAACATGATACGTTTTATTATCATCAAGATAAGCATATTTAAGGGTCATCAGGCAGAGGTTTTAAATCAAAGACAGGATCCTCCTTGGGTGGTAATGTTGTACCCAAGTCTTCCACATGAAAATTATGTTTCAGTATCACTGGTTGACGAAGAAGAATATCGTCAATCTCATTTCTCTCTTCCAAAAATCTTCACTCTCATGGTCCTCCATATATTGCTGCAAAGCATTGTTAGGAGCAAGAGCAATAGAGGAAAGTTGTTCAACTTTAAAATTCTCATCAGGCAATTTAGATTCATAAGGCGTTCTAGCAAATTTGGAGAAATTGAACTCATTAGATTTTCCATCAAATTTAGTCAAAATCTTCTCTCTTTTACAATCTATAATAGCACCACAAGTGTTCAAGAAAGGTCTACCAAAAATAATAGGACAAGTCTTACTAGCAGCCCTACCAAGTACTATAAAATCAGTGGGTTATTTAGTTTTACCACACAAAACTTCCACATCACTGACAATACCAATCGGAAAAACAGTTTCTCTATTAGCAAGCTGAATAACCACATCAATATCTTCAAGCTCACAAGAACCAATTGCATGCATAATTTCTCTATAAAGCTCATAAGGTATGGCACTGGAACTAGCACCAATAGCACACAAACCATAATAGCAATGATCACCAATCTTAACAGAAAGCACAGGAACACTAGTTTTCTTAGGTCTATGAGGATGGGAAACAATGTTAGAAGCATCCTCACAGAAGACAATGTGTTCATCCTCCACATTTCCACAAACAAGATCTTTCACTATTGCCAGCAGGTTCAATAGTTATTTGTTCATCATGTTCAATAGATTTCTTGTTACTCTTATTAACCACACAGGCCACCACAGAGTGTTCTTTCCCTTAGCAGGGAAAGGCATTTTTTCAACATATGGCTCAGGAACATCAGGATTAACATCATGCACTTCTAAAGATTTAATGCATTCATAATCATAATTTATACCTGACTTTCTACCTTTGTTATTCTCCCGTCCTTCAGTGTTCTCTTGAATACGATCAAGAATATCCCATTTAGCTTCTTCCTTCATACGCGTGAATGATACAGAGCAAGAAGCATCCACTAAATCCTTATCATGAAGAGAAAACCTTGCATAAAAATTATTGATAACAATATTTCTCGGGAGTTCATGAACGAGACATTAAAGCATTAATAACTTCATTCTCGCCAACGCTTGGGCAATACTCTCTCCCTCATGAGGCCAGAAATTATAGATTTGATTCCGGTCTTTATGAATCTCACTAGGAGGATAAAATTTAGAATAAAAGAGAGGACCAATTTCCTCCCATGCAATAGAATCACCATTCTTCAGTAATTTGAACCATTCAACGGCTCTTACTTTCAGCGATAAGGATAATAATTTACTTTTAACTTGATCCATTGTAATACCTGCACACCTGAATAACTCGCATAATTCATGTATAAAGAGCAAATGATCAACGGGATGGACAGTTCCATCACCATAGTAGCAGTTATCCATAACATGTTCAACAATTTTCATAGGTATTTTATAAGGATCTAATTCAGAAAAAGACGGGCTACCAACTACCCTAGTAGCAACGGTACAAGTACCCCTAAACAGAGAACCAAAAGTATTCTCCATAATGAAATAAAACAGCAGACAAAAATAAAAACGAAACTAACAGTAAAAGTTTCTCTTACCAATTCCACTTACCAATAGCGCTTCCCTCCCCGGCAACGGCGCTAGAAAATAGTCTTGATGGCCCACAAGTATAGGGGGTGTATCTTAGTACTTTCGATAAATAAGAGTGTCGAACCCAACGAGGAGCAGAAGGTGTTGACAAGCAGGTTGGATAGAGAATTCACTGTAAACACTAGTAATCGGGTTTTTGGTTGTTTTGGATATATCAGATAAAAAAAGTGTGAGTAAATAAAGTGAAGTAAATAATATTGCAGCAAGTGGCACAATCCTTTTGAGACTAAAGGACAAGCCGGTTGAGTTACTTATGACTACCAAACGTTCTCGAGGACACATGGGAATTTCATCAAGTGCTTTCACTTTGTTAAGGTTGATTAATATCTATTGGTTCATGAAGTGTTGTGTGGGTGAACCTATGCTAATGCACTGCCAACTAGGACTAATACATACTTGTGATTATACCCCTCGTAAGAATCCGCAAATACAAGAAAGTAATGAAGATAAAACTAACCACAGCCTTAAAACTCCGGGATTCTACGCTCTCTCGTGCAGTGGTTTCCTAACGGGGGTTTAGGTTTCTGTCACTCTGGCAATGCCACAATTAGTAGCCAAATACACAATCCATCCTCCTAGGCCCATAAATGTGAAGTATCATGTAGTCGACGTTCACATGACACCACTAGAAGAATAGCACCACAACTTAAATACCGAACCACGAGATATTACTTCAATATAACTTCACTACTAACATCATGACTTCTCCCATGTCCTCAAGAAATAAACGAACTACTCACAAGAAATTTAATGGATCATAATCAGAGGTGATATAATGGATGATAACAATCTGGTCATAAAGTTTTAACACCAATAAATCTCACAAGCATTAACTACTAACAAGTAATCCACACTGGGAGAGAGATCTAATGTAAAACAACGATAGCGGCCCCTAATTGTTACAACAAGATGACGGTGGATGATGAGGGTGATGGTGCTGCTGGTGATGATGATGATGGCGATCTTGATGATGCCCATAGTGATGACGGTGACGATGGCGACCCTTCTTCGGAGAGGAATTTCCCCGGCAGATTTCTCCCTGCTAGAGAGCTTTTCTCTCTCGGGTGTTTTCCGCCCCGAGGTGGAGGCGGAATAATTCTTCGATGATAGTCTGTGGCTTAGGGTTCCCTCGGGGTCAAGTACGCCAAAAATCTCCACCAGAGGTGCGCCAGGGTGGCCACACCACGTGGCGGAGCGGCCAAGGGGGGGCGCCACCCCATGGCGTGGGCCCCTGGTGGCCTCCCTCCGGCTCTCCTCGCGGCTTGCTCCCTCTTCTGCACTTCTAAGATACCTCCGGTGTCCCCCACTCTTCTTATGATCTTCTGAAATAGGGTATCTCGACGGTTCTTTTTCCATCAGAATTCTGGTTGCGGTGTTTATTCTCCAAAAATTATGAAAATGAAAAATAAGATAAAATAACATAAGGGATGCATCATAACATGAAATATATCGATGAATAATAGAAAATAACAATATAAAACGGTGATGCAAAATGGACGTATCAACAACAACACATTCTCCACCTTACACGTTTCTGTTACTCGAGCGAAGATGCAAATGAGGCATGAACCCACTATCTAGTATATAAACACTCTCTTGGAGGTGCATAAAATAACTTGGCTAAGGAAATCATACACACCGGCGAGCATTGTTGACCTCTTAGACGTGATCACACGTTCGTTAGGTTACCCCAAGAGGAAAGTATGATGTAGTCTAGCGGGAGTTTCCCCCAATTGTGGAACTAGGGTTTATCGACCAATATGACTTCAAAGACTTAGATAAAGTTGTTTGTGGTCTGGCGTGTCAACATGAATGGAACCCGCACACAACACACAAACTTTCTCTTGTCCGCAACTTTGCGAGAAGGTTATAAGTCTTCTCATCTTGCTGAAAACTAGAGAGTTAAACGTACATGGTAATGAAAAGTAAAAATGGTACATCAAGGAAAGAATGATTAAAGTGCTTGAAAGAAGCTTGCAGTAATGAGGAAAATAGGACCAGGGGCCATAGTTTCACTATTGGTGTCTCTCCAAAGAAAACAAACATGCTGGGTGAACAAATTATAGTCGGGCAATTGACAAATCATTAATGTATAATAATACTATTATGACAAGATATAGTTCACGGGTTCTAACATTGTAGGCATTACGTCAAGGCATATGGACCATTATCTAGCATGCATCCATATCTAAAAGTGCACCTCAAGAAATCTATCCAGCAAATCTATCTTGTAATAAGTTGCAGCAACGAAGTGATTGCTTTGTGTGCAATAGACAATAACATTAAGTAAAGTACGTAATGTAAGAAGTGGTTCTCGTCCATAGACAAGAGCACCACAGTTTTATCCTAGTGGCAATAGCACATCCCCATCCTTCACGTTTGTGTCACTCGAGCATAGATGTAAGGGATGCATGAACCCACTATATCGCATAAAAACCATCTCTTGGAGGTGAAAACAACTACGTGGCTAAGTTCAAGGTAATCATAAACACCGGAGAGCATTGCAAGAAAATATTAAAACTCTCCAACAATATAAGTGAAGCATCTCAGATTGACATGAACAAAATAATCATAATCTCATGGTTCATCATACCCCAGCAAACACGAGACTCTAAACATGAGGCAGCTCACGGGACTCAATTAAATAACGGTTGTCTCGGTCATATGAGGCAGCTCACGAGACTGTAAACATGCAGGCATAACAGAGAGAACTACCAACTAGCTACTGCTATGGACCAGTAGTCCCGAGATGAACTACTCACGCATCATCGTGGAGGCAATCTTGATAATGAAGAGGCCTCCGGTTGCGCTTCCCCCCTCCGGCAGGGTGCTGGAACATGGCTGTAGAAGCCCTAAATAGGACTTATGAGGTGACGTCGCCTCTTTGTATGTTTCATGGAAAATAACTCCGTCCCCGATAAAATTAGGGTTGGGGGCGTCTTAGAGGCGAAGAGGCTACGAGAGGCGGTAGCCACGGTGCCCAAGGGCCCACAAGGCGCAACCTAGGGTGGGGCCACGCCTGGCACCCCCTGGAGGCACCCTAGCTCCCGTTTGGCTCTTTTTTGGACTCCATCTTTGTTTTGGTAAAAAAGATCTCCGTGTATTTTCATCCCTTTCCGAGAATATTTCTTTATGAACTTTTCTGAAATAGAAAAAAAAACAGAAAACATCAACTTTCTTGGGGAATCTCGTTAATAGGTTAGTGCATGAAAACATCCGGAAAACATGTAGAAAACATAAAGGCATTGAATATAAAACAAGCATGGAGCATAAAAAATTATAGATATGTCTGCAACGTATCAGCATCCCCAAGTTTAACTCCTTCCCGACCTCGAATAGGTAAGTGATAACAAAATAATTTTTGAGGTGACATGAAGCCAAAACAAATCTTGATCAACGTTATGCAAAAGCATTTCAAGCTGAGATCAAAGTACTTTAACAAAGGCATGATAATTATTATTGGAACTAATATAAACTTAGAAACTATGTTACACATGAAAAGTAACACAAACAAAAGACAATGAATAATGAAGCATTGAAAGTGATACATTTGTTTCAATAATAAAGAAAAACATAATAAGTTTTATCCAGCTAGTCCTTCGTGTGGTAGAAAAACATAAATTCCACGACACCTTCAAAGTTCAAATAGTGACTAGATACAAATAATTTGAGAGCAAGCAATACCATAATGAATCAATTAATAATAAATTTTGGGACTATGCAAATTATACTCAGAGTGACAACTATGCTCTCTTAAATGGTTCATAAAGTAAGAAGATGAAGACTCAACATAAAAGTAAAAGAAAGGCCCTTTGTAGAGGGAAGCATGTATTACTCATGTGCTAGAGCTTTTTATTTATTAAAGCAGAGGTATTCAAAATATAATTTTGAGAGAGGTGTGTCTATGTCAACGAATGCTATCAAATGACTTATCACCTTTTCATGTTTCGTGGCTTCAAGAGTGGCTCCCATAGAAGAACCATAACGTTCCCCTTTCTCCTCTGTTTGCACAAGTTAAGTTCATGATTTCTCAAGTCCATAGTGTGAGGAGATTTAATGTTTTTATTGTATCTTATCTTTTGTGGGTTGGGCACCCAAACACCTGCTCTTTTTGTAATATTAGGGACTAGCACATTATTCATGCTAGTCAAAGTGTGAAACCATCAAACATGATGAAATAATAAAGCATTTAATACTTCCTCATGAGCTAAAACAAGAACACAAAACATGTTTAATAATTTTGAAGGTTTTAAAGGTAGCACACGAGAAATTTACTTGGAGTGGCACTGTAATACCACACATAGGTAGGTATAGTGGACACATTGAAATTTTTTGGTTTTTGGGAGTTGGATGTACGAGTAGAGCTCATACTCAGTACAGGGTGAAGGCTAGCAAGAGACTGGTAGCGACCAACTAAGAGAGCAATAACGGCCATAATCATGCATAGCGACAAAACATTATTAATCAAAGCATGAAGTGATATTATAAGTCAAAAACCAAATGATCATCAAGGCTAAAGGTGACTAGTAATAACATGGTGTGAGCATGCGCCAAGTCAATCTAGATAAATCATTCAAAGAAGAATACCACAATACCATGTTTTATTATGAGGAAACAACACATTATTTAATTTCGATTGCACATTAAGAACTCTCAGTTATTTGGGACTAGTAATGATATATCTAACATGACATTCCAAATTCTAAGCCATAGTCAAAAGAAGCTTCCTATTGCACCACAATAAGCATGACATAATTTACTCTTCTCCAACACCAACCAACTTACTTGAAACAACTCTCAAAGAAAATAATCATTAAAGACCAAAGAGCTAATCATATATAACTGAAGCAAAACAACAAGGTCTAAAAAATGTGAGTGAAAACAAGAGCTAAAAACAGTACTAGCAAAAACTTAACACTCACAAAACAATAAGAGTGAAAACTAGAGTGTTCTAGACAATGAAAACGGAGCGTGTCTCTCTGCAAACTACAATATGCTAGGATGCAACCAATTATTACATCAATAAAACAAAACAAAACTGAAAGAAAAATAAAATAATGCTCCAAGAATAACACATATCATGTGAAGGAATAAAAATATAGTCTCTTGAAAGAAACCTGATATTTTGTTGATGAAGAAGGATATGCCTTGGGCGTCCCCAAGCTTTGACGCTTGTACTTATTGGATATGTCTTGGGGTGACATGGGAATCCACAAGTTTGAGCTTTTGTCCATCCTTTATATTCTCACTAGCAAAATATTCCCGTGCTTTGCAATGGGAAAGAAAAAGAGTACATTAAAGACTACAAACTGACCGAACAAATTAGGACTCCAACCTTATTTGCTATATTTTCTAGTTAGTTTCAAAGTTTATATTTTTCATTCATGAAATTTCTACCATTAGCAATATAATGTCTATCTTGGACAATTTATTTCCATGGAAAACTCAAATAATTGTTATGAAGCAATTTATCATATTCAAGTGGTCTCCCAATGGACCATCCCTATTTCTAATCACTTGTATGCCAATAGGTTGAAGTACACACAAAGTACAAATGTGTCATCTTTAGGGAGATAAATTATGCTTCCTAGATCACATCACAGAGGCGAACTTCCAATTCCCTGAGCCCTCAAGCAAGACATAAACCCATAAGTTCCATACAGTAGGGAAAAATATACAGGAAATCCAAACACTGTGAAATAGTCAGGTTCCATGATTCCTTTCTTGTGCATACATTCAATTGCAACCGTGAACTGCAGACAATTAATCTACAAGCCTACAACTTGGGATCGTTTCTTTTGGCAAAGTGATCAGCATAAGAAGAGATATCTACTAACCAAGTGGAATATTGTTTGTAGACCTAAGGATCAAGGGGGTCTTGGGATCGAGGTCCTAGAGGTTAAGAATAAGTGTTTACTTAGCAAATGGCTGTTTAAACACTTAACAGGCGATGGTGTGTGGCATGAATTGCTACATAATAAATATAAAAGGAATCCCCTTATCGCAGGTTGAGGTTAGACCAACAGATTATCCTTTTTGGAAAGGAGTGATGAAGGTCCAAAAAGATTTCTTTACTCACATTACTAGCAGCATAGGTGATGGTAATAATGTGCTGTTTTGGGAGGACACGTGGTTAGGAGAAACACCGTTAGCTTTGCAATATCCATCTCTCTACCATATTGTCACATATAAGAATGTAGGGGTATCTCACGTTATTGGAGGTGAGCATCCTAATATTAGTTTTAGGAGACCACTTATAGGGGATAAATGGGTTTCATGGTTGCATCTACTTGAGAGATTAATGGATGTCTCGGAGGCCTCTTGCTGAGACCATCAAGATCGCGGACATGTATGCACTCGGCGACCCAACTCAGCCTCTGATGGACTCTCCTGAGCCGAGAAAGAACTACAACAGCAACAAGTGCAATGATTTCCGCAACAAGCGCAGAGGTGACCGGATTGATACTCGGTATGATCCCGAGGAGGTGAATGTTGTGACTACGGCTGCTGGGAGTAGCCAAAGGCAAAAAACTGCTGGAGCCCAGTACGGGCAAAACCAGAATCAGGGCCAAGGCATCAAGAAGCCGTACAGTGCTCCCCATCAGGGTAGCGGCAACTCGGATCCGGCTCCGAAATTCGTCTTTGGGAGCATGAGGGATGGGCCTTGCAGCTTCCATACTCGGCATCCGGCTAGGCCAGCCAACCACACTACTCGGCAATGCAGCTGGTGGGAACAAATCAAGAATGAGGGCCTGCCCCCTCCTCCTCCTCTGCCAGCTGCGAATGCCAATGTGCAGCCTACTCGGGCACCTGCTCCCAGGACTGCAGCTTTCCCGAGAAGAGAGAATGTGAACCAGGTGGCTTTAGGAGCCAACCGCTACTTCAACAACGACGGCTACCGCAACTACAACAACAACGACCGCAACCGCAACTTCTACACCCGTAACAACAGCAGGAACAACAACAACAACAACAACCAAGGTAACAACAACAACGGCAACAATGGCGGTGGAGACCGCAACCAGTACCAGGAACACCACGAGAGCTACATGATCTTCACCTCCGAGCCCGCCGACAAGCAGTCTCTGCACAGGCGTGCGATGGAGGTCAATGCTGTGATCCCTGCTGTGCCTCACTACCTACACTGGTGCAACCAAGAGATCACATGGTCCAAAGTTGATCATCCTAGGGTGATGCCCAACCCGGGTAGCTATGCTTTGGTGGTGGATCCCACCTTCTTGGGTACCCAGAAGAATGTGAGATTCAGCAAGGTCCTGATCGACAACGGCAGCAGCATCAACATTGTGTACAGGGACACCCTTGAGAAGCTCGGGATGGCCGAGAACATGTTGCTACCCTGCAGGACCACGTTCCATGGCATTGTGCCGGGAGTGTCTTGCTCTCCAATTGGCCGCGTCTGGATAGACGTCCTATTCGGTACCACGGAGAACTGCCGCACTGAGAGCTTGGCATTCGAGGTGGTTGATCACCAGAGCCCATACCATGCCCTACTCGGTAGGCCTGCCCTCAGCAAGTTCATGGCTGCATACTTAAAGATGAAGATCCCTGGTCCCAATGGAGTCATCACCATCTCTGGTGATTACAAGAGGTCTTTGGAGTGTGCCTCTGCTGGTTCTCAGCTGGCAAAATCCATGGTCATTGCTGCCGAGAAGAAAAAGATGTATGAGGTGGTGGCTATGGCGCAAGCAGCGCAAGGTGGTGTGCCTGGCATGCCGAGTTCCCAGTACGGGACTGCGTTCCAGGCGTCCCAGTAGACAAAGAAGGTCCAGGTTGATCCTGAGTTCCCAGACCGTGTTGCCATCATTGGCGCCGGGTTAGGAGAGAAATAGGAAAGCGAGCTCACCCACTTCCTCCGTGAGAATCGGGACGTCTTTTCCTGGTCCAATGAGGATTTGCCGGGTGTCCCGAGGGAGTTGGTTGAGCACTCGCTACATGTGCGGCATGATGCCAAGCCAGTGAAGCAGGCGATGCGCCGCTTTGGTGACTAGAGGAGGAAAGCTATCGGTGATCAGATCACCAAGTTGCTGATAAGAAACTTTATCATGGAGGTATTGCATCCGGACTGGCTAGCCAACCCGGTTATGGTTGAGAAGAAGAAGGAGGACCCCAAGGCGGATACCTCATGGCGCATGTGCGTGGACTACACCGACCTGAACAAGGCCTGCCCCAAGGATCCCTTTCCGCTACCCCGCATAGATCAGGTGATCGATTCCACTGCTGGTTGTGAGCTTTTGTCTTTCATAGATGCCTACTATGGTTTTCATCAGATAGCTCTCAACCCTGCTGATCAAATAAAGACTGCTTTTATTACCCCGTACGGGACTTATTGCTATCGTGTCATGTGCTTTGGGTTGCGGAATGCTGGGGCTACCTATCAGAGATGCATGTAGAAATGCTTGCATGATCAAATTGGCAAAAATGTGCAGGTGTACGTAGTTGACATTGTCATCAAAACGAATAAAACACATACTCTTCTTAGTGACATTGAGGAAACATTTGCCAACTTGCGCAAGTACAAGATGAAGTTGAATCCGACTAAATGCACCTTTGGCGTCCCGGCTGGCAAGCTAGTCGGCTTCTTCGTATCCAGTCGGGGCATTGAGGCCAATCCTTCAAAGATAAAAGCTATAGAGAGCATGTCTTTCCCGAGATCACTGAAGGATGTGCAAAAGTTCACTGGTTGCTTGGCTTCTCTAAGCCGCTTCCTGGGCAGAATGGGCGAAAAGACCATGCCTCTGTATCAATTGATGAAGAAGAGCGACAAGTTTGTCTGGACACCGCAAGCTGATGTAGCATTCAAGGAGTTGAAGGCCATGCTGGGTAGCGCTCCCATCTTGGCTAGTCCGCTACCCAAAGAGCCAATGCTGCTGTACATTGCTGCGACTAACCGAGTGGTCAGTGTTGTGATTGTGGTAGAGAGAGAAGAGGAAGGCAAGACTGTGCAGCGGCCAGTATACTATCTCAGTGAAGTGCTGTCCAGCTCCAAGCAGAACTACCCGCATTACCAGAAGATGGCTTACGGCGTGTACCTGGGCGCCAAGAAGTTGAAGCACTATTTCCAAGAGCATCCCATCACTTTGGTGAGTTCTGCTCCCATCTCGGACATCATGGGCAACAAGGAGGCAAGTGCCAGAGTAGCCAAGTGGGCGATTGAGCTAGCCGCGTACGCTCCTGCGTATGCGAGAAGAGAAGCCATCAAGTCACAGATCCTAGCAGATTTTCTGGTGGATTGGGCTAAGGTACAGTATGAGCCTCCTTCTCCGGTATCCAACTACTGGAAGATGCATTTTGATGGCTCCAAAGTGAAGGAAGGCCTGGGTGCTAGCGTGGTGCTCACGTCACCCAAGTGGGATCAACTCAAGTATGTGCTACAGATTCATTTCAAGGCATCCAACAATGTAGCAGAGTACGAGGCCGTGGTACACGGCTTGAAGGTGGCCAAGGAGGTTGGCGTGCAGCGCATCGTATGCTATGGCGACTCGGATCTGGTTGTGCAGCAAGTATCTGGCACCTGGGATGCTCTGGATGCCAACATGGCATCATATCGGTTTTTGGTGCAAACCATGACTGGTTTCTTTGAAGGGTGCGAGTTCAAGCACATACACCGAGCAGAGAATGAGGCAGCTGATGAGCTGTCCAAGTTGGGGTCTTCTGAGCAGTACATCCCGGCTGGGGTTGCCTTGGAGCATTTGTGAAAGCCATCTATCAAGCCATCCCCCAACTCGGAATCCATATTCGTTCCTTCTCTGCCTGGTGAGGAAGCTGTTCCCATGGAGATTGACTGGGAGGTTGCAAAAGAGAACCCGGGGACTGCCGTCGCCATCCCGGGGACTGGCACCTGCAACCCGGGGACTGTCCCTCATAACTCGGGGACTTCCCCTCCTAACTCGGGGACTGTCGCATTCATTGAGGGGGTCCTTGCCGAGTGCTCGGGGACTCGGGGACTCGTCTCCAGCTCAAAAGAAGAAGAAGTGGTGGCTGATCCAATGGAACTGGACGAACCAGTGTTTCCCATCCGGGAGACACCGAGTTGGGCTCTGCCCATATTATCCTTTCTAAAGGACGGAACCTTGTCGAGTGATGAGGTTACCTCGAGGAAAATTCAGAGAAGATCCAAGGGCTATACTATCTTCAGAGATGTGCTGCATAGAAGAAGTCCTACTGGTGTGCTGCAGCGCTGTGTAGAGCCAGAGGAAGGAGAAGAAATTCTGGTGGAGATACATCAAGGAGAATGCGGGCATCATGCCTCTTCTCGGGCTCTGGTCAACAAGGCTTTTCGGCATGGCTTCTTTTGGCTCACTGCCTTGAAGCAAGCTGAAGACATCGTGAGAAAGTGCAATGGCTACCAAAGATTTGCAAGTAAGATTCATATGCCCGCTTCCGAGTTGAAGACCATTCCCATTACTTGGCCATTTGCTGTTTGGTGCTTGGATATGGTGGGTCCTTTCAAGCCGGCTAGAGGCAACATGACTCATATCTTGGTCATGGTTGACAAGTTCACAAAGTGGATTGAGGTGAAGCCTATTCGGAAGTGTGATGGAGCCACTGCTGTGAGTTTTCTGAAGGATGTGATCCTGAGATATGGCTACCTGCACAGCATTATCACGGATAATGGCACAAACTTTGCTGAGGGTTTTTTTGCGAGGTTCTGCAGAGATAAGCACATTCGGCTAGATGTTGCATCTGTTGCGCATCCCACCTCCAATGGGCAAGTTGAAAGAGCAAATGGCATGGTGCTATCAGGCATAAAGCCAAGGCTGATTGAGCCGTTGCTTAAAACACCTGGGTGTTGGCTAGACGAGTTGCCAGCGGTGTTGTGGAGTCTAAGGACTACCCCTAACCGGTCAACCGGCTACACGCCATTCTTCCTGGTATATGGAGCTGAGGCCGTGTTGCCCACTGACCTAGAGCATGACTCGCCCCGTGTAACGCTCTACACGGAGGCAGAAGCTAGAGAAGCTCTAGAAAATGACGTTGACCTGCTAGAAGAAGAAAGAGAGCTAACTCTGTCACGTTCAGCTATTTACCAGCAAAACTTGAGGCGCTATCACAGCCGGAAAGTGAACCAAGGGTTTTCCGAGAAGGAGACATGGTGCTTAGGCTCGTGCAGCGCACGGCCGGGATGCACAAGCTTTCCCCTCCGTGGGAAGGGCCTTTCATTGTGAGCAAGGCCTTGCACAATGATGCCTACTATCTAATCGACGCACAACCACCCCAGAAGAACATGCCGGATAGGGCTGGAGAGGAATTCAAGCGCCCTTGGAATGTAGCTCTACTCCGACGTTTTCACTCATGAGCAAACTGTGTATGTATCTTCTTATCCGAGTTAAACTCCTATTCGGCAATCTGAAATTGAACTCGGGGACTGCCCTCGTCCAAATGGTTCCTTGTGTTTACTCTATTTTACTTTGTCTATTCGTTGAACCACTTAGAATTTCAAAAGCATAAAAAGTAGTGTGTTTAAACTCACCAGACACTCTGCGACTCTGCTACTGTCCGCAACCCGGCTTCATGGCAAGCCAGAGAACAAGCCAAAGGGTCAATGAACACATGAAAAGTTGCAAAGGAAAGGAAGCGTGTGGCAACCGAATAGAGTGTTTTTTACTGTTTTTTCTTTTCGGCTAAGTGGTGGGCAGCGTTACTATGATTTTTCTAAGTGGCTAAGTATTTGAAACTCCAACTTTGAACTCTTGTGACTCGACTACCAAAAAAGCAACAAGTTGCAGGTAAGAGCTGAGATAAAAAAGGAAGAGCGGATAAAAAATGCAACTCGGGGACTTGCATAACGCTACCCGGCATTGAGCCAGAGTTGCTAAGAACTTCAACTAAGATAAAATTGAGTAGCAACAAAAGACTTAATAGTTTGATACATTTGCACCCGGCATCCCGGGGATCTGATAAAAGTTCTAGAGAATATGTTTTTTCAGGAGTCACTCCTTGGCAGCATCGGTGTTGTCCGCAGCTTTGTCATCAGCTTCAGCCTTCTCGGCATCAGCATCAGCCTTGGCGCTCTCGGCATCCGCTTCAGTGTTGGCGTTGGGGGCTAGCTCTGAGGTTGCAGTGGCGACGGAGATGGGATTCGTGGCCGAGGTCGATGCAGCAGACTGGAAGCTGGGCATCGGGAAGCTGCTGGTTGCGCCCAACTCGGGGGCCTCTTGCTGGATCACCATCTCGGTGGTGATGGTGGTCTCCTCGGTGTTGGTTTGCGGCTTCTCGGCGTCGGCGTCAACCTTGGTTTTCCCCTTCCCCTTCCCGGACCCTCCCTTGGCGGCATCTTCTTCGAACACGCTCAAGTCCTCCGACTCGGTGTCCTCATCTTCATCGTCGCCCTCGCTTTCAACTTCAGTGTCTGGCTCGGGGAGGCCGTCGATGTAGGTGGCAGTGTCCGCGTAGGAGGCTACCTCATAGGCTGCTGCCTTCCGGCACGCAACGCAATCGGGATCCTTGGTCCATTTGGAGTCTTGGCGCATCTCAAGGATCCTGTCGAGGTTAAGGTTCTCATACCAGCTGCAGATAAAATGAAGCAACTCATCCGCTCCTGCCCGAGCTACCGAAGCGCGCCATTTCTTCAACTCGGCCTTCACGCCGTCCAGCTTCTCGGCGAGCGCGCTAAAGCTGTCTAGCGCAGATTGATCCGGCCAGAAAAGATCATGAAGTTTATACGTGGTGGACACCATGGTGGTGCCCAAGCCCTTGAGTTGGCGGAGCTTGGTCTTGATGCTCAGAAGATTGTCGTTGACACTGGACTTGGTGTCAATGGGCAGCCCGGATGCAGCTCGGAGTTCTTGTGCCTTAGCCAAAGCAGGCGTGCTAGCGGCGCGGAGATCAGGGAAGATATCTAAAAGAAAAACCAGCAAGAGTTAGAAATGGAGGCGGAGAAGAGAGAAAACTAGATAGAAAAGTGGCAGAGAAGAGAAACAGCCAGATGCAGAGAAGAGAAGACTTACATTTGAGATCCACCAGCAGCGCATCCAACTTTATCTTCCAGTCTTCCTCATCAGCAATGTGCCTGTCTTCAATGCGGTGTGCATTGGACATTTGGAGGACGAGTTGCGCGTCGTGATCCTTCAGCACCGAGATCTCCATCTCAAGCGCCTTCTCTTTGGCCTTGGCTGCTGTCTTGATCTCCTCCTTCTCGGCAGCTTGATCCAAGGCATCCTGGAGGGCAATCTTAAGCTGGACCTGCAACTGCTCGAACTCGGCTCGCTCTGTGTCGTGTTCCTTCTGGAGCTCCGCGTCTCGGGTGGCCAGCTGCTGCTGCACCTCGGCAGGCATCAAGCAGTTGAGATGCTGCTCCCGGAATTTCTTGTATTCTTCTGCAAAGAGAACAGCAGGGTTAGCAGAGTAACCAAGTAAAAGAAGATGCAATGGCAGAGTAGCTGACAACTCACCTTCCAGTTGCTTGATTTTGCTTTCGGCAGAGGTAGAGAAGACGTGGCAGTGTTCATGCTGCTCCTTCAGTTCGTTGAATTTGCCTGCAGAGTAAACAGAGTTAGAGCAAAAAGCAAACGCGAGCGTAAACACAAAACGCACAAACCGAATAGCTGAAAGCTTACTTTCTATCTCAAAAAGTTGGAGAGCGCGGTCCAGTGCCGCCTGCTCCATTGCTGCATCATCTTTTCGTTCGGCTTCAAGAGCCGCGATGCGGTTCTTGGCTACGCTGTGGTTCCAGAGCATCCGGCGGAACACATTGATCCTCTTCAGGAGGCTATTCTGTGGAAGAGAAGAAAAATAGTTAGAATTTTTTTGAAGATTTGGCCCGAGAAGACGGCAACTCGGTTGAGTACCCGTCTACTCGGCCCGAATCTCGGGGACTGGGGAGTAGCTAAAAGGAAAAGAAGAGAAGAAGAAAAGAAAAACTGCAACTCGGAAAAGCAAGGAAAGCAAGAAAAACTTACAACATATGTTTGCTCGACGTCCTCGGCGGCTTTGCGGAGGCAGAAATGCTTCCCGGCTAGTGTGCAGGTGTCGGAGGCAATGGTCATTGGAACAGAGCCGATGTCGTCCTTGTTCCAGTCGACGCGGTAGTGGTCAACAGCGCCCCAGGTGATGCCGTTCCACTTCTCGATGCCGTGAGCATCGCTCTCCCAGACCTTGTCCACAAAGCCTACCCGATCCAGGACCGCGGTTAGCCCTTCTGATTCAATCTCGTCCTCACTAGCTTCGCGTGAGTGGAACTTAAGAGGTTTCTTGGCTTTGGACTGGGCAGCCACAGCCTTGGCCTGGCCTTCCTTCAGGGCAGAAAGCCGCTTCTCGCCCTTGGCCAGGGATATGTTGTGTTGCTGGGACACCTCCAGCAGGTATGATGGCTAGCTGCCTTGTGCGCGGGCAGCACCTCCGGCACTCGACCCTTCGACTGGGCCAGCAGATCCAGCAGCAGCGCCAATGGTGAGTTGCGTGCTCTTTGGTGCCTTGGGTGGTGGCATCAGATCCCCGTACTGCGCAACCTTGCGCGGTGGATTCTTCCGAACAACTGTAGCTTCAGGCTTGGCGGCCTTCTTGGGAGCAGTGTCCGCCCGAGAAGCGGACGGAGGCACTTGGCGTGAAGTGGGTGGAGGCATAAGCTGAGAAGCGGTCTTGGGTGTGTTTTGTTTTGGTGGAGGGCTTGGTGCAGTTGGTGGAGTAGCCTGCTGGGTAGGCGGCACAGGGGGCCGGCTACCCTGCGCAGCTTCTGGCTGCGCTTGGCTCTGGAGCACGGGCTCCACCACGGTCTTCTCAACCCGCTGCTCGGCAGCGGGATCAGGTCTTGTGTCAACATGTTCTTCTACCCGCGGCCTGGCCGCGGGGTCATCTTGAGCTGCAGCTTGTTCTTCCGGCTGCTCGGTATTGTCGTCTGGCCGCTCAAGGGCGGCACGGTCTTGGTTCTCAGCATCTTGTTCAACATTCTCCCCAGCTGAGGTAGCTGGGGGAGAGGGAGGCGTCTCGTTGTGATCAGCATCCTGCGCACTCTGGTACGCGTAGGTCTGCTGCTCCAAGTTCTCATCATCTTGGTCACCAGCGCCCGTGTTCTCGGCGCCGGTGTCTTCTTCTTCCAGCTTCACCGGAGAGGGCGCACGCGTCCTATCCTGCGGTGCTGGCTCGTCTTCATCGTCGGAGAGGTCGACAAGCTTCTCGAGGTCCACAACGGGTTTCCTCTTGGTACGAGTGGGGGCCGCGGCAGCGTCAGCGTCCAAAGGGTCGCTGGAAGAAGGAAGCAATTCAAGAAAAGAGACAGAGAGCAGACCAGCGAGAAGCAGTAGCGAGTTGTTGTTCGGATGGAACAACTTACCCTTTGCGGGTGGGGGGTTGCCTTCTGTTGGTGGTGACCTTCTTGCTACCCGCCTTCTTCGGCTTCTTGGCAGCAGGTTCTTGGGCACCACTGCCCGTCCTCTTCCGGGTTGCGGGAGCAGCCACAGATAGAGGCTAGACATCGATGGGCTCCTCGTCATCCTCATGCTCGAGATCCTCTGCAGAGAAGAAAAAAGGGATTCAGAAACAGAAAAGGAAATCAAACTGTGTTGCTGGTAAGCAGATAGGTGAACTTGGTCACCTTCGTCATCCTCGGACCAGTCCCGAATAGACGCATCAACTCGGTGCTTACCAGGCTGAGTGGCATGTGGGATGCAGAGAGTGTCCTGGGTGTCGTAGGCCTTCTCATCATCCTCTTCTCGGTCATCGTGCCAGTTGCCCTCGAAGACTTCAACGTCTTCTTCTCCCTGGCGATCGATGTGCTGGAAAGGCAAACAAATGGCACAAGTAAGTTTAGTTCTAACCTATGGAGTTCTACCCGGTATAGCATGCAAACACAAAGCATATAAGGCTAAGGGGTTCTACTCGGGATAGCGTGCAAGCACAAAGCACATTCAGTTAAGGATTTCTACTCAACCAGGCATGCAAACACAAAGCATATAAAGCCAACAAGTTACTTATGATGTTCTACTTGGTGCAGCATCCAAATACTAAGCATACAAAGCTGAGAAGTCATCTACTCGTTATCAAAGTGCAGAAGTAAAGCACAAAGTACTAACCTGTCCAATACGCTTGATGCGGCTATACGGCTCGAAGCCATACAGCCAATTGTCATTAAGCGTGGTATGCATGATGGACCTGGCCCAGACAGCCACCTCGGCCTTGGTGAGCTCGAAAGTTGTGGTCCTTGTGTAGTCACGGGCTCCTCCCATGTAGCACATCTTGTGCGAGCGGCGCTGGAGCGGGAGTACTCGGCGTGAGATCCAGCATGCAATTGGATCATCCTGGCGAAGCCCCTCCTCGCGCAACTCGGCCAGGCGTCGCTCGACCTGGATGACATCCTCAATAGTGGTCTTCGGGTGGTAGCTCCAGTTCTGCTGAGTTGGCAGGGCATTCTTGAACTTGGGAAGGCCTATCCGGTCCTGGATCGGCTTCCCATCTTCAGTGGCGACATTCTTCACATAGAGGAAGCTGCGCTGCCACTTGCGCACAGATTCCAATCCCTTAGCTCGTGGGTGACTGCCAGTGGAGCGCTGCAGCATCATAGCGCATCCCGTCTGAGTCATGGCGCGGGCGCCATCGGTCTTTCCCGGGTTGGGGATACCTTGTTTTTGGAGAAAGAAGTACCGCGCCCATGTGTGGATAGTTGGGTACACGCCCAGAAAGACCTCGCACACCACGACGTGGGTGGAGAGCATGATGAGAGAGTTGGGTGGAAGATGGTGTGGCTGAAGGCCAAAGTGGTTGAGGAATTTGGAGAAGAAATCGGAAATCGGAAGGCCGAAGCCGCGCTTGAAGTGCGCAAGAAAGACAACATATTCGTCTTTCTCTGGTTTGGGTACGATCTCCGTACCTAGATGGCGGCACATCACGCCGGGAGGCACGCGACGCGTGTTCATGAGCCACTGGCAATCCTCGACGGTGACCTCAGAGCCTTCCCAGCCGGCGCGGGCGGCGGCATCGTCATCTCCGTGGGCAGCCATTGCGACAGAGATGCGCGGGGGAGATTGGAGGCGGAGGCGCTAGTGGGAGATGCGAATCGGAGTTTGGTGGCGGAAGAAATCTCTCTCTGTCTCTTCGGCGGCGCGTGGAGCAGCGGCGCGGGAAGCTGTTGCGGTGGCGGTGTGCTCGACGGTGGCAGAGAGACGAAGGGGCAGGAGATTGGAATGAGCAGGAAAGAGAAGAAAGGGGCGTCGAGGGGGTATTTATCTCTCCCCTCGGGTTGCCGTTACCAGCGGATTAATCGGGATCGATCGTGCACAGAGATCGTGCGGCGTGGGCTGCGCACCGGTTAGAAACGCACACAACGCATATCGCTCGCGTAACGGGCCAGTTAATCCCACGTCAAGATCGTGGGCACTTAAGTGCAGTTGAAGTGACTTAACAGGCTAGTGGGCCCGAGGTGCAGTTATTGGCGCGTGGCCTGCGGCATTCCAGGCACCGAGGCGTCAGGGGTACGGGGGTGTGACACGTGCCCCGTAGCGACACGCAGAGGTGGATTCGCACCGTTTCGGCGGGATTGTGTTTCGAGATTTCGCTAAGTCATTTTACTCGGCATCACCAAAGAAGGATGTTGCTACTCGGAGAAGCAGAGATTCAAGCAAGAGTTAAGGGTTACACGGACGTGCTACTCGGCCCCTTTCCAGTTACAGAGACAAGGTTTGTTTTCAAGCTGGCAGGGCCTAGTGAACAAGTTCGCAGGACTCTACCAGCTTCGGGGACTAATGTCGGGGGGTTACCCCTGAGAGGGGTAAGGCAGGTGCTAAAGGCAAGGTCAAAGGGGTTGTTTGACTAAGTAAGCTGGCTACCCGGTACTTGCTACCCGGTAGGCTGCTATCCGGTCGTACCCACCAATGGCCAGGAGGAAGAATCCAGGAAGTTATGTTCCTCCAAGTAGAGGAGTTGGTCCGAGTAGAGGGAGTGGTTTCCTACTCGGGACAGAAGTCAATGGAGCCGTTCTGACAAGGGATCCCGCGTATCCTGCGTCCGTACCGGCGTGCGGTTCAACTTACGGAGCGCATGATTATCCGCGCTACGGCGTGGCTAAAGTGCGGTAGGTGCCTGTCAAGTCCTGTCACTGACAGAGGGGACATGACAGGGCTAGGGGCCTACCCTATCTCACTGACAAGGGTGGACAGGTCCCATCTCCGAACGGCGCAACGACTTACGGCGCCAGCGTCGGCGAGAACCCGGAGGCGTGCTCTGTTCTGCAGTGCTCTTGTCCTATCAGCTGTACCTTTTAGTTTTATTCTATTCGGCTGGGCACCAGTATATAAGGTGCCCTTCCCCCTCCTGTGAGAGGTTAGACACTAGAGGTCGACACTCGGGATTGCTTCACTTCATACAGGGAGAACTAGAGAGAAGAGTGGCTACTCGGCTGAAGGCCTGTACTGTACTGTGGCTACTCGGTAAACACCCATATAAAGAGAGAGGCAGGAGTAGGGGTGTTACCTCCACACGAGGGCCCTAAACCTGGGTAAGATCTTGTTGTTTGCAGTGCTTGAGACATTCCACGCGGCTACTCGCCGTGTGATCCCTCCCCGAGCACCTCCAGCGTCCATCGGCCCCAAACATTAGCCATCCCATGGCATCTGCCGTGATACCACCACGACATGAGTACATATATATTGATAATTGAGCATTGCCACTGCAGTATACGATGACCTAATACAGGAGTAGTACTTCATCTGTAGAATCATCATAGACCTTGATCTAAATCCTACAAGAGTTAGGTTATATGTTTGAAGTACCCTATTGTAGAGAATACTAGCTGTCACATTACTTGATGAAGACACATATGGATAGCACCATTAATCCTTTCAGTGCATAGAGTGATGACCGATCCGATTTTAATCCCAGCGTTGCTAGCAAATTCATTCCACAGTATCTTCTCCAGCGTAAATTCGCCTCTTTTATCTACAAACCACGGTATAGATTTATGGCTTGATTGTTCCATCGACAAGGATAGTACACATGGCGAGAGGATGCTGAATTGTTAATGAAATCCATTTCCAATCTTATGCAAATTGGACCAGACATATCAATGATGTTGCACGTAGAATTCAAATATGTGAACGGGCATTTGAGTTTGACTAATTAGGTTGCTACTTACTAGTGTAGCACCACCAGTGTTTCGCTCTGTAACCTTATGGACAATAAGAA
Source organism: Alopecurus myosuroides (assembly GCA_028641055.1). Taxonomy (NCBI): domain Eukaryota; kingdom Viridiplantae; phylum Streptophyta; class Magnoliopsida; order Poales; family Poaceae; genus Alopecurus; species Alopecurus myosuroides. The sequence goes on from CM054062.1 coordinate 39,311,171, forward strand.
AATACAAGCGTTGATATTGATTTCTAGCGAAATCAACAATTATTTGTAGATGTTTAGAACGTAGTGACGAAAGTGACTCATTGTATTCGAAACAATCAAGTACTTTTGTGTATTCTACAAAATAAGAAAGAAACCACAACATTTCAAATTAATAGCTAGCTATGTAGTATGAGGTTGTAATTCTGAAGAAAGTAATAACAACAGACATGAATTACGCATCAGTTATTGATTGTTTATTTTGTTACTTTGCATAACTAACGGATACTGAAACACATTGACTTGTGGATCTGCATATCATACATTACAATTAATGTTAGTATAATATACATCTGCATACATGTCTACAGATCTATACTTGCCTTTCTAGATAGAGGATATTATATATATATAACCTGACTGAACGAGCATGTCCTTCTCTTCATTGGAGTGTTTAAGTATAATAGCTTTGAAGAATTCATGGTGATCTAAATCCATCACTATCTTATCAAAGTAGTATAATCCGTAGTGCTTTACAAGGTCATCCTAGTCTGCACCAGTTATCTCTGCGGTGTCCTCTTCTTGCTCGAGAACAAATTTATACAGAAATCTATCTGGAGTTACAATTTGCATTTGGTCCCTAGTTGTCTTATTTATCTGTTTCCTGACACAGTAAGGAACAAACTACAACAAACAACAGTCAAATATCGTTCTTACAAAACCAAAATTACAAGACACATAATCCATGTGTGTTGAACTGCTATTCGGATGGTAGTTAAGCAAGCAATGATATGCGAGCAACTAGTGAACCAATACATACCATGCCATTTTTGTCCCCAGGAATACGTATGAGGAAACTTGACATTTTTTCCTTCGTTCTTCAAGGCCCACCGGCCTTCAGGGTTGTGGCAGAATCGGCAGTGATCCTCCTAAAAAGTACGTGTACGAAATGAATCATGGATCAAATTAGATCCACCCTATTGTAATTCATAGATCTGAAGAAATCACATACCATTAACGGGGAATAGATGACAGTGGGTCCAATGAGACGGCGGAGAGGAGGAGGAGAGGGGTGTGACCGGGGTGGGGTTGGCAAGGGTGCTGCTCACTCAGAAGGGAAGGGACGGTGTAGTGGGTGGGGAAAGGAAGGTCGCCGGGGCGGTCTAGAGGGGAAGGGATGAAAATTTAAATGTGTCTGACTGCAGTCGACTCCCAAATTCGAGTTAGAGTGAGGGGGAAACTGCCGGGACGAAAAAATCGGCGCCAAAACGAAAACATTGTGCCATCCGAATATATGTGTGAGTTCCACATATTTTGTTCATTGTGGCGGTCGCATTGACCAGGATATTGTAAGTGTGTTGACTGAAGAACATTTGTCAAGTACCACGGTGGCACGTTGGAATTATATATTTATTGATAAATCAGTTGCAAATTCCAATACATGGATTATTTATCATATGAAACCAAAATCGATCCGAATGTTGCTTCGCACGATCTTTCTCTAAAGGCGTTTCTGCCTCCGTTGCTTGACTGGCGACGCGGATTGTTGGTGAGGATCGGCCCACCACCGGCAATGTCGTCTATATGGATGAAGATCGTGTGGGTGTACAAGCGCATTCTCTCTGGCGAGGATCAAAGCGACGCGGATATAGGGTCGTCGGTCATCGGCTGCGGGATCTCTACATGGTACACCTTTGGGACACTGCATGGACCACATGTCCGAGGCCGACAACATCTCTACATCCTCGCCGTCGAGGTTGTTGACGAGAGGGTTTACCGCCTCCGGCTCCGTGGCATGGAAACGGATGTCGTTGAAGATTAGCGTGCATAGATAGCCAAGATCTGACGGGGCGCAGCCATATGCATCATGCCAACGTGAGAAATTGATGGCTGTGTCGCTGCACCTGAAAGTTGTCGAGGTGCGGAAGACGCGTTCGCAGTCGTCGGCTGACTGGAACGGCGGGAAGAAATCGTCGGGTGGCGCACACACGTTGACAAGAACTTGGCTCCGCAGAATGAAGCATTACGTGTCAAGATTGGCCACGACGTTGGCCGGCGAGACTGGAGGCCGTGACTGATGACCCACAAGTATAGGGGGTGTATCATAGTACTTTCGATAAATAAGGGTGTCGAACCCAACGAGGAGCAGAAGGTGTTGACAAGCAGGTTGGATAGAGGATTCACTGTAATAACTAGCAAACAAGTTATTGGTGGTTTTTGATATAGGAGATAAATAAAGTGAGATTAAATAAATAACAGTAAATATAATTGCAGCGAGTGGCCCAATCCTTCCGAGAGCAAAGTACAAGTCGATTGTTCTATTTATGATTACCAAATGTTTTCGGGGACACATGGGAATTTTGTCAAGTGCTTTCGCTTCATACAGTTGATTAATATTTATTATTTTGATAGGTGTTGTGTGGGTGAACCTATGCTAATGCACCGCCCAAGTAGGAATAATACATACTTGTGATTATACTCCTCATAAGCATCCGCAAATACAAGAAAGTAATTAAGATAAATCTAACCACAGCTTTAAAACTATGGGATCCTACACTCCCTCGTGCATCGGTTTCCTAACGGGGGTTTATTTTTCTGTCACTCCGGCAACCCCACAATTAGTAGCCAAATACACAATGCATCCTCATAGGCCCATAAAGGTGAATTATCCTGTAGGCGACGTTCACATGACACCACTAGAAGAATAACACCACAACTTAAATAACAAACCACTAGATATTACCTCAACATAATTCCACTACTAACATCATGACTTCTCTTATGTCCTCAAGAACTAAACGAACTACTCACGAGACATCATATGGATCATAATCAAAGGTGATATAATGATGAATAACAATCTGGTTATAAAGTGCAAACAGCGATAAATATCACAAGCATCAACTACACTAACAAGTAACCCACACCCGGAGAGAGATCTAGTGAAGAAAAACGATATAGAACCCTAATCATTACAGCGGGATGAACGTGGACAATGAGGGTGATGGTGCTGGTGGTGATGATGATGACGATGGCGATCTTGATTATGCCCAAAGCGATGACGGTGACGATGGTGATGATTCCCCAACTCCGGGGTGGAATTTCCCCGGCAGATTTCTCTCTGCCGGAGAGATTTTCTCTCTCTGTTATTTTACGCCCCGAGGCGGCGGCGGAATTTTTTTTTGATGATGTTCTGGGGATTAGGGTTCCCTGGGGGTCAAGTACGCGAAAGGCGCGACCAGTGGTGGACAGGGTGGCCACACCACCTGGCGGTGCGGCCAGGGGTGCGCCACACCATGGTGTGGGCCCCATGTGGCCCCCCTCCGGCTCTCCTCGTGGCTAGCTCCCTCTTCTTGACATCTAAGAGATCCCTGATGCCCCCCTTCTTCTTCTTCTGATCTTCTGAAGTAGGGTATCCTGACGGTGATTTTTTCCATCAGATTTCTGGTTCCGTTGTTTATTCTCCAAAAATTATGAAAAATTTAAAATATGATGAAATAACATAAGTAATGCATCATAACATGAAATATATCGATGAATAACAGAAAATACCAATATAAAGTAGTGATGCAAAATGGATGTATCAACTCCTCCCAAGCTTAGACCTCGCTTGTCCCCAAGCGAAACTGAACTCGGTAAACATGACCACATGTTTATGGAGTGAGGTGTCGATAAATAAAATACGGACAAGAAGCATCACATCCGACAATGCACAAGTCATTTTAGACAACAACTTCCTCTCATATAATTAAACTAGAAACAAGTAGAGGAAAACACAATAAAGGTGCAAAAGGAAATCATAATTGGTGAGGGAAAACTTCGTTCTTGGTCAGAGAATAATTAAGAGTGTACTTAGCTTTGATCAGAGTCTTTATATTAGAGCTTATATTGCAGAGTTTATCATGCTCAATCATAACAGTCTCTTTGCAGTCATTGATAAATTTCAAAGTGGTATTCAATCAGATAAAAGCACTTGCACTAAACAAGGAAGAATAAAGGACATGATGGAGTAAATCAACATATAGATGGATGGATCACACCAACTCAAATGCTTGCTTAAGATAGAAAGGAGTAGGTTTACTGACTCAACATAAAGGTAAAATATAGGCCCTTCGCAGAGGGAAGCATGGATTAACTCATGTGCTAGAGCTTTTTATTTTATAAACAGAGTCATTAAAAATAATTTTGAGAGTGGTGTATGTTTGTGTCAACGAATGACAATCAAAAAATACAATACGTCACAAGCCAACTAGACTTCACAAGAGCGGCTCCCATTGAAGGACGCAACTGGTATAGAAGGTCATCCCTCTTTCTCTTATGTTTACATAATTATGCTTTGACTGATAAATCAGGGGCAAAAATAGTGAAGAGAATTTGTATTATTAAGTTTGGGGATGGGTACCCCGCTGCTAGCTCTTCTATCGTTTGGATAAGCGGATTAAGCCACTAGTCCAAGTGTGCAAAGTACAATCAACAAGTGAGATAAAGATTCTCTATTTGCGTCCTCATGAGCTAAACAGGGGCACAAAACAGGTGTAATTTTGAAGGTTTTAAAGGTAGCACATAAGCAAATTTACTTGGAGTGGTGGTTAAATACCACATATAGGTAGGCATAGTGGACACAAATGGCAAGGTTTTGGGGCTCAAGGTTTGGATGCACGAGAAGCATTCCCTCTCAGTACAGGTTTTTGGCTAGAAAGGCTGGGTAGCAAGCATTAAAGTTGAGGAAAAACAACCAAATATACATATGATAAACCAATCATGGAATCTTCCTAGGAGGTACAAACAATCTTACTTGAGAATACTATGCTTATGAGCTAACAAGAAACAAATATCATGGAATAATATATCTACATGCAACTCCCTCTTTTCAACTTAAGTCTCAGTGTGTTGTTACTACTGACCAATGCTAAGTTTGCCAAAACCAACTACATTAACTTTATGCTCCAATATTGATACCAATACTAACAACAAGATCAACCATATAACAAAAATTGCAAACTAAAATAAAGTGTAGGAAGTAAATGATGAAACTTCTCATTGATATTTCATTACGGCAACTCAAACCAAGGGATACAATGATAACGAACTAAAGAGTGATACTTCCATACTGCAAACCATCCTATATGATATTTTATGTACTCATGATATGACTCTACTAAAAGGTAAAAACATGAAATATAAAGGTGTGATACCGCGACACACTCCCAAGCTTGGAACAAGCCAAGGGGATGCCAACACAAATGAAGAATTAGTTCTTTGGTGGTGGTGGTGAATCCTTCTCAATAAGCTTATCAATTGATTTCTTCAAATTTTCAATTGCGAACATAAGCATACACATCATCTCTGTATTGTGATCAATACGGTTCACGTGCTTGTCAGACGGCGAATCCCATCCATAAGGAACCCCCCACACTTCCTTAGATCGAGAGCTTTCTTCATCTGCACGGCTAGAATGATACGTATCCCAGTAAAAAGGCAACTTTGCCTCGGGTACCATTTTAGATTGATATTCATGAATCAAGGTATGGGAGGGGTTTTTGATACTTGGAAGTGGTATCCCTAGGGCTAGGCAGTGACGTGGGAACTTCCCTCCAGTGCTCAGCTGTACTCCCTGCTTGAACTTGAAGGGTTTTGCTACTACTCCAATGCTTGCGATGGTAGCGCATTGTCGCACGCGCGAGTTGTCGTGGGATAATCACGGCAGATGTTACCGGGGGTAACTGATCTTGGGGCAAGACGACGTAGGCGTTTGGGAGAGGGTTTAGCTCAGAGGAAAACATGATGGTACTCGATCTGGTAGCCGGCAATCAAGTCGCCGAGTCTCCGATCTCGATATATTAACTCAACTCTTGTGTTACACTGGATGCTCGATATCAAGCGATATTGCTAGAACTCTTGGATCTTCTCTTAACCTAACTTAGGGTCCGGTTTATAAATCACCCGAACGCCCTGGCTTGCCCTCCAAGGCGCACCCTGAATCCTACCCGGACACTGCGTATAAAACCCTAACTTTCCTTACCGTAACCCACAATCCGGGTTACGAGGCCTACAATCCTGGGCCTTCTAGAAGTTCTTTTATCCTCAGCCGGATCTTGCGCAGCGTCCTTTGGGCCGAATTACACCTTGGAGTTGGCCTATCGGGTTATCATCCCTCCATCAGTAGTCCCCAGAATAGCTTGGGCTTCACAGGATCCTCTTTGAAGCGCATGCTATTCCCTGCAAAATTATCAAACTTACAAGTTCAATGGAGGCCGGGTTATATTGCTTTGATAAACAGCTAGGCCTAACACCACGGCGGCCATATAGTAACCCGCCTTTTTCCAAATCCCTTGCCTAACTTTCCGGCCAGCACCTTGACAAAAATGTCAAAGATCCGGCTTGCTTTACTCGATAATTGACCCTGATGTTGCGGAGAAGATCTCCTTCTCATTTTTGTCCAGATATCCCGGCTAGCACTGAAAGCATATCTCACAAAATCCGCGCGAACAACCGCTATCCCAAAATTTCCGGCTTCCACCCGTTGGAATAAGTTTATCCGCCCGCACCTTATAAATAGATGCCCAGAAGATAACCTAGACCTCAACGTTTCATTCCAACTCCTTCTCCTTTCTCACTTCTCGAGCCCGCGCAACACCGCCACAGGAATCCCGAGCTCACCACCGGAGCAAACCGCCGCCGGCTACATTCGTCCTCGAACCACTCCGTGCCGCCGCCGCGCCTTCATCCTGCCCATCGGAGGTTGCAAAGGGGCATTCAGATCACGCCGTCTGCCGCCGCCGCGCTAGACTCCAATTCCTTCCACTAAGTTCCTCGTATCCATTAATTCAGTCTTGCAATTTTTCGATTTACTCTAGATTGGATCTAGATCGATCCGCGGGCCGCTTTTCTTGTGGCGCCGGATTTAGACTACTTAGATGCTTGCTATCTCGTCCAATAGCCTGATTGATGATCACACACCAACCTCCTACCATTATTAATCATCAATCTCTTCGTAGAACCGTCCGGAAGTTTTCCAATCTAGATCCATTTCATCCCAATTTTCCGCGCATGTCATTGACACCCGGAAAATCCTTCTCTTCCGGTTCTTTTGCTTGCAGTAGATACATGGGCAATCATCCGTCTTCCTCAAACACCTTTCAATACGTAAGTAACCAATGGCTTCCATAATTACACTTGATACCCGGATAATTCTTGTAATCTTCGCTCTGCGGCATGATATCCGAATAATGCTTAGTTTTCATATCTTCCTGATACTCCGTGAATATACCCGAGTAACCCGGTATTTCCGAGTCTCACTTCATGTATCTTTTTTCCTTGTGTTTTGCAGGTTGATCCCATGGCTCCCAAAAGGCAAGGGAAACAGCCGGCCCAGGCGAAGACAACCCAATCCATATCCGCCAATTGGGGGCGATCCACAGTCACAAAGGCCAAGCTGGAAGAGCTGGCCGAGTTGGGGGTTCTCCCCTCTCAGAAGGACATTCATTGGAGGGCGCCGGGTGACGAGACCCGGCCCACACCTGCCGAGGATGAGGTAATTTGTTTTATAGAGCACGTGACCCGGGGATTCCGTCCTCCGGGTCACCCTTTCTTTCGTGAGGTCCTGAGCCATTATGGCCTCAGGATATTTGACATAGGGCCTAACTCTATGTTGAATATTACTCACTTCATTGTTTTGTCCGAGTCATACTTGTGCACTCCGCCAAGTTTGGCCCTCTTCATCAAACTTTTCCAGCGCAAGCCGTGCCGCGAAAGCGGTGACGGGGCACTTCTCACTTGCGGCGGGGTATCCATCCAACGCCGCAAGAACTCACCAATGCCAACCCTTAATCTGAATTCCCATGTTAAACACTGGCAATTATCCTTCTTTTACTGCCACGACACTTCCCCACCCGGTGAAAAGAAACTGTCGAGTTATTCGGAGGGTCTCCTCGACATTTCTGAAAAGTTCAATGCTTTCGCCCCTGACTCGGACAGGGAAGCAATCCTGCCTTTACTAGCTAGAATAGCCATCCTCTCCGCCCAAGGTCTTCTTGGGCTCAATTTAGTGAAAACTTGGGTTGATTTCCGGATCCAACCCAATTCTATCCGCACCAAATTGATGTCCGAGTACTCGGGGCACGCCACGGACGCGCTCCGATATTCTACCAAGAGCTTTGCAGCCGGCGACACCAACAAAACCATCAAAGGTTTCCTGACGGAAAAACTGGAAGTCATAAAGAACATCGCCGGGTTACCTCCATTTACTCGGGAAAATCCGGCTCCAGCGGTAAGACCCGATACTCATAAGCTTATTTCCACACTTTGACTAGATACTGCTTTTAATTCTTACTTTCATCTTTTTGTCTCAGGCTGATGACCCTTTCTGGAAAGTTGAAACCTCCCCCCCCCTCCAGAGACCCGGAAGAGGAAGACGAGCCGGCCAATAATGATGAAGGTTCTTATCCGGATCTTGTATCATCTTTACTTGTATCATTTTCCTCCCATTTTAACTTTTTCCATCAATACATACTCGGCTCGCAGGGCTGGAGGACGAAGAAGAGAAGGATGAGGACGACCCGGAGGCCACCGAATCTGATCAGGAAGTAACAGTCGGGGCCAAGAGGAAAGCCAGAGGAGTGGTTTCCAAGGTTCCTTTCTCTTCTATATCCTCTGAACCTTACTCCTTCGATATCATGCGTAGACTTAACCAACAGTTGTCACACTCGTCATACTTGAAGGATCCTCTCCCGGCCAAACGTAGGGTGACCCGGAGTTCTCCGGGTGAGGATCCCCTTAATCCCGGTATCACCACCTCACCAGTCCACCGGGTCGGTACTCCTCCACCTCAATCCTCCAAATCCCCTCAGCGTCACCCATCTCCCAACCATCCACGTGCTGGGCAATTCCGGGTTCCGCTATCGGTCCCTTTGTCGACTTCATCTGCTTCCAGCAGCGAGCTCCCACCGGATTACGCTGTAAATACCGGGTAGGTCTTTTCTATTTGACATCCTTTCATACCTGAAAACTTTCAATCACTGTTGCTAACTACCTCTCTCCCTCTTCTTTAGCGCTCAAGTCACAGTTAGTGACCCGGAGAACATGGAAACAGATAACCAGAAGACGGAGGAACCAGCTGATAATGCGGACGCCGCGGCTGGTGATGAGGCTAAAGACGCCCAAGAACAAGATCCTTTTAATGACCCGGCCCGACAATAAGCCGGGTCTCCAAAATCGTCTGAAGACGTGGATGAAGAGATTGAGATCCAAGAGACGAGGACGGGTTCCCCAAACCCGGAGAACCAGACGGTCCGGGTCTCGACCCCAAAATCAGGAAAAACTCTTCATCCAGAGGCTCAAGCTGCTGGTTCTTCTGGCACCAAGCCTGAAGACATGGCATTCCCCCAGATGCTTGTGCCCTTCACACCTGAAGGGCCAAGGAAGAGAATATCCTGGAAGCTTTGATAGCAAAACATGAGGTAAATCCGAATAACATTGCTTGTATCGTTATCTAGTCCCCAAGTTCCGGGTGAATTTCTTGATAATTTGCCTGGAACTTCACAGTATTTCCGACTAATTTATCCCTGTATCTCCACTCAGGACTTCGTGACCCAGTCTGAGAAAAAATTGGCTAAGGCCACCAAGCGTATTGAAAAGGAGGTGGCTCTGCGTGAGGAGGCCGAGGCTGAGGCCAGGAGGAGTGGGAAGATCATGAGAAAGTATAGGAGGAGGGCTCATGCAGCCGAAGATAGTCTAGTGAACCTTCCTGTCCAGATTGCTGATACGTATCGCGCTTTGCTCGGTATGATTCTTAGCATAATATTCATAACCCGGGTCATTCGTCTGACACAAAGCCGGGTTTCCTTACTCGTGTTTTCATTTCTTTCTGCAGGTCCGGATGAAGTAATGCCGGAAGAAGATGATATTGCCAAGCTGAAGACCATCAAGAGCGTTATCCGGCAACTATGTGCCGGAACCAAATGGATCCTCGAAGAACTACGTTGGCCGGGTGTTGGGCACATCAATCTGAAGAGGATGCTGGACGCTTGCTCTACCATTCCCGAGTGGATTTGGCATTGGAAGCGTTCGTCTTGCCGGGTTGGGGTAACCCGGGGGCTAGCCCTGGCAAAAGCTTACTTTCCTAAGCTAGAGCTGGCCAAGCTGGTGGTCGGGTTTCCGGAATTCAACCGAGATGGGTCCAAATTTTCCCCGAAGGATTTCAAGGCCATCCAGAAAGAAGTCCGTTACTCGGCAAGCGTGATTGCTGACAGCTTGGAGCTCAACTCCATTGTCCCTTCCTATGGCGCTGATGGTGAAGCGATTAAGTCGGATCTTCCCAAGCCATATGATATGCTAGCCCGATGGAAGGAGGCAGCCGCCAAGTCGAGGGAGGAAGCTGCAAAAAAGAAGGCTGAAGCCGACTCTGCGCCTGCTACTTCCACACCAGTCGTCCCTCCTCCTGCGCGAGCCGGCAATGCTGCTGATCCGGGTGCTGCTGCCACCAATATTAATAGCAAGGGCAAGGAGAAGATGGACGCTGCAGCCCAGAATACCGAGTGATACCTGCTACCTGATGCTGTGCCATATGCGTCAGTCGGTCAATAGGCCGCTTAAACAATTATTTCTTGATGATGCGCCTGTGAACCATTGCTGCTGGTACCAAAATTTGTAATGCACTTTAAGTTCTTGATACGCCTTGTGCCTCTTCTGAATGTTGGGATGATTTTATATTTATCCACTTTTGAGCCCACTCGTTCTTGATATCCGACTTTCTTTATGGTTCCTTTTGTGAGACTCGGTTTCCGAGTTTCATGGATTTTGACAAGCGGACTTTTTCTCTAAGTCCCCAAGTCCCCAAGACTCGGATGTTTGGGTTTTTTGAGCTTTAGCAACTGAACAACTTTTCTTTTTCGAAATCCCCGGCCCCCAAGACCAAAAATGCCGAGCCTGGGATGTGTAGTCTTTCCAATAGGACAAGTTGTTTGCTGCTAATTCCCAGACCCAGAGCCGTTTCACATAGGTATTGAAGTTATGCTTGATAAACATTGAGTTTCCGGCTGTTAGCCCTGTACTCTGCATAACTTGTGGTTTAGATGACCCTTTTGACTATCTTGTACTATAAGCCGGCTTTCGCGTGGATATCATGTTGTTACATCTATACGAAAACAGGGTCAGGCAAGTCCCATTGGGCTTCATGGCTGGTTGTAATCATAAGCGAGCAAATCATGCCACTTTAGTGCGAGTCACATCGAGCTTAAGTAAGAAAAGTCAAGAAAAGTTGGCTACTTTGTCCGGTTATAAGATTGCAGCCGTGCTCGTTTGCGAGCAATCGGCCCTTATAACTCATAGGCATCAAGGCCGGGTCATTGAGTTTGTAACTGTGCTATTCAAGCAATCAGCCCCCAAGACCTAGATATACGCAACATACGGAGAGTGAAGAACGTAAGAATAACCACCTCTTTACTTGATATGCGAAAGTTAGGTCAGCAAGCCGCCTCATTAAAAACCCATCCAGTCCCCAAGGGTGCCCTGGATAGGAAAAGAGTGCGTCTGAAAACCTGCTGCCTGTTACATCGTGCAACTCCACTTGCCAATATAGTCTATACTAAGTATAGTAGGGACGTAGCTGAGCCACGTTCCATGGTCTGTCTCTTTCCTGCATAGACGAAGTGGTATGAGCGGTGTCATTAACTGTAGCCGACTCTTCCCTTGCATCTATCAAGTAATACGATCCGTTGTGCAGATTCCGGCTTATGATAAACGGCCCTTCCCATGGTGGTGATAACTTGTGTTTCCCTTCGTTTGACTGTACCAGACGCAAGACCAAGTCTCCTTCCTGGAAGACCCGAGTTTTCACGCGCCGGCTATGATACCTCCGTAAATCTTGCTGATATATGGCTGATCTTTCCAGGGCTTGTTCCCTTTGTTCTTCTAACATATCTACGGCATCCTGCCGGGTCTTCTCGTTCTCTACCTCGACGTAAGCTGATACTCGAGGTGAATCATGAATAATATCACTCGGCAGCACCGCTTCCGCACCATAAACCATGAAGAATGGTGTCATCTGAGTAGATCTGTTAGGTGTAGTGTTGATACCCCAAACCACGGAAGGTAGTTCTTCGACCCATGAACCCGCAGCCCTAATGCAAGGGACTCGCAGTCGTGGTTTTAGTCCACGAAGTAACTCTTGGTTTGCCCTCTCCACTTGCCCATTGGCCTGCGGATGAGCCACTGATGCTACGTCAAGCCGGATTCCGTTGTTGCCACAAAACTTCTCCATCGCACCAAGGGACATGTTGGTTCCATTATCGGTAATTATGCTGTGGGGATACCCGAACCGATAGATAATTCTTTTCAGGAATTTGACCGCTGTAACTGCTTCACAATTGGTGACTGGCATAACCTCAACCCATTTGGTAAACTTATCAATGGCCACCAAAAGATGTGTCTTCTTGCAAGGTGACATGTGAAAGGGACCAACCATGTCCATACCCCAAACAGTGAACGGCCAAGTTAATGGAATAGTCCTCAATTCCATAGCCGGCACGTGGGTTTGGCGAGCGTACCTTTGACATCCGTCACACCTTGCCACTAAGCGCTCCGCATCTGCTAGAGCCGTGAGCCAGAAAAATCCGTGTCGATAAGCTTTGGCCACAAGGGATCTTGTGGATGCATGATGCCCACAATCACCTTCATGGATTTCCTTAAGAATCTGTCGGCCTTCTTCTGGTGCTACACAGCGCAAAAAGACTCCTGCTGCACTTCTCTTGTATAACTCCCCATTGATGATAGAATATCCCTTTGCTCGCCTCGAAATTTGCCTTGCTAACACCTCCTGCTGTGGTAACTCGCCTCGTGATAGGTAGGCCAAAAACGGTTCTGTCCACTCGGGAACAGCGCGTACAGTGGCCACGAGCTCCAAATCCGGGTCTTGATTTGCCAGTTCTTCCTCAGACTCGGTTTTAACTGATGGTCGCCATAATTCATCCAGGAAGACGTTAGGTGGAACCGGCTCTCTGCGCGAGCCGAGTCTAGCGAGGGCGTCTGCTGCCTCATTCTTTCTTCTGTCTATGTGTTCCACCTCATACCCGGAGAAACATCCTGCAACCCTATCAACCTCTCTGCGGTATGCTGCCATAGTTGCATCCTTTCTATCCCAAGTTCCTGATACCTGCTGTACTACAAGGTCCGAATCTCCAAAGCACCGTATCCTTTTAATGTTCATCTCCTTGGCTACCTTTAAGCCGTGTAATAGGGCCTCATACTCGGCCACGTTGTTGGAACAATCAAAGTGAATCTGTAGCACGTAACTCAATTTGTCTCCTTTGGGTGATGTTAGCACTACTCCAGCTCCTGATCCCTCATATTGCTTGGATCCATCGAAGTGCATGATCCAAGATTCAGAGTTTGGAGCAAAGGTGGTCATGCCTGTGTGTGTCCAGTCATTAACGAAATCGACCAAAGCCTGAGATTTAATTGCTGACCTGGGCTCGTAGTTGATGTGATAATCCCCCATCTCTATCGCCCATTTGGCTATTCTTCCTGTCGCATCCGAGTTTCTAATGATATCCGACATTGGTATCGAACTTACCACTGTTATGGGGTGTTCCTGGAAATACGGCTTCAGTTTCCGGCTGGCCATAAAGACCCCAAAAACCAGCTTTTGCCAATGCGGATAGCGTTGCTTTGCCTCTGATAATACCTCGCTGACGTAATAAACCGGTCTCTGGACCGGGTAACCTTTCCCATCCTCTTTACGCTCCACGACCACTACTGCACTAACGGCTCGGGGGCCCGCTGCTACGTACAGCAGCATGGGCTCTTTAGGACCCGGGGCTGCTAGAACTGGTGCTTCAGATAACTGCTTCTTTAGTGCCTCGAACGCCTCTTCCGCCTCTTGACCCCACACGAATTTATCGGATTTCCTCAAGAGCCGGTACAAGGGTATTGCTTTTTCTCCGAGTCTGGATATAAATCGGCTCAAGGATGCTACGCAGCCCGTGAGCTTTTGAACATGCTTCAAATTTCCGGCTTTTTCAGACTCTGGATAGCTTTTATTTTATCTGGGTTTGCCTCAATTCCTCTCTCGGAAACGATAAAGCCGAGTAATTTCCCAGCTGGAACTCCAAATACACACTTCGTCGGGTTAAGCTTCATCTGATACCTCCTCAAGTTCTTGAACGTCTCCTTCAGATCGTCGATAAATGTCTCTGCCTTCCTGGTCTTGATAACCACATCATCCACGTAAGCATGGACGTTGCGTCCAATTTGATCCTCAAAGCACTTCTGTATACACCGTTGATAAGTTGCGCCAGCGTTCTTCAATCCAAACGTCATGGTTTTGTAACAAAAAGCCCCAAAAGGGGTTATAAATGATGTTTTCTCCCAATCCTCCCTCTTGAGCTTAATCTGATGATACCCGGAATATGCGTCCAGAAAACATAATAGGTCACTTCCAGCTCATGCGTCTATGATCTGATCTATCCTTGGTAGTGCAAACGGATCCTTTGGGCAATGCTTGTTGAGACTCGTAAAATCAATGCACATCCTCCACTCATTGGTCTTTTTCATCACAAGAACCGGATTTGCTAACCAATCCGGGTGAAATACTTCCATGATGAAGCCGGCTGTCAACAGCCGCGCGATTTCTTCTCCTATAGACTTTCTTCTTTCCTCATTCATCTTCCTCAGGCCCTGCTTCACAGGCCTGGACTTAGGGTCTACGTGCAAACTGTGTTCTGCCAATTCAGTAGGGATACCCGGCATATCGCTAGGCGTCCAGGCGAATACGTCCGCATTAGAACGAATAAACTCCACAAGTGCTTTCTCCTGCTCGCTGTCCAAGTTAGACCCTATAGTAAATTGCTTAGAGGGATCACCTTCAACAAAAGCTATCATCTTGGTATCCTGTGCTGCCTTGAATTTTGCTCTCTCGTCTTCAGTATTCGGCCTTTTCAATGTTGTTCTGTCATCCGGGTCTACTTGAGACCGGTAATACTTGAGTTCCTCTTTTCTGCAAGCCTGCTCGGCCATTACCGAATCTCCTTCATCGTACTCAGCTGCTATATCCCGGCTTCCATGTATGGTGATGGTTTGTTTAGGACCCGGGATTTTTAGCTGCAAATATACATAACACGGCCTAGCCATGAATTTAGCATAAGCCGGCCTTCCGAACAGCGCGTGATAAGGACTGCGCAATTTGACCACCTCGAAAGTGAGCCACTCGACTCGATAATTATCCTTCGATTCTCCAAAAGCTACCTCCAATGCGAATTTTCCCTCGGGGCATGCTGAGTGACCCGGCAATATCCCATGAAAAATTGTTGAGCTTTTCTGTAGCTGAGATTCCTTGAGATCCATGCGTAAAAAAGTTTCCCAATATAAGATATTGATACTACTTCCACCGTCCATCAGGACCTTCTTCAACTCATAACCATTGACCCGCGGTGCGACTACCAATGCCAAGACTCCCGGGTGTTCTACCTTTTCCGGGTGATCTCTTCTGCTCCATGTTACATCTTGTTCTGACCACCTCAGGTATCTTGGAACAGCCGAGGAGACCGAGTTTACCGCTTGCTTCAGTATCTTTTTGTCCCTATTAGAAGTCCCTGTAGTATGCACATGATATTATCCTTTTAAACCAGATGTACGTACCATACCGATGAAGATGCTGATCTGGCCGATTGTCACAATAGATCCGGATTCGAGGTGATCCGACTCTGATCCCCAGCCGGAATCGTCCACCATCTTCTCTCCTTCGTGGTCGATGTAGATCTCGCCGATGACTAGATTCTCCATGTTCTTCCGAGCTTCTCCCGTGATGTAAACACCTTTGGACGCAGGCCCCACGGTGGGTGCCAACTGTCGTGGGATAATCACGGCAGATGTTACCGGGGGTAACTGATCTTGGGGCAAGACGACGCAGGCGTTTGGGAGAGGGTTTAGCTCAGAGGAAAACATGATGGTACTCGATCTGGTAGCCGGCAATCAAGTCGCCGAGTCTCCGATCTCGATATATTAACTCAACTCTCGTGTTACACTGGATGCTCGATATGAAGCGATATTGCTAGAACTCTTGGATCTTCTCTTAACCTAACTTAGGGGCCGGTTTATAAAGCACCCGAACCCCCTGGCTTGCCCTCCAAGGCGCACCCTGAATCCTACCCGGACACTGCGTATAAAACCCTAACTTTCCTTACCGTAACCCACAATCCGGGTTACGAGGCCTACAATCCTGGGCCTTCTAGAAGTTCTTTTATCCTCAGCCGGATCTTGCGCAGCGTCCTTTGGGCCGAATTACACCTTGGAGTTGGCCTACCGGGTTATCATCCCTCCATCACGAGTCTTCTTCTACATCTCCTTCAGTTCAACTATCGATATCGTCCTCCAGCTTAGGATCGTGGAGATAATCTTCCTTTGGCCCCTTCCCCTTGTTGTTGTTGGCGGAGACCATGGTGCTTCTAAAACCGAAAACAGATCCTGGCACAAACAGGTCGAAACAGAAACACGACGAGAAAACGATATACGGACCTCGGGGGGTCCGGTGGGTTAAATAGCAGAAACATACGTAATGAAAGGAAGGTGCAGTGCGAAAACGAGTCGAAGAGGGGCTCTGGGGCGCCCACACCATAGGGTGGCGCGGCCATGGGTGGGCGCGCGCCACGAGGTAGTGTGGTGCCCTCGGGCACCATCTCCTACCTTTCATCGGCTCGATATTTTTTATATTTTCCATATATGAATAATTTATAACTTGGAAAGTAAACCGCAAACTTTTTCTTAACATAACTGTTACCTGTTCGAAAACGGACTCTGCAGATTCTGGAATCTTCCCTCTAATAAACTTCTCCGGAGTCAATACTTGAATATTCATCATAAGAATCAACGAAAATATTATGTTTAAGTCTTTGCCCATTTACCACTTGTGTAGTGTTATCTTTTCGGGAAGCAATTTTGATTGCACCCGAACGATACACTTCTTCACTAACATAATGTCCTTCTCATCTCGAGAGTAATTTTCCTGCAAAAAATCTGAGACGAGACCTATATAATAGAACTTTCTCATCAACATGAAACTCTCTTTTAAGAATTCTTCTATCATGCCATTGTTTCACATCTCCATTCATCTAGATAACTTAAATTAAGCATTCTTTTCTTACCAGCAAGTTTAAAATATTTATTAAGTTCTTTCACTGCCCAATAAGCTTTGTGTTCTAATTCTAAAGGCAAGTGACAAGCTTTTCCGTAAATCATTTTATAAGGAGACATACCCATAGGATTTTTATAAGCCTATAAAGTATCAGTCAACTTATCAGACCAATTTTTCCTAGATTTATTAACAGTCTTTTGCAAGATAGATTTAATTTCTCTATTTGATAATTCTACTTGCCCACTGGCTCGAGGATGATAAGCTTAGGAAATTCTATGATTAGCATCATATTTAGCAAGGGTTTTTCGAAAACCACCATGAATAAAGTGAGAACCTCCATCAGTCATAAGTTATCTAGGCACACCAAACATAGGGAAAATAACATCTTTAGGCATTTTTAAAGAGGTATCACCATCAGCACCTTTTGTAGGTATAGCTTCTACGCATTTAGTAACATAATCAATAGCAACAAGAATGTGAGTGTAACCATTCAAAGGAGGAAACACACTCATAAAGTCAAATCCCCAACAGTCAAAAGGTTCAATAAAAAGAGAATAACTCATAGGAATTTCATTACGTCTAGAAATATTACTAACTCTTTGACATTCATCATAAGATAAAACAAATTTATGTGCATCTTTAAAGAGAGTAGGCCAATAGAAACCTGATTGTAGAACCTTCTGTGCGGTTCTATCTCCAGCATGATGTCCTCCATAAGCACTACCATGGAACTTTCTCAGCATTTCACGTTGTTCATGATATGGAACACATCTTCGCATAATACCATCTAGTCCTTCTTTATATAAGTGTGGGTCATCCCAAAAATAATGCCTCAAATCATAAAAGAATTTCCTTCTTTATGGAGCTGTAAATGATGGAGGCAAATACTTGGAAACAATAAAGTTAGCATAATCTGCATACCATGGACTATCTAGGGAGTTTATCTTTGTTACATCCAACTGTTCATTTGGAAAACTATCATTAACAGGAATAGGTTCATAAACAATGTTTTCCAATCTAGACAAGTTATTAGAAACAAGATTTTTATCACCCTCTCTATCCAAAATACAAAAATCAAACTCTTGTAAAAGCAATTCCCATCTAATAAGCCTACGCTCCACCACCAAAACCCACCTCCTCTCCAACCATTCTCTCCGGCAACGTTGGTTGTCCCCCCTATACGTGCATGGCCCCTACAATCCCACCAACGTGGTGTTGGAAGATCACATATTCAACCTCCAAAGATGTGGATCGGGATCGGTTTAAGTCCTATGATGGATCCATCCATCTGTGGACTCATGCTCTATGGATTGTTCTGAAGGATGCCAAAGGTAGATCCCTAGTGGGTCGCAAACTTGGACGTGATGAGTCCATTTGTATTGGATCTAAGGTAATTTTTCACTCTCATATTGCGATGATCTGTTCTTGTCTCGAGTCACCTTTGGATGCCTCCTCGGAGGATTTTGTGCAATTAGGCACGGTGGATTTTTCCACACGAGACAGGTCGAGTTCATCTGCTACATCACATGATGAGTCACCTGCGGAGGGTTTTAGTTCTTCAGTGCATGCTGCAATTAATTTGGGCTTGGACTTCTCCTCGTGCATTAATTTTTCCCGTGGTATTGCAAGATCTTTCCTCGGAACTGTGCACCCGATAGATAATTCGCCTCACTTCACTTTGGTCGTTTCTGTTGGTCGGGCCAATTTTCGCATTAATTAGGAAAACGTCTCGATTGCATTAGAAGCTGCTATTGGAGGTTATTGTGGACAATTAATGGTATCCTTGTTGAACGGTAGAACCTTCTCCTTTAATGTGTCTAGTAAAAGGGTTGGTTTTCGTATTTTCAATCTGATGAAATTTTCATGCAAGCAATTTGAGTGCTTCTTTGATCTTTGGGGACGTGGAGGTCCAAATTGGAAGAAGGAGTTCTTTGATTGGCAACGTGACTGTAATAAGCAGTGGATATTGGTTAGTCTATCGAAGAAAAGAGTTCAAGCAGGGGTTTCAGCTTTAAAATTGGCTCCTATCAAGTCATGTTTAAAATCTAGGAGCCATACTGCTAGGAGATTGGTTTTTGCTGATGATATAAGTTACGAGGCTTGCAAATGGTATAATACGGAAAAAATCTCTTTTGGTTCCTTTACAACTACAATATCATCATCTACTGTCTCAAGCTCTACAACTGAATTGGAGTCTGGCTCTAATTCTTCTTCTGATGCTTTCAATTTTTGGGAGTGTTCTCGTTGCCTTCGGATGGGACACAAGGTTATTGATTGCACTAATGAGATTAGGTGCAAACAGTGTTTCCATTACGGACACAAAGCCAAATCGTGTCTGACACATCAAGCCAGAAAAGGGAAACGGTGGATTCCTAAATCAAGTCTTCCTCTTACAAACAAAACCCTGGTTGTTTCGCCTCCCTTACACACAATAAACTCGGAGGCATCAGCTGCTGCTACGCGTACCCAGGTCTCCTCCACCTCAAAAAATACCTGTTCTGCAGAAGAGCCTAATCCTTCCATGGCGGCGTTTGAGCTCGACCCACAGCCTTGGGTCACATGGGGGCATGCGGTCATCGATGGGGGTCCAACTCGGCTCCCTCGGACTTTCTATTTTGCGTGTGAAGATCCTCCTCTACAGCACAAAGAGTGGTGTGTTGCGGAAGTGATGCCGAGGCCACCATAGCATGCAGAGGCGTTTTGGCGTGAGAGGGTAAGAGATTTTCTTGTTGGTCCACAGATGCATCGAGAAGTGGTGGATTATCAATCTTTCTTGTTTGGAGTAGGCATGTTCAGGATGAGAAGTGCTACTGCTCGTCAGGCTCTGGTTTAGCATGCCCCCTTCATGCTCCAGCCCAATGTGTTTGTTAGATTCTTTAATCATAATGAGAGGCCAAATTTTCACTCTGCTATGGGTGCTAGACGTGGTTGGCTGATGCTTCTTGGTGTTCCCCCTGACTATCGCAATGAGGCTGAGCTCTCCAAGGCTGTTTCCACTTTTGGGGATTTTCACCACTGGAACAATCAGGATCCTTTTTTTCTCGTGCTCTGATTTATGCCACTTTCCCATCCACTGCATTGGTTCCTCGTGATGTGGTTTTTGGAAAGTTTGCAAATTTGGGGGGGGGGATAGAAGATCTTGGACTGTACCGGTGTACATTCTCTCTGCAGAATTTGCTAATGCACTTCCAGCTGATGAGGACCCAATGCCACCTGATGGGAATCCACACCCATTGCCTGGAAATTTAATTATGAATAATCACATGTGGGTGCTGACACAGTACCCTGAATTGGGTTGGAATGAGATCCCACAGGATCATGGCAATGATCATCAGAATGCTGAGGATATTCAGTTTCATAATTTCTTTAATGCCAACATCCTAGATGATGCACAAGAACAGGACAATGACATGGTTCAGGAGGAGGAACATGGCTCTAGTGTTTAAGATCCCTCTACTGGATCAGATTATAGTCAGGATCAGGCATTGGGCAACCCATAGTTTGGACAGGATATTATGCAAGTTGGCATGGCCCTCACAGTTTTGGACATGTTCTACCACCTGACATGATGTGGAAGAAAACAATGGATTCTTTCCTGTCAATGATTTTCTCTAAAGATCCTCCATTGGCCATGCAAATGCCTAATATAGCTCCTTTTGTGTTCTTAAAGAGGGATTGGTCCTTGGCATTTGATAACTACAAATACCCTGCTTTGGGCAGTACAGTTTGTGAGCATAGGCACTTGATCCCAAAAAGAAGGCATGTGGCTCGTGCTCTTTTCCCTCTTGATAGCCCTGCTGCAGCTATAGAACAAACTGAGCTTATCTTTGCTGCTACTCCTAACACTACCAAAAAGGGTGGGAGGAAGAAAAACATATATTTGGTGCAGCAGATTGAGAAGAGGTTCACTAGGAGTTCTCTCAAGAATAATGGTTTCAAGACAGAACGTGTAATCACTCCTACATCTGGTTAGAGGAAGAGGCCTAGGGCAAAATTGCTGGTGGGAAATTTAGAGGTTGTGCAGGATGAGGAGAAACATGACACTGGTGAGGATAACATGCACAATGAGGTGATCCCACCACACCTATTCAGGTCCTTCAAAGAGTGGGCAGGCAGCTAGGAATTGATATTAATAAACTCTCTGTGGATGTGCTTGAGGCAGATCCTAAGGATGATTCCTCTTCTAGCCATGATAATTGAGTCTGCCTTCTGCTATGTAAAGAAGCTGGAGTCTTCTAGTTTCTTATTTGGAGTGCCTTGTCTACTTATTTTCTGGTAGCTTTTGTTTCACAATCCAATGCTTATATTTTCTGTGGCACTTTGTGTTGTACACAGAGTGTATCTGAACATCCTCACTTTTGTTATTAATGTATAAACTAAGTTTGAGGAAGTGGTGTGTGCTCTGTTGGAATGTGTGTGGCCTAAATTCTGATATCAGACAAACAGAAGTGCGTGGAAAAATTGAGGAAAGTGAATGTTCTATTATTTGCTTACAAGAAACTAAATGTGAAAATATTGACTGGAAACTTTTGAAGAATCGCAGAATGCAAGTTGTCGATCGAAGACAAGACTACTGATTTTGCCAGAAGCGAAGCGATCTTCCGGGCCGGAAAGGAGGCTGCTCCACTCATCCCTCCGCCAGCCCAACCTAAGTTTCTATCGGACTGAGCTATTCTTCAATCCAGTGCCCTAATCCTTTCGAACTTGGGTCCATAAAATAGTGCTATTGTACAACCTGGGGAAGTCAAAGCACATTCTAAGTGGGCCAATTTATTAGAAAATTCTGTCCTAAGAGATTTGATCATTTTGCTTTTGCTCCTTCTTGTGGTGCATCTGGTGGAATTCTTACTATTTGGAACTCATCAATTTTTGAGGGGCTTTTGCTTGATATTCATTCTTACGATGTATCAATTAATTTCACTTCTAAGCATAATAATGCTTCCTGGACCCTTGTGTCTGTCTATGGACCTTGTCATGGGATTCTAAGGGATAATTTTGTGGCCTGGCTCTATAATCTGAATATCCCTAGTAATGATAATTGGTTAATACTAGGGGATTTCAATTTTATTAGATTAGACAGTAACAGGAATAAGCCTGGTGGTGATGTAAATGATATGTTCTTATTCAATGATATAATTGGGCATCATGGTTGGGAGGAATTACCACTTAAAGGGAGAGCCTATACCTGGTCCAATATGCAACATGCACCTCTGCTGGAGCAGCTGGACTGGTTTTTTACTAGTGCCAATTAGATCACTGATTATCCAAATTCCACGGTTACTCCTTTGGCTAATACTGGTTCTGATCACATACCATGTGTTGTTAATATTGATACACATATTCCCAAAGCTAAATTATTTAGATTTGAGAATTTTTGGGTTAATATGCCTGGTTTTGTGGACTGTGTGGCTGGAAGTTGGGCTCAAGACTCTAAAAAATCTCACTCTTCTGCTGTTATGGTGGATAAATTGAAATTACTGAGACATCATATTAAAAGATGGCATACTTCACTTTCAAAGTTGAAATTGATGATCCAACAGTGTAACAAGGTAATTTTGATTCTGGACACTCTAGAGGAGCATAGGCCTGTTACTAGAGCTGAGTTTAATTTTAGGAAAATGTCAAAAATCATCATGATGAGCTTTTGTTGGCTGAATGCAATTACTGGAAGAAAAGGTGTACTATTCGTTGGATTAAACAGGGGGGACAATACTAAATTCTTCTATGCCATGGCCACTTCTATATTTAGAAGGATTTCTATTTCTTCTCTTAAATCTGCTGATGGGAGATTGATTACTGATCATCATGAAATGGCTGGTTTGCTTTGGTCTAGTTATAGAGACAGGATGGACATATCTGATGGGATTGATATGCAATTTGATCTTAATTGTATCATGGATAAGGTGGATGGTTTGGATGAGCTCACCTCTCCTTTTTCTTTACCTGAGCAAGATGATGTCATTAAATTTATGCCTGTTGATAGAGGACCTGGTCCAGATGTTTTTAATGGCTTATTCCTCAAAAAATGTTGGCCCATTGTCAAATATGATTTTCTATAAGCTGGCTGCTGATTTTCATAGTGGGTCTCTTAATATGGAAAATATTATGGATCCTATATCACTTTGGTGCCTAAAATTCCAGTGCCAGAGGGGGTTAATGATTTTAGGCCTATTTCTTTAACTAATGTCTGCCTCAAATTTCTCACTAAGCTGGCTGCTAATAGGCTTTAGAAGATAATAAAGAAATGTGTGAGCAAAAATCAATATGGATTTATTAAAGGAAGAACAATTCAAGATTGTTTAGCCTGAGCTTTTGAATATATTTTCCAATGTCATATGTCTAAGAAGCCAATTATTATTCTTAAGCTAGATTTTGCTAAAGCCTTTGATACTATTGAGCTTGAGACAATCATTCAGGTTCTTAAGGCAAAAGGTTTTAATGACTTGTGGATTAATTGTGTCAAGAAAATACTCTCCTCTGGATCTTCTGCATTTCTGCTCAATGGTCTGCCTAGGAAGCAATTTGTTTGCAAAAGAGGAGTAAGACAAGGAGATACTTTGTCTCCTCTCCTTTATGTTTTGGGGTTTGAGCTACTCCAAGCTGTAGTTAATGACTTACTGGCCAAAGGATTCATTTGCAGACCTATTGACACCCATGATACTTTGTTTCCAATTTTGCAATATGCAGATGACACTTTGCTTATTCTGCCTGCTGATGGTACTCAGTTAGCTTGTTTGAAGGAGGCATCAGAGAGTTTTTCTTTGTCTACTGGATTGAGAAATAATTATGATAAATCACAAATGTTACCAATCAATGTAGATGAGGATTATTTGAACTCACTGGCTGCTCAGTTTGGTTGTCAGGTGGGGGCCCTACCTTTCACTTATCTTGGATTGCCTCTTGGCACAACCAGGCCTCAAATCAAGGATCTTATGCCTCTAGTTTCTAAGCTTGAAAGAAGACTTGCTTCTAGCTCTTCTTTCTTGTCTCAAGGTGCAAGGCTACAGATTATTAACTCTGGCCTTTCTTCCATGCCATTGCATTTCCTGTGTACCCTGCAATTGCCCCCTGGTATAACTAAACATTTGGAAAGAATATTTAGGCAATGTTTATGGAGAGGGGATTTTGAGACCCCTAGTAAGTCATTAGCTGCTTGGGAAGTGGTGACTTTGCCTAATCTTTGTGGTGGGTTGGGTATTGTGGATTTCCAGAAGAAAAATGCTGCTTTGTTGATAAAATTTATGGATAAATTCTACAATAAGGTTCACCTTCCTTGGGTTCAATTGGTTTGGGATGGATATTACAGAGATAAAGTGCCTCATGGAGATATCTTGAGGGGCTCTTTCTGGTGGAGGGATGTCATGAAACAGGTTGATAATTTTAGAGCAGTGTCTACTGTAAAACATGGTACTGGTGCTTCTATCTTATTCTGGCAAGATAATTGGTAGATTGGTAATTCTTCTGTCCCTCTTAAAGTCAGATTTCCCAGGCTGTTTTCATATGTGCTCAATGATAATTTGTCAGTGGCTTATATCTATGCTATGGAGGAGAAATATCAGCTATTTCAGTTACCCCTATCTCAACAAGCATTTGTTGAGTTCCAGCTAATGGAGCAATTGTTAGATCAGAATCCAATATCTAATGCTAAAGATGAGTGGGGTTATTCTTGGGGGCCTAATTATACATCTGCCAGGTTTTACAAGACAATTTATAAGCCTTTAGCCACCCCTTCCATCTATAAATGGCTTTGGAAATCCTCCTGTACCATGAAGTTGAAAGTGTTTGCTTGGTTGCTAATCAACGACAGGTTAAATACCAAGGATTTAATGAAGAGAAGGCATTGGGAAGTCACTGATAGCATGAGGATCGTTTGCAACTCTTCTTTGTTTGCAATTTTAGCCAGAGGATTTGGAACTATCTTCAAATTTATTGGGCTCAAGCCACTGATATTCACTTAAGTGTAAGCCAAGCACGAAAGGACTTTGCTAAACCTTTCTTTATGGAAGTGGTGATTGTTGCTTGTAGGCATATTTGGCTCCAAAGAAATAGCAATATTTTTTAGCATCAAATGCCTTCTTTTGCTGGATGGAAGAGGGGGTTCATGCATGATCTAACCATGCGGCAGTACAGAATGAAGAAGAAACATGCTGAGAAGCTTTTGCTTTGGATCAATAATCTTCCCTAGCTGTTAGAGCTGTTGGTGGTCTTTGTAACATAGTTTTTTCTTCTTTTTTCTTCTTTGTACATAAACTTTGGTTTCTATTTTTAATAAAGGGATGGGATGCTGTGGGGATTTTGCATCTTTATTTTCCCAAAGAGTGTTCCAAAAAATATAAGCCTACGCTTAGCATCTTTATTTTCCATAAGGTATATAATAGCAGCATGATCAGTATGAATAGTAACTTTTGAATCAAAATTATAAGGTCTAAATTTATCATAAGCAAAAACTACACCTAAGAACTCTTTTTCAGTAGTAGCATAATTATTTTGAGCAACATCAAGAGTCTTACTAGCATAATGAATAACATTCAATTTCTTATCTACTCGTTGTCCAAGAACAGCACCTAGAACAATATCACTAGCATCACACATAATTTCAAAAGGTAAATTCCAATCAGATGGTTGAACAATAGGAGCAGTAGTTAAAGCCTTCTTTAAAGTTTCAAAAGCTTCCTTGCAATAATCATCAAAATAAAATGTACATCTTTTTGAAGAAAATTAGTAAGAGGCTTTAATATTTTAGAGAAATCTTTAATAAACCTCCTATAAAAACCAGCATGACCAAGAACACTACGAATACCTTTAACATCCCTGGGACAGGGTATTTTCTCTATTGCTTCAACTTTAGCTCTGTCAACTTCAATACCTCTTTCAGAAATATTATGCCCAAGGACAATTCCTTCATTCACCATAATGTGGCATTTCTCCCAATTAAGAAGAAGATTAGTTTCATCACACCTCTACAAAACTTTATCAAGGTTGTGCAAGCAGTTATTAAAAGAAGTTCCATAGAAGGAGAAATCGTCCATGAATACTACCACAATTTCTTCACAAAAACCATGAAAAATAGCAGACATGCATCTTTGAAACGTAGCAGGAGCATTACACAAACCAAAAGGCATACGTATATAAGAATAAGTACCATAAGGACAAGTAAAGGTTGTTTTATCGTTATCTTGCTTCCTAACATCAATTTGAGAAAACCCAGAATAACCATCAAGAAAGCAAAAATGAGTTTTCTTAGACAACCTCTCTAGCATTTGATCAATAAATGGCAAAGGATAATGATCTTTCTTAGTAACCTTGTTAACTTTCCTAAAATCAATGCAATTCTATAACCAACTACTACTCTTTGAGGAATAAATTCATTATTTTCATTAGGCACAACAGTCATTCCTCCCTTCTTAGGGACACAATGCACATGGCTCACCCATCTACTATCAGCAATAGGAAAAATAATACCAGCATCAAGGAGTTTTAATAACTTGTTTCTTACCACTTCCTTCATCTTAGGAATTAAACAACATTGATGTTCAACTACTGGCTTTGCATCAGGTTCAATATTAATAACATGCTGACATATAGAGGGCGAAATCCCTTTCAAATCATCAAGAGTATATCCAATAGCTCCACGGTGTTTCTTCAATATTCCCAATAATCTTTCCTCTTCTTCACGTGAAAGTTTAGAACTAATAATAACAAGATATATTTTCTTATCATCAATATAAGCATATTTAAGATCATCAGGTAAAGGTTTTAAATCAAAAACAGGATCCTCCCTGGGTGGTAATGTGGTACCAAGTCTTTTACTGGTAAATTATGTTTCAGTATCACTGGTTGACAAAGAAGAATATCGTCAATCTCATTTCTTTCTTCCATAAAGACCTCACTTTCATGGTTCGCCATATATTGCTACAAAGCATTGTTAGGAGCAAGAGCAATAGAAGCAAGTTGTTCAACTCTAAAATTCTCATTAGGCAATTCAGATTCATAAGGAGCTCTAGCAAATTTGGAGAAAATAAACTCATAATATTTTCCATCAAATTTACTCAAAATTTTCTCCTTCTTACAATTTATAATAGCACAACAAGTGTTCAAGAAAGTTCTACCAAAAATAATAGGACAAGTTTTACTAGCAGCCTTACGCAGCACTAGAAAATCAGTAGGATATTTAGTTTTACCACATAAAACTTCCACATCTCTAACAATACCAATTGGAAAGATAGTTTCTATATTTAAAAGCTGAATAACCACATCAATATCCTCAAGCTCACAAGAACCAATTTCATGCATAATTTCTTTATAAAGCTTATAAGGAATAGCACTAGAACTTGCACCATTATCACACAAACCATAATATCAATGATCACCAATCTTAAAAGAAAGCACAGGAACATTATTTTTCTTAGGTCTATTTCGATGTGAATCAATATTAGAAGCATCCTCACATAAGACAATATGTTCATCCTCTACATTTCCACAAAAAAGGTCTTTCACTATTGCTACTGCAGGTTCAATAGTTATTTGTTCATCAGGTTCAGTAGATTTCTTTATGCTCTTGTTAACCACACTAGCTACAATAGTGTGTTCTTTTATCTTAGCATGGAAAGGCATTTTCTCAATATAAGGCTCAGGCATAGCGCGATTAACATCATGCACTTCTATAATTCTAACAGGAACAATATCTTTATAACGTGCATGGTACTTTCTCAACTCCTTTTTAGGAATATCAAGATAGGAGGCAAAGGCTTTAAGTCAATTTGCAAAGATTTGAGAATCAAGACCGCAAACAACACTAACAGTATAGAAATCATCAGTTCCCATTAAAGTTTTAATGCATTCATAATCATAATTTATACCTGACTTTCTACCTTTGTCATTCTCCCATCCTTCAGTGTTTTCTTGAATACGGTCAAGAAGAACCCATTTAGCTTCACCTTCATACGTGTAAATGATCCAGAACAAGAAGCATCCAATAAATCCTTATCATGAAGAGAAAGCCCTGCATAAAAATTATTGATAATAATATTACTCGGGAGCTCATGAACATGACATTTAAGCATCAATAACTTCATTCTCCCCCAAGTTTGGGCAATACTCTCTCCATAACGAGGCCATAAATTATATATTTGGTTCCGGCCTTTATGAATCTCACTGGGAGGATAAAATTTAGAATAAAAGAGAGGTACAATTTCCTCCCATCCAATAGATTCACCATTCTTCAGTAATTTAAACCATTCAACAACTCTACCTTTCAGCGATAAAGAGAATAATTTCCTTTTAACTTAATCCATTGTAATACCTGCAGACCTAAATAACTCGCATAATTCATGTATAAAGAGCAAATGATCACCGGGATGGACAGTTCCATCTCCATAATAGTAGTTATCCATAACATGTCAAACAATTTTCATAGGTATTTTATAAGGATCTAATTCAGCAGATAACGGGTCACCCACTACCCTAGCCCTAACAGTACTAGTACCCCTAAGGAGAGAACCAAAAGAATTCTCCATAATGAAATAAAGCAGCAGACATAAATAAAAACAACACAAACTAGAGAAATAAAGAACTATAAATATAATTGCAGCGAGTGGCCCAATTGTTTTGAGAGCAAAGGAAAAGTCGATTGTTCTACTTATGATTACCAAACGTTCTCGAGGACACATGGTAATTTCGTCAAGTGCTTTCGCTTCATACAGTTGATTAATATTTATTGTTTTGATAGTTGTTGTGTGGGTGAATCTATGCCAATGCACAGCGCAACTAGGACTAATACATACTTGTGATTATACCCCTCGTACGCATCCGCAAATACAATAAAGTAATTAAGATAAATTTGACCACAACCTTAAAACTCTGGGATCCTACACTCCCTCGTGCATCGGTTTCCTAACAAGGGTTTAGGTTTCTGTCACTCCGGCAACCCCACAATTAGTAGCCAAATACACAATGCATCCTCCTAGTCCCATAAAGGTGAAGTATCATGTAGTCGATGTTCACATGACACCACTAGAAGAATAACACCACAACTTAAATATACAACCACTAGATATTACTTCAACATAATTCCACTACTAACATCATGACTTCTCCCATGTCCTCAAGAAGTAAACGAACTACTCACGAGACATCATATGGATCATAATCAGAGGTGATATAATGATGAATAACAATCTGGTGATAAAGTACAAACACCGATAAATCTCACAAGCATCAACTACTAACAAGTAACCCACACCGGGAGAGAGATCTAGTGAAGAACAACGATATAGAACCCTAATCGTTACAGCAGGATGAAGGTGGACGGTGAGGGTGATGGTGCTAGTGGTGATGATGATCTTGATGATGCCCGGAGCGATGACGGTGACGATGGCGATGATTCCCCCTCTCCGGGGAGGAATTTCCCCGGCAGATTTCTACCTGCCAGAGAGCTTTTCTCTCTATTTTGTTTTCCACCCCGAGGCGGCGGCGGAATATTTCTTCGATGATGTTTTGGGGCTTAGGGTTCCCTGGGGGTCAAGTACGCAAAATGGGGCCACCAGTGGTGGGCCAGGGGCGCCACCCCATGGTGTGCGCCCCCTGTGGCCCCCCTCCGTCTCTCCTCGTGGCTAGGTCCCTCTTATTGACTTCTAAGACATCCCCGATTCCCCTTCTTCTTATGATCTTATGAAATAGTGTATCCTGACGGTGCTTTTTCCATCAGATTTTTTGTCCCGGTGTTTATTCTCCAAAAATTATGAAACATGCAAAATAAGATGAAATAATATAAGTAATGTATCATAACATGAGATATATCGATGAATAACAGAAAATAACAATATAAAATAATGATGCAAAATGGACGTATCAGTGACCCTAGCACTCGGCCGACGAGAGCGCGCCCGCAGAGTTATTGCTCCATGGACACTATGGCTTGGTTGCTAGACATGACACACCACCCAAATGACGGTCGCATAGCCGGGTTGCCACCCGTGCACGGCTCCTCTGGGGAGTGTTTGAATCCGGCCATGTCGGCGATGAGGATCAAGTAGTCCCTGGTAAGGTGAAAATTTCATATTTGTGTCGAACGGGGTGGAGAATAAATAGGCAAATGGCAGCACAACGGCTAGCCCAACGGCTATTTCTGGCCATCAGTCCGGATAGATTGAAATTTTGTGTGGACTGTCCACCTTTCAAATGCTGCCATTTTTCGTGTAAGGTTCATATGTAGATCAGACATAGAATGTTCAGAGACGGCACACTTAACAGAATAACAGAATTTGCAGTGCACAAACCGACACAGTATCTTCAGAGATTACATATAACAACATATATTTATGCAAAAGCTAACCCTAAGAGGCGCGTTTTTTCAGTATTAGCAGGAGGAGCTTACAGAAGACCCAAAATACACGACCCAAGAACAGCTTTCAGGTGACACCCCAAACACACACACTAAACATGGTATTTAAACTAAACTCACATAGCCAGTTGGAAATGGCGCGCAAGCAGGCGCCACCTGTAGCTCCTCGTTCACCATCCCGTACGGCGGCTCCACGCATCTCCCGCCGCCTCCCCCCGCCTACGCAGGCGTCAGCCCGTGGTACAGGGTATGGATGAAGCGGCCCCTCGGAAAGTAATCGTCGTGGTTGGTGAAGATGTTGGCACGAGTTAAGACGATCATCTCGCTGCCGCAGTGGAAGCCGCGTTTGTACACAATGCGGGCGCTGAACGGGTTGGAGAACCGCACAACCATTGCTAGGACTCTCGGGTACACCTCCAGCTCGAACTGAGGGGTGGCCAGGGTGTGGTGTTAGTCTAAGCCGGCCCGGAGGAACAAGTCGGCCATGATGTATGGGTGCTTGCAGTAGGAAAAGGCCCAGACGGAAGGGGATGGATAGGGGAGATGTGGAGAATCAATTGCAATATTTACTTTGACGGTACGAGGCACTGATGCTCTGCGGCGAGACGTGATAATGGCACAACCCCAATTTTCAATGGCTCTACAAGAGTACGTACTGCAAGGATGTGATGGTGTATCCACAATTTCCAGACTGTTTGCGCTTCCGCCGCATGGGCCTCGTCAAGAGAATCCGAGAAGATTGTAGGGAGAGGGGGTTTTATCCGGTAAGGAATAGCATGACGCCGGAGCAGATTTGGG
The DNA here is from genome assembly GCA_028641055.1 of Alopecurus myosuroides. Taxonomy (NCBI): domain Eukaryota; kingdom Viridiplantae; phylum Streptophyta; class Magnoliopsida; order Poales; family Poaceae; genus Alopecurus; species Alopecurus myosuroides. The sequence goes on from CM054062.1 coordinate 39,342,412, forward strand.
GATGTGCCATTGACACGAGTTGGCTGAGTTAGCTGGTCCGGTCTTCTTTGGTTCTGTGTACTTGAGAAGGTCCAGTAAACCTTGGTATTCCAGGACATTTTTGTAACACATTAGAAAAATTAATAAAATGTAAAACATATTAAAATTCAATTTCTTTTGGAATTCTTTCATAATATGGGTATATAAGCCGAAATAAATTTGTACAATCCAATATGCTAATTTTAAATGGCATGTGGTTGATCTGGCTTGAAGTTCGGGGACTTAGGGTCGAAACCTTACACTCTAGAGTAGCGAAACCAAGATTCATATTTTTATTACTATCGGTTTTAGAACGTATCGTGCACATACCTTTGCTTATCATTAAGATCGCTAGTTTTAATTAAGAACAAGGTTCTCCCCTTTTTTTTAGCTCCTACAAATTTCTATCGGTGATTAATACATAAAATTGAAAGAAAAATGTCGAACTTGTCAGAATTCGATTTCCTTTGGAATGGTGTCATAGTATGAGTATACAAGCTGAAATCAAAATTTTACAATCAATAAGGTAATTTGAATTGGATGGTCATTGACGAAGTGGGGTAATTTTACCATTATTCTTAAGAAAAGCATAAGACTTATCAGAACTCAATTTCCTTTGGAATGGTGTTATAATAGGAGTATATAATCTGAAATCATATTGTACAAACCAATACAATATTTCGACATAGCAGTCCTCACAAGATGTTTTTCACAAAGTTCTTCTATGCGGCCGAGACTGTCGAAGTTAAAACTAAATCTGAATAAATTAAAAATTGATACAATGAATTTTCCTATGGCGTACATACTGATATTACATTTTCAGAGTTTAATCGAGTACTTTAGGTCAACATAAAATTCGGAACAATCTCCATTACAGCTTCATTTTCTTTTTTCCGGTCTTCTTTTCTTCGCAATCCATGTCTCAAACTCGTACTGCAGAACAAATATAAAAAATGGCAATTGGTGGAAAATAAAGAGATTGCCAAAAATAACACATGATCATACATACACTTCATCTGATAACAAATACAGAGGTGAAATTGGCAGAGATTTCTTTTTCATCCTCCATTCATTTGTATTCACTTTCTCCGACAAGGAGGGTTCAGGTGATGTCCGCAATTTTTGGAGTTCAGAAAATCCTGAATTTCCTGCACTACATAACCATGGACTTGATCATCGTGGTACATATGCTGCATTTCATGCAGCTGATGATCATGGACTTCATCATCGTGCATATGATGCATGTCCTGCACTTCATGTACAACACGGTTCTCGCATAACCTCTTGACATGTCCAAATCCATCGCACCGTTTGTATCTGTTGTTTTGTACTCGTAACCTATAACCTTTATCATGGGAATGGGAGGCCGCAATATTAAGATTCCTAGGCCTTCCACGTGGTCTCCTCAATATTGGTGGTTCAAGTTTGAACCTTGGACTAACTGTCTCCCAATCATTTGGATCTCTCATTGCTCGTAATATTTACCACATATGTTGCAAAGAACTTGGCAACAGAAAAATAGTCGTCAACAAACTCTTCAATATCTGCACCTTCATCCCTCAGAGCTAACATAAAGAAAAGAGCATGGTGACAAGGCAGACCAGTTAGCTGCCACTTTCTGCATGCACAACTCCTGTTTGCAATACCTCCTTTCAATTCCACCTTTCTCAGTTTCATAAACCTCAGCCAGGGTATTAGAACTCCTAACCATCCTGATCTGTATATCTCTCATTGCCCTGATCCTTTGATTCAGTAAGAAAACCACCTTTGGCAATATTTTGTGCCCTGCAAACTTTCTTGCACATATTCTATGCCTTAAATCAATCTTCACCATTATGGCTTCTCTTATTGCATCTAACAAAAGAACCAATGATAGTGCTCCAAGGTCACTAATCTTTGAATTCAAACTATCTGGAAAATTGTTACAGACATAATCCACCTTACTTAACTCACCAACTTGCTTCTAGACCATAGTTTGGTGTGATGTTTTTGAAGATATTCTTTAACCTTTGGCTGCGCATACAATTGATTCAACAAAAAATCATGCCTGTCCTGGGTGTATGTGTGCGCAGCATACCACATGTTATGTTCAAACAATTTTTGTTTGAATTTCCACATAAAATTATTGGAGAGGTGCCTCATGCATTCTCTGTGCTCAACCCCAGGAAAAAAAACATCAACAACATTTTCTAGACCATTTTATGCATCAGTGTGTATCACCAGGCCGTGAGGTTGACATATCACTCTACGAAGACTTTGCATGAACCATGTCCAACTTTCATTAGATTCATCCTAAATTATAGCATAAGGTACGGGAAACAACCAATTACGTGCGTCTACAACACAAGTTGTCCTCTGAACTTCCCTGTCAACAAAGTTGAGACTATTGCCAAGTATGTCCTACAGCCGTCCAGAAACCCCTTCCAGCATGCCTTCAGAGACACAAAACATCTGTGGAAGCATCTCTTATCTGCCATCTTATATTTTTTTCCTCTTGAAACTTTTATTTTTCCTCTTACTAACTCATAGTCGATGTCAACAACACTCCCAGGTGATGCGTTCTCAACCTCTACTTTGAAAGTATACAACAAGTGGAAACTATCATTCCACTTGCCTTGAATCAGGTCCTAAGCCCTCTCCTTCCCATCGAACACTCTGTGGTATGGGATCATAACATTGAACTTGTCTGTCAGCTTCTTCCTCAGTTCAAATGCTCCAATTGTTTGATCCTCCCTCACCAAATCAAGTACAGTTGGTCTAATTTTGTCACTTAAAACTATGTTATGACAATTGTGTATCTAGGTGTTCACCTTTGACTGCATTGGAATGTTAGTAAATTACATCACATATTTACTGAAAGGACTTGAATATGAGAACATATTGCAATAAAAAAATTACAACCTGGAATGGGTATCCACCCCTCATTGGAGATGCATGTAATCTCCAATTACACACTTTGTTTTCCTTGCAATGCACCCTCAGTCTTTTTTGGTCACTCTTTTCAGTGATATACTCAAACCCAACTTTTATTGTGAAAGTAGCAACTGCATATCTGCAGTCCTCCACAATTCTAAAAACAGTTCCCTCATCAATTGCAGGGTTTTCCTTGTCAAAGTGTATGATTGGCCTATTCTGTTAATCTTCGTCGTCATATTTGGAACCCATTTCCTCATCTTTAGTCTCGTCATCCGAATCAGTGCCATATTTAGGCTCAAAGTTGGGATCAACCAAACATTCCCTTATTTCCATCCTATTAGGATCAGCAGCCACATGTGGATATTCGTTCTCATCGGCATTATAATATCTTGTAGCAAAATCGTCTTCTCCCCTTAATTCTATGTCGTCCTGGTCGTTAACCTCTGTATCATACTCACGAAGGAGCTGCTCAGAGCCGGAATTTCTTTTCGTACATGAAGGTCCGATATTTACAATCCTCTCTTTCTGAGACTCTTTGTTAGCTATATGTACCAACATCAACACAGTCCTACTAGCCAAGTGTTTACCCCACATCAGGGCCAAAGCCTCATCATTCCTAAGGTCTAGAAAACTGTCATGTTTGTTGTCATAGTATCTAGAACCAAATTTCTTGTTATGCGCACATGGGAAATTCCCAAATTCCATGCACGAGTAATTTAAAGTTAATTCGGCCCCGTCTCCTGTCAGTACATACACAAAACCACCGCTAACAGTAATTCTACCCTCGGAAAGAGTTTCTGTGCGACATCCCTGCCGAATCTTCAGTAGAAATCCGGATGCACCAGACGTCCTACGTAAAATAAGAACCGCCTAGAACATCATGACTACAGATCAAACAACTAAACTACTTTGAAGAAATATTATAGATATAATTCGGTTCTTACTTACCCTGGCGGTGCGATGAAAAGCTGCTTCACCGGACTCCATAGTTGCAAAGCTCGACTGCCAGCTTCCAATAACACGGCGCCGACCCCGCCCACGATCTCCGACTATGTGGATTCCATCTCGGTGACGAGATCCCTGATGACCCATAAGTATAGGGGGTGTATCATAGTACTTCCGATAAATAAGAGTGTCAAACCCAACGAGGAGCAGAAGGTGTTGACAAGCAATTTCGATGAACGAATAACTGTAAATACTAGAAAATAGATTTGTAGAGGTTTTTGATATTGCAGATAAATAAAGTGAGAGTAAATAAAATGCAGTAATAATAATTGCAGCAAGTGGCCCAATCCTTTCTTCAGCAAAGGACAAGCCGGTGAGTTTACTTATGATTAACAAACGTTCTCGAGGACACACGGGAGGTTTCTATCAAGTGCTTTTGTTCCATGCAGCTGAATAATGTTCGGTGTTTTGATAAGTGTTGTGTGGGTGAACCTATGCTAATATACCGTCCCATCCAATATTAATACATACTTGTGATTATACCACTTGCAAGCATCCGCAACTATAAGAAAGTAATTAAGAAATAAATCTAACCACAGCTTTAAACTCTGGGATCCTACTCTCCCTCGTGTAATAGTTTCCTAAAGGGGGTTTAGGTTTCTGTCACTCCGGCAACCCCACAATTAGTAGCCAAATACACGATGCATTCCCCTAGGCCCATAAATGGTGAAGTATCATGTAGTTGACGCTCACATGACACCACTAGAAGAATAACACCACAACTTAAATATCAAACATTAAATATTATTCAACATTACTTCACTACTAACAACTTGACTTCTCCCATGTCCTCAAGAACAACACGACTACTCACAACACATCATATAGATCATCATCAGAGGTGATATAATGGATGATAACAATATGGTCATAAAGTGCAAACACCGATAAATCTCACAAGCATCAACTACTAACAAGTAATCCACACCGGGAGAGAGATCTAATGCAAAACAACGATAGAGGCCTCTAATTGTTACAGCGGGATGAAGGTGGATGATGAGGGTGATGGTTCTGGTGATGATGATGATGATGATGACGATCTTGATGATGCCCGGAGTGATGACGGTGACGATGGAACTGATTTCCCCTCTCCGGAGAGGAATTTCTCCTAAAGATTTCTCCATGCCAGAGAGCTTTTCTCTCTCGGGTGTTTTCCGCCCCGCGGCGGCGAAATAAATCTTCGAGGATGGAATGAGGCTTAGGGTTCCCTCGGGGCCAGGCACGCCAAAGATGACCCCTAGAGGTGGGCCAGGGTGGCCACACCCCTAGGTGGCGCGGCCAGGGGGCACGCCACCCCTAGGTGTGGGCCCCTGGTGGCCCCCCTCTGGCTCTCCTTCGTGATGGGTTCCTCCTGTGAACTTTTAGGAACCCTGGATGTCCCTCTTCTTCTTCTGATCTTCTGAAATATGGTATATCGACGTTGCTTTTTCCATGAGATTTCTGGTCCCGGTGTTTATTCTCCAAAATTTTTAAAACATGCAAAATAAGATAAAATAACATAAGATATGCATCATAACATGAAATATATCGATGAATAACAGAAAATTATGATAAAGAATAGTGATGCAAAATGGATGTATCAACTCCCCCCAAGCTTAGACCTCACTTGTCCTCAAGCGAAATTGAACTCAGAAAACATGACCACGGGTTTACGAAGTGAAGAGTCGATAAATTAAATACGGACAAGAAGCATCACATCTATCTATGCACCAATCATTACAGACATCAACTTCCTCTCATATCACTTAACTTAAAACAAGTAAAGGGAGTCACAAACAAAGATGCAAAAGAGAGAATCAAAATTGGTAATGGCAAACTTCGTTCTTGGTCAGAGAACAGTTAATGATATTCTGCTTATCTTAGGTGAAGTCTTTATAATAAGTCTCATCTTGTAGAGCTTAACATGTTTAATTATAACAATTCTTTTACAATGATTCATATCTTTTCAATGTAATATTCATTCAGATAATAAAGCATGTGCTAAACAAAGAAGGATGGAAAACATGATTGAATAAATCAACATATAGATGATGAGAACACAACAACTCAAATGCTTGCTGGAGACAGAAGGAAATGGGTTTACCGACTCAACATAAATTTAAAAGATAGGCCCTTCGCAGAGGGAAGCATTGACCACTCATGTGCTAGAGCTTCTATTTTAATAAAGAGAGGTATAAAATGCATGACACTCCTCCCATCCATCTTACACAAATCATGGCTAACCGAATCCTCGGGTGCCTGCGAACAATCGCAAACCGTGGAGGAGTGTCTAAATTTTGAGAGGTGTATATTTATGTCAACGAATGGCAAACAGAAAATGCAGTACGTCACAAGCCAACTAGACTCACAAGAGCGGCTCCCATAGAAGGACGCAGCTGGTATAGAAGGTCATCCCTCTTTCTCTTTTGTTTACACAATTATGCTTTGACTGATAAATCAGGGGCAAAAAGAGTGAAGAGAATTTGTATTATTATTTGGGCCTGGGCACCCCGCTGCCAGCTCTTCTACCATTTGGATAAGCGGATGAAGCCACTAGTCCAGGTGTGTGAGTCTAGCCAACAAGTGAGATAAAGATTCTCTATTTGCGTCCTCATGAGCTAAAACAGGAACACAAAATATGAGTAATTTGTAAGTTTTAAATGTAGCACATGAGAAATTTACTTGGAGTGGCGGTAAAATACCACATGTAGGTAGGTATGGTGGACACAATGGGCAAGGTTTTGGAGTTTAAGGTTTGGATGCACACGAAGCATTCCCTCTTAGTACAACGTTTTTGGCTAGCAATGCTGGGTAGCAAGCATAAGAGTTGAAGGAAAACAAAAAATATACATATGATGAAACCAATCATGCAATCTTCATTGAAAGCACAAGCGATATTAACTTGTGAATACTAATTTTATGAGCTAATAGGAAAATTCCTCTTTCTTATACTAACAACTCAAATTATTATTTATGTTGACCCAAGCTAAGTTTGCCAAAACCAACTAGATTAACTTTATGATCTCTAGAGTGATACCAAATACTAATAGCAAGCTCAACCATATGACAGAAGTTGAAAACTAAAATAATGTGCATAGAAAGTAAATGATGAAACTTCTCATTAATATTTCAAACCGGCAACTCACACCAATGGATACAACGATAACCAACTAGGGAGAGACACTTCTATACTGCAAACCATCCTATATGATAACCTCTCTACTCATGATATGACTCTACTGAAAAAGTAAAAAGATGAAAGATAGTGATGTGATACCGCGGCACTCCCCCCAAGCTTGGAACAAGCCGAGGGGATGCCAAAACCAATGACGAATCAATTCTTCGGAAGTGGTGGATCCTTCTCATCCTCGGTCTTCCAAGGTAAAGGCTCTCCATCCACAAATGACGTCCTAGTCTCCATCATCCTGAAACTAGCAGCAGAGCTTATACATTTAAACATGTTCTCATACTCACAATTCTGGTTCTGTACATCGTAGAGTTGTGCTTGCAGATCATTGGTGGCCTTGGTGAGTGAGAGAATCTCCTCCCAAAGCTTCAAATTCTCCCTCTTGTATTCAGCGATCTGTTCTGTCTTTATCATGTCGATGATCTCAACTTCACGCTCCACCATATTCTTGTACCTGAAAACTTCTTGCTCCAGTTCTTCCATCCTAGCTTCCAGACTGCCTTCTCCTCTAGGGCCCCGGAGATCTTGAGCAAAAATTCCTCGGGATGCATCTTCAACTCGTTCAAGTACGGGTTGACGATGTTCTCAAAGAAACTGTCTTTGGGAGATCTAGGAGAAGCCATTGTTGCTCTAGGTCTGAAGATGTAATCTGGCAGAAACAGCTCGAAACAGAAACACGAAGAGAAAACGATATACGGACCTCGGGGGGTCCGGGGGATTATATAGCAAAAAGTTTCATAATGAAAGGAAAGTCCAGGTTGAAAACGAGTCGGAGAGGGGCTCCGAGGCGCCCACACCATGGGCTGGCGCGGACAGGGGTGGGCCCGCGCCACCCTATGGTGTGGAGCCACCGGGCTCCGTCTCCCTCTCGTTTCCGGCTCATAATTTTTCATATTTTCTAAAAACAGTAAAAATATAAGTTGGAAGATGTTTCAAGAACATTTTCTTACCAAAACTGTTACCTATTCGAAAACTGACTCTGCAGTTTCTGAAATATGCTTCTTAATAAACTCCTCCGGGATCATGGCTTGAATACAATCAACATTTTCATTATAAGGATCTCCGGAGATATAATGCTTGAGTCTTTGGCCATTCACCACTTGTGAAGAGTTGTCTTCAAGGGAAACAATTTTCATTGCCCCGAACGATATACTTCTTTGATAACAAAAGGTCCTTCCCATCTCGAGAGTAATTTTCCTACAAAAAATCTGAGACGAGACCTATACAATAGCACTTTCTCACCAACATGAAATTCTCTTTTAATAATTCTCTTATCATGCCACCTTTTAACTTTCTCTTGAAAGAGCTTAGCATTTTCATATGCTTCACTCGTCCATTCATCTAAAGACCTTAAGTCAAGCAGCCTTTTCTCACCAGCAAGTTTAAAATCTCTATTTAGGTCTTTCACTGCCCAATAAGCTTTGTATTCTAATTCTAGGGGCAAGTGACAAGATTTTCCATAAACCATTTTATAAGGAGACATGACCATTGGATTTTTTAAGCAGTTCAATAAGCCCACATAGCGTCATTTAATTTCTTAGCTCAATTTTTCCTAGATTTGTTAATAGTCTTTTGCAAGATAGATATGATTTCTCTATTTGATCATTCTACTTGCACACTAGTTTGAGGATGATAGGGTGAAACAATTCTATGACTAACATCATATTTAGCAAGAGTTTTTCAAAAACCACCATGAATAAAATGAGAACCCCCATCAGTCATAAGATATCTAGGCACACCAAACCTAGGGAAAATAATGTCTTTAAGCATTTTTAAAGAGGTTTCACCATCAGCACTTTTAGTAGGTATAGCTTCTACCCATTTAGTAACGTAATCAACATCAACAAGAATATGAGTATAGCCTTGCGAAGGAGAGAAAAGACCCATAAAGTCAAAACCCCAAGAATCAAACGGTTCAATAACAAGAGAATAATTCATTGGAATTTCATTACGTCTAGAAATTTCCAACCCTTTTACATTAATCACAAGATAAAATAAATTTTCTAGCATCTTTAAAGAGAGTAGGCCAATAAAAACCTAACTGTAGAACCTTATGTGCGGTTCTATCTCCAGCGTGATGTCCTCCATAAGCACTACTATGAAATTTTCTCAATATCTGTAACATCCAAGTATGAAAAAAACCCCTAGTTGCTTTATTTCTTGTTTAATTTAAGCAATGCATCATGTCATCATCTCATTGCATTTGTTTTATTTTTGTTTGCAATTGTTACTATTTGTTTTGCATCTGTTTTATCTTGTTTTCATAATCAAACTCAAACAAATTCAAATGGTTATTTCATACTTGATCTGTTACAACTTTTGGAATAAAAATTAACAAATGAAAACAACCATTTTATTCCATGTTGATCACTCATTAAATTGTTGGTTTTATTTCAATCAATTAATTCAAATCATCTACCATTTCAAATCCAAGTCATCAAACAACAACCCACTTGAGTTTATGAAATCTCTAAGCAAATCAACTAATTTCAAACATTTAATCTATAGGGGCCACCCTATAGAAATGCTTTGTTTTCTTAATATTAATCAATATTAAAATTCTTTCAAATTTTGGATTCAAATACAAACATCATTATAAATATCAACTTTTTGAAATCCAATCTTGGAAAATGGTTTCTAATTACCTAATTAGCCTAACCTAATTTTTCTGGAATTTTTATTAAACAAAACCTTATCAAATTCTTCCAAATCTGTTTCAGCAAAAAAAAAAAACAGAAAAAGAAAAGGATAGAAACCAGCGCGCGCGCGGCAGATACCAGCCCCAAACCCACCTAAACTAACGCGCGCGCGGCCCAGTCCGCCTAACTCCCTCACTTACCGCTTCGTAATTCGTGCACACGTTCTGTCTGGCGTACAGCGCGCATCCGCGGCCTCCACGTCGGAGTACGGCGGCCCCCGACGGCGATCCGGCCACCTAGCCCCCTATTTATCCCCCTAGACCTCCCTGGCAGATGCCCTAGCCCTAGGTTCCCTGTTCCTCCTCTCCGCCGCCGTCAATTTCTCCTCCTCGTCGCTCTCCCCCCACCTCTGAATCCCTCGCCGGCGACAGCTCTCTGAACCCCGCCATGGCGCCGCCACTCTCTACTCCCACCTAGCCTCTGGCCTACTGGAATCGAATCGCCACCCTTCCCTCTTCGTTCTGGACGCCGTAGCTCGCTCGGAGGAGCACGGAATCAACGACGTCGTCATCGTCACCGCCGCGGCCCCATCTCGCCGTCGACCACCTTCTGCTTCCTCGACGCCCCGCGGTGAGCAGCCACCACGAACCTCTCTCCCTCTGTTGCTCCAGCACCTGCACCTCCAGATCAACACCCGCACACGCCCAGCAAGCAACGCACGGCCACCGTCTACCGTAGATCGCCGCCGTTTAGCCGTGTTTCACTGTTAGTGTCGCGGAAGCGCACGCTCGTCAGAAAGTTCAGATCCGCGACTGAAAATATATCCTCACTGCGTCCCTATATCTGTCAAGCGAACGCGCAGCAGCGCAGCGGTTCAGTGTATCGTGCGCGAGGGCGAGGTGCTGGGTTCGATCCCTAGCACCCGGGATTAAATCCCTCTTTTTTCGTTGGAGCGCTGACAGCCCTGGCCCAGCTGTCAGTCGCTCGTGTGCCACGCGGGCACAGCGAGCCCACGGGCCCCCCTGGCAGCGTGTGGGTACGTTTCCAGTGGGTATAAAACATTTTTAAAACTTTCTGTTTTCCAAACTAGGTCCAAATAATCACAGATTGGCCCCTGGTTTCAAAACCATCATAACTTTTATTTTATAACTCTAAAAACTGCAAATAAAATATGCACACTGATCTAAATTCAATTGTCTATCTTTTGGAAACATTTGTTCACTGTTTGGAATTTTCAAATTGCAATTTAAAATTGAATGTAAATAATTCAAATGCAAATTCATAAATTCCATAACTAAATCATTATTAATCCAATAAATACAAATAAAATATGTTTTTCACACCATTTTGAATATCCTATTCAAATATAAAATTTGTTTCATTGTTTGAATAATTTAAATTGCCTAAATAATTTAATCTTTATTTAATTCATTTAAATTTGATAAAAATCATAACTTGCTCAAAATAAAATATTTTTGAACATGCAAAATATGTTTTCAAACCATCAAAGTGTGAACTTTTCAAATGTGAATTTGAATTTTAATTTGAACAAATAAAATTCAAGTAATAATTAAAACTTGTTTTAAATTCAATTAAAACTTGTTTAATATTGTTTAATTCATAATAAATTCATCCTAATTCAAATTTCAATATTTGAAACATGTAATCCAACTAAAATTTGATGTTCTTTTCAAATATATTTTTTGTTAATTGTTTTGCACACTTTAAATTGATGAAAACAATAATTGTTTGTGTGACATGTTTAAGTAACCAAATTTTCCCAAACATTAATAAATAATTTCCAAACTGGTTTTATTCCTTTTCCTTTGCATCTATCATTGTTATTTGTTGTTATTTTGTGATTACCATCATGCATGCATCATGATAACAACTCTCACATAATAATTAATTGTAAATCATTTGTTTCCACTTAATTCCATGGATCTTTTCCATATGCAAATCCAATTGCATATGGGACCATCTAAAATTATGTTATCATGTTAGTTAGTTTATCTTGATGCAACCATTAATTTGTCATGCATCATCTTGATTGTGCACAATGCCATGAACATGATTGTTTACATTCCTGTTTTGTTTGTTTGCTTCTTCTCGAATAGACGACGACGTTGAGACAGACGACCTTTACAGCACCCCTTCTGAGGATCTAGCTCAGTACCCGGCTGCTGAGTTCGCAGGCAAGTTATCACTCACACGAACCATTGTGTTCCTTTCAACCCTGGTTACCGATACTTTCCGTTGTCTATTTTTGCTAGCCTTAGTGGTAGTTGTTTCTGTTACGAACCTATCACATGAATCCTTTAACCCTGATATTGCCTCACCACCACTCCTACAACCCTATTGATTGAGCCAGTGTCTTACTAGCATGCTTAGGTTGTTTGCTCGAGTCTGTTACCCGTTACTTTTAGTTGCTATATCTTTATTATGTTCTGGGGGCTTGATGTTTAATTAATCAATCAACCAATCATGCTACTGTTATTACTTAATAATAATTTGATGATAAGGCACCGGCAGGAGGCCCTGTGTGGTTTTGAGGCCTGCTAGTGTCGACCCTAATAGGAAAAGGGTCTTGTCTACTGATCCATGATGAGCGCACTACCCGCATGTGGGAAGCGAGTATGGGCGCCCCCCTCAATTTGATTCGATTCGCATCTCGTCCAAATCATCTCATTTAGTTCGTGCTTTCTATTTGCCGCATGCATGTTTTTGCGAGCCCAGCGCAGGGTGGAACTTTCGTAGTCGGCATATAGGGGGACACGGTCTTAGAGTGCTATGAGGGTCCCTTTTCTTCGGGGCTTGATTAGCCGTGCGCCCAAGGTGCTTTGGGCTTGATGCGAAGAAGAGTTGAGTTGTGTTGAGTGCCCCTCTTGGTGGGAGGCATCCCATCTGGCGGGTTATTCATACGTGTACGGCCAAATTGGTGCAACCCTGCAGGGATAATCTTCTCGAGAAGCCGTGTTTTCTGCGGTTATGGTTAACTTGGTGAAAGTACTGGCTAACAAGTACTCAGGACAACTTAAACCTAATGAGTCACTATCTCACACCCCATGATTAACAATTTGACTAGTAATAGGGTATTGTCACAATAACTTGATTCATCTTAATCCAACGGTGTGAGTTATCCTCGGATTGCTTCTTTGGATAAGGGGCGAGATCCAGGATGGGTTTGTTTGAAGTTATCTTTCAGTTGGTTACAACACTCGATCTTATCCCCCTTTCTAATAGTTGGAAGTGATAGAATCTCTGTAGTTGGTTAGCGCAGCCAGTTGCAGCATCTTACATACCCCTTTCTTTCCGTTGAACCCAAGTCATCTGTGCTTGTGTTGACGGGCTATACTTTGGTGAACTGTGAGTCCTGCTTGCCAGTACGTCTATGTACTGACCCCTTTGGGGCTGTGGTTTCCGCAGACTACGATTACGAGGATCCAGGTGACGGCTACTACGTGGAGTTTGACGAGGCTACTGACGAGTAGTTAGTGGACCCGGGCAGGATCCGAGACATCGTGGATGGGCTCCGTCTTTATTTCAGTTTCCGGCTTCTTAAGCCTATTTGGATTTTGTCTGTACTCAGACCCCTTTGAATGCTTCCGCTGATGTAATGAATGCTATGTTGGGACATGTGTCCTCTGGATGATTGTATTTGCTATTTCTGCCTTAGTGAAGGCCATTTGCTACTTTATTTCAATCTTTTGTGTCTTAGAGGCATGTTGTGTTATCCTTTTGTTCAAAGCCGTTGACGTACCATGTGTGTATGGTATGAAGTACGTCAATGGTAGTGTCCTGATTTCTACAGGATAGTTTACATCGACGGTGAACAGTAGCGATGGGTTGTCACACATAAGTGTTGGCCTACTCGTAAGAGGACGCGGGTGCCGGAAAGCCCCGTAATCCCATCAGAATACTGTTCAGTTCGTACGGTGAGTATCCTCTAGAAGTCCGGGTGCGACAATATCTCTCGTTTTTCATTTTCAGGAACACATCTTCTCATAATACCATCCACACCTTCTTTATATAAGTGTGGGTCATCCCAAAAATAATGCCTCAAATCATAGAAGAATTTTCTTCTTTGCTGAGCTGTAAAGGTAGGAGGCAAATACTTCAAAACAATAAAGTTAGCATAATCAGCATACAAGGTACTCTCTTGAGAGCTCACTTTTATTGCAGCTAACTGTTCATTAGGAAAACTATCATTAACATGAATAGGGTCATCAGGGATATTTTCTAATCTAGACAGATTATCAGTAACAGGATTTTCAGCACCCTTCCTATCCACAATATGTAAATCAAACTCTTGTAAAAGAAGCACCCATCTAATAAGCCTAGGCTTATCATCTTTCTTTTCCATAAGGTGCTTAATAGCAGCATGATCAGTATGAATAGTAACTTTAGAATCAACAATATACTACCTAAATTTATCACAAGGAAAAACTATAGCTAGGAATTCTTTCTCAGTAGTATCATAATTCTTTTGAGCAGCATCAAGAGTTTTACTAGCATAATGAATAACATTTAACTTCTTATCTATCCGCTATCCTAGAACAACACCCACAGCATAATCACTAGCATCACACATAATTTCAAATGGTAAATTCCACTCATGCTGAACAATAGAGGCAGATATTAAAGCGTTCTTTCAAATTTCAAAAGCTTCTTTACAATCTTTATCAAAAACAAATGGTACATATTTTTGAAGAAGATTAGTAAGAGGTTTTGATATTTTAGAGAAATCTTTAATAAACCTTCTATAGAAACCAGCATGACCAAGAATACTACGAATACCTTTAACATCCCTGGGATAGGGCATTTTCTCAATAGCTTCAACTTTAGCTCTATCAACTTCAATACCCCTTTCAGAGATTTTATGTCCAAGAACAATTTCTTCATTAACCATAAAATGGCATTTCTCCCAGTTAAGAACAAGATTAGTCTCCTCACATCTCTGCAAAACTTTATCAAGATTCTGCAAACAATTATCAAAATAAGTTCCATAGACGGAGAAATCATCCATGAAAACTTCCACAATTTCTTCACAAAAACCATGAAAGATAGCATACATGCATCTTTGAAAGGTAGCAGGAGCATTACATAAACCAAAAGGCATACGTCTATAAGCACAGGTTCCATAAGGACAAGTGAAAGTTGTTTTCTCTTGATCAAGATTTTTAACAGCAATTTGAGAAAACCCAGAATAACCATCAAGAAAGCAGAAATGAGTTTTCTTAGACAACCTTTCTAACATTTGATCAATAAAAGACAAAGGATAATGATCTTTCTTAGTGACTCTGTTAACCTTCCTAAAATCAATGCACATCCTATAACCAACTACTACTCTTTGAGGAATGAGTTCATTATTTTCTTTTGGCACAACAGGAATCCCTCGTTTCTTAGGAATACAATGCACATGACTAACCAATCTACTATCAGCGATAGGATAAATAATTCCAGCATCAAGGAGTTTCAATACCTAATTTCTTACCACATCCTTCATTTTAGGATTTAAACGGCGTTGATGTTCAACAACTGGCTTTGCATCAGGCTCAATATTAATAGCATGTTGACATATAGTAGGAGAAATTTCCTTCAAATCATCAAGAGTATAACCAATATCACCTCTGTGTTTCTTCATATCCCCAATATTTCTCCTCTTCTTTATCAGAAAGTTGAGAACTAATAATAACAGGACATAATTTCTTATCATCAATATGAGCATATTTAAGATTATCAGGCAAAGGCTTTAAATCAAAAATAGGATTTTCCTTGGGTGGTAATGTTGTACCCAAGTCTTCCAAAGGTAAATTATGTTTCAGCATTGCTGGCAGATGTAGGAAAATCTCATAAATTTCATTCCTTTCTTCCATAAAGACATCACTTTCGTGGTCTTCCATCTATTGCTGCAAAGGATTGTTAGGGGCAAGACCAATAGCAGCCAACTGTTCAACTCTATAATTCTCATTAGGCAATTCAGCTTCATAAGGTGCTTTAGCAAATTTGGAGAAACTAAATTCATAAGACTCTCCATCAAACTTTGTAATAATTTTCTCCTTTTTACAATCAATAACAGCACCACAAGTGTTTAAGAAAGGTCTACCAAATATAATAGGACAAGTATCACTAGCAGAAGTGCCTAGTACTAGAAAATCAGCAGGATACTTAGTTTTACCACATAAGACCTCCACATCTCTAACAATACCAATTGGAGAAATAGTTTCCATATTAGAAAGTTGAATAATCACATCAATGTCTTCAAGTTCACAAGAACCAATTTCATGCATAATTTCTTTATAAAGCTCATAAGGAATAGCACTAGAACTCGCACCAATATTACATAAACCATAATAACAATTATCACCTATCCTAACAGATAGCACAACAACACTGAGTTTCCTAGATTTACTAGGATGAGAGACAATATTAGAAGCATCTTCACAAAATATAATGTGTCCCTCTTCTACATTTTCAGAAACAATGTCCTTTACTATTGCTACTGTAGGTTCTACATTTATTTTTTCCTCAGGTTCTACAAGTTTCTTTCACACTAGCTAACATAGAGTGTTCTTTTACCTTAGAAGGGAAAGGCATTTTCTCAATATAAGGTTCAGGCACAATAGAATCAACAGTATGAACTTCTATATCTATAGCAGGAACACAATTAATAGTATCTTTATAAGGTGCATGGTACTTATCCCATTCCTTTTTAGGAATATCAATGTAAGAAACAAAAGCCTTATATAAGTTTGCAGCAACTTGAGAATCAAGACCATAAACAACACTAATATTATGAAAATCCTCAGATGACATAAAGGTTTTAATGCATTCATAGTCATAATTTATACCTGACTTTCTACCGTTGTCATTCTCCTATGCTTCAGTGTTTTCTTGAATACGGTCAAGAAGGTCCCATTTAGCTTCATCCTTCATACGTGTAAATGATCCAGAACAAGAAGCATCCAATAAATCCTTATCATGAAGAGGAAGCCTTGCATAGAAATTATTAATAACGATATTACTGGGGAGCTCATGAATGGGGCATTTGATCATTAGTAACTTCAATCTCCCCCATGCTTGGGCAATACTCTCTCCGTCATGAGGCCAAAAATTATATAGATAATTCCGATCTCTATGGATTTCACTTGGAGGATAGAATTTAGAATAAAAGAGAGGTACAATGTCCTCCCATTCAATAGTCTGGCTATTTTTTAGCAGTTTGAACCATTCAGCGGCTCGGCATGTCAATGATATAGAGAATAATTTCCTCTTCACTTGGCTCATTGTAATACCTGCACACTTGAACAACTCGCATAATTCATGTAAAAAGAGAAAATGATCACCAGGATGGACATTTCCATCACCTGAATAGCAGTTATCCATAACATGTTTAAAAATCTTTGTAGGTATTTTATAAGGATCCAAATCATCATGCGGTAGGTCACTTACTACCCTAGAAGTGGCAGTAGTGCCCGCAAATAAGGACTCAAAAGGAGTTCCAAACATAGTGTCATAAAGCAGTAGACAGAAATAAAAACACCACTTACAACAGAAGCTTCCTTTGTCGATTCCACTTCCCAATAGCGCTTCACTCCCCGGAAACGGCGCCAGAAAATAGTCTTGATGACCCACAAGTATAGGGGGTCTATCGTAGTACTTTCGATAAATAAGAGTGTCGAACCCAACGAGGAGCAGAAGGTGTTGACAAGCAGTTTCAATGAAGGAATGAGTGTAAATACTAGAAAATAGATTTGTAGGGGGTTTTGATATTGCAGATAACTAAAGTGCAAGTAAATATAATGTAGTAATAATAATTTCAGCAAGTGTCCCAATCCTTTCTTCAGCAAAGGACAAGACGGTGAGTTAACTTATGATTAACAAACGTTCTCGAGGACACACGGGAGGTTTCTGTGAAGTGCTTTTGTTCCATGCAGCTGAATAATGTTCGGTGTTTTGATAAGTGTTGTGTGGGTGAACCTATGCTAATATACTGTCCCATCCAAGACTAATACATACTTGTGATTATACCCCTTGCAAGCATCCGCAACTACAAGAAAGTAATTAAGAAATAAATCTAAACACAACTTTGAACTCCGAGATCCTACGCTCCATCGTGTAATGGTTTCCTAAAGGGGGTTTAGGTTTCTGTCACTCCGGCAACCCCACAATTCGTAGACAAATACACGATGCATTCCCCTAGGCCCATAAATGGTGAAGTATCATGTATTCTACGTTCACATGACACCACTAGAAGAATAGCACCACAACTTAAATATCAAACATTAAATATTGTTCAACATTACTTCACTACTAACAACTTGACTTCTCCCATGTCCTCAAGAACAACACGAACTACTCACAACACATCATATAGATCATGATCAGAGGTGATATAATGGATGATAACAATCTGGTCATAAAGTGAAAACACCGATAAATCTCACAAGAATCAACTACTAACAATAATCCACACCGGGAGAGAGATCTAATGCAAAACAACGATAGAGGCCCCTAATTGTTACAGCGGGATGAAGGTGGATGATGAGGGTGATGGTTCTGGTGGTAATGATGATGATGATGATGATGATGACGATCTTGATGATGCCCGGAGTGATGACGATGACGATGGCGGTGATGTCCCCTCTCCGGAGAGGAATTTCCTCGGCAGATTTCTCCCTCCTAGAGAGCTTTTCTCTCTCGGGTGTTTTCCGCCCTGCGGCGGCGGCAAAATAATTCTTCGAGGATGTAATGAGGCTTAGGGTTCCCTCAGGGCAAGGCATGCCAAAGATGACCCCCAAAGGTGGGCCAGGGTGGCCACACCCCTAGGTGGCGCGGCCAGGGGCGCGCCACCCCTAGGTGTGGGCCCCTCGTGGCCCCCCTATGGCTCTCCTTCTGGCTGCGTTCCTCCTCTGAACTTTTAGGAACCCCCGGATGCCCCTCTTCTTCTTCTGATCTTCTGAAATATGGTATCTCGACGGTGCTTTTTTCCATCAGAAATTATAAAACATGCAAAATAAGATAAAATAACATAAGAGATGCATCATAACATGAAATATATCGATGAATAACAGAAAATCATGATATAGAATAGTGATGCAAAATGGACGTATCCACCCCCCCCACGCGAAAATTTAGGAGCGGTCAACAGAGCAGGGCTAGGGAGCAGGCGCTGACGGAGGCGTAGGGGGGCGGCGGATTTTGCTGTCCTAAAATGGACCGAGAAGGTGAGGAGGGATGAAGGGAGAGCTTGAACCAAAAATGGAAAAAAAAAGTACACAAAAATGGCTTCCTCGAATCCAAGAGCGGGGGGGGGGGGGGGGGGCAAAGAGCCGTGTATGATGGCGGCGGTAGAAATGAAGAGAAATCGATGAGTACAGGGGACCATGTGTAAGGCTAACGGCCTAATTAAATTAATTTCTCCACCAATTAATTTCACGTTTAGCCACACCAGTCGACAACCGGCGGCTCAAGTCATTCGACCGACCCATGTGGTCAAAAAGTTTGTCTAGCTGTGTACAACATAAATACTATACAAAATTGGTGGCATAAACCCAATTCAGCAAACTTTAGAGCGATTATGCTAATACATGTGAAAGTCAGTGACACTGTCGTAATAACATTCGGACTGTCCGACTCAGCTTTACCATGCAACGTTGCCCGCGAGACCTGTCCTATGCGACTCCTTATTCGAAGGAACTTCCGCGGCTGTTTTTTAAACAAGATCGTCGCCTTACTTATTTCAGACGGGCCATCGGTCTGCCCTTTGTAGCCTACCATAAATGCCAAGGCAGGCCATTTCCCCTCCCGTCTATGCAATTATGGGAGGTACACAATTTTTTTACTCACCTCCGATCAGCGAATATCTGAGCCGAGCTTTTCTTTAGAGGCAGCTTATCTGCATATACCGGCAGAGGGATAGCGTTTCTGAGCCTGTTCTTTATTTCACGGGTAAACCCGTCTCTAGTAACGGTCTCTAATAGTTAGTTTTCTACTAGTAGGTCTTCCCACAATGATAGGACAAGAAGCATTGCATTCAATATCCAAAACAAGCAAATTAATGAGAACATAATTATCGTTGGCAATAATACGAACATCATCAATCCTTCCTAAAGGTCTTTTAACAGTGGAGTCTATAAGACGCAATCTCAAAATACTCTCATCCAAAGGTTTTAGATCAAGCATATCATATAAACGTTTAGGAATAATAGAAGAACTTGCACCAAGATCACACAAAGACTTGCAATCAAAATCATTAACTCTTATTATAATAGTGGCCTCCCAACTATCTTGCAATTTTCTAGGAATATATGTTCAGTGAAAGCAATGTTTATTTTGCTAGCATTAGGATCTTTAGATAATTTTTGTAAAAAAAAAACATCAGAGATGGTGCAATTATCAAAACCAAGTTATCAATCCAAATTCCAACAATTTTGTAACTAGAAATTTTTTCAAACTCCAAACTTTTGGGACTCCTTCTACCTAAAGTCAATACCTCTCCAATCCCATTTGTTTTCACATCAACATGTTTAGAAGCATTAGGATACTCATGGGTACTGAAAGTTTTCACTTCTTCAAAGGGTTGGATGGTACAAAGTTTAACAGGCTCACTTTTATCAGTTTTTCGGCAATTTCAGCTTTTGTTTCTCTTCTAGCACGAATTTGAGCTAACATTCTCATGTTCTCATTTATTCAAACTTGTATAGCATTTATAGGTTCAGTTTTCTTGGCCTCAAGAGGTGTAGTCCTAATTTTTTAACTTTAAACATCATGAGCAAGACTATCAACCTTCAGCACAAGATTGTCTAGTTTTGCAAGCCTTTCATCAACAGTTTTACTGAAATCTTTTTGTGAAGTGATAAAAAATTTAAGCATTTTTTCGAGATCAAAGGTGAAAATTTTAGGATTTTTGTAAGCATGGAAATAATAATTTCCATATGAATAACCATTATTATTAGGATATGGCCTATAGTTGTTACCACCAAAATTATTTTTGTAACCACTATTATTGAAGTTGTTTCTAGCAATAAAATTCACATCAATTTGATCATTATCATTAGAAACCAGAGAGTTCAAGGGAATATTATTAGGATCTATAGGAACTTGTTTAAGTAGCAAAGAATTAAGCATATCAATCTTATCACTCAAAGAAGAGACCTCCACAATAAAATTTACCCTTTTACCTATTGGAGCCCTTTCTGTGTGCCATTGGGAATAGTTTATCATTAGATCATTCAATAAATTATTTTATGCACCTAATGTGAGGTTCATGAAGGTTCCTCATGCAGCTGAATCCAATAGCAGTGTGCCCAGACCCCACCTTGTGTGGGAGCCTCTGTGCACTGGGTATGTCCGGGTTATATGATCTTGTTCCAGAAATATTGTGTGGAAACATTTC
Organism: Alopecurus myosuroides; assembly: GCA_028641055.1. Classification (NCBI taxonomy): domain Eukaryota; kingdom Viridiplantae; phylum Streptophyta; class Magnoliopsida; order Poales; family Poaceae; genus Alopecurus; species Alopecurus myosuroides. Next base: position 39,363,554 of record CM054062.1, read on the forward strand.
TAACTTATTTTATAAAAAGTACAGTTTTTATTATCTTAATTTTCTTAATCGAGTGTATCTTACCGTCAACAAGAAGTGTAAGGTATATGTTGCAATAGGTAGGGGCCTTGTGATGCAAATACTGTTCAGATGAGGGTGTTTTCACGAAATAATGACACTGATTTCGATGCAAAATGAGGGAAACTGTGGTATGTGTTTTTCTGGCAAGGAGCTATATAAGAAGGTATATGTGTTTTTCTGGCAAAATGAGGGAAACTGTGGAGCCCATACAAGAAGCGCTGAATGAGAGAGGTCAAAGGAAGGTAGAGGAAGACGAAGGCGAAGTGAGAATTGAATGGGCAAGCACTAATCTGGGACCCATCACATATTGTTCTATTGCCGCCCTTGTATAAATTTCATGGCTCCGTACCTGTCAATAATTACATGGTTTTTGTTAAAACAGGCAGATCTAGCTGTTCAGAGACCTTTTGCATGTGAAGGATGTGCCTGCAATTTCGAAAGGCAATATTCCTAGAGTAATAAGGAGAAAAAGGGTACTTGAGGTCCAATATGTGCACGTTGCAAATAGTTGTAGGTTTGCCGGTTTCCCTACCAGCAGGTGTTTACCAAGCGAGTAATCGAGTGTCCGCACTACACCACCTTCTTAAATTTGAGTAGAGACGGCAAACTGTGAAGCAAAATTAACGCCAAACATGGGCAGACTTACCTGGAGAGGGTTCTAACCATCCGTCATCCTCTCCTCAAGGTTCCATCGTCGCTCAGGAGTCCAGGAGGAGAACCGCCGGCGTCAAACCTTGGCGACTCATTTCCATGTTCGCGGGCCGCAACCATCCTCATCTTCCCGTCGTCGCGCCAATCAAAACAGCCTGTCGCCGTCCGGCCGTCGTGAACTGGTTCTCCTGTGGATATACGTGCGCCGCAGCTGTACCCGCTGCTTCTGACGAAACATCTATCTGATGTTCTCTTGTTGTCTGACAACGTAAAACATAGGTAATGTCCCTTCGCTCGGCTGTCTTTTCGCCTGGTTGTGAATTTTTGTGTTGTTGCCTTGTCTTGTTCTTTTCGCTTCTTCAACGTATCGGTTCTGGATTTTTTTGGGTCAGTGAAGATTGAGAAGGATAGATCAGTGCGAGGATGTGGATGTACAAGTTACAAATGTTGCACTTTATGGATGATTTCTTATTTTGCATCTCTTGTTGACATGGAAATAACATAGTAGCCTTCGTTATGTTGGTTAGTGTAGATGATTCCTTATTTAGCATCAAAAAGCGTGTACTTACTCTGCCCCAGACGCACAATAGTAGCAGTCGAATTTGCTCTATTATTCAAAAAAATTGAATACCACAGTGTAAGGCCAGGTTTGGAACCAACACAATGGTTCTTTTAGTATTTACTTATCAAATCTCAGTGTGTTTACTCCAACATATGCTTGAATCAAAATATGTCATGGTAGAAAATTGGTTTATTTTTTTGTGATGTATGCTTCTCTTCTAATAAAGGTATGTATTATGTACAGGGTTAACAGTGATCAGGCTACTTGAAGTTCCATGTAAATGTTGGTGCTGATTGATTCCAATTCCTTGTATCCAAGATTTGGCTACTCTTTTAGATGCCCTAGAACAGATATAATTCTCTTTGATTTTCTTCCCAAGAACAAGTCTATGCCACAATTTACCATGTTACAGTCTTTTTGTTGCTGCACATAAACCTGAACTGAGAGAGGTTTTGTTTAGTTCCTGAATTCTTTGTACCCTTGGCTGAAGTTCCATGTTTATGCAACTATGATCCTTTTCTCATTTCATTTCTTATGTGTTTGTAGCTACACAACTTGATCCTTGTAGCCACACAACACGAAAAAGAGGAGGGCATGTTCGTCAAGGTCACTCTGACGAATGAAAAAGGAAGAAATAAATAAATGATGCTCTACATCTGGTTTTCCCATTATCGCCACTTCTTGAAATGTTGTTTGGTCTTGGTTATCACATCAGCTGAAGAATGTGATTTTCTCATAATAAGGAGCTACAAAATATGATTCAATAGCTATGTACTTCCTCTTTATTTCCATGTGCTTGGTACTATTGGCCTTGGCACCTTTATATTAACGGCTACTACTATTATGTTGTTCACGAAAGGTTGTTGAATTCTATAGAGGATAGTCTCCGAGAAGCTTTGATTTGTATCATGCACGTGAATCATTTCTAATATGAAATTTACTATGATTAAATGACTATTATATCTAGCTTATTTATGAGTCAATAAATGTGCATGTGCACGTGTACCACTACTAGTACAAGAAGCAACCCAGCCAATTTCACTTGATACATGCAACCAAAATTCACCCCAAGTAAGAAATAAAGGTTTGTTCCCACCGAATCAAAGGGAAACATGCATCTTCTCGACACCAGCAGGGATGGGAAACAGCTGCCAGCACAGTGGAGTTGCAGTGCGAGCTCACGCTATTGGAGCTGGCTTGCCCGAGCAAGATGGTAAGGTGCCGCTGAGGGAGGGTTTTGAGAAGGTTGGGATGGCTGGAGAGGGAGGAGAAAGGAAGAAGACAGGCAGTTTGTCCAAACTGGCATCTGAACCATTTCGTCAAATAATCATAGGCATTTTTCAAGCGGAACACTGTAGTGGCACATCTCGTAATCACATACTTTGCCCTGAATTTCCCCTTCCAGAAATACCAAACATAAAAAATGGTACTGTAATAGTTTGTTAGCTGCCAAAAAGGTAGCATTCTCACTGCATCTTGAACCTAATTAATGCAAACAGTCCCTCTACATGGCTCTATTTCCCAATTAAGGCTTCAATCCATCTAATCATTAGGAAACTAGCAGGAGCATGCCTTGCATTATAAAAGAGAAAATACCACGTTATTTATATACGATAATTACCTAAGTCATAAATCTTGTACAACCTTGCTTATGTTAAATAAGCAAGCCAAGAAAACTACCAGGCCCCTACTAAATAACAGATTCAGGGGCTATTTGTAGTTTATGTTTTGATCAGTAACAACTATATGTTACTATTGATTTTCTTTCTTCTGGTAAGAACTATAGCTTATTATTTGAATATACCATTTGCGATTAACAAATTCAAAAGCATTTCAATATATACTATATGAACGAGAGCAAAAAAATACCTTTTGCTCTCTTGAAGGATGGAGATCGTACAGACGTCCGGTGGAAGCAGCTACAATATTAATCTTCTCGACAAACCTCAAGTTACCGGTATGAAACTGAAAATTTGAACCATGAGCAGCTTGCATTGAAATTCACAAATATTAAAAGACAAATTGAGCACAGTGGCTAAGTGCATATTGCAACTATGGGGGCAGTACAGGAAAAGGAGACATCAGTTCTCTTTAACGATAACATGTTCCTTGTGCTAATTAGTACATTTACATTCAGGTGACAGATAGTACAGAAGTCACCTGAAAATGTCATGCTCATCTTATGCAACTCTCAACCGAAAGAAACCATGAGTTCAACTCATGAGAATTTTATGGAAGCAGATCAAAAAAAAATTACTCTCTGATGTGTGAACAAATTACAACCAAATAGAGGAATTTGACAAAATATTACAAGAGCACATAAATTTCCGCACATTGGCTATGTTTGGTTGCAAGGGGCCATAAAAAATCAAGGCAACACACCCCAAGGGAGATTTTAAGGGGCATGCGAGATTGCTTTCTTTTCAGGCCTCGTTCGGTTCCCCTAGTAGATCTAATCCCTACAAGGATTGGGTGACCCCCCACCCTCCACCCAATCCCTGTTAGGATCAATCCATGCCATATAATGTAATCTCTGCTTCGTTTTTTCATTCGGTTGAAACCTATGTAAACTCTGCCATATTTTGTAACAATTGCAGTGAACACTTTTTTTTTCAGGAACGCGCAAATTGCACTCCTTTTTTATATAGATAGAAGAAGAGAACAGACAGGTTTTACATGCCTCCACTACAACGCACCCACAGCCGAAGCCTAGAAAACTAAGGCTACAACTCATAAAAAAACTACGGTATTCCACGTACTGGCTTCAGCAACAATGGCATCCAACAGGGCCGCTTCCGATCTAGTAGCCTTATTGCAGTCGACACTCAACGTTCATTATGTACTAAGCATTCAATACAAATCTGTTCAGATGAAAAAAATTGTACTTGATGAGCAGGTAAAATATGGAGGTGTGCAGATATAGCACAAACTAAAGACGCGCGATCATGTATAGATCAAATGTGAGAAAGAAAGAACATTACCAAGAGCATCTGTCTTTAATTCAGGGTTAAACTTATAGTTGTTATGATCTAGCATATTTTAGCCAATTTAGTAATCCATGCAAAAAAACACCAGCAGCCTAGCAGGTGTGATTAATTTTCAAAGAAAATGAAGGCAGTTTTATATGCAGTATGTGCTAAACGTGCATTTTACTTTTACCCACTAGATTGAAAACTGATTCCTAACTGCTACATTCAGTTTTCACACACTTACAATAAAGATCCAACTAGGTATCTTGTTAGCATCCAGGAACAGCAACAACCAAGCAAGTAAATCGTACATTCTTTTCCTTTACAAACAACGATGATACAAAGTACTACACTATAAGCATCTGAGGTGACTATGTATAACAGGAACAAGGTCAGCATGCATCAATGCTGCAACACTAGCACTAGATCCTGGGACATTGCTGGCTATCCGTGGTCTAATCCTTTGCTCAACATGACATCTTAAATTCTGTTCTCACATCCATGACTAGCTGAGAATCATCTGCCATAAAGAAGCCTCGATCATACAATATGTTATTTCAGATCTGAATTATATAGAAGACGGTACTGGAGGAGTGGAGGTCTAGATGTCACTACTGCGTTCTTGCAAAGATGAGCTCGGACTTTGCGCGCTCCCGCCGCTGTTGCATGCTCCGGGCGAACTACTGTGACCTTAGACGCCGGCGACGGTTGGCTTGTACCCAGTGGTGCGCCGGCCGCTGGCGCTACCCAATGGAGTGAGGTAGAACTACATCATGCCGTTTTCGCGTGGCAGGACACCGAATACCGCGCGTTCCGGTTTTGCTCCAGCACGCACTGATATTTCTGTCGCCGCTTGACACGGCCGTCCATAAAGCAGTGTCTTGAACTCGCAGAGAAGTCGCCGTTCTCTGCCGCCGCACCAGATTGAAGAGGGAACTCGCGGGGCTAGGACAGACGGCCAACAGAAAAAAAAAGGCGCGGGTGGTGGTTCTCAGGACGGGCTGGGCGGGCAAGCGAGAGAGGACGCGACGGAGGAGATCGTCTGGTAAGCGGCCGACTCTCGGTCGGTGCTGTCTGCCGCAACCAAGAAACCTAGGGGAAGGGAAGGGAAGGGATGAGGCAGGAGAAGAACTCACCGAAATGAAGACGACCAGCCTGACTCAGTGGCCGGAGGAGTGGGCGAGCGTCAGCGGCGTCCGTCGTCTGGGCTTTACTCACCTTCTTCCGCGACAACACCACACGCGAGGGTAGTTGGGCGAGAGGATGTCCACTGGTTTTCCACTTTCCAGCATTCGGGATTATCTTTGGCGAAAAGTGCGGCACGTGGGTGGAGCCGAACATGTGAAAGGTTGGTTTGGCTGGAAGCACCGCGCTAGGAGCAATGGAAAAGAGGTACACGTCTCAGCCGGACTGGGGCCTGGGAGCAATGGGCTCGTACACGGCTTCTTCCCGTACCTTTTCTTTTCTCGTGCTAGCTCGTACGTTCTTTTCTCTTGCTCCCGGAACCTACAAGTTCCTTGAGAATTTTTACATAAACTTGCTGAATGCTCATGCTTTGCTACGATGTATTAATGTTTTCCTCCGCCACACATAAAATGCATTTATGTGTGTCTCAAATCTGTTGGCATGCGTTACATTTCCAAAGACTAATGATCATAAAGAAATCAACTAAAATATGGTCTAGCTACGTCAACATGAAATGAGCACTGAGAGAACTTGTACGTTCCGGGAGCACGCCTCTACCACCTTAAGAACACCTAGGATATTCTTCCGATCTAGTAGCCCTATTGCAGTCGACACTCAACGTTCATTTATGTACTAAGCATTCAATATAAATCTGTTCAAACGAAAAAAATGTACTTGATGAGCAGGTAAAATATGGAGGTATGCAGATATAGCACAAACTAAAGACGCGCGATCATGTATAGATCTAATGTGAGAAAGAAAGAACATTACCAAGAGCATATGTCCTTAATTCAGGGTTAAACTTATAGTTGTTATTATCTAGCATATTTTAGCCAATTTAGTAATCCATGCAAAAACACCAGCAACCTAGCAGGTGTGATTAACTTTCGAAGAAAATGGAGACAGTTTTATATGCAGTATGTGCTAAACGTGCATTTTACTTTTACCCACTAGATTGAAAACTGAGTCCTAACTGCTACATTCAGTTTTCACACACTTACAATAAAGATCCAAGTAGGTATCTTGTTAGCATCCAGGCACAGCAACAACAAAGCAAGTAAATCGTACATTCTTTTCCTTTACGAACAACGATGATACAAAGTAATACACTATAAGCATTTGAGGTGACTATGTATAACAGGAACAAGGTCAGCATGCATCAATTCTGCAACACTAGCACTAGATCCTGGGACATTGCTGGCTATCTGTGGTCTATTCCTTTGCTTAGCATGACAACTTAAATTCTGTTCTCACATCCATGACTAGCTGAGAATCATCTGCCATAAAGAAGCCTCGATCATACAATATGTTATTTCAGATCTGAATTATATAGAAGACGGTACTGGAGGAGTGGAGGTCTAGATGTCACTATTGCGTTCTTGCAAAGATGAACTCGGACTGTGCGCGCTCCCGCCGCTGTTGCATGCTCCGGGCGAACTACTGCGACCTTTGACGCCGGCGACGGTTGGCTTGTACCCAGTGGTGCACCGGCCGCTGGCGCTACCCAATGGAGTGAGGTAGAACTACATCATGCCGTTTTCGCGTGGCAGGCCGCCGAATACCGCGCGTTCCGGTTTTGCTCCAGCACGCACTGATATTTCATTCGCCGCTTGACACGGCCGTCCATAAAGCAGTGTCTTGAACTCGCGGAGAAGTCGCCGTTCTCTGCCGCCGCACCAGATTGAAGAGGGAACTCGCGGGGCTGGACAGACGGCCAACGGAAACAAAAAGGCGCGGGTGGTGGTTCTCAGGACGGGCTGGGCGGGCTAGCGAGAGAGGACGTGACGAGGAGATCGTCTGGTAAGCGGCTGACTCTCGGTCGGTGCTGTCCGCCGCCAGCAAGAAACCTAGGAGAAGGGAAGGGAAGGGATGAGGCATGAGAAGAACTCACCAAAATGAAGATGACCAGCCTGCCTTAGTGGCCGGAGGAGTGGGCGAGCGTCAGCGGCGTCCGTCGTCCGGGCTTCACTCACCTTCTTCCGCGACAACACCACACGCGAGGGCAGTTGGGCGAGAGGATGTCCACCGGGTTTCCACTTTCCACTTTCAGCGTTCGGGATTTTCTTTGGCGAAAAGTGCGGCACGTGGGTGGAGCCAAACTTGTGAAAGGTAGGTTTGGTTGGAGGCACCGCGCTAGGAGCAATGGAAAAGACATACACGTCTCAGCTGGACTCGGGCCTGGGAGCGATGGGCTCGTACACGGCTTCTTCCCGTACCTTTTGTTTTCTCGTGCTAGCTCGTACGTTGTTTTCTCGTGCTCCCAGAACGTACAAGTTCCATGTGAATTTTTACATAAACTTGCTGAATGCTCGTGCTTTGCTACGATGTATTAATTTTTTCCTACGCCACACATAAAATTCATTTAGGTGTGTCTCAAATCTATTGGCATGCGTTACATTTTTAAAGACTAATGATCATCAAGAAAGCAACTAAAATATGGTCTAGCTACGTCAACATGAAATGAGCACTGAGGGAACTTGTACTTTCCGGGAGCACGCCTCTACCACCTTAAGAACACCTAGGATATTCTTCCGATCTTGTAGCCATATTGTAGTCGACACTCAACGTTTATTTATGTACTAAGCATTCAATACAAATCTGTTCAAATAAAAAAAAAAGTACTTGATGAGCAGGTAAAATATGGAGGTATGCAGATATAGCACAAACTAAAGACGCGCGATCATGTATAGATCAAATGTGAGAAAGAAAGAACATTAACAAGAGCATCTGTCCTTAATTTAGGGTTAAACTTATAGCTGTTATGATCTAGCATATTTTAGCCAATTTAGTAATCCATGCAAAACAAAAACCAGCAGCCTAGCAGGTGTGATTAATTTTCAAAGAAAATGGAGGCAGTTTTATATGCCGAATGTGCTGAACGTGCATTTTACTTTTACCCACTAGATTGAAAACTGAGTCCTAACTGCTACATTCAGTTTTCACACACTTACAACAAAGATCCAACTAGGTATCTTGTTAGCATCCAGGAACAGCAACAACCAAGCAAGTAAATCGTACATTCTTTTCGTTTACAAACAACGATGATACAAAGTACTACACTATAAGCATCTGAGGTGACTATGTATAACAGGAACAAGGTCAACATGCATCAATGCTGCAACACTAGCACTAGATCCTGGGACATTGTTGGCTATCTGTGGTCTACTCCTTTGCTCAGCCTGACATCTTAAATTCTGTTCTCACATCCATGACTAGCTGAGAATCATCTGCCATAAAGAAGCCTCGATTATACAATATGTTATTTCAGATCTGAATTATATAGAAGACGGTACCGGAGGAGTGGAGGTCTAGATGTCAGTATTGCGTTCTTGCAAAGATGAACTCGGACTGTGCGCGCTCCAGCCGCTCTGGGATGCTCCGGGCGAACTACTGCGACCTTAGACGCCGGCGACGGTTGGCTTGTACCCAGTGGTGCGCCGGTCGCTGGCGCTACCCAATGGAGTGAGGTAGAACTACATCATGACGTTTTCGCGTGGCAGGCCGCCGAATACCACGCGTTCCGGTTTTGCTCCAGCACGCACTGATATTTCTGTCGCCGCTTGACACGGCCGTCCATAAAGCAGTGTCTTGAAATCGCGGAGAAGTCGCCGTTCTCTGCCGCCGCACCAGATTGAAGATGGAACTCGCGGGGCTGGGACAGACGGCCAACGGAAAAAAGGCGCGGGTGGTGGTTCTCAGGACGGGCTGGCGGGCTAGTGAGAGAGGACGCGACGGAGGAGATCCTCTGGTAAGCGGCTGACTCTCGGTCGGTGCTGTCCGCCGCCACCAAGAAACCTAGGGGAAGGGAAGGGATGAGGCAGGAGAAGAACTCACCGAAATGAAGACGACCAGCCTGCCTCAGTGGCGGAGGAGTGAGCGAGCGTCGGCGGCGTCCGTCGTCTGGGCTTCACTCAGCTTCTTCCGCGACAACACCACACGCGAGGGCAGTTGGGTGAGAGGATGTCCACTGGGTTTCCACTTTCCAGCGTTCGGGATTTTCTTTGGCGAAAAGTGAGGCACGTGGGTGCAGCCGAACTTGTAAAAGGTAGGTTTGGCTGGAGGCACCGCGCTAGGAGCAATGGAAAAGAGGTACACGTCTCAGCTGGACTGAGGCCTGGGAGCGATGGGCTCGTACACGGCTTCTTCCCGTACCTTTTGTTATCTCGTGCTAGCTCGTACGTTCTTTTCTCGTGCTCCCGGAACGTACAAGTTCCATGTGAATTTTTACATAAACTTGCTGAATGCTCGTGCTTTGCTACGATGTATTAATTCTTTCCTCCGCCACACATAAAATGCATTTATGTGTGTCTCAAATTTGTTGGCATGTGTTACATTTCCAAAGACTAATAATCATCAAGAAAGCAACTAAAATATGGTCTAGCTATGTCAACATGAAATGAGCACTGAGGGAACTTGTACGTTCCGAGTGCACGCCTCTACCACCTTAAGAACACCTGGGATATTCTTCCGATCTAGTAGCCCTATTGCATTCGACACTCATCGTTCATTTATGTACTAAGAATTCAATACAAATCTGTTCAAATGAAAAAATTGTACTTGATGAGCAGGTAAAATGTGGAGGTATGCAGATATAGCACAAACTAAAGACGCGCGATCATGTATAGTTCAAATGTGAGAAAGAAAGAACATTAACAAGAGCATATGTCCTTAATTCAGGGTTAAACTTATAGTTGTTATGATCTAGCATATTTTAGCCAATTTAGTAATCCATGCAAAACAAAAACCAGCAGCCTAGCAGGTGTGATTAATTTTCAAAAAAAATGGAGGCAGTTTTATATACCGTATGTGCTGAACGTGCATTTTACTTTTACCCACTCGATTGAAAACTGAGTCCTAACTGCTACATTCAGTTTTCACACACTTGCAACAAAGATCCAACTAGGTCTTTTTTAGCATCCAGGAACAGCAACTACGAAGCAAGTAAATCGTACATTCTTTTCGTTTACAAACAACGATGATACAAAGTACTACACTATAAGCATCTGAGGTGACTATGTATAACAGGAACAAGGTCAGCATGCATCAATGCTGCAACACTAGCACTAGATCCTGGGACATTGCTGGCTATCTGTGGTCTACTCCTTTGCTCAGCCTGACATCTTAAATTTTGTTCTCACATCCATGACTAGCTGAGAATCATCTGCCATAAAGAAGCCTCGATTATACAATATGTTATTTCAGATCTGAATTATATAGAAGACGGTACCGGAGGAGTGGAGGTCTAGATGTCACTATTGCGTTCTTGCAAAGATGAACTCGGACTGTGCGCGCTCCCGCCGCTGTTGGATGCTCATGGCGAACTACTGCGACCTTAGATGCCGGCGACGGTTGGCTTGTACCCAGTGGTGCGCCGGTCGCTGATGCTACCCAATGGAGTGAGGTAGAACAACATCATGCCGTTTTCGCGTAGCAGGCCGCCGAATACCACGCGTTCCGGTTTTGCTCCAGCACGCACTGATATTTCTGTCGCCGCTTGACACGGCCGTCCATAAAGCAGTGTCTTGAACTCGCGGAGAAGTCGCCGTTCTCTGCCGCCGCACCAGATTGAAGAGGGAACTCGCGGGGCTGGACAGACGGCCAACGGAAAAAAGGCGCGGGTGGTGGTTCTCAGGACAGGCTGGCGGGCTAGTGAGAGAGGACGCGACGGAGGAGATCCTCTGGTAAGCGGCTGACTCTCGGTCGGTGCTGTCCGCCGCCACCAAGAAACCTAGGGGAAGGGAAGGGATGAGGCAGGAGAAGAACTCACCGAAATGAAGACGACCAACCTACCTCAGTGGCCGGAGGAGTGAGCGAGCGTCGGCGGCGTCCGTCGTCTGGGCTTCACTCAACTTCTTCCGCGACAACACCACACGCGAGGGCAGTTGGGCGAGAGGATGTCCACTGGGTTTCCACTTTCCACTTTCCAGCGTTCGGGATTTTCTTTGGCGAAAAGTGAGGCACGTGGGTGCAGCCGAACTTGTGAAAGGTAGGTTTGGCTGGAGGCACCGCGCTAGGAGCAATGGAAAAGAGGTACACGTCTCAGCTGGACTGAGGCCTGGGAGCGATGGGCTCGTACACGGCTTCTTCCCGTACCTTTTGTTATCTCGTGCTAGCTCGTACGTTCTTTTCTCGTGCTCCCGGAACGTACAAGTTCCATGTGAATTTTTACATAAACTTGCTGAATGCTCGTGCTTTGCTACGATGTATTAATTTTTTCCTCCGCCACACATAAAATGCATTTATGTGTGTCTCAAATTTGTTGGCATGCGTTACATTTCCAAAGACTAATAATCATCAAGAAAGCAACTAAAATATGGTCTAGCTATGTCAACATGAAATGAGCACTGAGGGAACTTGTACGTTCCAAGTGCACGCCTCTACCACCTTAAGAACACCTGGGATATTCTTCCGATCTAGTAGCCCTATTGCATTCGACACTCCAAGTTCATTTATGTACTAAGAATTCAATACAAATCTGTTCAAATGAAAAAATTGTACTTGACGAGCAGGTAAAATGTGGAGGTATGCAGATATAGCACAAACTAAAGACGCGCGATCATGTATAGATCAAATGTGAGAAAGAAAGAACATTAACAAGAGCATATGTCCTTAATTCAGGGTTAAACTTATAGTTGTTATGATCTAGCATATTTTAGCCAATTTAGTAATCCATGCAGAAACATCAGCAGCCTAGGAGGTGTGATTAATTTTCAAAGAAAATGGAGGCAGGTTTATATGTAGTATGTGCTAAACGTCCATTTTACTTTTACCCACTAGATTGAAAACTGAGTCCTAACTGCTACATTTAGTTTTCACACACTTACAATAAAGATCCAACTAGGTATCTTGTTAGCATCCAGGAACAACAACAACCAAGCAAGTAAATCGTACATTCTTTTCCTTTACAAATAACGATGATACAAAGTACTACACTATAAGCATCTGAGGTGACTATGTATAACAGGAACAAGGTCAGCATGCATCAATGCTGCAACACTAGCACTAGATCCTGGGACATTGCTGGCTATCTGTGGTCTACTCCTTTGCTCAGCCTGACATCTTAAATTCTGTTCTCACATCCATGACTAGCTGAGAATCATCTGCCATAAAGAAGCCTCGATTATACAATATGTTATTTCAGATCTGAATTATATAAAAGACGGTACCGGAGGAGTGGAGGTCTAGATGTCACTATTGCGTTCTTGCAAAGATGAACTCGGACTGTGCGCGCTCCCGCCGCTGTTGGATGCTCCGGGCGAACTACTGCGACCTTAGATGCCGGCGACGGTTGGCTTGTACCCAGTGGTGCGCCGGTCGCTGATGCTACCCAATGGAGTGAGGTAGAACAACATCATGCCGTTTTCGCGTAGCAGGCCGCCGAATACCACGCGTTCCGGTTTTGCTCCAGCACGCACTGATATTTCTGTCGCCGCTTGACACGGCCGTCCATAAAGCAGTGTCTTGAACTCGCGGAGAAGTCGCCGTTCTCGGCCGCCGCACCAGATTGAAGAGGGAACTCGCGGGGCTGGGACAGACGGCCAACGGAAAAAAGGCGCGGGTGGTGGTTCTCAGGACGGGCTGGCGGGCTAGAGAGAGAGGACGCGACGGAGGAGATCCTCTGGTAAGCGGCTGACTCTCGGTCGGTGCTGTCCGCCGCCACCAAGAAACCTAGGGGAAGGGAAGGGATGAGGCAGGAGAAGAACTCACCGAAATGAAGACGACCAGCCTGCCTCAGTGGCCAGAGGAGTGAGCGAGCGTCGGCGGCGTCCGTCGTCCGGGCTTCACTCAGCTTCTTCCGCGACAACACCACACGCGAGGGCAGTTGGGCGAGGGGATGTCCACAGGGTTTCCACTTTCCAGCGTTCGGGATTTTCTTTGGCGAAAAGTGAGGCACGTGGGTGCAGCCGAACTTGTGAAAGGTAGGTTTGGCTGGAGGCACCGCGCTAGGAGCAATGGAAAAGAGGTACACGTCTCAGCTGGACTGAGGCCTGGGAGCGATGGGCTCGTACACGGCTTCTTCCCGTACCTTTTGTTATCTCGTGCTAGCTCGTACGTTCTTTTCTCGTGCTCCCGGAACGTACAAGTTCCATGTGAATTTTTACATAAACTTGCTGAATGCTCGTGCTTTGCTACGATGTATTAATTTTTTCCTCCGCCACACATAAAATGCATTTATGTGTGTCTCAAATTTGTTGGCATGCGTTACATTTCCAAAGACTAATAATCATCAAGAAAGCAACTAAAATATGGTCTAGCTATGTCAACATGAAATGAGCACTGAGGGAACTTGTACGTTCCAAGTGCACGCCTCTACCACCTTAAGAACACCTGGGATATTCTTCCGATCTGGTAGCCCTATTGCATTCGACACTCCAAGTTCATTTATGTACTAAGAATTCAATACAAATCTGTTCAAATGAAAAAATTGTACTTGACGAGCAGGTAAAATGTGGAGGTATGCAGATATAGCACAAACTAAAGACGCGCGATCATGTATAGATCAAATGTGAGAAAGAAAGAACATTAACAAGAGCATATGTCCTTAATTCAGGGTTAAACTTATAGTTGTTATGATCTAGCATATTTTAGCCAATTTAGTAATCCATGCAGAAACATCAGCAGCCTAGGAGGTGTGATTAATTTTCAAAGAAAATGGAGGCAGGTTTATATGTAGTATGTGCTAAACGTCCATTTTACTTTTACCCACTAGATTGAAAACTGAGTCCTAACTGCTACATTTAGTTTTCACACACTTACAATAAAGATCCAACTAGGTATCTTGTTAGCATCCAGGAACAACAACAACCAAGCAAGTAAATCGTACATTCTTTTCCTTTACAAACAACGATGATACAAAGTACTACACTATAATCATCTGAGGTGACTACGTATAACAGGAACAAGGTCAGCATGCATCAATGCTGCAACACTAGCACTAGATCCTGGGACATTGCTGGCTATCTGTGGTCTACTCCTTTGCTCAGTCTGACATCTTAAATTCTGTTCTCACATCCATGACTAGCTGAGAATCATCTGCCATAAAGAAGCCTCGATTATACAATATGTTATTTCAGATCTGAATTATATAGAAGACGGTACTGGAGGAGTGGAGGTCTAGATGTCACTATTGCGTTCTTGCAAAGATGAACTCGGACTGTGCGCGCTCCCGCCGCTGTTGGATGCTCCGGGCGAACTACTGTGACCTTAGACGCCGGCGATGGTTGGCTTGTACCCAGTGGTGCGCCGGTCGCTGGCGCTACCATATAGAGTGAGGTAGAACTACATCATGCCGTTTTCGCGTGGCAGGCCGACGAATACCGCGCGACTTGTTTTGCTCCAGCACACACTGATATTTCTGTCGCCGCTTGACACGGCCGTCCATAAAGCAGTGTCTTGAACTCGCGGAGAAGTCGCCGTTCTCTGCCGCCGCACCAGATTGAAGAGGGAATTCGCGGGGCTGGGACAGACGGCCAACGGAAAAAAAAGGTGCGGGTGGTGGTTCTCAGGACGGGCTGGGCGGGCTAGTGAGAGAGGACGCGACGGAGGAGATCCTCTGGTAAGCGGCTGACTCTCGGTCGGTGCTGTCCGCCGCCACCAAGAAACCTAGGGGAAGGGAAGGGATGAGGCAGGAGAAGAACTCACCGAAATGAAGACGACCAGCTTGCCTCAGTGGCCGGAGGAGTGAGGGAGCGTCGGCGGCGTCCATCGTCTAGGATTCACTCAGCTTCTTCCGCGACAACACCACACACGAGGGCAGTTGGGCGAGAGGATGTCCACTGGGTTTCCACTTTCCACTTTCCAGTGTTCGGGATTTTCTTTGGCGTAAAGTGAGGCACGTGGGTGCAGCCGAACTTGTGAAAGGTAGGTTTGGCTGGAGGCACCGCGCTAGGAGCAATGGAAAAGAGGTACATGTCTCAGCTGGACTGGGGCCTGGGAGCGATGGGCTCGTACACGGCTTCTTCCCGTACCTTTTGTTTTCTCGTGCTAGCTCGTACGTTCTTTTCTCGTGCTCCCGGAACGTACAAGTTCCATGTGAATTTTTACATAAACTTGCTGAATGCTCGTGCTTTGCTGCGATGTATTAATTTTTTCCTCCGCCACACATAAAATGCATTTATGTGTGTCCAAATTTGTTGGCATGCATTACATTTCCAAAGACTAATGATCATCAAGAAAGCAACTAAAATATGGTCTAGCTACGTCAATATGAAATGAGCACTGAGGGAACTTGTACGTTCCGGGTGCACGCCTCTACCACCTTAAGAACACCTGGGATATTCTTCCGATCTAGTAGCCCTATTGCAGTCGACACTCAACGTTCATTTATGTACTAAGCATTCAATACAAATCTGTTCAAATGAAAAAATTATACTTGATGAGTAGGTAAAATGTGGAGGTATGCAGATATAGCACAAACTAAAGACGCGCGATCATGTATAGATCAAATTTGAGAAAGAAAGAACATTACCAATAGCATATGTCCTTAATTCAGGGTTAAACTAATAGTTGTTATGATCTAGCATATTTTAGCCAATTTAGTAATACATGCAGAAACATCAGCAGCCTAGGAGGTGTGATTAATTTTCAAAGAAAATGGAGGCAGTTTTATATGCAGTATGTGCTAAACGTCCATTTTACTTTTACCCACTAGATTGAAAACTGAGTCCTAACTGCTACATTCAGTTTTCACACACTTACAATAAAGATCCAACTAGGTATCTTGTTAGCATCCAGGAACAAGCAACAACCAAGCAAGTAAATCGTACATTCTTTTCCTTTACAAACAACGATGATACAAAGTACTACACTATAAGCATCTGAGGTGACTATGTATAACAGGAACAAGGTCAACATGCATCAATGCTGCAACACTAGCACTAGATCCTGGGACATTGCTGGCTATCTGTGGTCTACTCCTTTGCTCAGCCTGACATCTTAAATTCTGTTCTCACATCCATGACTAGCTGAGAATCATCTGCCATAAAGAAGCCTCGATCATACAATATGTTATTTCAGATCTGAATTATATAGAAGACGGTACTAGAGGAGTGGAGGTCTAGATGTCACTATTGTGTTCTTGCAAAGATGAACTCGGACTGTGCGCGCTCCCGCCGCTGTTGGATGCTCCGGGCGAACTACTGCGACCTTGGATGCCGGCGACGGTTGGCTTGTACCCAGTGGTGCACCGGTCGCTAGCGCTACCCAATGGAGTGAGGTAGAACTACATCATGCCGTTTTCGCATGGTAGGCCGCCGAATACCGCGCGTTCCGGTTTTGCTCCAGCACGCACTGATATTTCTGTCGCCGCTTGACACGGCCGTCCATAAAGCAGTGTCTTGAACTCGCGGAGAAGTCGCCGTTCTCTGCCGCCGCACCAGATTGAAGAGGGAACTCGCGGGGCTGGGACAGACGTCCAACAGAAAGAAAGGCGCGGGTGGTGGTTCTCAGGACAGGCTGGGCGGGCTAGTGAGAGAGGACACGACGGAGGAGATCCTCTGGTAAGCGGCTGACTCTCGGTCGGTGCTGTCCGCCGCCACCAAGAAACCTAGGGGAAGGGAAGGGATGAGGCAGGAGAAGAACTCACCGAAATGAAGACGACCATCCTGCCTCAGTGGCCAGAGGAGTGAGAGAGCGTCGGCGGCGTCCGTCGTCTGGGCTTCACTCAGCTTCTTCCGTGACAACACCACACGCGAGGGCAGTTGGGAGAGAGGATGTCCACTGGGTTTCCACTTTCCAGCGTTCACGATTTTCTTTGGCGAAAAGTGAGGCACGTGGGTGCAGCCGAACTTGTGAAAGGTAGGTTTGGCTGGAGGCACCGCGCTAGTAGCAATGGAATAGTGGTACACGTCTCAGCTGGACCGGGGCCTGGGAGCGATGGGCTCGTACACGGCTTCTTCCCGTACCTTTTGTTTCCTCGTGCTAGCTCGTACGTTCTTTTCTCGTGCTCCCGGAACTTACAAGTTCCATGTGAATTATTACATAAACTTGCTGAATGCTCGTGCTTTGCTACGATGTATTAATTTTTTCCTCCGTCACACATAAAATGCATTTATGTGTGTCTCAAATTTGTTGGCATGCGTTACATTTCCAAAGACGTATGATCATCAAGAAAGCAACTAAAATATGGTCTAGCTACGTCAACATGAAATGAGCACTGAGGGAACTTGTACGTTCCGGGTGCACGTCTCTACCACCTTAAGAACACCTGGGATGTTCTTCCGATCTAGTAGCCCTATTGCAGTCGACACTCAACGTTCATTTATGTACTAAGCATTCAATACAAATCTTGTACTTGATGAGCAGGTAAAATGTGGAGGTATGCAGATATAGCACAAACTAAAGACGCGCGATCATGTATAGATCAAATGTGAGAAAGAAAGAACATTACCTAGAGCATATGTCCTTAATTCAGGGTTAAACTTATAGTTGTTATGATCTAGCATATTTTAGCCAATTTAGTAATCCATGCAGAAACATCAGCAGCCTAGGAGGTGTGATTAATTTTCAAAGAAAATGGAGGCAGTATTATATGCAGTATGTGCTAAACGTCCATTTTACTTTTACCCACTAGATTGAAAACTGAGTCCTAACTGCTACATTCAGTTTTCACACACTTACAATAAAGATCCAACTAGGTATCTTGTTAGCATCCAGGAGCAGCAAGAACCAAGAAAGTAAATCGTACATTCTTTTCCTTTACAAACAACGATGATACAAAGTACTACATTATAAGCATCTGAGGTGACTATGTATAACAGGAACAGGGTCAGCATGCATCAATGCTGCAACACTAGCACTAGATCCTGGGACATTGCTGGCTATCTGTGGTCTACTCCTTTGCTCAGTCTGACATCTTAAATTCTGTTCTCACATCCATGACTAGCTGAGAATCATCTGCCATAAAGAAGCCTCGATCACGCAATATGTTATTTCAGATCTGAATTATATAGAAGACGGTACCGGAGGAGTGGAGGTCTAGATGTCACTATTGCGTTCTTGCAAAGATGAACTCGGACTGTGCGCGCTCCCGCCGCTGTTGGATGCTCCGGGCGAACTACTGCGACCTTAGACGCCGGCGACGGTTGGCTTGTACCCAGTGGTGCGCCGGTCGCTGACGCTACCCAATGGAGTGAGGTAGAACTACATCATGCCGTTTTCGCGTAGCAGGCCGCCAAATACCACGCGTTCCGGTTTTGCTCCAGCACGCACTGATATTTCTGTCGCCGCTTGACACGGCCGTCCATAAAGCAGTGTCTTGAACTCGCGGAGAAGTCGCCGTTCTCGGCCGCCGCACCAGATTGAAGAGGGAACTCGCGGGGCTGGGACAGACGGCCAACGGAAAAAAGGCGCGGGTGGTGGTTCTCAGGGCGGGCTGGCGGGCTAGAGAGAGAGGACGCGACGGAGGAGATCCTCTGGTAAGCGGCTGACTCTCGGTCCGTGCTGTCCGCCGCCACCAAGAAACCTAGGGGAAGGGAAGGGATGAGGCAGGAGAAGAACTCACCGAAATGAAGACGACCAGCCTGCCTCAGTGGCCAGAGGAGTGAGCGAGCGTCGGCGGCGTCCGTCGTTCGGGCTTCACTCAGCTTCTTCCGCGACAACACCACACGCGAGGGCAGTTGGGCGAGGGGATGTCCACAGGGTTTCCACTTTCCACTTTCCAGCGTTCGGGATTTTCTTTGGCGAAAAGTGAGGCACGTGGGTGCAGCCGAACTTGTGAAAGGTAGGTTTGGCTGGAGGCACCGCGCTAGGAGCAATGGAAAAGAGGTACACGTCTCAGCTGGACTGAGGCCTGGGAGCGATGGGCTCGTACACGGCTTCTTCCCGTACCTTTTTTTATCTCGTGCTAGCTCGTACATTCTTTTCTCGTGCTCCCAGAATGTACATGTTCCATGTGAATTTTTACATAAACTTGCTGAATGCTCGTGCTTTGCTACGATGTATTAATTTTTTCCTCCGCCACACATAAAATGCATTTATGTGTGTCTCAAATTTGTTGGCATGCGTTACATTTCCAAAGACTAATAATCATCAAGAAAGCAACTAAAATATGGTCTAGCTATGTCAACATGAAATGAGCACTGAGGGAACTTGTACGTTCCGAGTGCACGCCTCTACCACATTAAGAACACCTGGGATATTCTTCCGATCTAGTAGCCCTATTGCATTCGACACTCAACGTTCATTTATGTACTAAGAATTCAATACAAATCTGTTCAAATGAAAAAATTGTACTTGATGAGCAGGTAAAATGTGGAGGTATGCAGATATAGCACAAACTAAAGACGCGCGATCATGTATAGATCAAATGTGAGAAAGAAAGAACATTAACAAGAGCATATGTCCTTAATTCAGGGTTAAACTTATAGTTGTTATGATCTAGCATATTTTAGCCAATTTAGTAATCCATGCAGAAACATCAGCAGCCTAGGAGGTGTGATTAATTTTCAAAGAAAATGGAGGCATTTTTATATGCAGTATGTGCTAAACGTCCATTTTACTTTTACCCACTAGATTGAAAACTGAGTCCTAACTGCTACATTTAGTTTTCACACACTTACAATAAAGATCCAACTAGGTATCTTGTTAGCATCCAGGAACAACAACAACCAAGCAAGTAAATCGTACATTCTTTTCCTTTACAAACAACAATGATACAAAGTACTACACTATAAGCATCTGAGGTGACTATGTATAACAGGAACAAGGTCAGCATGCATCAATGCTGCAACACTAGCACTAGATCCTGGGACATTGCTGGCTATCTGTGGTCTACTCCTTTGCTCAGCCTGACATCTTAAATTCTGTTCTCACATCCATGACTAGCTGAGAATCATCTGCCATAAAGAAGCCTCGATTATACAATATGTTATTTCAGATCTGAATTATATAGAAGACGGTACTGGAGGAGTGGAGGTCTAGATGTCACTATTGCGTTCTTGCAAAGATGAACTCGGACTGTGCGCGCTCCCGCCGCTGTTGGATGCTCCGGGCGAACTACTGCGACCTTAGACGCCGGCGATGGTTGGCTTGTACCCAGTGGTGCGCCGGTCGCTGGCGCTACCATATGGAGTGAGGTAGAACTACATCATGCCGTTTTCGCATGGCAGGCCGACGAATACCGCGCGTCTGGTTTTGCTCCAGCACACACTGATATTTCTGTCGCCGCTTGACACGGCCGTCCATAAAGCAGTGTCTTGAACTCGCGGAGAAGTCGCCGTTCTCTGCCGCCGCACCAGATTGAAGAGGGAATTCGCGGGGCTGGGACAGACGGCCAACGGAAAAAAAAGGTGCGGGTGGTGGTTCTCAGGACGGGCTGGGCGGGCTAGTGAGAGAGGACGCGACGGAGGAGATCCTCTGGTAAGCGGCTGACTCTCGGTCGGTGCTGTCCGCCGCCACCAAGAAACCTAGGGGAAGGGAAGGGTTGAGGCAGGAGAAGAACTCACCGAAATGAAGACGACCAGCTTGCCTCAGTGGCCGGAGGAGTGAGGGAGCGTCGGCGGCGTCCATCGTCTGGGCTTCACTCAGCTTCTTCCGCGACAACACCACACACGAGGGCAGTTGGGCGAGAGGATGTCCACTGGGTTTCCACTTTCCACTTTCCAGCGTTCGGGATTTTCTTTGGCGAAAAGTGAGGCACGCGGGTGCAGCCGAACTTGTGAAAGGTAGGTTTGGCCGGAGGCACCGCGCTAGGAGCAATGGAAAAGAGGTACATGTCTCAGCTGGACTGGGGCCTGGGAGCGATGGGCTCGTACACGGCTTCTTCCCGTACCTTTTGTTTTCTCGTGCTAGCTCGTACGTTCTTTTCTCGTGCTCCCGGAACGTACAAGTTCCATGTGAATTTTTACATAAACTTGCTGAATGCTCGTGCTTTGCTGCGATGTATTAATTTTTTCCTCCGCCACACATAAAATGCATTTATGTGTGTCCAAATTTGTTGGCATGCATTACATTTCCAAAGACTAATGATCATCAAGAAAGCAACTAAAATATGGTCTAGCTACGTCAATATGAAATGAGCACTGAGGGAACTTGTACGTACCGGGTGCACGCCTCAACCACCTTAAGAACACCTGGGATATTCTTCTGATCTAGTAGCCCTATTGCAGTCGACACTCAACGTTCATTTATGTACTAAGCATTCAATACAAATCTGTTCAAATGAAAAAATTATACTTGATGAGTAGGTAAAATGTGGAGGTATGCAGATATAGCACAAACTAAAGACGCGCGATCATGTATAGATCAAATGTGAGAAAGAAAGAACATTACCAATAGCATATGTCCTTAATTCAGGGTTAAACTAATAGTTGTTATGATCTAGCATATTTTAGCCAATTTAGTAATCCATGCAGAAACATCAGCAGCCTAGGAGGTGTGATTAATTTTCAAAGAAAATGAAGGCAGTTTTATATGCAGTATGTGCTAAACGTCCATTTTACTTTTACCCACTAGATTGAAAACTGAGTCCTAACTGCTACATTCAGTTTTCACACACTTACAATAAAGATCCAACTAGGTATCTTGTTAGCATCCAGGAACAGCAACAACCAAGCAAGTAAATCGTACATTCTTTTCCTTTACAAACAACGATGATACAAAGTACTACACTATAAGCATCTGAGGTGACTATGTATAATAGGAACAAGGTCAACATGCGTCAATGCTGCAACACTAGCACTAGATCCTGGGACATTCCTGGCTATCTGTGGTCTACTCCTTTGCTCAGCCTGACATCTTAAATTCTGTTCTCACATCCATGACTAGCTGAGAATCATCTGCCATAAAGAAGCCTCGATCATACAATATGTTATTTCAGATCTGAATTATATAGAAGACGGTACTGGAGGAGTGGAGGTCTAGATGTCGCTATTGTGTTCTTGCAAAGATGAACTCGGACTGTGCGCGCTCCCGCCGCTGTTGGATGCTCCGGGCGAACTACTGCGACCTTGGATGCCGGCGACGGTTGGCTTGTACCCAGTGGTGTGCCGGTCGCTAGCGCTACCCAATGGAGTGAGGTAGAACTACATCATGCCGTTTTCGCATGGCAGGACGCCGAATACCGCGTGTTCCGGTTTTGCTCCAGCACGCACTGATATTTCTGTCGCCGCTTGACACGGCCGTCCATAAAGCAGTGTCTTGAACTCGCGGAGAAGTCGTTGTTCTCTGCCGCCGCACCAGATTGAAGAGGGAACTCGCGGGGCTGGGACAGACGGCCAACAGAAAAAAAGGCGCGGGTGGTGGTTCTCAGGACAGGCTGGGCGGGCTAGTGAGAGAGGACACGACGGAGGAGATCCTCTGGTAAGCGGCTGACTCTCGGTCGGTGCTGTCCGCCGCCATCAAGAAACCTAGGGGAAGGGAAGGGATGAGGCAGGAGAAGAACTCACCGAAATGAAGACGACCATCCTGCCTCAGTGGCCATAGGAGTGAGAGAGCGTCGGCGGCGTCCGTCGTCTGGGCTTCACTCAGCTTCTTCCGTGACAACACCACACGCGAGGGCAGTTGGGAGAGAGGATGTCCACTGGGTTTCCACTTTCCACTTTCCAGCGTTCGGGATTTTCTTTGGCGAAAAGTGAGGCACGTGGGTGCAGCCGAACTTGTGAAAGGTAGGTTTGGCTGGAGGCACCGCGCTAGGAGCAATGGAATAGTGGTACACGTCTCAGCTGGACCGGGGCCTGGGAGCGATGGGCTCGTACACGGCTTCTTCCCGTACCTTTTGTTTCCTCGTGCTAGCTCGTACGTTCTTTTCTCGTGCTCCCGGAACTTACAAGTTCCATGTGAATTATTACATAAACTTGCTGAATGCTCGTGCTTTGCTACGATGTATTAATTTTTTCCTCCGTCACACATAAAATGCATTTATGTGTGTCTCAAATTTGTTTGCATGCGTTACATTTCCAAAGACGAATGATCATCAAGAAAGCAACTAAAATATGGTCTAGCTACGTCAACATGAAATGAGCACTGAGGGAACTTGTACGTTCCGGGTGCACGTCTCTACCACCTTAAGAACACCTGGGATGTTCTTCCGATCTAGTAGCCCTATTGCAGTCGACACTCAACGTTCATTTATGTACTAAGCATTCAATACAAATCTGTTCAAATGAAAAAATTGTACTTGATGAGCAGGTAAAATGTGGAGGTATGTAGATATAGCACAAACTAAAGACGCGCGATCATGTATAGATCAAATGTGAGAAAGAAAGAACATTACCTAGAGCATATGTCCTTAATTCAGGGTTAAACTTATAGTTGTTATGATCTAGCATATTTTAGCCAATTTCGTAATCCATGCAAAAACACTAGCAGCCTAGCAGGTGTGATTAATTTTCAAAGAAAATGGAGGGAGTTTTATATGCAGTATGTGCTAAACGTGCATTTTACTTTTACCCACTAGATTGAAAACTGAGTCCTAACTGCTACATTCAGTTTTCACACACTTACAATAAAGATCCAACTAGGTATCTTGTTAGCATCCAGGAACAACAGCAACCAAGCAAGTAAATCGTACATTCTTTTCATTTACACACAACGATGATACAAAGTACTACACTATAAGCATCTGAGGTGACTATGTATAACAGGAACAAGGTCAGCATGCATCAATGCTGCAACACTAGCACTAGATCATGGGACATTGCTGGCTATCTGTGGTCTACTCCTTTGCTCGGCCTGACATCTTAAATTCTGTTCTCACATCCATGACTAGCTGAGAATCATCTGCAATAAAGAAGCCTCGATCATACAATATGTTATTTCAGATCTGAATTATATAGAATACGGTACTGGAGGAGTGGAGGTCTAGATGTCACTATTGCGTTCTTGCAAAGATGAACTCGGATTGTGCGCGCTCCCGCCGCTGTTGCATGCTCCGGGCGAACTACTGCGACCTTAGACGCCGGCGACGGTTGGCTTGTACCCAGTGGTGCGCCGGTCGCTGGCGCTACCCAATGGAGTGAGGTAGAACTACATCATGCCGTTTTCGCGTGGCAGGCCGCCGAATACGGCGCGTTCCGGTTTTGCTCCAGCATGCACTAATATTTCTGTCGCCGCTTGACACGGCCGTCCATAAAGCAGTGTCTTGAACTCGCGGAGAAGTCGCCGTTCTCTGCCGCCGCACCAGATTGAAGAGGGAACTCGCGGGGCTGGGACAGACGGCCAACGAAAAAAAAGGCGCGGGTGGTGGTTCTCAGGACGGGCTGGGCGGGCTAGCGAGAGAGGACGCGACGGAGGAGATCCTCTGGTAAGCGGCTGACTCTCGGTCGGTGCTGTCCGCCGCCACCAAGAAACCTAGGGGAAGGGAAGGGATGAGGCAGGAGAAGAACTCACCGAAATGAAGACGACCAGCCTGCCTCAGTGGCCGGAGGAGTGAGCGAGCGTCGGCGGCGTCCGTCGTCTGGGCTTCACTCACCTTCTTCCGCGACAACACCACACGCGAGGGCAGTTGGCGAGAGGATGTCCACTGGGTTTTCACTTTCCACTTTCCGGCGTTCGGGATTTTTTTTGGCGAAAAGTGAGGCACGTGGGTGGAGCCGAACTTGTGAAAGGTAGGTTTGGCTGGAGGCACCGCGCTAGGAGCAATGGAAAAGAGGTACACGTCTCAGCTGGACTCGGGCCTGGGAGCGATGGGCTCGTACACGGCTTCTTCCCGTACCTTTTGTTTTCTCGTGCTAGCTCCTACGTTCTTTTCTCGTGCTCCCGGAACGTATAAGTTACATGTGAATTTTTACATAAACTTGCTGAATGCTCGTGCTTTGCTACGATGTATTAATTTTTTTCTCCGCCACACATAAAATGCATTTATGTGTGTCTCAAAACTGTTGGCATGCGTTACATTACCAAAGACTAATGATCATCAAGAAAGCAACTAAAATATGTCTAGCTACGTCAACATTAAATGAGCATTGAGGGAACTTGTACGTTCCGGGTGCACGCCTCTACCACCTGAAGAACACCTGGGATATTATTCCGATCTAGTAGCCCTATTGCAGTCGACACTCAACGTTCATTTATGTACTAAGCATTTAATACAAATATGTTCAAATGAAAAAAATTGTACTTGATGAGCAGGTAAAATGTGGAGGTATGTAGATATAGCACAAACTAAAGACGCGCGATCATGTATAGATCAAATGTGAGAAAGAAAGAACATTACCAAGAGCATTTGTCCTTAATTCAAGGTTAAACTTATAGTTGTTATGATCTAGAATATTTTAGCCAATTTAGTAATCCATGAAAAACACTAGCAGCCTAGCAGGTGTGATTAATTTTCAAAGAAAATGGAGGCAGTTTTATATGCAGTATGTGCTAAACGTGCATTTTACTTTTACCCACTAGATTGAAAACTGAGTCCTAACTGCTACATTCAGTTTTCACACACTTACAGTAAAGATCCAACTAGGTATCTTGTTAGCATCCAGGAACAGCAACAACCAAGCAAGTAAATCGTACATTCTTTTCCTTTACAAACAACGATGATACAAAGTATTACACTATAAGTATCTGAGATGACTATGTATAACAGGAACAGGGTCAGCATGCATCAATGTTGCAACACTAGCACTAGATCCTGGGACATTGCTGGCTATCTGTGGTCTACTCCTTTGCTCAGGATGACATCTTAAATTCTGTTCTCACATCCATGACTAGCTAAGAATCATCTGCCATAATGAAGCCTCGATCATACAATACGCTACTGGAGGAGTGGAGGTCTAGATGTCACTATTGCGTTCTTGCAAAGATGAACTCGGATTGTGCGCGCTCCCGCCGCTGTTGCATGCTCCGGGCGAACTACTGCGACCTTAGACGCCGGCGACGGTTGGCTTGTACCCGGTGGTGCGCCGGTCGCTGGCGCTACCCAATGGAGTGAGGTAGAACTACATCATGTCGTTTCCGCGTGGCAGGCCGCCGAATAACGCGCGTTCCGGTTTTGCTCCAGCACGCACTGATATTTCTGTCGCCGCTTGACACGGCCGTCCATAAAGCAGTGTCTTAAACTCGCGGAGAAGTCGTTGTTCTCTGCCGCCGCACCAGATTGAAGAGGGAACTTGCGGGGCTGGGACAGACGACCAACGGAAAGAAAGGCGCGAGTGGTGGTTCTCACGACGGGCTGGGCGGGCTAGCGAGAGAGGACGCGACAGAGGAGATCGTCTGGTAAGCGGCTGACTCTCGGTCGGTGCTGTCCACCGCCACCAAGAAACATAGGGGAAGGGAAGGGATGAGGCAGGAGAAGAACTCACCGAAATAAAGACGACCAGCCTGCCTAAGTGGCCGGAGGAGTGGGCGAGCGTAGGGGGCGTCCGTCGTCTGGGTTCCACTCACCTTCTTCCGCGACAACACCACACGCGAGGGCAGTTGGGCGAGAGGATGTCCACTGGGTTTCCACTTTCCACTTGCCAGCGTTCGGGATTTTCTTTGGCGAAAAGTGCGGCACGTGGGTGGAGCCAAACTTGTGAAAGGTAGGTTTGGCTGGAGGCACCGCGCTAGGAGCAATGGAAAAGAGGTACACGTCTCAGCTGGACTGGGGCCTGGGAGCGATGGGCTCATACACGGCTTCTTCCCGTACCTTCTGTTTTCTCGTGCTAGCTCGTACGTTTTTTTCTTGTGCTCCCGGAACGTACAAATTCCATGTGAATTTTTACATAAACTTGCTGAATGCTCGTGCTTTGCTACGATGTATTAATTTTTTCCTATGCCACACATAAAATGAATTTATGTGTGTCTCATATCTGATGGCATACGTTACATTTCCAAAGACTAATGGTCATCAAGAAAGCAACTAAAATATGGTCTAGCTACGTCAACATGAAATGAGCACTGAGGGAACTCGTACGTTCCGGGAGCACGCCTCTACCACCTTAAGAACACCTAGGATATTCTTCCGATCTAGTAGACATATTGCAGTCGACACTCAACGTTCATTTATGTAGTAAGCATTCAATACGAATCTGTTCAAATGAAAAAAAATGTACTTGATGAGCAGGTAAAATGTGGAGGTATGCAGATATAGCACAAACTTAAGACGCGCGATCATGTATAGATCAAATATGAGAAACATAGAACATTACCAAGAGCATCTGTCCTTAATTCAGGGTTAAACTTATAGTTGTTATGATCTAGCATATTTTAGCCAATTTAGTAATCCATGCAAAAAAAACCAGCATCCTAGCAGGTGTGATTAATTTTCAAAGAAAATGGAGGCAGTTTTATATGTCGTATGTGCTGAACGTGCATTTTACTTTTACCCACTAGATTGAAAACTGAGTCCTAACTGCTACATTCAGTTTTCACACACTTACAACAAAGATCCAACTAGGTATCTTGTTAGCATCCAGGAACAGCAACAACCAAGCAAGTAAATCGTATATTCTTTTCGTTTACAAACAACGATGATACAAAGTACTACACTATAAGCATCTGATGTGACTATGTATAACAGGAACAGGGTCAGCATGCATCAATTTTGCAACACTAGCACTAGATCCTGGGACATTACTGGCTATCTGTGGTCTACTCCTTTACTCGGCATGACATCTTAAATATTGTTCTCACATCCATGACTAGCTGAGAATCATCTGCCATAAAGAAGCCTCGATCATACAATATGTTATTTCAGATCTGAATTATATAGAAGACGGTACTGGAGGAGTGGAGGTCTAGATGTCACTATTGCGTTCTTGCAAAGATGAACTCGGACTGTGCACGCTCCCCCGCTGTTGCATGCTCTGGGCCTTGAAAAAAAATTTAATCCTGCATAAAAAATTTGGACAATCATCCACGTAGTTAGTCCGTGTGCGGGACAATTCTTAACTATAGTTTTCACTTTCCCAAGCTTGAGCAACATTTTCATTATAATTTTTTTTTCTAAAGTTCATAATGTTACTCCTTAGTTTTATAATTTTCGTAGGTCGATAATACTTCCCAATAAAATCATCTTTGCATTGAGTCCAAGAATCAAGGCTATTTTTAGGCAAAAACAATAAGCTTCCTTTAGCTCTTCCTCTTAATGAGAAAGGGTACAATCTTAATTTCACAATATCACCATATACCTATTTATATTTTTTTCATGTAACATAACTCAACAAAGTTATTTAAATGAAAGTTAACATCTTCTCCAATACCAGAAAATTGATCTTTCATGACAAGATTCAACAATGCAGGTTTAATTTCACAAGAATCTGTTGTGGCAGCAGGTGGAGAAATTGGTGTGAATATGAAATCATTATTGTTGGTACTAGTAAAATTACAAAGCTTGGTGGTATCATTGGTATCCATGCTTGCAAGATAAAACAAAATAAACTAACAACACAAATAAAAGACTAGAAACAAGAGAACTAATTATTTTGGGTTTTTGACAAATAGAAAATAAGACTTAACAAAAGTAAACTAAACAAGAACAAAAAAAAGTGAAAGTGTGAGACTCCCCTTGCTGCAAGCTTGAAGTCTCCGGCAGCAGATCTAGAAATTCTTGATGCTCCCAGACGTGATCACACGTTCGTTGGGTTACCCCAAGAGGAAGGTATGATGTAGTCTAGCGGAAAGTTTCCTCAGTTGTGGAACCAGGGTTTTTCAACCAGTAGGACTTCGAAGACTTGGAGAAGGTTTCTTGCGGCCTGGCGCGTCAACAAGCATGGAACCTGCACACACAACACAAGAACTCTCTCTTGTCCCCAACTTTCCGAGAAGGTTGTCAGTCTTGCTAAAAAGTAGAGAATTAAATGTATAGAGTAATGAAAATTAATAAAAGAGAAAATTGTACAACATGGAAACAATGATCAAAGTGCTTGAAATAAGATTGCAATAATGAGGAAAATAGGACCGGGGACCATAGTTTCACTAGTGGTGTCTCTCCAAAGAAAACTAACATGGTTGGTGAACAAATTACAGCTAGACAATTGAAAAATCATGAAAGTATAACTATACTATCATGACGAGATATAGTTCACGGGTTCTAACATTGTAGGCATTACGCCAAGGCATATGGACCGATATATAGCATGCATCCATATCTAAAAGTCCACATCGAGAAATCTATCAAGCAAATCTATATTGTATTAAGTTGCCGCAATGAAGTGATTGCTTTGTCTGCAATAGACAATTTCATTAAATAAATTATGCAATGTAAGAAGTGGTTCTCATCCGTAGACAAGTGCACCGCTTTTTTCACCCTAGTGGCAACAACACATCCCTCATCCGTCACGTTTTTGTCACTCGAGCATAGATGTAAGGGATGCATGAACCCATTATCTAGCATATAAACCCTCTCTTGGAGGTGAAAACAACCACGTGGTTGAGGTAATCATAAACACCGGAGAGCATTGCAAGACAATATTAAAACTATCTAAAAATATAAGTGAATCATCTTAGATTGACATGAACAAATTAATCATAATCTTATGTTTCATTGGATCCCATCAAACACAACATGCACAATTACATAACGGTGATCTCGACCATGTGAGGCAGCTCATGGGACTCTAAACATGGAGGCATAACGGAGAGAACTACCAACTAGCTACTGCTATGGACCAATAGTCCCGATATGAACTACGCATGCATCATCGTGGATGCAATAATGGTGATAAAGAGGCCTCCCGTGGCGATTCCCCCCTCTGTCAGGGTGCCGGAATAGAGCTGCAGAAACCCTAGATTAGACTTTCGAGGTGACAGCGCCTCTCTTTATGTTCCATAGAAAAAACTCTGTCCGCCATAAAATAAGGGTTGAGGGCACCTTATAGGCGAAGAGGCGACAAGAGGCGGTGGCCAGGGTGCCTAGAGGCCCACCAGGCACGGCATAGGGTGGGGCCGCGCCTGGCACCCCCTGGAGACCCACTGGCTCCCCTCCGACTCTTTTTGGATCTCGTCTTTATTCCGTGTTAAAAAGGACTCCATGGATTTTTAGCTCTTTCCGAGATTAGTTCTTTAAGAAATTTTCTGAAATAGAAAAAACAAAAACTAGCCTGGGGTCATCTCATTAATAGGTTAGTGCATGAAAACATCCGAAAAACGAAGAAAAACATGTAGAAAACATAAAGGCATTCGATAGAAAATAAGCATGGAGCATATAAAATTATAGATATGTTTGCAACGTATCACATTGCAAGACAAGATTTATATACTCTAAAGATATAAGTGAAACACTCAAAAAGACATGAACAATCTTAATTTCATGGTTCATCGGATCCCAGCAAACACAACATGTAGCAATTACATAACGATGATGGTGATCATGTTAGGCAGCTCACAAGATCTAAACATGGTGGAACAAGGAGGAGAGAACACCATCTAGATGCTGCTATGGACCCGTAGTCTCGGGATAAACTACTCACGGATCTGTCCGGAGGCAATCATGGCGACGCAGAGGCCTCCAGTGAGGACCCCCATCTCCAGCATGGTGCCGAAGCAGGACTCTAGAAGCCCTAGATTGGACTTTCGAGGTGACGGTGCCTCCGTATGTGCTTGACGGAAAATTTCTCTGTCCCCGACGTTTTTAGGGTTAAAGGAAACTTATAGGCAAAAAGGCAACGTGAAGAGGTGGCCAGGGTAACGAGGGTCCCACCAAGCGCGGCCTAGGGGGAACCACGCCTGGTACCCCCGTGGTGCCCCCTGGCTCCACACGGATCTACTTAGGACTCTGTCTTCGTTCTAGGTAAAAAATGACGTCCGTGGATTTTCATGACTTTTGCCGAATATTTTCTTCAAAACTTTTCTAAAACATAAAAAATAACAGAAAATGTCTCCGGGCATCTTGTTAATAGGTTAGTCCATGAAATCATGTGGAAAACGAAATAAAAATTGTAGCTGTAAGAACATAAAGAAAACAAGTATGGAGCATAAATTTTTTTAGATATGTTTGGGACGTATTACGGGCTCATCGTGAAAAACGAATCAATGCGAAGAAAAAAAATATTTCCTTAGCTCCTCATGGTTCAATACGCTTATTCCAAAAATAGGTGCAACATTCATGTGCTTACAGGCATCAATGTGCATGCGAAATTTCAACATCATGTCATTCAGCTTAATGCAATGCTTCATCTTATAATTAATTTAAGCGTGTGAATACCCACTAAAATAGGGAGTATTAATATGACGACAGAATACTAACTCATCCTGACATTTGGAGTTGATGCTCATAAGAATGCTATCAATAACTAAACAAACCTAGAACTTGCTTCCTGTATAAATTATGGCATATTTTTTTAGTGTGTGCCACTATGTTTTACACAGTGTGATTAAGTGAACCAACTAAACCTAGTCCATATCCGTACTTAACAAACACCTTTTACTACACTTTTAGCGCTTCCAAAATTAGCCATTAAAACTAATCCAAAAATACGAAAGTATATTTTACACTCCCTCCGTTTCAGAATAGATGACTTCCATTTGTTTAAATATGCATGTATATATACACTAAAACATGTTTATATACATACATATTTGGACAAATAAAAGTGGGAAGCCAAAAATGCTTCGTCCTCGTTCCCCTCATTGCTCCCGCGAGCGGCGGGCGGGAACCCTAGTTCCCGTCGCCCCAGCTCCCTTCCGCTCCACCTTCTCCTTGTCGCCGCCGCCAGGTGATGCCGCCGGCCGAAGGCCGGGCGTTGGCGGCGGCGAGGCCCTTCCGTCTCCCTCGCGTGCAGTTCCTGGCGCGGGTCAGCTGAGCGCAGGCCTGGGCTCCGCGTTGGCCGGGGGCGCGGCGGCATGGACGGTCCGGCCGCTGCGTTGCTACTCGGTGGTGGTGGGGAGAGTCTATGGAGGTGCTGGCGCTTCCAGTGGCGGCGGCGGTTGCTCAGGCGACGAAGGATGCGGCTTTTAGGGCCGGAGGTCTCGGCCATGGATGGATGCAGAAGGCATACGGTGGGACGACGTCTTTTCTGGCGAGACACCTCCAAGGAACCTGCGACGGAGAAGCTAGGGCCGGCTTTGCTCCAGGACAGTGGCCGGCAGAACTGGCCTGAGGCGGCGGGGCTCTCGGCCTAGATCTAGGCCCGTTGGGCCCGATTTGGATTGGGTGGGCCATGCTGCCTGTGTGGTTTCAGTGGCTCCCGGCGCGTCCGTGAGCCCTTCCCCCGACCTTGGAGTGGATGGGGTGGTGGATCTGGGCCCGAGGGCCTAGATCCGGTGACTGCATTGCGTTCCCGTTTACTCTGGTCTGCGGGTGCGACTGGCGGGTGCGTCCAGCTAGTTGTGCCCCACTGTCCTAGGGCTGGCTAACTCGTTCCTTCTCCTGTCCGTTCCGGTGGAACTGTCATCATGACTTTGGCTTTGTCGTGAGGGGTGAGATCTTGGATGCCGGGGCGACGGCCTTGGAAGGTGGACTACACGTTCGACTCTGCGGCGTGGAACATGGTAGTGATGATGGTCGTCTTCTCGGACCATGAGGGTGGCGTGGAGTTGGCGGAGGGAGATTCTGGTGCTAGCAACGCTTCGGCATTGGTGGCTCTCAGATCACGTTGGGGTGGCCTGGCTCAGGACTGTGGGCGGTTCGCGGTGTTGAGTATGGTAGAAGGTTTTTTCGAGCAAAACCTCCATGCTTTGGCGCCAACTACGCCTGCGGGTGTCGTAACCCTCTTGGGGGCGCCGTTGTGGGTACTTTCTCCGTCTTAGGGTTCCGGGTGAAAACTCCTGACCGCTCGGCCTCGGCCGCGACGGCGATTGCGTCGTCACCCTCTTGGGGGTGTTGTCGTGGAGTCTCAGTACTGTCAATCTCGCGTCGGGGTCCTCGGTGGCAAGTCGGGTTTCCTTTGTGTTCTGGTGTTTATCTTTGATTTGCTATGTAAGAGGGTTTTCTCGTCACCTTGTATCGGTTCGTCCGTTGGGCTTTATTTATAAAGCGGGGCGAAAGCCTGTTTCGAGAGACAAATGAAACTCATCTATTTCTGAACACAAGAATATTACTTTATAATTATCACTTTTGTTCACCCCCTAAGTTCCTGACAACTAGTATGTGTAGTTGGAAACATCAAGGCATCTCTTAGAAAATTTACAGTTCGTTATACGAGGTAGACACAAACATATAACCTTTTTTTTTTTAAGTGAGTGCTCGATATTCAAAGAAAGAACACAGCTGCTACAACACTTTGCACGCGGAGTCCGAACTAGTTGGTGAAATGCAGTGTCAGTCTCGTGGCACGGCATAGAAGTTAACACGGTCAACAACACGCTCTTATGTTTTTATCCTTGGTCTCACCAATATCTTCTATTCATGTCGAACCTTATTATGTAATGCCGATCCGCCAGATTATTCCGTATGTATGGCTGGTATATGTGTTACCCCAACCGGATTTATACGGAACGGAGCAGGCATCCGTCCGGTCGACTCCAACTCGAGACGCCTCTGGAACGATGCTCTCCTCTCTTCCTCTGCTACAGTTTCGTTGAGAGTCAACCGCCACCGTCGCTCGTTTCCGGCCATCCCCGCCGCTAGCCCTGGTTGGTGTGGTGATGAGCTAGAGGGCCTGCTCGCTTTGTACAGAGGTAGTTTTAGCTTAGGTTTAGCCAGAGTGCTTGTCGTTGCCGTCATGGCTTCCTCCCTCCTCTCCGGCTGGTCCCTCGTGGCTCGCAGCGACGCGAGGACTCGATCTCCTCTCTTGTGCAGGCCGTATCCGTGGTGGATTTCGTCTGCAGGTGAAGAGAATCAAGGCCGCTTCAATAAAATCATCGTTTGCCTTATCTGATGTTCGGATGATCCAAAGAAGGAGAGTCTCCATCTTCCTCTGCTTCATCGTGGAGACGAGGGGAGGAGGGCTGGTCGCGATGCTTCTTCGAGATTGACTGGATGGTTCTTGCTGCGTCCTAGAGCAAATCAAGCGGGGGTGAGGTTCACCGTCGCCAATCAAGGCCAAGAAGGTGGCCTTTCTTCTTCCTCCTTGTTGGAGGCCTTCTGCATCCGTCGTCGGAGCTCGACTGCGCGCTGCCGCCAAGTGGTTCGTCCCCGGTGGCTGTGTGTTTGCCGGCGCCACGGATGCCACGCCGGAAGAGAGAGATCGAGTGAAGCAAGGTGCTCTGATTTCGGTGAGTTAATCGCCTGGAGACCGCCGGCGTTCTGTGGCGGAGGCACCCGAGGACCTGATCGCTTTTCTTGTTTTTTCCTTAGGGTGTTCTATATAATTTTGCAGGCCCTTTCTTCGAATATTAGGTCTTCTTGTGCAGAAGACGAAAAGGGCATATATGCAAATTGTGCCACGTGGTTCTTTAATATGCAGCAATCTTTGTACAAAAAAAAACCCAGATTTATTCTTCTAAGTTGTAAGCTCGGTAGAAGACCCGCCTCCTCAGGCATCTTTCGCATGAGCTATTTGCAGCCATAGGATTTCGATCTTGAATGATATGGACCATCCGATTTGTCTGGTTGTTGAGATTTTTGTTACTTCATCTACATCCTTTTACTGGTGAGATTGGTTTCCATCCTACTGCTAGGCCCACGGTTCACAATGGGTAAGGGAGACAGATAGGTGAAAAAAGAAAAAACGACTGCCCTTGCCCGCCTCCACTCCTCATCTCTCGGGCGCCGCCACCCGTGCTGCCACCTACTATGGGGGCGGGGGCGCCTCCCCGCGCGCCCACATCCGACCCTCGCCGATCACTTCATCCTGCCCGGCGCCAAGGATTTCTGGAACAAGGACGATGGCCCGCTCCGTCGCGTGCGGCGGCCGCCGTTTCCCCATCTGCATCTGGCTGGGAGCCTACCGACCGATGCCCCGATGGTCGATTAGGAGGAGAATCCACCCGGAGGATAGGGGAATAGAATCAGGCGGGCTCCGGGGAGAAGCCACCCGGCGGCTCCTCTTCATGTTCTACCATGCATGATTTTGCTGCCCTTATTTCCCCAGCTGCAGCACATCCATGGTACAAATCGTGAGTACATGATCCATATTTATTCGGCGACGACGACCTGCAGCCTGCAGGTACATCTCTTTATTTCACATAATGGATCTTTCTTTTCCACGCCTTTTATGTCGTCTGATGGTTGCTGCAACCAATCTGAGATGAGGCTCCATGGATTTCTTTAATTGATAGATAGTGCTCGATGTCATAAACCTCTTTCGTAATGACTATGTACTCCCTCCGTCCAGGATTACTAGACCTCTAGTGAATTGCATCGCGACCAAGGTAGCATCCTATTGGGGTGATATATCGAGGCATGATCTACCATTTCCTCCAATGACGTGACAGTTTTGAATTTCCTTAATAATAGCTATTAATTAGGCCACGCTTACTTAGGCAAATTAATGATTACGGCCCTATGGAGAGAGAGGAAGGTGGGGATTTTATATTAATTAGGCCACACTTATTTAGGACAATTAATGATTAGGGGCCTTATGGGAGATAATTTCTGGACAAATAGTTTTTCACTAGGGGACTGGTAATCCTGGACGGAGGGAGTACCTTTGTTGTTGTCGTTAGGCCTTAAGCGTGGATTATATTGGATTGATTGCTTCATGCATTGGATCATCTGCCTAAATTTTTTTATTTTTGCTCTATTTTTTGTTTGCAGGTTGTGTTGTGTAGCTCCTAGACATCGGTTATTTTCGTCGGATTTTCGGTGATGTCGTCGCGTATGCTGCAGCCTACAGTAGAGCAGTCTCCTCATGTTTTTGTCTCTGATCATCGAGGTGCTGCAGGTGGTCCTATGGTTCCTTTGTGAAAACTGCCCCTCCCACTCCCCCTCCCCCCCCTCCCGACCTACTCTTTTGTTCTATATTGACAGTTTGCCAACCGATATCTCTTGCGTTTACTGAAAAGAAGTATGGATAACCTTGATGCAATGAACTAAGTTCATCGGGCTGGACAGGTGGTCCTTTTCTTCTTTTCTTGTGTTGATTTGTCAGTTTT
Source organism: Alopecurus myosuroides (assembly GCA_028641055.1). Lineage (NCBI taxonomy): Eukaryota > Viridiplantae > Streptophyta > Magnoliopsida > Poales > Poaceae > Alopecurus > Alopecurus myosuroides. Next base: position 39,399,812 of record CM054062.1, read on the forward strand.
CTTTGCGCAAAATTGCCGGTGCCTCATAATCATGTTTTGCAGCATGCCGACGCATTCATGTATCCATCAGCTTTTGCTAGAGCAGTCACTGCGCGGCTTCCAGTACTACTAGACCTACAGGAACAAATGACTTCCTAAATCTGAACGTTAGGCTGCTAAGCGTGCATTTCCTCTTCGCATGCTATTCTTCTCTACCCGCAAATTCTTTGAGTGTCTATTTTTTCGAGCCAACGGTCGGATTTTCCATGAATTAGAAGAAGACTCGCCAATTCCAGTGAGTAGACATCAGCACAGCCGGCTCAATGTTAGCGCACTGACACATGATCCGTCGGCCCCACCGTCAAATCCAGAACGACATGGACCGGCAGAGAAGACTGTAAGAGGTGAAAAACATGAGGAGAGGTAAATGTGATGCTGCGGCACCAAGGCGACACTGGGGGCACGGTAGCAGCATCATGACGACACCATCTGCCACCCTGTAAGTAAAGAATAAACTAAATAGTAATATCATTTTTTTAAAATAAATTGGAGAACTTCACAACTATATATATTATGGAAGATTAATTAACTGAAGTTGACAGCTAACGTACGCATCCAAATAACCTTTTTGTCATGGGGTTAGCTTGTGGTTCTCCAATTTCTTCTAAGCAAACCAATTTACTAACGCTGGTGTGACTAAAAAACATACCTTAATTTTCCCATCACAATCATGCTCTGCATTCCTCAAACTTGATGCAATACTAAAATCTCTATTTGTATTTTCAATTCATGGGATAAATGTTTTCTCTAGCCTGTGTTATCATCATTTGAGATAAACCAGTTGTGGATCCATATTTAGGAAAAAAAATATCATGTGTCATATGGTATACTAATAATAGTTGGAAGCATGAACATCTACTCCTATATGTGGCATAATAGATTTTGATATGGCAAATGCCGAACAACCACTTCTGATTACGGGAACTGCAGAACCTACTGTTATCAGGGACACTTGTCTCTATAAATTCAAAAAAGTCAGACGATCCGTGTATAACGATGATTCCATGTGTGGCGTGAATCGCAAGAGACGATAAATCAAACAAGTACTTCTCGTGTTTTCTTCGGTCACTTTTTTTTAGAAATGGGAGCCTCTGCCCCAGCCTCTGCATCAAATTGATGCACACGGCTGGACTTTATTAAAAAGAGTGCAAAATATGTTATCATACAAATCAAGGGTCACTCAAAGTGCCCACAAAAACCAGCCAACGAAAGATTACACGGTTAGGCATCTAAACGTCTCTCATTAAGCCACCCACCCCGGCTGTAAATAGCCCGAACGACCGCCATCATTCGAGCGCATCCTGAATCCATAAGTCCTCGCTGCTCCGCAGGTAGTAGGAAGGACCACATGTGAATGTAGGAGACCGCCATGTTGATTACCTGCAAAAAATGGATACCCTTTTTCTTATCAAACACAATGCTATTTCTGCAATTCCAAACCGCCCAAAGAACAGCAGCAACGCCTATTCGTATGCATGCCTTTGTCTTTTTATCAATACCATTCAACCATGAACCAAACATATTAGCGATGGAGGTTGGGGGGGAAATACTATAAGTAAAATGTACAAGTCTCCAAATATGCCTCACAAAAGAACAAGATATAAACAGGTGATGAACGGTTTCATCTTGGTCGCAAAAAACACACTTTTTACATCCTGTCCAATTACGTTTTAACAGGTTATCTTTCGTAAGAACTACTTTACGGTTAAGAAACCACAAGAAAATCCGAATTTTCAGTGGTACCTTAAGTTTCCACAGGTACTTACGCAAGTACGGTGTGGACCCATGCATGAGATCAGCATACATAGTCTTAACAGAAAAACATCCATTCGTAGCTAACCTCCATTGAAATTCATCTTTCTCATCTGACAGGTTTACATACATTAATCGTTCTACTAAATGCAACCAAAGAGCCCGTCTTGGCCCCGAAATGGTTCTTCGGAAACAGATATTTAACGGGACATTGGATAGCACGTTTGCTACCGTGACCCCACGATGTCTAACCACACTATATAAGGAGGGATACTGATGAGATAACGGTTCATCTCCTAACCAAGTATCCTCCCAAAACCGCACCTGATGACCATCCCCTAACCGAAAAGAGCCACGATCAAAATAATGTCTTTTGATATTCATAAGGCCTTTCCAAAAAGGTGAGTCATTTGGTTTCAACGTTATGAGTGATAACGGTTTATCACCAATATACTTATTAGAGAGGAGTTCATGCCACACTCCTTCCTCGGTTAGCAATTTATGAAACCATTTACTTAATAAACAAACATTCTTGATATCTAGCACCTCAATACCCAAACCCCCCTGGTCCTTGGGTCTACAAACTATATTCCATTTCGTCAATCTATACCTTCGTTTCTTGTTATCACTCTGCCAGAAGAAACGAGATCTATAGAAATCCAGCCTTTTTCGTACCCCGATAGGTATCTCAAAAAAGGATAGAAGAAACATAGGTAAACTAGTCAAAACTGAATTAATCAAGACTAGGCGATCTCCATAAGACAACAGTTTCCCAGCCCAAGACCCCAATTTCTTCTCAAAACGATCCTCCACCGCCTTCCATTCCTTATTCAACAATTTCCTATAGTGGATTGGAATACCCAAGTATTTAAAAGGTAAGTGACCGATATCACAACCAAAAATATGACGGTATTCCTCTTGTGAGTTTACTGCATCCCCAAAACAATATAACTCACTCTTATGAAAATTAATCTTCAAACCGGACAATTCCTCGAACAAAGCTAGGATCAGTTTCATATTAATCGCTTTATCAATATCATGCTCCAAAAATAGAATAGTATCATCAGCATATTGTAGAATAGAGACCCCACCATCAACCAAATGTGGTACGAGCCCACCTACTTGACCATCCTCTTTGGCACGAGCAACTAGAATGGCCAACATATCAGCAACCAAATTGAATAAGATAGGTGATAACGGATCTCCTTGTCTTAATCCTTTTAGTGTTTGAAAATAGTGACCGATGTCATCATTCACTTTAATACCAACACTACCACCCTGAACAAAACGAGCTACCCATGCACACCACGAAGGTGAAAATCCTTTCATTCTTAAAACTTGTTGAAGAAAGGACCAATTAACCTTATCGTATGCTTTCTCAAAATCGATTTTCAGAAGCACACCATTCATTTTCTTTCTTTTTAACTCATGTATTGTTTCATGTAAAATCACAACCCCTTCCAAAATATTTATGCCTGGCAGGAAAGCAGATTGAGTTGGTTTAATAATACGACTAGCAATTGAAGTAACTCTATTAGTGCCCACCTTTGTGAACACCTTAAAGCTCACATTAAGCAGACAAATAGGCCTATATTGCTCTACCCGACTTGCATCATCCTTTTTGGGCAGAAACGTGATGACCCCATAATTTAACCTGTAAAGCGGTAAATCCCCCTCATGGAGCTGCTTAAACATATCCATCAGATCGCTTCTAATAATGTCCCAGCAACGTTGATAAAATTCAGCAGGGAACCCATCTGGCCCCGGTGCTTTATTAAGTTCCATTTGGAAAATAGCCTCCTTCACTTCCGTTTCCGTAAACGGAGAGGTGAGTAGGACATTTTCTTCAGGGGAGACCTGAGGTATATCATGAGTTACCTCTTCAACCAAAGACACCACCCTCTGATTAACATCGCCAAAAAGTTTCTTATAATATTCAGTAATGAAATTCTTCAAATTCTCTTCTCCCACAATCGTTCCCTCGTCTTGTTCTAGTTGAAAAATGCGTTTTTTTCTATGCTTACCATTCGCTATGATATGAAAATATCTCGTATTACTCCCCCCTTCCTGAATTTGTTTGACCTTAGCCCGCTGCGCCCATTTTGATTCCTCATCACGCAATAATTTAGCTAAACCCTCTTCCGCCTCCTTCTTAGCTACCCGCTCGGCATTACTAAGAGGTGATGTTTCTGCTTTAATATCGAGTTGTTCTATCAACAGATGAAGTTTTTCTTTTAGTATCTTGTATTGACCACTTAAGTTCTTTGCCCATCCTCTTAGGAATTGACGCAGGTGTCTTATTTTATTCTGCCACCGTTCCATCGGAGACGAACCCAACGTTACAGATGACCATTCTCGTCTAATTAAATCATAAAAACCCTCTTGTGAGAACCACGAAAGTTCAAAAGAGAAGTGTTTCTTATTGCCTAAGTGAGCCTGTTCTCCGGAATCTAAAAGAAGCGGCGTATGATCAGATCCTGATCTGCCCAACGCATGGACAGTAACCAGGGGAAATTTTTGCTCCCACTGAATACTAGAAAGAAAACGATCCAATTTCTCTAAAGTTGGTGTCGGTCTCCTACTAACCCATGTAAATTGTCTACCCGAAAGTCTCAACTCCTTTAAATCTAGACTCTCAATTATCGCATTAAAAATAAAAGGCCACCGCGCATTAAAATTGTCATTGTTTTTCTCCTCTTGCCTTCGTATTATATTAAAATCACCCCCTACTAGCATAGGTAAATCCTCATTATCACAGATACGAACCAGCTCCGACAAGAAGTCTGGTTTTTTTGAATCTTGTGCAGCCCCATAGACCACGACCAGACTCCACATAAACCCATCCATCTTATTTCTGACATGAAACTTAGCACAAAACATCCCAGACACAACGTTTTGTGCTGTGAGGTTGGCATTATTAAAACCAATCAACATACCACCAGATCTCCCGTTAGGCGGTAACACAAACCACGTGAAGTCTCGACCCGCTGCTAAAAATTGAAGAAAATGAGTAGAGAACGAATCCCTACCCGTTTCCAATAATGCAATAAAATCAAGATTATACTCTTTTACAAAATCATGAACCGAAATATGCTTGGCATGATCCCCGAAACCATCACAATTCCAAATAAATCCTCTCATTGTTACTTATGAATTTTTCTTATCCGTGCACTCCTTCTAGGCTTAGTAAAGGTGGTTAAAATTTTCTTCCGGTTACGTTTAACCGTAGAAACATTAGAAACAGAAATCTTATTATCAATGTCCACCACATTTTCATCATCAACTAAATCCTCACTAAGATTATTAGCAACTTGCAAAGCATGATTATTGGCCACCTCATCATCATCCACTTTTAAATTATTATGAAGAAAAGTTAAATTTCTTTCTTTCTCTTTAACTAGTAGCCCTGAGATTGCTAATTTCTTTTGCTCATTAGTTTTACCAAGAGAGATACCAAGTCTATCAGCCCTAGCCATAATTTCGGAATCAGAGAACGAACAAAATGAAAATTTAGCATGCGAGCTCGTACCTTTAGCAAATGCCTCTTCCTTGCGGTACGCCAATGCCTGCGCACGCTCATGTTGGGGAAGATCGGCATCCGTCTTGGCACGTAGCCTTGGACTATAACGCACCTCACCAACATCGTGCAGGCCACCATAGGCCAACACCTCCGCCTCAGTAGGTCGCCCGCGAACGAGTACAGCCCCTCTCGACCCTAGCCCGTCTGACTTAGGGGAGAGGAGCTCCTCCTCGGGGACGAAAATGTCGAAGTGGACCGAGCCTCCCAACCCGTCTGGTTGGGTCATTGACTTCGCCTCCGAACTGAACTCAAGGGCAAGACCCCATGGGGGCAGAGGGGAATACCGAGCACCGTAAGCTCGAGATGCATCCACCCCCTCCATCAAGGGCTGCGGCAACACACGTGGCGGAGTAGAGAGATCACCCAAATAATCATCACCAAAATCCTGCTGATCGTGGACGGGAGCGGAGCGCACTACCGACAGCGGCATGCACGCAGCAGGCTGCCTCGGAGGCACGGCAGGCTGCCTTGGGGCCAAGGCAGAGCCACGGCAGGCTGCCGCGGGCGACTGCCCCACGGCAGCAGCGGAACACGTCGCTGCAGCAGCAACAGCAGGGCTCGCCGGCCCTACCACAGCAGCGGGACGAGTAGCAGCAGGACACGTAGTCCCTACCTCAACACCCACAGCAGCGACAGCGAGATCACCATCACCATATCCACCCGAAACAAGTTGTACTGGTTGCCCTTTCGGCAATGCAACCTCAGAAGCAACCTGAGCATTGCTAACCTCCATCAAGATCACCGGATCATCTACAACAGCTTTGTGACCATAAACCTGGTGCAAATAATCTTGCTTTGCAAGTTTAAACGAAGAGGAAACCAATGGTGATAGAACCACACCCGAAGTGAACTCCTTCTGCTGTCCACCACCAGAAGAACTTGGTGCATCCGAATTTAAAGTGCCATTTTTCACAGTACCCACATCTTCCTGAATCATAGTTTCCTTTTGCTTATCTTTCTTGTTCATGTCACCATCTCTGTCATTGCTCTTGTCAACATCACCATCTCTATCATCACTCTTATCAACCACCATATCAACATCCTCATCCCCCTCCGGAGTCTCCACAAAGAATTTCAATTCATAAAACCCATCTTTGAAAAACACCACCCATTTATCAGGCACCAAAGTATAATCCACGCAACCCACATAAATCCTCAGAACACCGTGTTTCCTAGTGTATTTCATGTCCACCTTCAGAGTCTTCCCGAAGAGAGAACCCAGACTCCACAAAAGCAAAAAATCACCTCTGTAAATAGGAGGTATATCCGAAACACGTATCCAAACCTGTGGAAGAGTCCAGAGAGGCTTCATCTCCACCGCCCAAGACTCAACAGTAATCACACATGAACTAGAAGGAACATGGCAGGCCCCAAAGATTTTCATTCTCTCTAATTCGGATTTAGAAGGAAAAGAAACCTTGAACTCATTCTCTCGTACCTGCAGCACTTCCCACTTGAACTCCTCTGTGGGCACTAACCTCTGAAGCTGAATTGCAATTTCCTCCTCTGATAACACTCCCCCAGAAACAGACAGCTTTGCAAGCCTAGCTGAATCGATTTTCGGCTTATAAGTTGCAGTAGGAATTGCCTCATAGAACGTTAGCCTGTCATCAATGAAACCATGTGTAACCACTTGCTGTTTTGCCGCAGAAAGTAAATGGCAATCATCCGAGGAGTGACCAGAGCCCTCACAGTAATCACACACCTCAATTGGACATAGAGCGCTCAAATGCCCGGGCGCCCCACACTGGTAACATTTGGATTTTTTAGCTTTTTTGACACCGTCATCAGAAGATTCAGCCGCCCTAGTCTCCTTTCCTTTACCAATGATTGCAGCAGCTTGGGCCTTCGGAACATACACGGGTGCAGCTGATGATGCTTGCGCAGGCACAGCACGCACCGCAGGCACCGCAGGAGGAGGCACCGGACGCACACTTGCCACATCCGCAACGAGCCCCGTAGAAGCCACAGCAGCACCAACCTGAGCAGTCGAGGTAACCTGTGCACGAAGCACTTCAGTTACTTGTCGCAGAACCGCAGCGACTGTCTCCTCTTGAACTCCAACAGCGGGACGCACCGGGGGTTGCTGATTCACCCTAGCACCGGCACGGCCACGGTAAGGGCCAGTAAAATTCCGATTCTGATTATAGCCCCGGCCGCCGTAGGGACGGCGATAGCCACCACCGTTATTGTTCGCATACCCTCCATTAAAACCCGCACCTGCGTTGAAGTTTCCGAAACCTCCATTGCCATTGAACCCTTGCTCACGTTGGTAGTCGCCCTGGTTATCAGCACCACGAGGACCACCCTGATAGTAGCCACCGTAACCTCGCCCAGGTTGGCCACCACGGAACGGGGGCCCTCGATCATCACGGCCGTCGCCCTGCCCGCGGCCACCGTAGTTTGCCATCGAGCAAGCGACAAGAGGCGCCGCACGCAGACTGAGATTGGATCGGAACCCTAGCGATCGATAGGTACGACGGACATAACCAGCGATCGTAGAATTTTTCCTCTGCCCCACAACGCATGCAGGCTTCAGATTTTGATCCCTATAGGCCCAAAAATTAATACGGTGGAGGGGGCCCGTAATACCATAAACCGTAGACGTATCCGGTTTTTGAATTTCTGATCCGCAAACGGAGGCACCCATCTTCTCTGTCTCCGGCAAGCAAACGGGAGCACGCCGAGCGCAACCGAAGCCACGTAGGCGACGGATCCGTCGTCGTCTCCTTTCCACAAGGATCCATTCATTTGGATCAAAACTTTCTAGCCAAAACGAAGAAGGAGGCAAAGAATCCTTGATCGCCTCCGCATTCCGGCGAGCCACCGGGCAGATATCGGACTGACGATGCCGAAGAGAGAGATCAGGAGAGCAAACCTCTTTACCTAGAAGAACCTCCATCGAATTAGCGCCGATTTTCTTCGGTCACTGAATGCACCATTTCTTTATCCACTAATAGGATTTGCACCTAGACGACAGCAATGTTCCTTGTGGCAATATTCGCTGCTACAGGTTCTTTAAATTTATCCAACATGGTTTGTAGGAGAATTATTGGGAAAGTTGATCACAATTCTGTTTAGGCAAGATAATACCAATATAAGGGATTTGCTATTATTTTTTATGTATTAGTAATGCACCACTCTTGGTAAAATCTGAAGGCGGTAGCAAAGTTACTTAATTGCACTGACTTGTTTAACTACGTCTGTTTGAACAAGCTGAAGTTTGCAACTTGTTATGGTACATGTTTGGCCATCAACAATTTTTATCCTGTTTCTAGGAAATAGATTCTAAATCTTCATTTGACAGTCGGGACCAGTCAGTTATTATTAGCTCAGGATATGCATGATAGAAGCTGGTTGCTGCCCTTCCAACTAATTAGACTTCCTTGCATTTTGCTGCTTACTGTAAGTAAGACCATAACCTCCAGTTAGATTATGTGATTACAATATCTAAGATTAAAAAAATGTAGCTTCTCCATCAGTTATGAGATTGCAGTGACCATTGTTCTCTCGAAGGATAGGAATATTGGTATAATTAATTTAGTATTAACTATTTAACCTAATGATACAAGCAAGATTTTATTTTATCATTTTATTTTGTGTACATTAATGGATAAAACTTGCCTATGCCAAAGAGGCATTTTTGTACCTGTACGTAATTGGAGAATTATTCAGTGTTAGAACAGGTAGATGTTATCTCCTTACTCTATGCTATAAGCTAGATTAGCTGCAAGGGTTTTGAGGCCGTCTACCGATGTTCCTCTTGCTGGTGGGAACGTGAAGCACACTAAGTCTTTGTGTCAGAGAGCAAAACGTGTACAAGTTTAACGGATAGTATGTTATACAGGAACACCATGTAGGCGGCGCGGCGAAGCGCGCATACCGGTCTAGTACAACTACAACCATGCTCTATCTGGCGCCATGTTAGCAAAACACATTACCATGCTGGACGCCTTGTAAATACATTATCCTGGACGGCACGCTCGAGCCATATGTGCATTCCGTGCACGCTTCAGCTTGAGATCAACGATACCAATGAACTGAAATGGAGCCGGGGGGCTTTTGTCCCCTGACAATCTAAAAGAAAAACGATACAAATGAACTGGAATAAATCACGTACTCACTCTGTTCCTAAATTTAATATGTTTTAGCATTTTTTCACATTCACACATGTCTACATGTATTTAGACAGCTTTTAGTGTATATGTTCACTTATATTAGTTTGCAGCTAGACAATGTAAGCAATAAGTTAGAACATCTTATATTTAGAAACGGAGGGAGTACATAGACTAACATGGCCATGCGAGTCTTCCCCCTTCCTTTTCACATAGTTCGGCCTTGCTCCTATTCTGCATGATTCTGTCACTGGCATCCTCGTCAAGTTTTGTTTTCTGAAAATGGGATCCTGGTCCAGCTCTTTAGTCGCCTTAGGCCTGCTGCCCCTGCGGCCCATCTCAGCCTGCTGCCCGGTACGTATGCTTGGACCAAGCGGCGCCATGCGCCTGCATGCCTTTCGGCCTGAATGGAGAAGATGTTGGGCCGGCCTGTTTTGGCATTCGGAATTATTCTCGTTTTTTTTTTCCTTTTTCTGTTCTTTTTCCTGTGTTCCTCTTCTATTTTTTTTCTGTGTTTCTTTTCTGTTTCTTTTATCATTTTTTTTGAAATTATTCAGCTTTTGATAATATGATTTTCAGATTTTTTGAAAATTTTCAGGTTTTTAATTTTGTCCAGAATTTAATTTCTCCAAACTTAAAAATTGTTCACACATGAAATTTCTAAAAATTTAAAATTTATTGACATTTTGATATGTTCAAATTAAAAGCGTTCATCTTTTTATTTTAAAATTGTTCGAATTCAAATTGAAAATTGTTCATTTTTAAAATTGTTCAAATTTGAAATTGTTCATAGTTTAAAAGTTCAGGATTAAGAATGTTCACATTTTGATTTTCTTTGAAAATATTCGTATTTAACATTTTTATATTAATATAATGTTCAGACTTTAAAAAAACACAGCTTAGAAAAACATATAGTACTTTTTTGTTGGGCCGCATTTTGAAGCGGCCCATGAAAGTGATCCTTCACGTGGTCGAGCCCCGAAGCACCGCTGCGGTGGAGCGGCAAATAGGAATTCACATGCCTTTCTCGTCTGCCACTGTACCACGATAACTTGCGCCCTGCTGACAGGGCCTCTGGTTCGCTTTGCCTCTGGGCCACCTACCGCGGGTGTCGCTCATTTTTTCTGGTTTTGGTCGACGTCGACCTTCTCGGTCGTAGGGGTAGGCGTGTAGAATATCTGCTCGACACACCACAAAATAAATCGTTCTCATCTATCGGCAACATCCACAAGATCAACAAAATTGCAGCCTCAAGCTTGCTATAAACACTTGTTAGAAATCTTTAACACGCATTGGTCACACAAGGAAACAATTTGTGGCACGACACCGAAATTTGTTGATTACCTACGTATGCAATATATGTTTCCATGCACCTTTAGAGGTTACACACATTTGTCAATATAAGCGACATTGGCAATTTGGCATGCTAGACCTTTGGACGAAGCGAGAACAATTATCGTAGCTACATTGGGGTGGGAGGTTGGATGTCCCTGGGCTTAAATCTAGGTTTGGCGAACTTGCCTATTCTACGGGACATGACTACAAACACTCCCTTATGTAATAAATTTACATAATACAACTAAAAAAAAATCCGCCAAGGTCATCAGAGAACATCTCGATCACCACATTATAGTTGGTCCGATCACGGGTGGCATGGGTGCGGAACCATTCTTCCATGAGATTGTGTCTAGCTAGCCTACCAATTTTTATGTAGTCTATTTCAGCTACTCAGCCGTGACTTTATATATTGGACATCTAGCAGCATAGACACAAATCGAACATCCGCATATCGGCTTACAACCTGTTCCTTTCCGGACGCCACCTGTTGTCCTTATCGGTGCCTCGCCACGATGAACAGGTGCCTCCAAGTCAAGCTCCTCCATCGGCTCTTCTCCGCCCCGCGCGAGTCCTGGCCACGGTGGGTCTGGGCCTCCGTCGCTGGCGCCCCGCTCGATACGGCCACCCTCTCCGGTGCCCACTGGCGTGACCTCCTCCGCCTGCTCCCGCTCTACCGCGACATCTCCCGCTCCGTGGTCCACGACGGCAGGCGCACCGCGTTCTGGCTGGACACCTGGATGCCTCTTGGTCCGCTCTGCTCCACCATGCCCGAGCTCTACTCCCACAGCTCCGCCCCCGCGGCCACCGTCCGTTCGCTGCTTACGACGGGCATTGATGCTAACCTCGCGCCGCGCCTCTCCCCCACGGCCTCGCTCCAGAAAACCGCCCTGGAAGCCGCTCTCCGCACCGTTCGCCTCGTTGACGGGGATGATGTCAGGGCGCTCAGCTGCTGCGCTGCTCCCCATGGCCGATTGCGCACGTCGTCTCTCTATGGCCTCTGCCTCTTCGGGGGAGTGCTCTCCTCCACCTTCGAAGCCTCCTGGCGGAACCACGCCCCCTCGCGAGTCCGATTCTTCTCCTGGCTGCTTGTCAGGGACAGGGTTCAGTCCAGGGCAAACCTCCTGCGGTGCCGCCCTGGAAACCAGCGCCCACATCTTCTTCTCCTGTCCCTTCGCGCGCGAGTTCTGGCTTGCAATCGGCTCGCCCCCGAGCTCACACCTCACTGTCGCCGTGGCGCTCTCCTGCCCGCTCCCCCCCTCAACGCCTCCAGCTACCTGCGCCACGATGAGGCTCCTCTGCCTCTGGCACCTGTGGAAACACCGCAACGGCGTCGTCTTCCAACGGAACACTGCCTCCCTCGCCCTCCTTCTGAAAAACTGCCGCGACGACGCCGTGCTCTGGCGTGCTCGCCTCCCTCTTGACCACAGGGTCGACGTGGACCAGTGGCTTGTAATCCTCTCCATGTAACCCCTCCCCTTCCTCCCCTGTTGTAGTTCTGATTCTTTGGGCCTTCTCGCCCTTCCACTTTGTTGGATAAAAATGGAAATATACAGGTGGGTGCCGTGCGCACCCCCCCGGTGAAAACTCAAAAAAAAAAAAAAAAAAAACTCTAAAAAAGAAAGCATTGCCTTCAAGATGGGAGGTCGACAACCTCCCCACCCACTCTTTCCCCTTCCTCTTCTTAGGCCTCCTCCATATGTAGAACTTCAGTTCAAAATAACTAATAGTTGACAATGTCTCTCAAGGAGCGGCACAAATTTTTGTATGATACCTTGAAAGTTGCGGACTTGCCTCATTGAAAGCAAAGCACAACTGAATCAGTTAGTAACGTTTGTTGTGATATCTACTGGATTAGGGTAACATGTTCTTTTGATTAGGGTGGCATCTGGACATGCATTTCAAGGATCCTTGCACTAGAAGATGACTTCCCATTTTTCCCAAACATAAAGATACCTTTTTTTACGTCAACATAAAGATACTTTGACTTCATTGAGATATGCATCTTTAGGGCATGTACAATGGTTATATTTTAGCCTTATCATATACTCCCTCCATTCCTAAATATAAGATATTGTAGCTATTGTTCATTTTGTCTAGATACATACTAATATGAGCGAACATATAACTAAGTTTCTAGATACATATAGACATGTATGAATGTGAAAAAATGCTAAAACATGTTACATTTAGGAACGAAGGGAGTAGGATAATTGCTAAGGTGGAGGAGAGAGAAACAAAAAAGTGGCTTGTCTTATTTTAGCTAAAAGATGATCTCTTAGCACAATTTGTCACCATAAATCTATGGATATTGATAACTGAGTGCTAGCTCAATAGTTAGAGGCTGCGAGTGCGCGCCAAGCCACCTGGGTTCGAGTCCCAGCTTCGGCTGTGTGCGCTTGAATAACCGGGTGTGTCATCTACCTAACAATGTATAAGATAAGACTGTCTTAACAGAGATAAGATTATGATTAACAGAGATAAGATTAAGATATAACGTACGTATTTTACATCATATTTTATAGGCATATCTTAATTACGTGACAGGTATAAGATAAGACTGTCTTATCGACCATTGTACACACCCTTAGTGGTCCAATATTCCCTTCCATATTGTTGTACAATATATCTGTTTAAAATCAAGTGACGACACATAAAGTGTGCAACTATATTTATCCAACTTGACTACATTACAACTATAGTTCAGCTGAAATTGGTTAATATAAAATAACAAATGTCATAAATTTTTCATGATTCCAGAATTTTCCCAATCCTTTTCGTAACATAATCCAGTAGTACGTATAAAATTCAGCGGAACCGGCGCCACTATTTGCTAACGTGATGTATAAGGATGAGAGATAAATAGGAAGTGATTGACGTTGTTCGGGGGATATAGGTATAAATAGATGAGATTGGAAGAATAACAAACGCACATATTGTTTTGCTAGCAACGGGAAATCTGGTGGTCTTTAAATTTATTTAGCTGGAGTAGATTATTTCTATCCCACGTAGCCTTATTCAGACTTTGAACAACCAAAAGTTTAGCGTGCGTTGTCGCTAATGCTATGATTTGTAATACTCCCTCTGATCCTAAAAAAGTGTCGCTACAAATGAACTAAATCATATACAACATATATATATGCATAGCTTCCGACATTTTTTTAGGATCGGAGGGAGTAGTGTTCTTATGAAAAGTAACTGTCGAAGCTGAATGCAGACTGCTATATATCCGGAGATGCAGTTCTAAAATGTCACATAATTAATATATATGGAACCCAGAACTATCACTGAGATAGTTTGAAGGATAACGAGTTCTATAATAATAAAGACATATGCAATTGGAATTAAAATGAGGAAAACTTTCCAAGTCTTTATTAACATTTATTCTACTTGTGTCGTTTACAAGATATAAACGCAGAGCTATCCTTGAAAAGATAAAAGCAGAGTAGAAGTTCAGAAAAAAAGATGTAGATTTATTTTTTGTATGACCGGCCTTTAGCTCAAATCAACTTCCATATAGGAGAAAAGTTGATCATGGTAGACCCACTCGCACGCACGCGTACAACATGTACTCCTGACCAGCACTTCGACGACGTGTTAGAAATTGGGTTTGGAAAATCGGGTAGACAAATCTTGAGAAACAACAATGACTGCAAGAAAGACAGGTATGCTGATCTTGATGATGAGATCAATGATGCTGGGGGTTAGAGCCCCCAGGGCTGAGCCGCTTTGACCTATCGGGCGATACGTCCGGCTCCGCTTCACGCGGCCACGTCCCCGTGGTGCTAGCCGACGTCGGAGTCGGGCTGCTGCCGATGACCACGACGTCCTGTAGCAAGCGCCGACTCAGCCTCACCAGATGGTCGCCGCCGGAGTTGGGGAAGTGCGACGAGGAGACGACGAGAAAGAAGCAGATGCCCAACCACATGCACACGAGTAGCTTCATGGTAATACGGCTCTCTAGCTTGCTTGCAAGCTGCTAGGGTGGAATCTGCAGTGATGATGAGCTACAGCATACAGCTCGAGCATGCATTTATAATGCAAGCGTGTAGGTTTGTTTTTGTGTCCAAGACTAATTGTATATGAGCTACAGCATACAGCTCGAGCTGCTAGGGTGGAATCTGCGTAGATGTAGTGGAATCTCGCACTCATCTGGCCGGTCATTTGCTAGAGATTGCCTAGACACAGCTACCGATCGATATGGGCGGCGCCAGTTAGGTTAGTTGACAGTTTTGCCGCCCTTCCTCTCACTAACCATGCATATCGCTCCTATCTCAGAATCTTTCGGTTGTAGTTTGCTTCTGGGTGCTTTGGCATGATATGCTTTCCAAAAAATAAAATAAAATAATTACGATTTAGATGTTGGCTGCACGCGATCGAGTTGTTCTAGTTGGAACAGATTTGATGATGAGTAATATACAAAGTCAAACACTCAATGCATCATCGGAGGGAGGATATACATCGAGAGCGTAATTGTCCACTTTCCTTTCATTTCGTCCGATGTAATCCACAGTCATCAACACCCTTTAGCAAGTCATCACGCATGATTATACAATACTTAATCGACTTCTCGGCGTGTTATCGGACTCATACGGCATTTTGACGCGTTGACCGTATTGGTGCCGCTCGCATGTCAGCATCCATTTTTTTTTAAGTCTCAACACAACTTAAACACATGCATTAATTCCGCAGAAAGACAAAGGAGGGAAGAACCTATATGATATAGCCGCCGGTGGACACAAGGACTGGCTGCCGCGTCATTCCGACCCACTTAGATCCCATAAAATTTCAGCTTCATGTAATTTTCTGTTCAGGAACAGAATAAAAATAATTATTGCATGCAAGAGAAAACTTCATATGGATGCAAGGCACTCTGTTCTGGTTTTTAGTTTTCTTCTTTTGATAAATAGTGTTGCTTTAGATGGTTGTCCCATCGCCCCAAGCTTAATAAAAATAACTACCCTTCCTCCGTTTTTATTTACTTTGCCTTCTAAGTTTAGTCAAAGTAAAACTTTTCAAGTTTGACCGAGAATATAGGAAAAAATATCAACATCTATAGTACCAAATACATCTAATAATACATATTTTACATTGTACATGTTGATATTTTTCAGAATATTTGATCAAACTTAACAAAGTTTGACTTTGACTAAACCAGGATGTAAAGCAATTAAAAATGGAGGGAGTATTATTCCGTGCAAAAAAAAATCTTCAAATGGATACAAGTCACATTGTTCTACTGTTTTTAGTTTTTCTTAGAACTAGTGTTGTTTTAATTTTTTTACAGACCTAGATGATCACAAATACACCTCATGCATACTCTAGTCTTATGAGAACTTTGTGAGATTGAGTCGTGATACGTCCCAAACGTACCAGCAATTTTAGTTTTTGATTTTTTTTTCATGCTATTATGATACTAATTTTCCATACTTTTGCTATGTTTTTTTTGTTGGATTAACCTATTAACTCAGTGCATAGTGCTAGTTGTTATTTTTGCTTCACATGAAATCACTATTTATGGAGGGCTAAAAACCCCAGAAAATTACGAAAATTCTATTAGGGGACCACCATAGCTCCCACATGCCCCTAGCTCGCGCGCCAGGAGCACGGATCCACACCGTGTCGGCATTCGAGCTCGCCATCACCACCTCTCGACGTCTATATCTTCGTATCCTCCTGAAACACTTAGGACAACATTTATTTTTGATTTCAGACCGTACAAAGTCTTGTTCCGCGGAGAAATAATCTAAAGACCAATTATGGAACTCCTCCAGGCCAGCATCCACTCCTAGAGCCGTCATCATCAACCTTGATGCCTCCATGACAATGTGTGAGTAGTTTCATCTGGACTATGAGTCCATAGCAGTAGCTAGATGGCACCCTTTCCCCCTTATTCTTCAATATAAAGTTGATCATGAGATTTCCTACATGATTGAGACCCATGTGATGAAATAGTTGTTGTGTTTGTTAGTATACGATGAATTCTTACTTTACTATCAGATCTAATCATGATTTATATCGGGATCCTTTATGTTTTTCTGTTGTATGATTTGTATTCATATATGCACTCCGATTTATTTGTCTGTGGATCACATCATATTGTTAATATTATGCTGAGAAACTATATATGGAGTCCGAAGTGACAAAATAACGCTCTTGACTATAGGGCTTGATTCATATGGGAATGAAGGGGGATCAATATACCTCAAGGTTATGGTTGGGTTCTACCTTAATTAATGTTTGGTATTTTGGGATTTCTTGTTAGGGATTTCAATCATAAGTACATGTAATCAATACATCTTGCACGCACGTTCGCTGAGGCCTCTCCCAAATATCCACATATAAGACTGCATTGAGTTGTCTGTTGTTATGTTACTATACTTTGGATCCCTACCCTGAAGTGTTCTGTTCCCAATGGCGTAAGGGACAAGCCATTTATTGTGTTGTGTCTACTAAGGATAAATTAGTGGTTTCT
This sequence comes from Alopecurus myosuroides, assembly GCA_028641055.1. NCBI lineage: Eukaryota > Viridiplantae > Streptophyta > Magnoliopsida > Poales > Poaceae > Alopecurus > Alopecurus myosuroides. Next base: position 39,417,108 of record CM054062.1, read on the forward strand.
ATATGACATTTGGATGATGTTTTTACTGTTCAAATTATGTAATATTGCTTCAGGCAATACTCTAATTGTATGAACTTAATACTTCGGTCTGCATGCAGGATAGCAATCTGAAAGTGGAGTATTAGTTTTAGATGTGGTTTGGCACCAGTCTATATATCTTGGACATAATATCTATATCAATCATGTCATGAATAACTATAATTATAAGCATAAAGTAGGTATAGTTTAATCATAATTGTAATATGTTCATCCAAGACTGCTATATTGGTTTGAGAGATGCCTTTAGTGAACCTATGGCCCTCAGTCCATCTTTTATTATCATTGCTATTGTTTGTGTCCTCTTTTACATATCATCTACAATCTAGTCCATATGCTTATTTATCACTATTTATCACTTCCTATAAACACATTGCCCACTAGAAGTAGAAAACCAGAAAATCTTGAGATTGAAAAGTCACCATAGGTCGGTGACCACCTGCCTCTTAATAAAAGAAAACCAAGAGAAAAATGAATTTTCTAAGAAAGTGTGATGAACCTGCCATATAGGACTTGAACCCGAGTGGAAAGGTATTCCACTACAAGAAACAAACCACTAGTGTTGTTTTAGATAGTTTTATCGAGGGGTGAGATAAAAATAGGTCCAAACCTAGGGACCGCCATAGGCTACAAGGGTCGATCCCTTTTTACCTCCAAAAATTTAATTTGTGAAGATGAATGTTCTTCAGATCGAAGGATGGATAAGGTTGTTATAGACGTTAAAACAACATTTTCATCGCACTTGATTTAATTGATGTACCCATCGAAATTGACCATGACGTTGCCTATTTTTACCATTCTAAATGACAATTTTGGCATTATGCATTAGTTAATTCTCAAATAAAATTTGGATGTGTGCATCACATAATGTAGAGATTGAAGGATTATCCTGCTTTGTCTAAAAATTTAAAATAATAATTTAATTTTTTTTTACCTTGAATGATGATTTTTTTTTATTTGCGGCTTTAAGGGTGCACCGCTCATATAGGCGAGATTTCTTTAAAAAGATTTGTTTGCAATGATATGAGCCAAGAAGAGGTATGGGTTTCCTGGGTTCCTAATATGTTCTGGGAATTTGTAGTGAAAACTGATGGACTGATTATTGTTTTCTTATTAAAATAATAATATATATACAAAATGTCCATCATGAATTTTCCTTACTTTTTCGTTCTCTAAATATTTGATAAACTATTTTTCACTCCATCAGTAGGAGATTCAACTAATAAGAGTGATTATAATGCAGTTAATATATAGGAACAATGATGGGGGTGCCTACAACTTGAAAAATGACATACGACTGTGAACAAAGTATGACTAAAATAACCTACATTAATTGAAGAAAGTCTCCATGGTGGATATATGCTGCTATATGCATGGAGAAGTAACGAAGGCATGCCACGTCTTCCCATATTTTGAATATGCATATACTCCCAAATATCACGTGTAATGTATCTTGCATACGCAACTCGCAAAAGAGTATTTAACACATGAGTCTGTATTTGGTTTATTTTAGGAAATAAAGAAAATTGTCCTTTGAACTTTCCTGGATGCATCAAGAAGGTTTTTACCATATGGTGATTGTTAAGTGGGATTCAATCACCACACAGAAGAAACAAATATTGAGAGATTCTAAAACAAGATAAGACATCTTAAGCATTTCCTTCAGGAATTACTAACATTGAGTAGAGTCTATAAGAAAAATATACAAATAGTATTAAATATAATTGCGACTCTTGATATTAATGTTGAATTGACTCTTCTTAGAGCATCTAAGAGATATGGCAATAAAGAGGTTGATAAACATATTTCTAAGCTTAGACGAGATGATGAGACCAAGTGTGTTCAACGTGTTAAGGTAAAGCATGTACAAGAAAGAGGTAATAACACCAAATACGTCTATCTTATTTCAAATATTAAACATATGAAGGAATAGATTTTCCAATTAGAATATGATGAAGTGACTATTGGTGGGATGACAAACTTAAAAGTATTTGTTATTGAATATTTAAACAATTTATTTGGGGCGCCGGACCAAAGTTTCTTCTCTATGGATGAGACAGATACTCATGGTAGTTTGTAGCTTTGTCAAGAAAGGAATGTTATTATTTTGACTAAATTAACTACGAAAAAGGTAATTGATGATATTTTTTAGCTATAACATAATAAATCTCTGGGACCTAATGGTTTTCAATTTCAGCGGTACCCTCCTATTTTTGTCTTCTTAATTTGAGCTCTATTGTTTTTCACAAAATTAGACACAAATCATGTTGTGGGAATTTCTCATAAGGTCATTCGTCCTACTCAATCTACTTCCATCCTGAGACGAGATTTCCTAGAGGGAGTGGTTGTTCTTCAAGAGACTATTCATGAACTTTATCAGAAGAATATGGATGATGTATTATATAAGATTGATTTTGAAAAGGAATACAATAATATCAAATGGTGTTTTTTTTTTGTAATAAGAATTACGTATAAAAAATCTCTACGCAGAAATGGCGCTAACAGATTGCACATTTTTTGCAGGGAGGGAGTGTTAGAATAGAGATCAATGATTATATTAGTCATTATTTCAGACCATGATAGATCCGCGACAAATTGATTATTAGTCTCACATGTTATATAGTCACGTACATGTTTGACATTCTAATTGCAAGAGAAAATAGAATGGTCGGCTTGGTGGTTTTATACGCCACCTGGTTGAAGGTAGAGTGTCCATAATTCATGATGTGGATAATTTTATATATGGAACATTATTTAGATAAAGTGATGTATATGAAATTTAACTTATGTATGTTTGAACAATTATATGGTTTAAAGATTAATTTAAAAATACATGTCTTTTTTAAAAGATGAAAGAGTCACATGAACAATATCATGAGTTGCTTGTTTGTGAATCTGGTACTCCACCATTTAGATATCTGATGGCGTGTAAACACACGTTCGTTGGGAGACCCCAAGAGGAAGGTATGAAGAGTACAACAGCAAGTTTTCCCTCGGTAAGAAACCAAGGTTTAATCGGACCAGTAGGAGAAAAAATCACTTCTGAAGGTTGATGACAGCTGATGTTGGCAGGACGGACTACCAGGCTCAGCAGCAACATGGAATCTGCACACAACACAACCAAGATTATTTGCCTCAACGAAGCAGTGAGGTTGTCAATCTCACCGGTTTTGCTAATACAAAGGATTAGATGTATAATATGGAAAACAGTAGTTGTTTGAAGTGAATGAAAAGAAAATAGTGATTGCAGTAAAAGAAACATTGCTTGCAGTGGTTCTATTATCAGTGTAAAAGAATGGACCGGGGTCCACAGTACACTAGTGGTGTCTCTCCAAAACAGATAGATAACATGGTGGGTAAACAAATTACAGCTGGGCAACTCACAGAAATAAAGGTTGCACTGTAGTGCATATGCAAGACATGATGATTACTATGAGATTCATGCGAGCATTACAACATAATTCATAGACCATTATCCAACTGCATCTATGACTAATAATCCACCCTCAGAGCGTAATCCAATCAAACTTTGGGAATTAAGTTGCAAGCAACAGATTATTGCATAAAGTAAAGTGCGTAATGTAAACAATGAAAACATTGTTGTTTTGTCCCTAATGGCAACAGAACATCCCCCATCCTTCACGTTTACCTCACTCGAGCACATATGAAAGGGAGGCATGCACCCACTATTAAGCATAAATACTCCCTCTTGGAGTTACAAGCATCAACTTGGCCAGAGCATCTACTAGTAACGGAGAGTATGCAAGATCATAAATATCATAAACATGATAGATTGATAATCAACTTGACATAGCATTCAATATTCATCGGATCCCAGCAAACACAACATGTAGCATTACAGATAGATGATCTTGATCATGTTAGGCAGCTCACAAGATCTAAACATGGTGGCATAAAGAGGAGAAGACAACCATCTAGCTACTGATATAGACTCGTAGTCTGAGGATGAACTACTCATGAATCACTCTAGAGGCAGGCATGGTGATGTAGAGCCCTCCGGTGATGATTTCACCTCCCGGCAGGGTGCCAGGGAGAGCTTCAGAACCCTCCCGAACTAGGGTTGACAATGACGGCGGCTATGGAACTTTTCGTGGATGGAGGCTCGAGTATTTAGGGTTAACCCGAGAAGGAGCTTAAATAGGCGAAATGACATTGTCTGTGGGTGGCCAGGGTGGCCACACCACCTGGTGGCGCGGCCAAGGGGAGGGGGACCGCACCACCCTATGGTGTGGTGGCTCCAGGGCCCCCCCTCCGGGTCTCCTCCGGACTTCGTGTACGTGACAGAAATATAAGACCCTGAGATTTTGTTTCATCCAATTCCGAGAAAATTTCTAGAACAACTTTTCTGAAACCAAAAACAACAGAAAACAGGAACTGGCTCTGTGGCATCTTGTTAATAGGTTAGTCCCAGGAAATCCATAAAAATGATGTAAAGTGTATAGTAAACATGTAGCAAATTGCATGAAAATAACATGGAAACATCAGAAATTATAAATAGGTTTGAGCCGTATCAAGCATCCCCAAGCTTAGTTCTACTCGTCTTCGAGTATGTAAAACGATAAAAACAAAATAATTTATGAGGTGACATGCTACCAACATAATCTGGATCCTCGTATTTGTAAAATCAATTGTAAGATGAGATAATAGTACTCTAAACATAGGCATGATAGATATAATTCTAACAATGAAAGTTAGGAATCATGTTGCAACATGAAAAGTAACACAAAAAAAAGATCATGAATAATAATGCACTTGAAAGTTATACGTTTGTTTCGAGCATAAAGAAAACATAGCAAAGTGGTATTCCGCTTGTCCTTAAGAGTGAGAGCAAAACATAAATTCCAGGACACCTTCAAAGTTCAAGTGGTGACTAGAAATACATAATTTGAGAACAAGTAATAACATATCATGAATCAATCAATAATAATCTTTAGAACCGATGCACATTATACTCAGAATGACAACTATGCTGTCTTAATTGTGCATAAAGTTAGAAGATGAAGACTCAACATAAAAGTAAAAGAAAGACCCTTCGCAGAGGGAAGCATGGATTAACTCATGTGCTAGAGATTTTTATTTTATTAAACAGAGATATTGAAAACAATTTTTTAAGAAAGCTGTATGTTTATGTCAACGAATGGTAAACTAACAATACACTACATCACAAGTTAGCTAGACTTTACAAGAGCGGCTCCCATGGAAGGATGCTCTTTCTACTGGGGTCAGTAGACCATCCCTCTTCTCTTTTGTTTACCCAATTATGTTTTAACTGATAAATTAGGGGAAAAAGGTGAAGATAATTTATAGTAACCAAGTTTGGGGCTGGGCACCCTGTTGCCAGCTCTTCTATTAATTTGGATAAGCGGATGTGCCACTAGTCCAAATATGTAAAGTCCAATTAACAAGTGATATTAATTCAGTTTCTTCAACGATCTTCCTTATATCTATTCATGTTTCCACCAAGTTGATAATTAAGTTCCTTCTTGTGCTTGAGTCTTGATTTCCATTTTGCTAACTTGATGAATTCTTGAAGCAAGAATGAGGGAGTTGAGAAGTAGATATAAAACAATGGTACTAGTGTCTTTGGGTTCACTACTTGGCAATATATAAGTTTGAACCTCACTAAGGAGTTATCCTTGGTCCAATATAGCCACATCACATAGAACCATATATGCAAAATATTTTCTAAGACAAGGGTCATGATGTGAAACATATGTGTGAAAATTTGGCCAAGTCTTCATGGAAATGGTTATACAATGGTCAAGTTGTTTAGGCAATGTTTTCTCTGGTTCAAGGCTACCAAATGGAGCAATTTTTCTTAAGGGATCATGTTTAAATTATTTATAGAATTAAATCTATGTCAAAAATACTTAAATAGACAACTTAAATCTAAATTCAATTTTAAAATTTTCAAAAATTATTTTGGGATAGAGGATATGAAAATAAACATCCTAAGGTTTCTAAAAATATTTTATTTGCAAATTTTGGATTTGTAGAATTTAAATTATGCCAAAATTCATCAAACAAGCAAATTTAAATTTGAACCAATTTAAGTTTTTTGAATTTGAATAGTGCTAAAAGATTCTACATGTTGTGTTGATTTCAAAAAGTCCAAGTTTGATAAATTTGGGCTTATGGATTAAAAGTTATGAAAGTTCTAAGTTCTAGGGGCTTTTTCTCAAAACTGCCAAAATAAATCTATTTGGGGAAAATAACAGGAAAGAGCTGCCCACATGGCTTCCTGTGATTGGCTCGGGCTGCTGACTGTAATGCTACATGGCTGTTGACTGGGAGATGGCGTGGATAAGTGAATCAGTATGGGCCGTCAGATCCAGATTTGACTGTGGCGTACCATTTCGTAAAAATGATCTAATCCTACCCGTTGATCTAGATCCAACGGTGAGGAGAGGTCGATGTTACCTTCGGCCGGAGTAGGTCACCGACAATGGTGCAGACGACAGCGTTGTGCTCGGTCCTGGACGGTGGAGAGCTTCTGGAATGTTTTCGGGCACGACGGGGGCGTGGCGTGACTCGGGAATTTGATGGTGAGGTTTTCTGTGTGACGCGCTTCATGTACCAATGGCGCGGTGAAGAAGGAGATGACCCGGGCTCTGGCGTCGTCCGGTGCAGGCGGTGTGGCCATTTTTTGATGCCTAAAATCGAAAAAATGTTCAGGGTGGTGCAAAGGATACCAAAGAGCTACTACGGCGGTGGCCAGGAGCTACTACGGCGAGCTATTGATGCCCCTAAGGAAACGATTGTGCGACGGAGGAGAGGGGAAATGGAGCGGATGTCGTGGGGTTTAAGGAGAGGGCAAGGAGGACATCAATAGCACTCTTAATCGCTCACAATTACGGCGCGGAATCTCGCCCGAAAAGTATGCATTTTCTTCACAGGAGGCTGATGACGATGATGTCATCGGAGGCATCATCATTGGTCCGGTCTGTCAGCCGCCGAGGGAGAGAGGGTGTGGGCTCCTTCCTCGGTTGCTCTGGGCTAAACTTTCTGGGCCGTTTCTAGGCCTGCTGTGGGTTCTGGGAGAGAGAGAGGGCAAGGGGATGGGCTGGCTGTGCTGGTTTCCGCTCTTCTCTTTTTTTTCCTTTTCCTTTTTCTTTTTCTGCAGTCTCTAATACTTAATATCTTTTTTTTGAAATTCCCAAATGACCTAAAACAAAAACCTATAATTTTTTTGAAATAATATCTCTCACATGAAAACATTTGTGTGCTGTTTTCAACAAAATTAAATTTGGAAATTCAAATAGGATTTAAAATTTAAAAGGGCAGTTTAAGTTTTATATAAAATAGAGCTCATTAAATCCCTTTTGGTTTAAGAAAAATAATTTGGGAAAATAGTCTATGCTATCATATTGGATAATAATAATATTCTCTTAAAAAAAATCTTGTGTGAAAAAATTTGAAAACAAGTTTATGAAATGAATATTGCTTTTAAATAATTTGGCATAATTGGCATAGATATTTATTTTGATTAGACTATAGGGTTTAGAGAAAAAAGAGGCCACTACTAGGAAAAGGCATATAGCCACATCCCATAGCGCCGGCGCACATGCATTCGTCTCCGCCAGCAGTAAGTACCGCCGACGTGCAAAATGGGCATTCGCCAGTGCTAGCTCGTTACCCCCGGCGCACATGCAATGCCCCGCGCCAACAGTAAAGGCATGCCACCCCTGCCCCCTCTGATAAACGTAACCCCGACGCCCCGCTTCCCCGCGCGCTGGCGGTAACTGCACTTACCCCCGGCGCGTTGTATGGCCACTGCGCCGGCGGTAACCTTGCACTTACCGCCGGCGCGTAAGTCCAGGATTTTTCTCTCCACACCCCCCCCCCCCCCGTGAACCGCCTTTTTTAATTTTCTAAAGCAGAAACGAAAATGATAAAATGTTCAAAAAAATAAAATCGTTTGATATGTGGGTAGGGTGTATTGTCTAGTTGATATAGAAAATTTGAAATAGTCCATTTGAGCTTTTATGCAAAATTCAAAAATAAAATGTAAAACGTCCATAACTTTTTCATACGACGTCGAAAAAACCCGTTTAATATATCAAAAAAATTGTGAGAAAATTTCCAATCCAAACTAACTCGTCTTCGTCCTGTGAGGTATTTTTAGAATCGGAAAATTACAAAAGGAAAAAAAATATTTGAGACATACTAAATTTTCCTACATAATCAAATTAATAAAAAAATCAATATTAAAAAAATAAAAAATAAATCAGAAAAGATAATAAGGATGTCATATTTGGATTCCTTGTATTCTTCTGATCAATTTAGACATATCATTTGTCGAATTTGGAATTACGGATTTGTAAATATGGTGCAATAGTTAAGAGGATTGATAGTACTATACTTACAAGAAAGAATGAGATGTCCCTAGGTAGAGTAGTGGGATGGAACTAAGAAGTTAAGTGTGCTCGGGCTAGAGTAGTGGGAGGATGGGTGACTAAGCGGGAAGTTGAACAAAGTTGATAAAGGGGGCCTAGAATGATAGAGAAAAATTCAAATAAATCGAATATATGTTTTTATTTGTTTTGGGAAAAAAATAAAAATTTTAAAAAATTATTAAAAATTCCGAAAAACAATTTTCGAAAAAAAAATCTGAATCTTACCGCCGGCGCGTGGGATGTTGGTGCGCCGGCGGTAACTTTTTACCACCGGCGTGAGCATCGCCGGCGCGCGCCTATGCGGCGACGGTAAGCCCATTTTGCGCGCCAGCGGTAAGCCTTTTCCTAGTAGTGGGCCTATTTCGATTTTAATTCCAATAACATTGGAATATACATTTAATTTCTTTTGTGTTGTATTTGATTTTTTTGGGTGACTTGCATAACATGAAAACAAAAAGTTTCAAATATTTGTGATTTTTGCACTTTCCAAAAATCAGGGATGTTACAGACTACCACCCTTAAAGAAATCTCGTCCGAGATTTGGGAAGGTTAGAAAGAAAGATATGTTTGAGTAACTGGGTTCCAAAACAAATGTGTGGGCTACCCCCCTTAAAATAAACTTTTGTGGGTAGTCTAAAACTCTTGCCCAACTGGTTAGTGGGCTTATTATATCTTTAGCTAGATTAACACTTCATCGTCCATTTTATTTTTGTATATGATATATAAACTCCTTGTTGGTATTTGGGCAGTGTCTATACCCATAGCGTTTCCACATAAATATTGCAATTGTTTCATAACAAACTTCTCATACCACATAGTCTTTTATTACAGTAAGAACATAGTCTAGGACAATTTAACTTTGAGATGAAACTAGTACAAGGCTCCAAGGTTTAAGGTTGTCTCTAATTGTTGATTTTATTCTTTGGGCAGTCTCGAACATAGTTTCCCTTCTTATGACACTTCAAACATCCTACCTTGCTGATGTCCTTCTTCCTAATGGTTTTGAGGCCATTTTTTTCTCCATTGCCATGCCCTTTAATACCTCCATGACTATGTTGTCTATTTCGTTCATCAAGGTTGTGTAGATAACCATTAGGATGGTTATGTACATAACCATTGTGATACTGATGGTTATTGTCAGCATTCTTGTTGAGATTGTAATTATTGCTATCCTCGTGGGCATGTTGTGGTTTCTCGTGTGATCCTTAGGGTAACTTATCATGGTTGTGCTTTCTCTTCTTAGTTTCTTCTTTCCTCAGATTGTCGTCAAGAGTGATAACTTGATCCAGCAAGGCTTGATAGTTTGGGGCATATGCTACTGACAACGGCATCTTCATTTCAACACTCCGTCCGTTGAGAAATTCCTTCTTCCTCTTGGCATCGTTGTCAATATCCTCAGGTTCGTATCTTGAGAGTGAGAAGAAATCATCTAAGTATTCCTTCAGTGTTCTATCTCCCTGCTTTAGATTTTGGAACTCATCTTTCTTCAGTTTCATTATGCCAGAGGAGATGTGAGCATTTCGAAATCCCTCCTTGAAGGTATCCCATGTCATTCCTTCCAAGGGATGGTAAATCTGATAGGTCTCCCACCATAGTGCTGCTGGTCCTTCAAGCAGATGAGCAGCAAATCTCACCTTCTCAACTTCAGTGCACTCACAAGTCACTAAGTCCTTGTTAATAGTGCGGAGCCAGTCATCTGCCACAATTGGCTCAGAGGAAGAGGAAAACTTACAGGGTTTATGTCTCGGGAATCTAGGAAGTCTAGCCACTGGGGGGTCTGCGTTGTTGTTATTGTTGGCAATCGCAATAAACTGAGTCATCACTTGCATAAGCTGAGCTTGAGCAGTCATCATCTGTTGTAGTGTATCATTGTTGTTGTCAGGGTCACGGCGGGAGGCATCTATGGGGGTTTAGGATGAATGAGTAGAGTTTAGAAAGATATAAAGAAGGTTACTACCTCAACACATCAGAACACGGAAACTCATCTTACAAACATCTAACAATCATTCAACACACTAAACAACCTAGTATTGTCATACCACACTCAATGTGTATGATCAATACACTATCATGTTAACGTTGTTCTAGTAAAGTAAGTAGATTGGTGGTCTTGTCTATATCTTCTTGAGTACCTTCAAATTCTTCTCTCAATTTCTTGGGGTGTTCTTGATTGTTGTGAAGTCTCCAGGTTCTTCAATTGTCTTGAGTGTAGATCTTCATGTTGAAACCAAAAGGTCATGTGAAATGTATTCCTTTCCCTTCATGATTTTTACCAATCATGTCTTGATGGAAACAAGAGTTAAGTCATTATAACAATAGAAGAATATTTTTAAGGTAAATAATAGATGAGAGAATATGAGAAAGATTAAGATATGATGTTTTGTTTATATAAGTTTTGAAGAAAGTAGATTTTCAATACTAGGGTCTTTTTCCTAGTTCTAATCCATACTTAGGGTCTCGAATCCTATAGGCAACACAGTGCTCTGATACCATTTTGTAGTGTTCCCACATTTAAATAATGCAAGAACACCTGTGTTATTGTGCTAGTCCCTGGATCAATTGCTAGCACCACATTACAAAATGAAGTATCATGCAAATGCGTTAAATTGTAATACATCGCATGATCCAGTTTTTTACAAAATAAGATTACAACTTGCATAGTCTTAGAAGACTAGTAGGACACAAAGTATTACATCGGAAAACATAGTACAACATTGAGCCGCATCTTCTTCATGTTCCGCAGGCAAAACATATTGGCAGTAGACTCGAGATCCTAAATGAAATCCTCACTTGTCATTAGATTCATCTCCGGGATGGAATATGCAGCCACAAGGGGGTCAATAGAATTTAATGTATTGGCTAGTAACACTATGGTGGATATAAAATGGCAAGACTATATCTACATGAATATTTGGCTGAGTGGAGTTTTTGGCTAACTTTGCATAAAGCAAGTTTTTCTCCTATATTTTCATAAAATTAGTGAACCATTTTGAAACAAGGTGGTACCATTAATAGAAACCAATGAATACTGAGTCATCTACAGAAATGTCGACATATTCATAGGTCCAACCATGTAAATGGCCCCCTACCATGCCATAGATAAGAGCATATGCATAGGTTCAACCACTAATGTGGCCCCTACTATGCTAGAGATAAGTGCATTTTCATAGGTACAACCACCAAAGTGATCCCCTACCATGATGGAGTAATAAGCATTTTCATAGGTACAACCACCATAGTGATCCCCTACCATGCTAGGTAATAAGCATTTTCATAGTTACAACCACTAATGTGATCCCCTACCATGCTGGGCAATAAGCATTTTCATAGGTACAACCACTAATGTGATCCCCTACCATGCTATTCATGTGAACATTTTCATAAGTTCAACCATGCAAATGGTCCCCTACCATGCCACACTTACTTGTGAGTATCTAGTACTCCACCAAAAATATTTCATAAACCCCTTAGAGTAATCATTCAAAACATAGTTATACCTTCCAATCACATCGACTTCATCTACAAGCATAGCTAAGCAATCAACTACCAAAAATTTAAGGCTGCTACGCTATCAAGGTAATAAGGATGTATACACACTACTTGGGATAATAGCATAGCATAATATTTTACCAAATATTTTCCTAACATGCATACTACTCAAATTTTCTAATGCATATAGGAAATAATAGGTAGTTTATGGTGTGTCACTTGCCTTGTTGAAGTTGGTGAAGAAATCACACTCTTCACAAAAGATTGTAGCTATCCATACAATCTATACATTGAAAACACAATAACAAAATGAACAATCATCCTAGCAGTCAAACATACAAGTGAACATACAAATCAACAAACATAGAAAAAGGGACTTAACCAAGTTGGCTAGGGTAAGCTTAAGGTTTGGACTTGAAAGATTCATTCTCTAATAGTTTCATACTTGTTAAGGGTTTAAGAGTTCAGTAAGGATGGTATATATTGAGTTTGTAGTAATCAAACTCTATTGAAAACATATTTATCTAAGAAGTTCCAAGAGTTCACTGAGGTGATCTCACTATCTCAAAAAAAGTAACACATAACAAAGTGTACCTCTTAGTTATTTTCATTAAGAAATTTAAGTGATCTAGGTTAGCCTTTCCATTTTGGTTAGGGTAGGTCTATATTTCACTAACTAAATAACAATAGAGAAAATAAGATTCCATTTGGGTTAATGGTTGGACAAAAACAACTTGTTATTCTTCAGCTTGTATAGATTTTCTCCAAGTCTTTACATGCTTGTTTTCAAGTTCATCTTCATGATTCCATTGTAGTCTTGTTCCTTGGGATGGTGCTTCTCTTGGTCTTGATATATTCTTCATGGCTTTCTAACTAGTTGGTCAAAAGTGGGATGGGTACAAAATACCACTAAGTCAAATAGAAAATAAAGGAAACAAGAAGAAATATAGAAAGAGAGAGGTAGATGTTTTCTCCTTGAATTTTTTCATAAACTTGTACTTCCTTGAGTTGCTTCTATTTGTTGTTGAGTCTAAGTCCTTCCTTCAATTTATTCAATGATATTCCTTGTATCTCTTCATGTTTCAACCAAGTTGATAATGAAGTTCATTCTTGTGCTTGAGTCTTGATTTCCATTTTGCTAACTTGATGAATTATTGAAGAAAGAATGGGGGAGTTGAGAAGTAGATAGAAAAAATGGTACTAGTTTCTTTGGGTTCACTAGTTGGCAATATATAAGTTTGAACCTCGCTAAGGAGTTATCCTTGGTCACATATAGCCACATCATATAGAACCATATATGCAAAATATTTTCTAAGACAAGGGTCATGATGTGAAAGATATGTGTGAAAATTTGTCCAAGTCTTCATGAAATGGTTATAGAATATTCAAGTTGTTTAGGCAACTTTGTCTCTGGTTCAAGGCTACCAAATGTAGCAATTTTTCTTAAGGGACCATATTTAAATTATTTATAGAATTAAATCTATGTCAAAAATACTTAAATGGACAACTTAAATCTAAATTCAAATTTAATTTTTTCAAAAATTATTTTGGGACAGAGATATGATAGTAAACATCCGAAGGTTTCAAAAAATATTTTATTTGTAAAGTTTGGAATTGTAGAATTTGAATTATGCTAAAATTCATCAAACACGCATATTTAAATTTGAACCATTTTAAGTTTTTCAAATTTAAATTTGAACATTGCTAAAAGATTCTACGTGTTGTGCTAATTTCAGAAAGTCCAAGTTTGATAAATTTGGGCTTATGGATTAAAAGTTATGAAATTTCTAAGTTATAGGGGCTTTTGTGCAAAACTGCCAAAATAAATCTATTCGGGAAAATAACAGAAAAGAGCTGGCCACATGGATTCCTGTGATTGGCTCGGGCTGCTGACTGTATTGCTACATGGCTGCTGACTGGGAGATTACATGGATAAGTGAATCGGTATGGGCCGTCAGATCCAGATCTAACGGCAGCGTACTGTTTCGAAAAAATGATCCAATCCTACGCGTTGATCTAGATCCAACAGTGAGGCGAGGTCGAGGTTACCTCCGACCAGAGTTGGTCACCAGCAATGGTGATGGGGGGATAATAACCCGGTAGGCCAACTCCAAGGTATAACCCGGCCCAAAGGACGCTGCGCAGGATCCGGCTAAGGATAAAAGGAATTTCTGGAAGGCCCAAGGTTTGCAAGCCTTGTAACCCGGATTGTGGGTTGCAGTAAGGAAAGCTAGGGTTTGTAAGCGGTGTTCGGGTAGGACTCAAGCTGCGCCTTGGAGGGCAAGCCAGGTAAGGGGACGGGTGCTTTATAAACCGGCCCTATGCTTAGTTTTGCAGAGATCCAAGTAGCAATCATATCGCCGAATATCGAGTATCCATTGTACACAAGAGATCGAGTTAATAAAGTGAGATCGGAGACCCGGCGACTTCATCGCCGGCTACCAGATCAAAGTCCATTATGTCTTCCTCTGAGCTAAACACTCTCCCAAATGCCTGTGTCGACTTGCCCCAAGATCAGTTACCCCTGGTAACATCTGCCGTGATCATCCCACGACAGTTGGCGCCCACTGTGGGGCCTGCGTCCAAAGGTGTTTACATCACGGCAGGACGCAGCTAACAGAAACCCGACCCTGGCCCGGGTCGATGGAGAGTCGGCATCAGTAACTAGCCGTGCCGTGGATGAGGAGTTGCACGCAAATACGTTCGGATTCCTGGGAAACCGGACACCAGGGGCGGGTCCTTCAAACCCGCGTCACCCGGCCTTGTTCGACAATAATTTGATCCTAGACCCCACGGTCCTTGCTACGGTTATCACTCCAGAAAACGTAGCCGAACGTGTCAGGGACCTGGATGTGGCCCGCCGCGCGCTGGAACAGCAAAGAAGGCAAGTGGAAGCGGAGAAACAAGGGATGGCTGCACGTCAACGCGAGCTGGATGCATTGGAAACCCGGCTCCGAGAGGAAACATCTAGAGTACACCAAAGACATCAAACTAGACTACCAGCCACGGGTGGGGTCATTAACCCGGCGGCTTTGTTTATTACGCCTCAGGACCAACCGATCCCAGTGGTAAACCAGGGAACTGCACCTCAGCCAGCAACAGAGGAAGCCCACGCGGCAAACGTGCAGGCCGGGTTACACCCACCACGAACCAGAGTCACAACCGGCAACGAGTTACCGCCACCGCCACCGTCACGTTTTCGCACACCAGCAGGCCACTACAACAATCCCATGGACAACGTGTATGCAGAAACACTTGCATTGAACCAGATCCCGGTAGGAGAATCGCCCCATGCAGAAAAGACCCGGCAGGCGATCGATCTACTGCACACTGCAGTGGCGCAGCAGGCCAATTACCCGGACCATAGAAGCGGGATGCATGGGACGCCATACGCCAGTCAACAACCAGGGAATATTCAAACAAACTCGGCACGGCGGAGGGAAGAGCAGCAGCAAATGCCGCCTCCTCCCCGCGTCCCGGCAGCATCAGTGGCACAGGCCGTTGTGGATAGCTCCAGGGCTCGGAGAGCCGGGGCCGGGTCTGGTGCACATGGATTGCCTGCAGCACTGCGCCCCGCTGCACCCCTGGCCGGATCGCACGTTTCCCGAGTAAGGCCAGCAGCAACCGTCCTCGCAGGACCCAAGTGTCTCTCGGACGACATCAGAGCTGAACCTTACCCGGAAAAATTCAAAGAGCCGGGAAAAGTAGTGAATTATGAACCGACCATGGATCCGGAAACATGGTTGAGCAGTTATGAGATGGCAATGTCAATCCGCAATGCGTCCGAAAATCTTCAAGCCAAGTTCATGTACTTGATGATGTCAGAAGGAGCAGCAAAGTTATGGTTCACCAACCTGCCGGAAAGATCGATCAAGTCCTGGGAAGAACTGAAGACCGCGTTCGTCAAGCACTTTCATGGAACGTGCAGAAAGCTATTCACTATTGATGATTTAGAACGATGCGTTCAG
Organism: Alopecurus myosuroides; assembly: GCA_028641055.1. NCBI lineage: Eukaryota > Viridiplantae > Streptophyta > Magnoliopsida > Poales > Poaceae > Alopecurus > Alopecurus myosuroides. Next base: position 39,433,018 of record CM054062.1, read on the forward strand.
AAGAAGGGAGAATCAGCACGCAGCTGGGTACGCCGGGTTATGGAGATACTTCACTCATCCACAGATATTCAGCCCAAAGATGCGCTACAAGCTATGGCAAAAACATGCAAGTATATTCCTTTAGTACAAAAGTTAACTCGCATGAAGTCCAGTAGGAATGCATCGGAGGTTACGATGGGAGAATTAATGGATGCGTGCAACAAACACGCCGCAACAGACACTACAGAGGAGGAAATTGATGACAAGAAAGCGAAAGCGAACACCAGTAATAGTGGAAGAACCGGCAATGGATCGGCACTTAGTAATAACGGAAATAGCCAGAACAAGCGCCCATTTGAAGGAGGCTCCGAGTTTGTAGCTAATACTGAGGACGGGTCTTCGAGACCCAGATCTGAAGGGAATTTTAATACCGGAAATCACAATGGAGGACATTATCAGGGACCTCCGAGGCCAAGCAACAGTTGGGATATATTCAGAATGGCGTGCCCGAAGCACAGCAGGAACGGCAAGCCGGCTAATCACTCCTTGGAGCAATGCGCCGACTTACAGAGATGGAAGAACGAGGAAGTAAACAGAGCCATGCGAGGTGCGGGTCGGGGAGGAGGCCCGGGTCCAGGTGGAAATTTGGGCAACGGTTCACCCCCAGCCGGTAACCCGGCAACAGGAAATCCGGGCAGCAATCAAGGGGGAGCGGGAGGTTTCCAGGCTAACCCCAAACAATTGGGTCAATATCATGTGCATACTACGGGAGGCTCTAACAAAGATAAAAAGATGCTCAAGCAGGCGGTTAACTCAGTTTCTTCTGCTGTTCCGAGGTATTTGAGATGGTCAGAACAGGAGGTAACATGGAGCAGGAGGGATCACCCGGATAGACTGGATCACCCGGGAGTCTTAGCATTAGTAGTGGCACCACAGGTCAATGGGTATGAGCTGAAAAAAGTCTTGATGGATGGAGGAAGCAGCATCAATATCCTGTACTGGGAAACTTATCTGCGCATGGGTCTAAAGGAATCTCAGCTACAAAAAAGTACAACAGTTTTTCACGGGATAGTGCCGGGTCATTCAGCGTGCCCTGAAGGAAAAATTGCGTTGGAGGTAGCTTTTGGGGAATCAAAGGACAATTATCGAGTTGAGTGGCTTACTTTTGAGGTGGTTAAGTTGCGCAGTCCTTATCACGCATTGTTTCGAAGACCGGCTTATGCCAAATTCATGGCAAGGCCATGCTATGTGTATCTACAGCTGAAAATTCCGGGCCCTAAGAAGACCATTACCATACATGGAAATCGAGATATAGCAGCTGAGTGCGATGAAGGAGATGCAGCAATGGCTGAGCAAGCCTGTAGGAAAGAGGAACTCAGGCATTACCGATCTCAAGCGGACCTGGAGGAAAGGGCAACTTCAAAAAGGCCGAGCTCTGAGGAAGAAAAAGCAAAACCCAGGGCAGAGCAAGATGCTAAGATGGTGGCCTTCATCAGGAACGATCACTCCAAATTGTCTGGCATAGAAGAGGAAATCACATCGCCGTCTATGGCTAGCAGCGCTGCGATAACGACACACCCGGATTGGCTAGCAAACTCGGTACTCGTCATGAAAGGGTCTAGCAAATGGAGAATGTGCATCGGTCGCGCCAGCCCGGGACCGATTATCAAAAATAACTAAACAGTGTAACGGGCAGCAGGTTTCAGACGCGCTCTTTTCCTACCCAGGGTACCTAAGGGGACTGGAAGGTTTTTAATGAGGCGGCTTGCTGACCCAAACTTTATCGTATCAATAAAAAGAGATGGTTTTCAAGTATTGTCATGATCTTTGCTTCGGTTACAGGTAAGTGGTACTTGTTATTATCAATACATCAGTATCATCAAAATACATTGCACATACATAGGTCTTTGGGGGGCTGAGCTGCTTAAATAGCAGTCACGAACCCAAATACCCGGCCTTGATGCCTATGAGTTATGAGGACCGATTACTCGCAAGACGAGTACGGTTGCAATCTTATAACCGGACGAAGGAGCCAAATTTCTTGGTTATTCTTACTTAAGCTCGATGTGACTCGCACTAAAGTGGCATGATCTGTTCGCTTACGATTACAATCAACCACGCAGCCCAATGGGATTTGCTTGACCCTGTTTTTCGTATAGATGTAACAACATGGTATCCACGCGAAAGCCGGCTTACAGTACAAGATAATCAAAAGGGTCATCTAAACCACAAGTCTATGCAGAGTACAAGGCTAATAGCCGGAAACTCAACGAGTATTAAGCATGACTTCAGTATTTACGCAAACGGCTATTGGTTTTCGGCTTGGTAAAGAGCAATTTGTCCTCTGAGAAAGGCCGCACCCCCCTGGCTCGTACTTTGGGTCATGGGGACTGGGGACTTCGGAACAGAAACAAACTGTTTAGCTATTGAAGCTCGAGAGACCCTAGCTTCCGAGTCTTGGGGACTTAAAGAAAAGTCCACTTATCAAAACCCGTGATGCTCGGAAAACCGAGTCTCGCAAAGGGAATCAAAAAATAGTCGAGTATCGAGAATAAGTTTAAAGAATAAGACAAGTGTCAAGATTATCAAAAGCCGGGAGAGGCACAAATATATCACGAACTAAAAGTACGTTACAAGTGATGGTACCAATATCAAGGGTGCACAGGCGCACCATCAAAACCATATTAGTTTTAAACACAAAAGTACCAGGTAACGCCCTACTCGGCATCCTGAGAGCGGTCTTCCGGGTCTTGGTCCTGGATCTGCTCCTTAGCCTTTCCAGCAGCATTACCCGGACTTCCCGTGTCAGGACGGATAGGCGGAGGGACAGCTGGTGTAGAGGTAGATGGCCGTAATCCTAGCTCGGCCTCTCTCTTAGCAGCTTCTTCTTTTCTCCTGTCCAGATCAGTCGCCTATTTTTCCAACATATCAAAGGGAGGGGGTGCCTCTGCCAATATGGTTTTTCCTTCAGCGTCGTATGAGCTCATAATTGTGTCCAGGTCCATCTTGTCGGCCAAAGCGGTGGCCGAGTGGCGTACTGCGGATTGTATGGCCTTGAAGTCCTTGGGTGTAAACTTGGAGCCATCAGCATTTAATTCTGGAAACCCGGATATTACCTTTGCCGGGTCAAGCTTAGGAAAGTAAGCTTTCGCCAGCGTAAAGGCCCGGGTCATACCGATCCGGCAGGACGAGCGCTTCCATATCTCAATCCATCCAGGCACCGTCGAGCAGGCTTGCATAAGATTCTCCTCACCCGGGTATACCTCGGAAGGCCACTTCACGGCGTCCAATATAAGCTTTGTGCCGGCAAAAAAGGTCCGGAGCACAGTCTTCAATGTTTTAACCTTGGCAATGGCATCGTCCTCTGGGGCAGCGAGGTTCGCACCTGCAGTTGAAACAAAAGGAAAGTATATCAGTCATCCCGATTATCATAACGATAAAGTAGAGGCAATTAAGTTAGGCGAAGGCAAAAACTCACTTAGCAAGATGCGATAAGTATCCGCAACCTGGTTCGATAAGTTCTTCAGCGCGGATTGGGCAGTGTTGTACTTCTTCTTGTATTTGGAAACGTCTTTTTTCAAAGTTTCCATGTTAGCCTCAAGGGCTTCTCTTCGTTTTACCTCAGCAAGTAGGAGCTCTTCGGTCTTGAGTAACACCTCATCGGACCGGGTCACTTCCGCGTGTAAGGAACGAAAGTGTCAGTCGGATATCATGGAAAACCGGGTATTGCGTGAAGTACCGAGCACAACTTCGGTAAGTTATGCCCGGAACTTGGGGACTAGGTATATACCAAGAGATATCAAGTGTCGATTACCTGATGCGCTGCAGACATACGCTCTAGGATGTTGTTCTCTGAAGCTTTCATGGTGAGGAGAGCGCTCATCAGCTGGTCAAAATTATCGTTACCCGAGTTAGAAGTCTCGGGGTCGCGGAAACTTGGGGAAAAGTTTTTCCTCTTAGCAGGAGACGGCACCCGGGTCATCCGAATGTCGGGGTCTGCTCCTCCTCTCGCGCCCAAAGTGGCAGTATCTTCTTTCTCGCTTGCGTGCGAGGCTATTGGATACCCGGCTTCTCGTCCAGCCGGGTCTGTCGGTGACGCTTGTTCATCACCAGCTGCGGCAAACACATCATTAGTTGGCTTCTCTTTGCCCGGGTCCTCGGTTTCCATGTCTTCTTGGTCACTAATAATGACCGTGGCCCTGTGAAAAGTGTGAAGGCACAGTTAGCACATAGCCGTGAAAAAGACGGCGAGAGTATGGTATAACATTAGGAAAAGAACTTTACCCGGGATTCACCATAAGGTCTGCAGGGAATTCGCTGCTAGAATCGGATGAAACTGAAAAATACCAAACGAGGCGTGAGGTTACCTTGCGAGGGAGTATTTTAGAGGGATCTTTATGTTTAAAGAAGGGTACGGTCAGTACCAGTGTGCCGAGTTGGAGGCGATGAAATACCCGGATTAAGGGCATCATTGCCCGGGTGGTTCCGAGTTACCCTGCGCTTGGTCATAGGCGACTCCTTCAGGTATGGCCAAAGGGGGTAATGCCATGGTCAGCTCAGGAATATTATCACAGGAACGCGAATTAGATGTGAGAAATTGATGCAAAACCTTGAAGACGACCCCTTGGGGTTTTCTTTTAGATCCGGCCTTAATTGCCGGCTCTGGTTCATCTTCATCGCTGGCGGACTCCACTTTGCCGTCAGCTTCTTCTTCCTCGTCTTGGTCTTCTTGTTCTGAAAGTTACCACGGTTACAATAGGAAAATGAAAAGTGGGATGCGACGAACTCAAAGGAACTGGGCATGTACCTTCATCCGAGTTAATGGCATCCTCCTTCTCCTCCGGTTTTCCGGAGTTAGGAGGAGTGTCTATATTCCAGAAATCATCATCGGCCTGAAGTGAAAGCATAAGAGCAAGGGTTAATGGTTGTATCAAGTAAAGAAGATAAAGGTGAAATTGTGGAAACCAGGTCCTTACCACGGGGGTCGGGTTCTCGAGAGTGAAGGGCTCTAATCCGGCTATATTCCGGATTACCTCGAGTTTCTCTGTCAGAAAGCCCTTGATTGTTTTGTTGGTGTCACTAGGAGCAAAACTGCTGGTGGAGTATCGGATTGGGTCCGTGGCTTGCCCCGAGTATTCGCACATCAATTTTGCGCGAATGGAGTTGGGTTGGATGCGGAAATCGACCCAAGTCTTCACCAGGTTAAGCCCGATGAGGCCTTGGGCGGAAAGGATGGAGATTTTAGCCAATAGAGGCAGAATTGCTTCCCTTTCCGAGTTAGGGGCAAACGCGTTGAAGGTTTCAGAGATGTCAAGCTGACCCTCCGAGTAACCCGGCAATTTCTTTTCGCCGGGCGGGGAGGTGTCCTGGCAGTAAAAGTATGAGAGCTGCCAATGCTTGACGTGGGAGTTGAGGGTGAGAGGAGGCATTAAAGAGTTCTTGCGGCGTTGGATAGAAACCCCGCCGCAAGCAAGAAGTGCACCGTCGCCGCTTTCGCGGCACGGTTTGCACTGGAAAAGTTCGACAAAGAGAGCCAAACTTGGCGGAGTGCACAAGTAAGACTCGGAGAGAACGATAAAATGGGAGATGTTTAGTACAGAGTTGGGTCCTATGTCGAAAATGCGAAGTCCATAATGGCTTAAAACGTCGCGGAAGAAAGGGTGACCCGGAGGCCGGAAGCCCCGGGTCACGTGTTCAACAAAACAAATTACCTCATTTTCTGCTGGAGTGGGCCGGGTTTCGTTACCCGGTACCCTCCAGTGGATAATTTCTTGAGAGGGAAGAACCCCTAGCTCGACCAATTCCTCCAGTTTAGCCTTGGTGACGGAGGACCGCGCCCAGTTGGCGGATATGGAGTTCGTGGTTTTGGCTTTAACCGGCTGCTTTCCATGTTTCTTGGGCGCCATGGGGTTAACCAGAAAAAGCGTCAGAAGAAAGGATGTGAGAAACGAAACTCGGGAACTATCAGTTGACCGAGTATTGACAAGTGGTGTCAAGTTAACCTGGAAGTTAAATATGATCCGGGCATTACTTTGCTAAGCAAGGTACGAATTGTCCGGGTATCGCGCATTATTACAAAAGTTGTAGAATTTTATGCATGGATGAGCGTTTGGGGATGATAAGTGGTTGTCCGTACATCTGTTGTGAGCAAATGAGCCGGAGAAGGAGGATTTTCCGGGTGATAGGAACAAAGGCGGAAGATTTGGGCGGCTCGAGCCCAGATTGGGAATTCCATTTCTAGGTTATTGGTAAAATTAATGATTACAAGTGGTAGGAGAATTAGTTGAAGGGTATATCTTACCTATTGGGTGGGCTAGAGTGAATGCTAGTGACCTAATTCGGCGTGACCCGAGAAATCGTGGGCGGCTCGATTCAGATCCAGTCTGAGGGGGAGTTAAGAAGTTGCGAGGGTAAATTAGAGGATGTGAAAGACTTACCGGAGGAGATTGAAGTGAAGCTTTGCGGAGGAAAATGACGCAAGCTTGGTGCCCCTTCGCGATTCCCGGCGGACAGGTTGGGGGCCTGGCGGCGGATCTGGGCGGCGGGGCGGAACGCGCTGTGGCGGAGCGCAACCGGCAACGGATGGGCTCCAGTGATGCGCGCGAGGCTTCCGTAGTGATGCTCTGTGAGCTCGATCTTGAAAGAAGGAAGGAAGAGGAATGGGGGAAAATGAGCCGTTGGAGTTAGGGTTACCCCTAAGGGCTTATTTATAACGGCCGGGGTGGAAAAACTTAGCCCAACGGGCGGGACCCGGAAATTACGGGGTAACGGCTATCTATGTGAAATCTGCGAGATACGCCTTAAGTGTGGAGCGAGGTCTCCGAACGAAAAAGAGAAGGAGATCCTCTCCGCGGTATCAAGATAAATTATCGAGAAAAGTATAAAGTTTTGCTATTCTTATCAAGGCTTAGACCCGGGAAGTTGAGCAAGGCATCTGGAGAAAAGCCGGGTTACTATGCGGCCACCAGGGAGTAGGGCCTAGTCATTTCATAAAGCATTTCAACTCGGTCTCCACACATTCGTGTGGTTGATACTTTTTGCAGGGAATAGCCAGCGCTTCAAGGAGGGATCTCTGAAGCCCAAGCTATTCTGGGGACTACTGATGGGGGGATAATAACCCGGTAGGACAACTCCAAGGTATAACCCGGCCCAAAGGACGCTGCGCAGGATCCGGCTAAGGATAAAAGGAATTTCTGGAAGGCCCAAGGTTTGCAAGCCTTGTAACCCGGATTGTGGGTTGCAGTAAGGAAAGCTAGGGTTTGTAAGCGGTGTTCGGGTAGGACTCAAGCTGCGCCTTGGAGGGCAAGCCAGGTAAGGGGACGGGTGCTTTATAAACCGGCCCTATGCTTAGTTTTGCAGAGATCCAAGTAGCAATCATATCGCCGAATATCGAGTATCCATTGTACACAAGAGATCGAGTTAATAAAGTGAGATCGGAGACCCGGCGACTTCATCGACGGCTACCAGATCGAAGTCCATTATGTCTTCCTCTGAGCTAAACCCTCTCCCAAACGCCTGTGTCGACTTGCCCCAAGATCAGTTATCCCTGGTAACATCTGCCGTGATCATCCCACGACAAATGGTGTAGACGGCACCCCTGTGCTCGGTCATGGACGTCGGGGAGCTTTTGGAGGGTTTCCGGGCACGTCGAGGGCACGACGGGGCGCGACGTGACTCGGGGAGGATGATGGTGAGGTTTTCTGTGCGACGCGCTTCCTGTACCGATGGCGCGGTGAAGAAGGATACAGTGCGGGCTCCAGCATCGTCAGGTGCAGCCGGTGTGGCCGTTTTTCTGCGCCTAAAATCAAAAAATGGTCAGGATTGTGAGTAAAATCACGGGGATGCAAAGGATACCAAAGAGGGGGCGGCGCTACCACTTACATCGTCGGAATCAACAAAAACCGGCAATGGCCAGGAGCTACTACGGCGAGCTATTGATGCGCCTAGGGGTACGATTGTGCGAGGGAGGAGAGGGGAAATGGATCGAACACCATGCGCTTTAAGGAGCGGGCAAGGAGGCAATCAATAGCGCTCTTAATCGCTCGTAATCACGGCGCAAAAATCTCGCCCGAAACGTATGTGTTTTCGTCACAGGAGGTTGATGATGATGATGTCATCGGGGGCGTCATCATGGGTCCAGCCTGTCCGCCATAGAGGGAGAGAGGGTGTGGGCTGCTTCCTAGGTTTCTCTCGACTAAACTTACTGGGTCATTTCTGGGCCTGTTGCGGGCTCTGGGCAAGAGAGATAGGGCAAGGGGATGCACTGGATGCGCTGGTTTCCTCTCTTCTCTTTTTTTTCCTTTTCCTTTTTCTTTTCTTGTTTTCTCTAATACTTAATATCTTTTGTTTTAAATGCCCAAATGGCCTAAATCAAAAACCTATAGTTTTGTAGAAATAATATCTTTCAAATGAAAACATTTGTGTGCTGTTTTCTACAAAATTAAAATTGGAAATTCAAATAGGATTTAAAATTTAAAAGGGCACTTTAAGGTTTATATAAAATAGATCTCATTAAATCCCTATTGGTTTAAGCAAAATAATTTGGGAAAATACTCTATGCTATCATATTGGATAATATTATTATTCTCTTAAAAAATCTTGTGTAAAACAATTTTAAAACAAGTTTATGAAATGAATATTGCTTTTAAATAAATTGGCATAATTGGCATAGATATTTATTTTGATTAGACTATAGGGTTTTGAAAAAAAGGGGCCTATTTTGATTTTAATTCCAATAACATTGGAATAGACATTTTATTTCTTTTGTGTTGTGTTTGATTTTGTTTTTTGTGACTGGCATAACATGAAAACAAAAAGTTTCATTTTTTGTGATTTTTGCACTTTCCAAAAATCGGGGATGTTACAGGCTTCCCCAAGCTTAGGCTTTTCACTCTTCTTGATCACATTATATGTCGCACCCGGACTTCTAGAGGATACACACAGCCCGCTAAATAGTAGATAATTGGCTTACGGGGCCTACCTGCACCCGCATCTCAATATGAGTCGGCCGACACGTAAACGTGTGACAACCATTCTCTACTATTCATCGTCTGTGAAACCATCCAATAGGAATCCGAATACTTCCATCGACGTACTTCATAACATACACACATGGTACGTCAACGGCATTTGAACAAGTGATATCACAACAAATCTCTAAGACACAAAGAAATAGAAATAAGTGGCAAAAGCTCTCACTAGAGCAAAGATAGCAAATACAGTCATACAGAGGACACATGTCCCAACAAGTCATCATTACATCACAGCGGAAGCAAACAAAGTGTCTGAGTACAGACAAGATCCAAATAGGCCTAAGAGGCCGGAAACGAAAAGAACGGAGCCCATCCACGAAGTCTCGGATCCTGCCCGGGTCCGCTATCTACTCGTCAGCAGCCTCGTCATACTCCACGTAGTAGCCACCATGGGGATCCTCGGAAACGTAGTCTGCAGAACCAGCAGCCCCAAAGAGGTCAGTACGGACGAGTACTGGCAAGCAAGACGCACAAGATAACAAAGTGTACCCGACAACACCAAGTACAGATGCTTTGGGTTCAACGGAAGGTAGGTGATACAAAGGTGCGGCAGCGGGCTGCACTAACCAACTACAGAGACATGCTACAACATCCGGCTAAAAGAAAGGGATAAGATAGCGCATCGGAGCCAACTACCACTAACCTCAAACAAACCCATCCTGGATCTCGCCCCTTATCCAAAGAAGCAATCCGAGGATAACCCACACAGTTGGATTACTGAAGGTTCAGGTTATTGTGACAATATGCCTGTTACTAGTCAAATTATTATTAATTAGGTGTAAGTTGTCGGCGTACTTGTTAGCCAGCACTTTCACCAAGTCGTCACATAACCGCGGACGACACGGCTTCTCGAGAAGATTTATCCCTGCAGGGTGTGCTCCAGTACCCGTACACACTCGAGCCACCAACTAAAACTCAGGTGGACTCGACACGACCCGAACCATCTCTACAGCCTGTCCTAGGAGCCACGGAGCTATAAGGTCCCAGCCACGCAGCCGAATACTCAGCGCAAGTGTGCAAAACTCCCGCAGGACGCAACACCCCGGCAATATAGGCCTCGCCCTATATGTGTGCGTCATCAACATCATCAGTATCAACCATGGGAGCGACCCATTCATGCGTATGAGCCAAATGGAACACCCGAACAAAGTGTGGCTCTTCGGACAAACTGCGGATCAGGTCAAAGTCGAGGGGGTTCCATACGACCACCCGGATGCGGTGAGCACGCTCATCATAGATCAGAGGACAAGACCCTTTTACTAATTAGGGTCGACACTAGCAGGCTTCAAAACCCTAACCCGGGCCTCCTGCCAGTGCCTTATCATCAAATTATTATTACCCCAAACATTAACATGATATTGATTATAACAAGCCCATCTATCAAACTAAACAGGTGATAAGATAAATGACAACAAGACTCGAGCACAAACAAACCTAAGCATGATACTACGACACAGGCTAACAAACAACAAGGTTGTAGGTGTGGGGGTGAGGCTATATTCATGGCTGCAGGATGACATGTGATAGGATCGGAACACAAGAAACGAATCATAAGGCTAGCAGATTAGACAACGGAAAGTATCGGTATCAAGTGTGGAACGGACACAATGGTTCATGTGAGTGAATACTTGCCTGCAAACTCAGTAGCCTGGTACTGGGCTAACTCCTCTGAAGTGGTATCATAAACCTCGTATGTCTCAACGTCGTCGTCTATTCGAGAAGAAACAAACAAAAAACAAAGAGAGACGGACAATCAATAACATGGCATAATGCACAAACATGGGATGATGCATGATATTTTAATGCAAGTAAGAGATCATGGACATGATCATCAAGTTAAATGAGTGTCCCAAATAAGTTTGCATTATTTGGAAACCTCTCATATTTATCTTAGTGGCCTATTGTTAATTTTAATAAGACCAATACATCAATAGTATTCCCACATGCATGAAATGATGTTTTCTGTTATTAATTGAAGTTCTTTCCATTTTGGTATAGTTTCCATAATTTTTGGGTGAAGAAAATAATAAATAAGAATTAATTCTTATTGTTTTCATTTCTGCCATTTTTGGTAAACAATTTAAAAGGAGGTACTTTCAGTTACAAAAGCATGGGAAATACTTGAAAACATGTGGACAATGTTTCACTGAACATTTTGAGATATTAAACATAATTTTTGGATCATTATTGAATTTATTATGCATTCTTCCATAAGCATTTTTATTCTGCCCCTTTTAGTAAACAGAAGGAAACATGTTCAAATTTAATTCAATTGTGACCAAACAAAATACCACTGTGTAGAGTTTGTTAAAACAAATTTTTAGAGCTCAAGTTTGCTCAATTTGGGTGAACAGAACTCAAGTTATGAATTTCCAAAGTTTCCAATTTTATTGCATTTTCTGTAGTTAATTATTTAGTGCAAAATTGTTAACAGAAACATATTGCAACTTTGACATTAACAGAAAGTGCTCCTCACTGTGAGTCTTTAGAAATTTGAATCACCACATTTGGAGCATGTATGAATTAGTTATTGAGTTTACAATTAAACATTTGAATCTGTTTTCTTCCATTTCTTTTATTTTGCAGAAAACAGCCAAAACGTTTTCTACTCGGGGCTGGCCAAGCCCGTGCTACTGACCCGCGGGGCCAGGGCCACATAGGCACCTAGGACCAATGACAGGTGGGGATAGGCTGAGGGGAATAAATCACAAAAAAAGATCGAGGCATAATGCCTCTGTAGGGATTCGAACTAGGGACCTCCTGGATGCGGGCGCGGGGTCCTAGCCACTGGGCTAGGCTGCGGGTTGTGATGTATTGGAGGTGCATGTGGTTTTGACGTGTATCAGAGCGGAAAAAATACTGAAACTGAACGACGAGGACGGAACGGACAGCACGACGGCGACCGCTGCTGGGCGTGCTGCGTGCGCGGGCGCGGTGGCTGGTGCGGAGGGGAAGGGAAAGGAGTGGAGGGAGGTGCTCACCCTGGGCTGGTCGGCGACGAGAGGAGGAAGCCGCGAGGCGGCGCAGGAGCAGACGGATGGCCGCCCTGTCGACGACGACCAGTGTTCGGCGGCGGCGGAAAATCGCGACGGCGCGGTCGCCTCGAGCCCCCTCAGTCCACGTCTTCTTCAGCAAAGATGGAGAGGGAACTACCCCGGTTACATTCCCGGCCTCAGCGCGATCCGACGGTGGCCAGGACGGCGGCGCCCTCCTCCTCAAACACCGGCCATGGTGGTGCCTATACCGGTTCAGTAAAGGAAAATTCAGAGAACGAGGAGGAGCAGAGAGGAAGAGAGGAGAAGGGAGGCGACGGCGGCTGGGGAGGAGAAAGGAAAGGCTAGGGTTTGGGGTGGCCTCGGGGAGTAGATAAGGAGGGGAAGGGAGCAGGTGGAAAGGAGGGGTCCATGGTGCTGTGTGCTCTGCTTTATGTCGACATCGGTACGGAGGTGGAAGAAAGGTGAAAGTGGGCTGGTTCGCTGGGGTTGTAGGTGGGCCTTTGGGCCTGCCTCCCCCAGCAGTGGCTTTTCCTTTTTCTTTTATTCTCTTTTTTTTGTAGAAAGGAAAGAGAAGGAAAAAGAAGGGGTTTTGGGACCCTAAAATTATGCTGATAATTTTTTATAAGTTCCTTATTGAAAATGCCCAGTTGCACCAACTTTTGTTTTCCAAAATTTTAAATATTTGTTGCTGTTTGAAATTTAAATGAATTTGTTTGAATTTTGCAATAAATGAAATATTGGAAAAAAACTCAACCAAATTAATTACTTGAGAGAAGAAGTTTATGGAAAACAGTTGCATGGTATAAGTTTGTGAGTTTGTTTTGAAGACATTGGAACATACCAAGTATGAACCAAAAATGATTTGAATTTGAATTGAATTTCAAATTGTAACACATACCACATGCAATGCTTATGATGCATGATACAAATTAAATTTAACAAGAAGCAAAGCAATTGGGGATTGTTTTCATACTTGGGATGTTACAAAACGCCCCCTCTTGAAGGAATCGCGCCCCGAGATTCCTACTAAGAAGAGAAAAGGTCCGGATACTTCTTGCGAAGATCCTCTTCGGTCTCCCACGTTGCCTCTTTATCGGAATGATGAGACCACTGCACTTTGAAGAACTTAGTGCTCTTGTTTCGAGTTTTGCGCTCGGTCTCATCGAGAATGTGAATAGGGTGCTCTTCATAAGAGAGGTCTTCTTGCAGTTCAATGGAATCATGATCAACTGCACGACCTGGGTCTTTGAAGCACTTCTTGAGCTGTGACACGTGAAAGACATTGTGCACCTTGGATAGCTTTTCTGGAAGTTCAAGACGATAGGCATTTTCTGCACGCCTTGAGAGAATGTTGAAGGGACCAATATATCTTGGTGCAAGCTTTCCCTTGACACCAAAACTATGAGTGCCTCTGAGAGGAGTGACACGGAGGTAGGCCTTATCACCAGCTGCATAGACCATATCTCTGTGTTTGCTGTCATAGTAGCTTTTCTGACGAGACTGAGCAATCTTAAGATTGTCACGAATGATGCGAACTTTCTCTTCGGCCTCCTTAACAATGTCAGGGCCTAAGAGTGAACGTTCACCAGCTCCAGACCAGTTGATAGGACTCCTGCATCTGCGACCATAGAGAGCCTCGAAAGGTGCCATGCCTAGACTTGCCTGGAAGCTGTTGTTGTAGGAGAATTCAGCATATGGAAGACATTCCTCCCATTTCATGCCAAACGAGAGAGCACATGCCCTGAGCATATCCTCGAGAATCTGATTGACTCTTTCGACTTGCCCTTGAGACTGAGGATGATAGGCTGTGCTGAACAGAAGCTTGGTGCCCAAAGCTTCTTGAAAGCTTTGCCAGAAATGAGAAGTGAAGATGCTTCCACGGTCTGAGCTTATTTCTAGCGGAACACCAAGAAGAGGAACAATCTTTGTTGTATAGAGCTCTGTCAATTGACTAGCTGAGATTGTCTCTTTAACAGGGAAGAAATGAGCGACTTTAGTGAGTCGATCAATGACAACGAAGATTGCATCGTTGCCCCTCTTGGACTTTGGAAAACCAGTGACGAAGTCCATTTCAATCATGTCCCACTTCCATTCAGGAATTTTCAGAGGTTGGAGAAGACCCGCTGATTTCTGATGAACTGCTTTGACACGTTGACAAACATCGCATTCAGAGACATATTTAGCAATTTCACGCTTCATGCCAGACCACCAATACATTGTTTTGAGATCCTGGTACATCTTTGTACTTCCAGGGTGTATGGAAAGAGGAGTATCATGAGCCTCCTTGAGAATCACATCTTTCAGGCATTGGATTTCGGGAACTGCGATGCGTCCTTGGAAAAACACTGTTCCCTTGTCATCAATTGAGAAGCACTCATACTTCACATTTCCTGCTTTGATGTTCTTTGCAATCTTCTTGATCTCAGCATCACGAAGTTGTTCAGAACGAATCTTGTCCTCAAGCGTTGGACTGGCTTTCAAGTTTGCAAGATATCCTTGAGGAACAAGTCCAAGATTCAGCTTTTGGAATTCTTCGTGAAGAGGAGGTTGGCTTTCCATGATCATGAGATTGTTGCAATAGGACTTGCGACTGAGATCATCGGCCATAACATTATCCTTGCCTGGATTGTCGAAAATGGTGAGATCAAAGTCTTTGATCTTCTCAATCCATCTCCTTTGTCCGAGTTTCAGATCTGGTTGACTGAAGATGTACTTTAGACTGTTGTGGTCAGAAAAGATCTCAGTGCGATTACCCAACAAGTATTGTCTCCATTTCTTGAGGGCAAAGACAACTGCTGCAAGCTCAAGGTCATGAATAGGATAGTTGAGCTCATGTGTGTTCAACTGGCGAGAAGCATAAGCCACAACTTGACGTTCTTGCATGAGAACTGCACCTAGACCTTGGAGAGAAACATCACAGAATATTTGGAAAGGTTTGGAAGGATCTGGGCCAACCAGAACTGGTGTAGAAGTGAGTTTAATCTTCAGGAGATTGAAGCTTCCATCACATTGTGGAGACCAGACGAACTTCTTGTCCTTCTTTGTGAGGTCAGTGAGAGGTTTGGCAATCTTGGAGAAGTTTGGGACGAAGCGACGACAATAGCTAGCCAAACCAAGAAAACTTCTGACTTGCTTCACCGTTTTAGGCGGTTTCCATTCAACAATGGCCTTAACCTTTTCAGGGTCAATAGCTATGCCCTTGGCAGATATGACATGACCAAGGTAAGTGACTTCAGAAATCCAGAACTCACATTTGGAAAACTTGGCATAGAGGCGATGCTCGTGAAGCTTCATGAGGATGAGACGAAGATGTTCTTCATGCTCTTTCTCGGATTTGGAGTAGACAAGAATATCATCAAGATATACCACAACAAACTTGTCGAGGTATTCATGGAAGACAGAATTCATGAGTCGAGAGAAGGTCGCCGGTGCATTGGTGAGACCAAAGGACATGACGGTGTATTCATAGCGACCGAAGCGAGTGACAAAGGCTGTCTTTGGAACATGCTCTTTTCTGATCTTTATTTGATGGTAACCCATTCTCAAGTCCAACTTGGAGAATATAGAGGCTCCAGCAAGTTGATCAAAGAGATCATCGATGCGAGGAATTGGATATTTGTTCTTGATGGTTTTCTCGTTAAGAGGACGATAGTCAACAACGAGTCTCTTTGTTTGATCCTTCTTTGCCACAAAGAGCGTTGGGCATCCCCAAGCCGAGGAACTAGGTTGAATGTAACATTTTTCCATGTACATCTTGATTTGCTCCTTTAACAATTTCAGTTCAGGAGGAGCTATCTTGTATGGATACTTGGAGATTGGAGCAGTGTCTGGTTCAAGTTTGATGACGAACTCAACAGCTCTGTCAGGAGGCATTCCTGGCAATTCTTCTGGAAAGACATCGGGGAAGTCACAAACCACCGGAACAGTTTCAATATATGGTAGAGGATTTGCATTGAGAGTGTAGAGTTGAACAACTGGATTTTCAGCATGTAAGTAGACTATCTGGCCAGAAGGGTGTGTGATTTTCACAGACTTAGCAGGACAATCAATGACTGCTTTGTTGGCTACCAGCCAATCCATCCCAAGAATGACATCGATATCTGAAGAGTGGAGAGCTATCAGAGATGCCTAGAGTGGAAGGTTTCCAATTGTGATCTCGATGTTCTGGCTAACTTTATTGCTTTGCCAGCTAGATCCCGGTGATTTCACTAGGAGAGGGATAGACAACTGTTCGAAGTTGATTTTACTGGTGTTTGCAAAGTTTTGAGAGATGAAGGAGTGTGAAGCACCAGAATCGAACAAGACTTTAGCACGAAACGAGTTCACAAGAAGTGTGCCCATTACAACCTCTGGAGATTCTTCTGCTCCCTGGGCCTTGACATGGTTCACCCTCATAGTTCTCAAGACAGACTTGTTCCTGTTGCGGGGCCTAGGCGAAGAAGTGTGTACCATCACATGATTGACATTAGAGATAGGTAGTGATGGTAGCTTGTTCTGCGGGCACTTGTAGGAGTAGTGTCCTGGTAGACCGCACTTGAAGAATGTAATAACAGAACGAGGAGCTGTTGGACTTGGCTGATATGGAGCACCTCCTGAAGATACCACTAGGGTGGGAGGGCGGGCAAGAAATCCTGCCGGGCTTGGCAAGCAGATGGGCGGTGTTGGAGTGGTATATGGAACCCAAACTCTTCGTTTTTGTGGAGGCACGATAACTTTTGACGAATTAGCCTGTTCACGAGAGTGCTTACGAGACTCCTCAACCAACTTGCGCCCATGCTCTTCATTTAGAGAGATGTTGATGAGGTCCTCAAAATTCTTGGCATTGACGTTGGTGAGAGCATACTTGAGTTCCGGGTTGAGACCCCTGCGGAACTTTGCCATCTTTTTCGCTTCCGTGGAGACTTCATCTCCGTCGTAGCGAGCCAGGCGATTGAACTCTCTTTGGTATTCGAGAACGTCCAAATTGCCTTGTGTGAAAGAATAGAATTCCTCACGCATCGTCTCCATGAGCCCATCAGGAATGTGATGGCGCACGAAGGCTTGCTTGAAATCCTCCCATGTGATTGCCACACTAGGACCTCTCATTTCTTGGAAGTTCTCCCACCAAGACATGGATTGTCCACGGAGAAGGTAGGTCACGTAAGGAACACGGTCCTCGTCAGCCACATGAGCTACCATAAGAGTACGGTTCATTTCACGGAGCCAGTCATCGGCATCCAATGGCTCGGAGGAGGTATCAAACGTGCGCGGATTGAGCTCAAGGAACTCCCGAATAGACACACGGACGTTTCCATTATTCCCAAGGTCTTGGTTCTGCTGCATCTGCCTTATAACTTGTGTCATCTGAGACAACACTTTCCCCATCTCGGGTGGCAGTGTGGGTTCTTCGTCACCACTTTCCATCCTAAAGAGGATACCAAGATTAACACACTAACCGGAAAACAAAATCCAATATAAGTGCTTACAAGGCTTACTACAGACGGTAAGAAGGTAGCATGGAGCAAACATGTACTACCCTCAACGTTCACCATGAATGGTCCGCGTACCACACGGATAGCCGTGTTGAAGAAGAAAATATCCGGAACAAAGCGGATGGAGGTTAACAACGAATCAACAGATAAGTTGTTACAACGAAAGAGACTATTTGTGAAGGACGATATCGAAGCAACAACTAGGAAACAGGAGACCACAAACACCTGAGGTACTACGGAAAAACCCATCCGGGCTTCTAGAGGATCAATATCTACTGCTTAAGGAATAGAGGATCTGCTTCCGGGGCTTATTTGCCACCGTTCTCAATCGTGAGTAGGCAACACGAAAATCGTGTCACAACCACCTCCATTCCTATGGTCTAGTAGATATAACCATCCTCGAGAAACCAGGATACGTGAAATCCTAACTTGAAAGTTTAGGTGAGAAGATAAAAACAACGTTGCACTTCCTTACCAGAAAAGGGAGGGTGGGTGGGGAAAGAAATAAAAGAACAGAATTCCTACTCTCACGTTTCATTTTTCCTATATAGCTACAAAATAGTTTCTAGACTCAACTGCGACCAGTAAAAGGGATCCTACAGGCAGACAGGCTCTGATACCATTTGTCGCACCCGGACTTCTAGAGGATACACACAGCCCGCTAAATAGTAGATAATTGGCTTACGGGGCCTACCTGCACCCGCATCTCAATATGAGTAGGCCGACACGTAAACGTGTGACAACTATTCTCTTGTATTCATCGTCTGTGAAACCATCCAATAGGAATCCGAATACTTCCATCGACGTACTTCATAACATACACACATGGTACATCAACGGCATTTGAACAAGTGATATCACAACAAATCTCTAAGACACAAAGAAATAGAAATAAGTGGAAAAAGCTCTCACTAGAGCAAAGATAGCAAATACAGTCATACAGAGGACACATGTCCCAACAAGTCATCATTACATCACAGCGGAAGCAAACAAAGTGTCTGAGTACAGACAAGATCCAAATAGGCCTAAGAGGCCGGAAACAAAAAGAACGGAGCCCATCCACGAAGTCTCGGATCCTGCCCGGGTCCGCTATCTACTCGTCAGCAGCCTCGTCATACTCCACGTAGTAGCCACCATGGGGATCCTCGGAAACGTAGTCTGCAGAACCAGCAGCCCCAAAGGGGTCAGTACGGACGAGTACTGGCAAGCAAGACGCACAAGATACCAAAGTGTACCCGACAACACCAAGTACAGATGCTTTGGGTTCAACGGAAGGTAGGTGATAGAAAGGTGCGGCAGCGGGCTGCACTAACCAACTACAGAGACATGCTACAACATCCGACTAAAAGAAAGGGATAAGATAGCGCATCGGAGCCAACTACCACTAACCTCAAACAAACCCATCCTGGATCTCGCCCCTTATCCAAAGAAGCAATCCGAGGATAACCCACACAGTTGGATTACTGAAGGTTCAGGTTATTGTGACAATATGCCTGTTACTAGTCAAATTATTATTAATTAGGTTTAAGTTGTCGGAGTACTTGTTAGCCAGCACTTTCACCAAGTCGTCACATAACCGCGGACGACACGGCTTCTCGAGAAGATTTATCCCTGTAGGGTGTGCTCCAGTACCCGTACACACTCGAGCCACCAACTAAAACTCAGGTGGACTCGACACGACCCGAACCATCTCTACAGCCTGTCCTAGGAGCCACGGAGCTATAAGGTCCCAGCCACGCAGCCGAATATTCAGCGCAAGTGTGCAAAACTCCCGCAGGACGCAACACCCCCGCAATATAGGCCTCGCCCTATATGTGTGCGTCATCAACATCATCAGTATCAACCATGGGAGCGACTCATTCATGCGTATGAGCCAAATGGAACACCCGAACAAAGTGTGGCTCTTCGGACAAACTGCGGATCAGGTCAAAGTCGAGGGGGGTTCCATACGACCACCCGGATGCGGTGAGCACGCTCATCATGGATCAGAGGACAAGACCCTTTTCCTAATTAGGGTCGACACTAGCAGGCTTCAAAACCCTAACCCGGGCCTCCTGCCGGTGCCTTATCATCAAATTATTATTACCCCAAACATTAACATGATATTGATTATAACAAGCCCATCTATCAAACTAAACAGGTGATAAGATAAATGACAACAAGACTCGAGCACAAACAAACCTAAGCATGATACTACGACACAGGCTAACAAACAACAAGGTTGTAGGTGTGGGGGTGAGGCTATATTCATGGCTGCAGGATGACATGTGATAGGATCGGAACACAAGCAACGAATCATAAGGCTAGCAGATTAGACAACGGAAAGTATCGGTATCAAGTGTGGAACGGACACAATGGTTCATGTGAGTGAATACTTGGCTGCAAACTCAGTAGCCTGGTACTGGGCTAACTCCTCTGAAGTGGTATCGTAAACCTCGTATGTCTCAACGTCGTCGTCTATTCGAGAAGAAACAAACAAACAACGAAGAGAGACGGACAATCAATAACATGGCATAATGCACAAACATGGGATGATGCATGAGATTTTAATGCAAGTAAGAGATCATGGACATGATCATCAAGTTAAATGAGTGTCCCAAATAAGTTTGCATTATTTGGAAACCTCTCATATTTATCTTAGTGGCCTATTATTAATTTTAATAAGACCAATACATCAATAGTATTCCCACATGCATGAAATGATGCTTTTCTGTTATTAATTGAAGTTCTTTCCATTTTGGTATAGTTTCCATAATTTTTGGGTGAAGAAAATAATAAATAAGAATTAATTCTTATTGTTTTCATTTCTGCCATTTTTGGTAAACAATTTAAAAGGAGGTACTTTCAGTTACAAAAGCATGAGAAATACTTGAAAACATGTGGACAATGTTTCACTGAACATTTTGAGATATTAAACATAATTTTTGGATCATTATTGAATTTATTATGCATTCTTCCATAAGCATTTTTATTCTGCCCCTTTTAGTAAACAGAAGAAAACATGTTCAAATTTAATTCAATTGTGACCAACCAAACTACCACTGTGTAGAGTTTGTTAAGAAAAAAATTTAGAGCTCAAGTTTGCTCAATTTGGGTGAACAGAACTCAAGTTATGAATTTCCAAAGTTTCCAATTTTATTGCATTTTCTGTAGTTAATTATTTAGTGCAAAATTGTTAACAGAAACATATTGCAACTTCGACATTAACAGAAAGTGCTCCTCACTGTGAGTCTGTAGAAATTTGAATCACCACATTTGGAGCATGTATGAATTAGTTATTGATTTTACAATTAAACATTTGAATCTGTTTTCTTCCATTTCTTTTATTTTGCAGAAAACAGCCAAAACGTTTTCTACTCGGGGCTGGCCAAGCCCGTGCTATTGACCCGCGGGGCCAGAGCCACGTAGGCACCTAGGACCAATGACAGGTGGGGATAGGCTGAGGGGAATAAATCACAAAAAAGATCAAGGCATAATGCCTCTGCAGGGATTCGAACTAGGGACCTCCTGGATGCGGGCGCGGGGTCCTAGCCACTGGGCTAGGCTGCGGGTTGTGATGGATTGGAGGTGCATGTGGTTTTTAGGTGTATCAGAGCGGAAAAATTACTGAAACTGAACGACGAGGACGGAACGGACAACACAACGGCGACCGCTGCTGCCGCTGCTGGGCGTGCTGCGTGCGTGGGCGCGGTGGCTGGTGCGGAGGGGACGGGAAAGGAGTGGAGGGAGGTGCTCACCCTGGGCTGGTCGGCGACGAGAGGAGGAAGCCGCGAGGCGGCGCAGGAGCGGACGGACGGCCGCCCTGTCGACGACGACCAGTGTTCGGCGGCGGCGGAAAATTGCGACGGCGCGGTCGCCTCGAGCCCCCTCAGTCCACGTCTTCTTCAGCAAAGATGGAGAGGGAACTACCCCGGTTCCATTCCCGGCCTCGGCGCGATCCGGCGGTGGCTAGGACGGCGGCGCCCTACTCCTCAAACACCGGCCATGGTGGTGCCTATTCCGGTTCAGTAAAGGAAAATTCAGAGAACGAGGAGGAGCAGAGAGGAAGAGGGGAGAAGGGAGGCGGCGGTTGGGGAGGAGAAAGGAAAGGCTATGGTTTGGGGTGGCCTCGGGGAGTAGATAAGGAGGGGAAGGGAGCAGGTGGAAAGGAGGGGTCCATGGTGCTGTGTGCTCTGCTTTATGTCGACATCGGTACGGAGGTGGAAGAAAGGTGAAAGTGGGCTGGTTCGCTGGGGTTGTAGGTGGGCCTTTGGGCCTGCCTCCCCCAGCAGTGGCTTTTCCTTTTTTCTTTTATTCTATTTTTTTTTGTAGAAAGGAAAGAGAAGGAAAAAGAAGGGGTTTTGGGACCCTAAAATTATGGTGATAATTTTTTATAAGTTCCTTATTGAAAATGCCCAGTTGCACCAACTTTTGTTTTTCAAAATTTTAAATATTTGCTGCTGTTTGAAATTTAAATGAATTTGTTTGAATTTTGCAATAAATGAAATATTGGAAAAAAAAGTCAACCAAATTAATTACTTGAGAGAAGAAGTTTATGGACAACAGTTGCATGGTATAAGTTTGTGAGTTTGTTTTGAAGACATTGGAACATACCAAGTATGAACCAAAAATGATTTGAATTTGAATTGAATTTCAAATTGTAACACATACCACATGCAATGCTTATGATGCATGATACAAATTAAATTTAACAAGAAGCAAAGCAATTGGGGATTGTTTTCATACTTGGGGTGTTACATTATATCACCCTCTTCTCTTGACCCTTGAAAACTTCCTTCACACCAAACTCAAAGTAATTCTCATTAGAGGATTAGTGCACAATTAAAAACTCATATGTTCTCAGGGACATAAGCATTACCAATACTTTCTAAACATTAGCTCAGTCACTGATGTTTTATGGAGCAAAAAACATCCACTCAACATAGTGAAAGAGAGAATGCAAAGTAAAAAAGGCTGAATATGTCAAAACCAGAATAATCTGTAAAGACAGATTTTTTTCAAGGCAGTTATGTTGCTCAGATCAGAAAACTCAGAACTAGAATAAGTTGCAGAAATAGCTGTGGATGCACAAAAATTTTCAGGTAGGTTCGATTTTTCTGCGATTTATACGAATTTAACAGTGGACCGCAAAAATCCGTTCCTATGCAGAAATCCAAATCTAGCTTCAACTTTTCACTAGAGACTTCACTTGGCACAACAAATACGAGAAAGTAAAGATATAAAAGAGTTGGAAAGCAAAAATCCGTTCCTGCGCAGAAATCCAAATCTAGCTTCAACTTTGCACTAGAGACTTCACTTGGCACAACAAATACGAGAAAGTAAAGATATAAAAGAGTTGCCACCGTGACTCAAAGTAAACATAAGAAAACACTACAAAAAATAAAAACATGGGTTATCTCCCAAGAAGTGTTTTTCTTTAACGCCTTTTAGCTAGGCCTAGAAAACAAGAATCAAGTATTTTCAAGTGAAGAAGCATCCAATTTGAGACCAGGAGCCTTACATTTACCTTTCTTACCCTTACTCTTACTTTTAGGGAACATATAATTGCGGCCCGGTATGGAGGTCAAATTTATGGCGCCTTTTCCAATATCAATAGTTGCTCCCAAGAGCTTTAGCAGAGATCTTCCAAGAGTAATTTGGCCTTCTCCTACACATTCAATAGCAAGATAATCAGTGTATATTGTTCTTCCTAGGAGTTTTGTAAATACTCCTTCAGCTATCCCAATGGGAAATATAATGGCATTATTGGTAATAGGAATTCCTTCTCCATCCTCAGAAAGTCCCCAAAGACTCAAAGATTTATAAATCTATTTAGGCATAAGACAAAATTCAGACATGATATTACAACGAGCATGAACAGTTTCACCATTTATAGCAACTTTTACGGTAGGAATCAAATGTGAGGCTTCAAAATTTACTGGGACATAATCATAATGTTCACGAATCTAATTATAACCTTCTTTTAAGCAAGATATATGTGTCTCAAGAGTGTTTAATCGAGCATGAATGCTTGCGAGGGCTATATCAGATTTATAGTTGAGCTATAGGTTGCAATCAATTTTTTGATGGCATTAAAATCTTGATCCCCATCACAATGAAGGAAATCTCCTCCTACTACTGTATCCAAAGCATATCTATAGCAAAGAACACGACCAAAGTAAAAACTAGGAAGAAACAGGCTTAGAGTCATTTTAGGTTCAGTTTTACAATATGGATCACAAACTCTAGACCAAGCTTCTTTAAAACTCTCCTCACTTTCTTGTTTGAAAGTGAAGATCATTTCCTCAGGTGACATGGTAATAGGGACAGGACTAGACATAAAGACAAATTTAAATAGGAACTAATTTTATTGTGTTTTTTATATAGAGAAGCAAACAAGACAAAATAAAATAAGCTAAGCAAAACAAAAACAAAGTAAAGACATTGGAGGTGAGAGACTCCACTTGCAGAAATCCTCTTCCTCCCCGGCAACAGCGCCAGAAAAAAAGCTTGATGGTGTGTAAGCACACGTTCGTTGCGAGAACCCAAGAGGAAGGTATGAATAGTATAGCAACAAGTTTTCCCTCAGTAAGAAACAAGGGTTTAATCAGACCAGTAGAAGAAAGAAATCACTTCAAAAGTTTGATGACAACTGATGTTGGTAGGGTGCACTACCAGGCTCAGCAGCAACGTGGAATCTACACACAATCCAACAAAGATACTTTGCCCCCACGAAATAGTGAGGTTGTCAATCTCACCGGTTTTGCTAACACAAAGGATTAGATGTATAATGTGGAAAACAGTACTTGTTTGCAGTGGATGAAAAGAAAACAGTACTCGTTTGCAGTGAATGAAACAGTGCTTGCAATGGTTGTATTATCAGTGTAAAAGAATTGATCGGGGTCCACAGTTCACTAGTGGTGTCTCTGCAAAACAGATAGATAACATGTTGGGTAAAAAAATTACAGCTGAGCAATTGATAGAAATATAGGCTGCACCATAGTGCATATGCAAGACATGATGATTACTATGAGATTCATGCGGGCATTACAACATAATTCATAGACCGTTATCCAACTTCATCTATGACTAATAATCCACCCTCTGAGCGCAATCCAATCAAACTTTGGGTATTAAGTTGCAAGAAAAAAAATTATTGCATTAAGTAAAGTGCATAATGTAAACAATGAAAACTAGGGATGTGAAGGTGGGATCCCACTTATTGTCCCACTTATACCTCATTTGTAAGTGTTTAGTTCAATTTTTTGTCAAAGTTTTTGAACTAACCATTCACAAAAAAGATATAAGTGGGATAAGTGGGATCCCACTTTCGCATCCCTAATGAAAACATTGTTGTTTTGTCCCTAATGGCAACAGCACATCCCCATCCATCATGTTTCGGTCACTCGAGCACAGATGAAAGGGGGCATGAACCCACTATCGAGCATAAATACTCCCTCTCTGAGTTACAATAATCAACTTGGCATGAGCATCTACTAGTAATGGAGAGCATGCAAAATCATAAATAACATAAACATGATAGATTGATAATCAACTTTACATAACATTCAATATTTATTAGATCCCGGCAAACACAACATGTAGCATTACAGATAGATGATCTTGATCATGTTAGGCAACTCACAATATCTAAACATGGTGGCATAAAGAGGAGAAGATAACCATCTAGATACTGCTATGGACCCGTAGTCCAAGGATGAACTACTCACGCATCACTCCAGAGGAAGGCACTGTGATGTAGAGCCCTCCGGTGATGATTTCCCCTCCCGGCAGGGTGCCGGGGAGAGCTTCAGAATCCCCTCGAACTAGGGTTGACGATGACGGCGGCTACGGAAATTTTCGTGGATGGAGACTCGGGTATTTAGGGTTAACCCGGTAAGGAGCTTAAATAGGCGAAAGGGCGATGGAGGTGGGTGGCCAGGGGGGCACACCACCTGGTGGTGCAGGAAAGGGGGCGAGCCATCCAATGGTGTGGTGGCTCCAGGGCCCCCCTCCGGGTCTCCTCCTGACACCGTGTACATGACAGAAATATATAAGACCCTCGGATTTTGTTTCGTCCAGTTCCGAGAATATTTCCAGAACAACTTTTCTGAAACCAAAAACAGTAGAAAACAGGAACTAGCTCTCTGGCTTCTTGTTAATAGGTTATTCTCTGGAAATCCATAAAAATGAACAACATGGAACATCAGAAATTATAGATACGTTTGAGACGTATCAATATCTCGGTACCTATTCAAAATAGGAAATTTTATAATGGAGAATGGAACCCAACAAAGGACCTCTTTGAGAGAAGGTTGGGTTATTGGGAAGGAAAGAGATCAACTTTTCCTTATAAATTTCTTTCTCACTAGTTTGTCGATGTTCATCTTACTTTTTTTAGAAATACCAAATGGGGTACGTGGAATGTTAAATTTAAAGGTCCGGGTTTACTGGCTTACTAAGTGGAATATAATTTTTAGGCTCAGAGACCAGGGTGTCTAAGGTATTGAGGTGATGTATATCACAAAGAAATGCTTACTCGATAAATGGTTGTTAATAAGTAGGGTGTGTGTGGAAAGAGTTGTTACATAATAAATACCTCCATTCCGAAACATTATCTCATGTTAAAATGAAGCATACTGATTCTCCTTTTTTTTAGAAAAGCCTAATGCATTTGAAAAAAGATTTTTTTTGTAAAGGGTCTTTTGTGGTTTGGAATGGCATGGATACCCTCTTCAGATATTATATTTAACTGTATAATATGCCCCTTTCCTTCGCATAAATACACATACATTTATAACATTACACAGAGAAAGAAAGCTCGTGTTTGATATTATACTGGAATTCCCACTTAATATTTTGTTTTGGTGCTTCCTAACCAGAGACAAGTAGACATCCTGGTTACACTTGGTTAAAGGGTTGATGGATGTGGAACCTTTCTAATGAACATGATAAGTTTTGGTGGGGTTGGCTACTTCAGGTTTATTGACGGTCAAATGTATGTATTATAACCCATTTGGAAAATGTAGGTTCCATGAAAGATAAGCATTTTCACGTGGTTTCTACATAAGAAAATTATATTAAGGAAACATTATCTCCATCGAAATTGGCATGGTAATAAAAAGCGTTGTTGTTGTGACCAGAGGAGACGATACAACACATGTTTATCTTTTATACTTTCTCTCGTCTTGCTTGGTGTTTTGTGAATATTATTTTTAGCATAAATCCCATAACTAGTATTGCGAATATGTTCGGTAATTGGTTGAGTGGGATTGATAAGAAAACTAAACCTCAAATTGAGTTGGTGTTTTTGCATTAAATTGGGTTATCTCGAATGCACATTGCAATATTATTTCTAACAAAGACTAGAGTTTTTCATCTTTTACATGGTGTCCATATGGCTACGCACTATATTTGTATCTGGTCATTTCTACATCCGATGGAAAAGCGTGGGGACATAAATATGTGTGCAATCACCTGGAGATGGTACTGTTGAGTATCTTCAAACGTGTTGGCAGGCACACTCGAGGAAAATGTTTCATCATATATGGTTGTGTGCATCTATTGATGTAGGGGCCAAGGTTGTTGCTCCATTTCGAAAAGCAGGTGCAAACAATTATAACTTAAATTATAGTTATTAGTTTGTTTTTCTAAAAGCATCAACCATAAATGCCATAAAACTTTCCCCGGCAAAAAATTTCAATTTTTAGACAGCTAAACCCTTAAATTGATGTTAAGAGGATCAATAAATTTTGGGAAGAATTTTTGTAACTCAAAGTTAAAAGTTTTACACACTAGTAGATAACGGGCCTCTAGTCCCGGGTTGGAACTGGCTTTAGTCCTGGTTTTCCATCCGAGACTAGCCAATTAAGACTAGAGCCCCCCTTTGGTCCCGGTTTGTCACGAACCAGTACTAAAGGCCCTCCATGTGAACGTGCCCAGCGCTGCGGGCTGGAGGACCTTTAGTCCCGGTTGGTGTTACAAACCGGGACTAAAGATTTTGTGATTTTTTCCAAAAAAAATTTCATTTGGGGTTTAGGGTTCATGTTTCCCATTTTGGGGTTTGAGGTTTAGGTTTAGGTTTTCCTTTAATCTCAATTATTTTTAACTCTAATCATTCTAGTGACACTTCCCTGCCAGTCACCCATCCTCACACTACTCCACTCTCAGCATGCCTAACTTCTTAGTTCCCTCTTAGCTTCCAAGAAACAAAGACCGTTTTACTGACAATAGTATGCTATCAGTCATATTAACCCTGGAACACGATGTCACACATCTTTACTTTGTTAATCCAAACAATTATTTAAGTAAACAAAAATAAATAAGTCATAATAATCTTGAATTTAAATAATATTTTTTTTTCTTTTTTCATTTAAATATTTAATAATTCATATCTACAAATCAGTAAATCAAAATTTGATAAATAATATGTCTAAATCAATTAGAAAAATGAGATAAATTCATATATTACTTCCATATCATCATGCTTCCTATATAGACATGATATACATGCAATCATGTGAATAACACAAAATTATTATAATATCAGAGAGTTAGCATGAAAGGACATGTTAATAACATTACTACTAAAGATAACTTTCTAATTAATAAATTAATACAACACATTGAATAGCACCCTAAATGTAATCTATCTATTTATATGGAGCAAGTGTCGTTTCCGAAGCCGGTCACACCCCGGGGTTATCACATATTCATGTTTGAAAAGTGATCAATATTTTCTACATGTTTTCATCATACTTTCACTTTGTTTTCAAATGTTTTCACATGTTTTTCACCATCCTTCGTCATGTTTTCACTTCTTTCCCTTGTGTTTTTCAATGTTTTCTCAATGTCTTTATTTGTTTGCACTTTGTTTTCCTTTGTTTTCACATGTTTTAATCATGCTTCATCATGTTTTCACTAGTTTCCATCATGGTTTTCAATGTTTTCTCCATGTTTTTATTTGTTTGCACTTTGTTTTCCACTATTTTCACATGTTTTCATCATGCTTCATCATGTTTTCATTTGTTCCCCTCGTGTTTTTCAATGTTTTCTCCATGTTTTTATGTGTTTGCACTTTGTTTACTTACACCTAGAATGTTTACTCTATGTATTTATTCCTTCAAAAAAATCACATGTTTTCATATAAGGGAAACAAGTGAAAACATGATAAGTATAGCACTGAGTTTACTTACACCTAAAATAACACAAGTTTGCTGGACCACTCAAAAAAACACATATTTTGATTTACTTTCGAATAATCGGCTTAAAACCATTCATATGGACAAAATTATTATAGAAAGCGAGAAAACCCATAATAGAATGACATGACAACTTTTTGAAAGAAATTGAGCACATACATCACAATGCTTCAGAAAGCTTGCTCACATCATACTAAATTTTGTTACACACAAACCATACTTAAACATGGCATAATAGAAATAAAGTTCAGATATCCATTACATAAAGTATTCGAAATCGTTCATTGCAAACATAATAGAAATAAAAGTTATGTTCTCCATTGCAAACACTACTCGGCATCGTCGCATGGTTCAGCACGAGACCCCCAAACAACACATATCTTGCACTTTGAAGACACACGGGGCACTGGTGGTGGTACTAGCGGTACGATGTGACGCCGCCCATGATTGAAGACACCAATCTTTTGGTACAACTCGTATGCAACGTACCCATCTCTTGCCGCATACTCAATGTTGATGCGGTCAAGTGGAACCTTCTCCCAGAGTTTGTGTTGTATCTTGGGGAAGTTTACCTTCATCATCTTGTTCTCCTCGTCGATCAGGGCAGCTGCCATATCAACCATTACAGTCTTTTTCTTGTCAATCTTGAATATGTCGTGGAGATCAATGTGGCATTCTGCTGGTATCTTAATACGCGGCCAGGTGAGTTTCATCACGACCTTGTCATTATTTATATCAACGCTAGCAAAATATACGCCGCTGCAAAGGAAATCCATGAGTTCTGGACAGTGCTTGTCAGTACGGCGACAACAAAATGGAACAAATGTTAAATAATATTGCAGTAACCAATTTCCATGTTTGATGTTTAATTATAAATTACTACTAGAATTATATAAGACAATTCAAAACAATACATTGCCGAAAAAAGAAAGGGAGTAGTACATACTCCCTCCGTTCCATAATATAAGATGTTTTAGGTGTCACACATGTTGTCTAGATTCAAACTAAAATGAGTGGATATATACACTAAAACATGTCTAGATACATGTGTGTATGTGTGAATGTGGAAAATGTCTAAAACATCTTATATTGTGGAACGGAGGGAGTATGTCTAATCCATGGACAATATTCTACCACGGGCAATATTCTACCATGGACAATTCAAAATAATACATTGACGAAACAGTACATTGCTAGGTAGAACACTATAATTTTGAGCACACTACCACGGGCAATATGCAACTACAAGAGAAAAAAACCTAACTACTGGGATAAAGTTTCATGGATATATAGTTTAGAACACTATACAACACCACCATATATTTAACATAAGATCTAATCTTATAAGGCGCATATGAATACTACTATATACCATGGGCAACACTATAATATGTACAAATGTGATATGAATAGAGAAGTCCGGCCGCACGAACAGAGAAGTTGTTTCGATATTATTGTAGCGCCTCTTTTCATCGTGTGGAACGACTCCAAAGGGCGCGGGAACTGAACGTTTTAGACGTTTAGTCCCGGGTCGTAATACGAACTGTAACTAAAAGGGTCCGCGCCAGGCGAACGGTTGCCAGAATCCTTTAGCCCCGACTGGTGATACCAACAGGGACTAAAGGTTCCGTTTGAACCGGGACTAGAGCTTGATTTGAGCCCCGTGTGTGTGCCCCTCCTAATTGGAACCGAAATTAATGTCCAACTAGTCAAGGCCCAAAACACGACCGGGACTAAAGGGCTTGGACGAAATACCCATTTTCTACTAGTGACATTTATGTAAGAAAATCCTGAAATTATCTTGTCCAATGGGCTTTGTACCAACCAGGTGGACAGGTAAAACTAACAATTACGCCGGAGTGTAAACCATGTTTGAAATTGTAGTTAGTGGTTCGAAACTTGGAATTCTAGTATCTGACGCTTGAGCAAGTTGTAACGAACAGACTGATTCAGTTGTGGTGTGCGTCCCAAGCATTTTCGTTAATTAAAAGTGGATCAACTTTAGTACGGTATTCCAAACAAAATTTGAAGGTCCCATATGCTTGTTTTTGTTTGGGGAGGTAGTGCGTCAGCCAGATATGAGCTTCAGTTCCATTGGAGCAACGTGCAAATATGCATATTTTTTCCCTACATGCACACTTGCGTACGTAACATAACCGTCCATGTGTCTGGTCCCCTATTTAACTCTTAAGAGGAAAAAAGGAATCTTAACTGCTGAAGTACTTTCATTAGGATTTTCTTTATACTAAGTCGGATCAGTGTTGGCAAAAATTAAGTGTTTGAAGTGGCATTTGGCATCGGCACACACAAACATGATTTCCCACATATGTGTTTTAAAAGATGCCGTCCTCATCGATATATATAATTTGCCTGTGGCAACAAAAACAAAAAGGAGCCACGGGGTTGTTTTTCAGACACAAATTGGAAGACGACACAGCCTTGCAAAGAGCGAGAGTACGTGTTGCTAAGGTGAGCAAAAATATGGACACTGAGGCAATAATATTTGTTTTACTGTTACTCTTAGGGCATCTCCAGTCTATAGCCCCCCAGGACGTGAATTATGTTGGCGCCGACGCTATTCGGCGCTAATCTGAAACATGGGGTGACTGATTTTCCAGCCGTGCTCGCACCCAAGAATAGCAGCGGGGACACGTGGCAGTCGGCGTGCGCTCGGAGAGGGAGCAGGGCAGAGGGCAGTCGGCGTCCCCTCGAGAAGGCGGAGGAGCAGGGTGGAGGCGGTGGCCTGCTACTCGCGTCATCTCGATCCCCGGCATCGGCGGTACGCCATGAGCATCGCGGCCATCTCGATCCCTGGCAAAGTCCGTGCGGCTGTCTCGGCAGCGTCCTGCTGCTCCACGGCGGCGCTCTGCCGGTAATCCAGCATCGTCTTCGGGACGAACCTCTCCCGCACGGCAATCACCTGGTCGGGGAGGTACTCGGCATTGCAGTCGAACCAGGGTACGTTCACCAGGAGGATCCCAGGGTCCTCGTTGTGGGGGCGGAAGGTGTCGGGTGCACGACAAGGGCAGAGGAGCGCGAGCACGCTGCGGCGCGCGATCTCGTCGAGGAACTCGGCGGCGGCACCGGGGAAGGTGCGGCTGCCCCCCTGCGATGTCTTCTCCATGAAGTGGTCCTCGAAGCGCACGAGCTCGTGCGGCTCGAACCACCCGTAGCTGTCGTCGCCGAAGAAGGCGACGAGGACGAGGCCGTGGCGGTGGCCGCGGTGCACCCCCGTATCGTCAGAGAGGGAGATGTTGTAGACGTGGCCGGGCCACCACGGATGCGACTTCACCTTGCCCCAGACCATGTCGCCGAAGCTGGGGGTCCAATCCTCGCTCCCTCCAGCGGGCACGACGGCCCCGCGGCGGCGGGGTCGGCCATCCGCCATCGTGCGGTTGGGAAGCGGTGACGCGGGCAAGGGCGGTGGCCGGAGGAGATTTGCACGGGCTTTGCGACGGCGCACGCAAGGGCGGTGGCCGGAGGAGACGAAAGCAGCGACGGGAGGGGAAAGCGGCGACGGGAGGGGAATGTGGTGCGGAGGAGAATACGGGAGCAGCACGTCGGTGGGCCAAAGGAAATGACGCGTGGGACAAATTAATTGGGCAATCGCTTAGCGCCCCCCCCCCCCCCCCTCCCCCAGGCCAAACCCAGATTGCTGGGTTTGTGCTGGCTGCGCCGGCGCTGAAACGGCGCAAAACGGCGCTATTTCAAGTCTTGGGGAGCTGACCGGTAGATTTTGGCGCTATTTTTGACCAAAAAGTGGCCTGGGGGGCTCTTGGGGGGCGGCTAGAGATGCCCTTATTCATAACTTGTTAGGAAAATCAGCAGAAAAGTTTGTTAATCCAAAGAAAAAGTGTAAATTAAGAGTATAGCCCATACATCATCCTCCCGACATGCACTCATGTTTATTTTCATTTGGTTACGAGATTTGCACTCTTGGTTTCTGATGCATTGCGGATTCATGCGCAGATACGCAGATGCACTTTCGAAGCACCTCTTTTTTGCGCTCAAACTGACTCGAAAGGTCGCAAAGATTCCTGGCTCTGCATTAGACTCGAAGGGCAGGCACGTAACGATGGACTTTGATGAGAATGGAATCGGACAAAGCATCCCATAAAAGAGTTGATGGCAGCTGAGTTCCAGCCAGCTAGTTCTGCATTTGATAAAATAAAATACAAGTTGGTGACGTCCGTGATGTACGGACTACTAGGCTTCTATAACCAATTACGCAACAGGTGCGCCGCTCCATAATGGACATGAATTTCTAAGTCTGCCAACGTAAGTGAATATACGCTTTTGGTTCGGACTAACCGAAATATAGCCCGTAAAACGGGGTAAACTGAAAACACGTTTTCAGTGCGTTGAGTATTTTCTCCTCGGAACGCCATATGTCCAGTTTTGGACTCGATTCACATGCCCAAAACTGAATAAACTCAGGCCGTTCAATGCTCCCAAGGGCGCCAGCGCCGGTGACTGCCGAACTCGATTGCACGCCGAGGAGACTCAATTCTGGCGTCAATCTTCGATTGCCGACGAGGAGGTTCCATTCTGACCAGTTTTATGCGAAATCGTGGACGTATGTGCCGGCTGATTTGACCTAGGCGGCAGGGCCGGTGAGCTTGTCGGGCTCCGTCACGGGGGGCTTCGCACGGGACGACTACGGGGGGCTTCGTGCCTGGCCGCCGCGGGAGGCCTCGCACGAACGAGCGCGGGAGGGGGGGGGCTCGCAAGGTGCAAGACGACCTCAAAGGAATATTCGATTTTTCCGGTGTCTGCTATGTCTGCTAGTTTTTCAGCCCTTAAAAGCGGCAAAATCCAACTAGTAAAGGCATTAGACAGGTTCGCTGTATAGGGGTCCTGCTAGAGATGCTCTAAAAGCAAGTACAATAGCGGCGTGGGCGGGCTATAAGAGATGTCAAGTCAGTATTCTGCCTAGCTGGAGAAGATACGAGGGAAGAGAAGAGAATTTGGCTGTAAGTTTTTTATTTTTTGAGAACTATCTAGTTGTAACTTTATACCGGATCTAGCACGAGCTCTAAAATACTTTGTGAGTGAAAGAGGTGGACCATATCTCTATACTATATAAAAACTCTTCAGGTGTCAATAGTTTGTTGGTTGGTTTGTATGTCTCAGGACTCCTTTGATTTGAAGAAAATATGAAAGAATAATAAGGGAATAGGAAGTCTTCAGGAAATAATACTGTTTATCCGTTTGATTCACAGGAACTATGGAGAGGAAAAGTATAGGAACTTTTCCTTCGGATCTCAGTTTGAAGGTAAAACATGGAGAAATTAGAGGACTGTGTAGGTCACGGTCGACCGAGAATTCGTTAAGTCTCAGTCGACCGATCGGTTGTGACTCCTCCTATCTAGTGTTTCGTTCGTTCCTGTCATCTATTCCTCTTGTTTTTTTCTACTAGGTATTTCCCAAATGACCAACCATGCTCAGCCCAACAAACATAATATTTCTCGGCCGGGGTTCCAAAAAGCAGTATGGCCCATTGAGATATTTAAGGAGGCAACAGCCTATGATTTATATTAAAATAGCATTACCAGCTTAAAAAATAGCAAGAGCTACATATTGCACGTTTAAAAATAAATGAATAATTGCAGAAACGTGCTCGTGGTCCTAATTACACATTTCTGAGTAAAAAGATGCAAATTAGCCATAGTTGCACATTTTCGAGTGGAAAGATGTAACTACTAACTAAGAACAAGTTGCATTTTTTCCCGTGTGTAAAGGTGCACCTAGAACTAAGTTATACAATTTCAAGCGGAAATGTGCAATTAGGACATAATTTTACATTTTTAGTGGAAAGGTGAAACTTGGATCTAGTTGCACAAATCTGAGCGAAAAATGCAATTTCGACCTAGTTGTACAAATTTGAGTGGAAATATGCAATTAGGACATAATTTTACATTTTTAGTGAAAACGTGCAACTTGGATATATAGTTGCACAAATCTGAGCGAAAAATGCAACTTCGACCTAGTTGTACAGATCCGTCTAGAAATGTCAACTTGGACCACGTTGCACCTTTCAGTTAAAAATGTGCAACAAAGACCAAGTTGCACATTTTCAAGTGGAAGGGTGCAAGTATGACATAATTGCAAAAAAATAGTGATAATGTGCATTTTGAATCGAATTGCGCAAATCCAAGTGGAAATGTGCAAGTAGGACCAGGTTACAAAATTTTGAGTGAAAATGTGCAATTAGGATAATTGCACATATCTGACTAGAAAAGTGCAACAGAGACCTAGTTGCACATATCCGAGTGGAAAAGTGCAACTCGGACCTAATTGCACATTTCCAAATAAATAAGTGCAAATTAGATTAATTGCATATTTTCAAGTGAAGAAATACAAATTGGACCTAGTTATATGTATCTGAGTGGAAAAGTGTAACTCGGCTCTAGTTGCACATTTTCCAACGATAAAAATACAAATTGGACCCATTTGCACATTTTCGAGTGAAAAGTGTAAGTAAGTTTTAGTGAAATTGAACATGTCCATAGTAGAAAACAAATACATGCATCGAACATGATAATTTGCACAATATGCAAACATGAGGTTACCGTGACATGAAAGAAAAAAAAAAGGAGAAAATAAATAGAAAGAAAAAATTACAGCGTATAATGAAAACGAGAAACAAACAAAAGCAGAAAATAATCTGTGAAAAAAACATTACGTATGCTTGATAAGAGGCAAGTAGTTTTAATCTGAATGTAAACGGTCAGCTGGCTATTTGGTTCTGAACATTCCGGGAGAAACAGGCACACAGGAGGTTGTAGGTTCGAATGTCAGGGTCACTATTTTTCATTCCGTCAGTTTGCAAAACACAGAACTTGGCACGAATCTTGACGCGAATCGGACGGCCGTATAGGTCGACTGAGGTATAAGATAATCTCAGGCGCCCGAGGATTAGCAAATCCGAATAAAAATTCACTCAGAGCTCATTTTTTATTTCTCTATCCTACGAAGAAACGGGCAAAGGATTACACATGCTATCTCTATCTATTTCCTATTCCTTTGATTTTTCTATCCTACAAATTCTAACCATATCTATTTCCTATTCCTTTGATTTCCCTATCTACCCATCAAAGAGGCCCTCGATATCTACCCACGCTCCATGCATGCACCAGGGTCGGTAAAAAAACACAGACTCACCAGCTGGCGCTGCACGTGCGCAGCATGGACTCCTCTTGTGCTGGCACAAGCAAGGCTCGTAGCTGGGCTGGGCCTTTGGTGGGCAGATGCGGTTTGGTAGGACATTGCTGGAAGAAAGTAGAATGAAAGCTGTTATAAAAAATAAGCAACAAAAATAGACAAACTTCATTAAAGAAAACATAGTATGCATGTACTAAAAGAACGTGTACATCTAAAAAAGACGTGTACGTGCATGGCCACCAACGGGATTTTTTGTATAGAATCAAAACCAGACCCAAGTAATAATATTGCGAAATTTGATTTTAACAACTACAAATGAAATGAAATATTTATTTATTGTGACGCAACATATTTTGCTTAAAAGAAAAATAAATTGGTACCAATTAAATCATGACATTACAGACTAAAAATGAGGAAACCATAGAGGCAAAATGGATGATTTGTTGGAGACATTTTCATACAAAATAAATAAATTATAACATATAAGATGGTTAAAATATATGAAAACAAATAAATAGGAAAAAGTGCACCCACATTATGTATTCATGCATTAGCAAGCTCCTTAGAGATAGGTACCACGAGCTCGGCTCGACTAATTTTGTTTGCAACCTCGGAGATGGTAACTAGGCGGCCTTTGTGACAGCGGATTTGGTTTTCTACAGTACCGCTCGCGACCCGAGCGCTCCCGACCCCCCACCCCCCGAGCGATTCCATAGGGTTTCGGCCGCCGCCGGCGGCGCGGCCCGCCCCCACCCCCTCCCTCTCCCCCCTCGCGTGTGGCCGTCGCCCCCGCGGGGCGGCGGTGCCCCCCCCCCGCGACCTCCCTTACCCGCCCCCTTTATCCCTCCCCCGTCGCCGCCGTCGGCAGAGCCCGCCGAGCGCGGCCCGCGCGGCGCCGGCGGCGGCGCCACGTCTCTCCCCGCGCCGGGATGGGTGGAGGCGGGGCTCTGCCCATCTGGCGGCGGTGCACCTCGGCCGGCGGCGGCTCGGGTTCGGCCGGGAGGCGGCGTGGTGGCGGCGGACACGGCGCACCCTCTCCGATTCTCCTCGGCTGCCGGAGGTGAGCGCAGCGGCGGCACCGCCAGTTGGTGGTGCGGGTGGCTAGGGTTCTGCCAGGGCCCTGTTGGCCCAGATCTGGGCCCTATGGGCCCAATCTGGGTTGGTGCGGGCCCAAGCTCGACCCAGCTACCCGGTTTGACTGAGGTACGAGAATGCTTGTGACGGAGCGGCGGCGGTGATGACAACATGTCTTCTGCAGCGTGGCGCCGGGAGATTCGCGGACCCGTATGGGTCTGGCTGGGCCTTTGGTGCCGATCATGAGGGTAGCAGCGGCGTCGGCCTACGTGCAGCAGCGTGGTGGCGGAGACTTCACGGACCCTCTCAGGGACCGCCCGGGCTTGCCCAGCCTGGTGTGTCTCTGCTACCGCGTCCGGTCGGCACCCGCCGATGGCGGTGGAGGTAGTCCTCCAGGTGGCTGTGCTGCTGCCGCCCTCGGGCTCCAATGTGGCGTGGTGTGCTCCTGTATGTTGCGTCCGGTCGGTTACCGTCTACGGCGGTGGAGGTCGATCCCTCCCACATGGTTGAGCTACTGCCGCCCTGTCTACGGCAGGTTCTCCTCGGGTCGACCGGTCGTGTGGTGCTCTCCTGGTGATACGACATTGGTGTCTTCAATTCCGTGGTGGCGTTTGTTGGTGGGTGTCAAGATGGGTGGAGCATGTCGGATTGTCCAGGGGTGTGGGTTTCGAGGTCGGGAGAAATCCGTGTCTTCGTGACACCGACGCGGTGGCGCTTGGAGTGTCGCCCTTCCTTCTTGAAGGGCGTCGGGTGTACCTCTTCCCCACTACCTGTAGCGTACCGGGAGAAATCCTAGGACCCGTCTGGACAGCAGCAACGTCGTCGTTGTTTTCCTTCTTGGAGGTGTTGTTTGGTACGCGACATTTCAGAGTGCTAGGATAGTGGTGGGACTTTGCCGGAGAGAGCGCAACGGATGCGAGTCCCTTTTGTTTTCGTTGATCCACCTTTGTTGGCTTTGTTTTCTTTACTTTTTCTTTTTCTTTTTTTCTTTTGGACGTGAATGTGCTGTTTTGCCCCAGCAGTGGTCTCAAAACTTGTATCGGGTGGTTGCTATTAATATAGTGGGGCGAAAGCCGATTTCGAGACTAGGCGACCTTTGTAACATCCCTGTTTTGCTACAATAGGGTGGTGGTGTGTTGTTGGCATCTCATACATGCATGAAAACATGGGTTAAAAATTTGCATTTGAAAATAATAAATGAATTGACAAAAAACCACTTAAAGTGGTCAACCAAAATTTGTTTTCAAAACAGTTTCAAAATTGGAAAGCAAATACATGGTGAGTTTGCAAATTTGACAAGGTTTCTAAAAACTATTTTTGCCAAATTTTTACTCTGCAAAAAGGCCCAGAAAACATTGTTTTCTCCTCAGTTTTCAAAGGAAAGGACCTCTTTGTAAAATTTCAAAAATTCAGGGGGGGTTGTAATTTTCTTTTCTTTCTTCTTCCTCCAGCGAACAGAAGGCAACACCTGCGTGTCGACACCGCTGCAGCCCACTGCCACCTCCTGGTTGGCCTTCCTCTACGGATAGGACTCCAGGGGAGAGCGCTGTGGTCCTCTTCCTCTCTCCCATTCGAACCACCCCTCTCGCTCTGTTCCTTCCGCTCACCGAACCCAAACCCTAACCTATTGCCTCTTCGGCCGCCGCCGATTGCTGCCCTCCCCGGCCACCTCGGGCCAAATTAAACCCACCCCCGGAACCGCCGTGTCCTCCTCCACCTCCCCGTTGAATATCGTTTGCCGAGATGGCCTCATACGCCGGAACCAGGCCGTCTTCCTCGTGTGCGGCCGTCGGCTTCCCGAGCTCGCCGCTGTCAACTCCGGCCTCCTCAAGCTTCCCCGACACTCCCATCGTCTCCATGGTGAGCTCCTGAGCACGTAGGTGCTCCCGCCATCCCTCCTGCCCCTCTGTATCCTCTCCCCGTCATAAGCCGCCGTCGGCCGCCGCCACTCGCTGTTGCCGCGCTTGCTCCGGTGACCAATAAATGGTGGCGCAGCCACCCTTAGCTTTCCCTTGAGGCCCTCTCCGTCGTGGTGTAGTTGGATGTACGAATCGCGCGCGAAATCCTCCGATTGGAGTTCAACCGTGAAGATCAAGGCGTGGTGACGTCATCATCGCGTCATGCTGATGTCACCGCGTGATTTCTCTGTTTTTTGGAGAAAAAAATTCAATATACAGTGGCAGGCGGGACCCCTATTTATATAATTCCAGAAAATGATTACTTCTAATAAATTAATAACTTCTGTTTTATAACTTAGAAAAATAAAATAAAAATATGGGAGTGATCAGAAAAATAAGATCTACCTGTTCATGTCATTTTTCATACATGTTTGACAAAGTTCAAAAATGAGCATTTATTTAATGTTGTATAATCATTTAAATTAGAGAAAATAAGTTTTTAATCAATAAAATTAGAAAATTAAAAGTTATATACCAAAATGCTCAAAATGACAAATGCAACCTAGTTATGATGTTTTTAAACCCATTTGAGCACTTTAAATTGTACTCACTTTCAGAATCGCCCGTAACACCCTCCGTACATGTTTAGCCATTTCG
Organism: Alopecurus myosuroides; assembly: GCA_028641055.1. Lineage (NCBI taxonomy): Eukaryota > Viridiplantae > Streptophyta > Magnoliopsida > Poales > Poaceae > Alopecurus > Alopecurus myosuroides. Next base: position 39,472,469 of record CM054062.1, read on the forward strand.
GGGCTAATTTCAACATAATTGCATATCATCCATACAAACCCTAGCAACCCATCGAGCATGTAGTTTCACCGAAGTGCATTAACTTGCTCATGCATACATATTGTGCATTGCATCGATGCCATGTTTGATTGTTGTTCTTCTTTTCAGTGTTGTTCCCCCTCGGTAGAACGCGACTCCGAAGTGAAGGCCAACAACTCCTTTGACGAATACTTGATCCTAACCGACAAGTCAAGCACTTATTCCTGAAGACTTTCTCTGGTTTTCTTGAAGCAAGGAAAGCATAACCTCTTATCTACCCATATATGGTTTCGAAAGACTTTTTGACTCTCATACAATGCATTCGATTCCAATCTATCTTGTGTCAGTAGTTAGAGTTGTCCTATATTATGCATAGACTAATTATCCTGATCCACTACTCCTAGCAGCCATAGGTTTGATTGTGTTCATCGCCAAAGCCTTAAATATGATGTGCTTAGTCATACATGCTTGTTGTCTCTGCTCCATCCGGTTGATGAATCAGAGTTGCGAATGAATCTAGTATGATAGGATGTTATGGAAAGTTAAGAGAACTTGTTTAATATGATTTAAAGGTGTGGATGACGAGACCACAAAGGGTCTGTGGTGGTTGTATCGTTCATGCCCCTAGGAGCGAGTTCTCGTCTTCGAGCCAAGACTGAGCGTGCATCCACACGGGGATTGGATTCCCCTCGGTTTCAACTTGCCTAGTTTGTTCCATGAGTTGCCTAGTTCGGGCTTTCCATTTGGATTTGCAGGGATATTAAAACACTTTCAAAACTAGGATGTGGGGATGTATTGGCGCTCTGCGGGTAGGTAACCGTCGAGCATTGCGCATAACGATAGAGACCCGGCAGGAGATGGCCACTCCCTATTGGCGGTCCATCTCTACTCGGAGCGACTCATGGAATAGGCGAAGTAAGGGAAAGTTCGTGGTCAACCTCCATCTGTCGGCACTTCCCGGAATAGTGCTAATGTACTGGCATTAAGAGTTGGTTGGTACATGTGGTTAAAGTTGTACACCCTTGCAGGGTTAAATCTTTTCGAAAAGTCGTGTCCACGGTTAAGGACGACTTGGTGACGGATTCTGTGATCATAGACAACTTAAACGGAATGATTAAAACTTGCTGATAACGAATCAAGGATGGCTCCTCGGAGATGCCGAGAGGGGTTACCTTGCAGATTGAGTTACCGGAACAACTTGAGGTGGTGATCTTTGGAGCACGAGGTGCTGATATGAGTTGGTGGATTAAAAAGATGATGATATCAGTAGTTGAGTAGCTTTCTCATATGTTTTCAAAATACTCCATGAGACGTGCTATTGCTTCCTCAACTTGAAAAACAAAGATGGCTTTACGCAAAATAACATTCATAACTCTTTCTAAAAGAAGCAGATATATAATAGGTTAGCTAAGTCTTGTTGAGTACCTCCCGTACTCATGTTTGATTAAACTTGGTTCAAGTGAAGTTCCTCAGTTCGGTGGTGTTCCAACGTGGACATCGACGAGTAGTTTGGGGTTCCCAGGTAGCAGCCTGGAATCTATGGGCTGGGACGTCGTCTTATGTTGCGGAATCTTAGGCCTTTTCGGTTCTTGTTGTTTAGCAACATAGTTTGCCTTCCGTTGTCTGATGTAATGTTGGGTCATGTGACCTCTGCTTGTAAGCTATACTCTAGTAACACCTGTTTAATACAGCTTCCATGTCTAGAGTGTTGCTTTGATTGCTTGTTGGTTTCGAGATCATTGTTATACAGTTTTGGCTATGGATTTATAGTTGTCGCAGTCGAGGGGTTGTGGAGCCGATGATCCATGACCGAGCCCGCCTGCCGATGTGGTTCGAACTGGGGCGAGGTAACCCCAGTAACCCTCGATTGTTGTTGCACTTTCTGGACACATAGCATCTCTGTATAGCTTTGGTCCCATTCCTTCAGTTTCATTCGATTCGTGGATGCTTTGATATGCATAGTTGGTTATGACTAGCATGGACACAAGGAGTAGTAGTACCGTGGTGATCCGGCCTGCGTGCCGATGAATCCGGTCTGCCTGCCGTTGTTTGTTGCGGCCGGGGCTGGTAACCCTGAATCCCCTGTGGGTCCATGACTAGGACGGCATAACAGTATGTATACCTTTGGGTCCGGGGTCGTGACAGCCTTCTAGATAGCTCGTCATCTCGATAAGATAGAAAGGGAAAAGATAGAGGTGTATGTAGTGGCGGCACACCCCTAAATATTCTATCCTCTCTGGCAACACCAAGGGTATTTATGGGATGTGGCCATTTGAAAAAAATGAAGTAAAACTAGGAATTACGTAAGAGAATGCGGCTTGACGCTTCCGTAAACAAACCTGACTTGTTTCTAATATTAATTTGTAGTGCATTTTTACATTTTATTTATTTTATATTTTATGAAATGGTATAGTCTCTTACATATATTACTTTTCCGTAGCAATTTACATACAGTTTGCTAGTATTAATAACATGCTCTGAAACTATGACTAACTATTGTATCTGTGGGCTATTAGGTTGGCTATATGTGACATGAAAACTTCATATAGCCAGATGTTGCCTACACTATTAAATTTATTCTAAGAGCACCTCCATGTCCCAAACCAATAATTACCTACTCCATTAGATAGTAACTTTTACATCACTTGGGGCTAAAAAGAGTTCTCTAACAGCAGCTGTTGATGTAAATTTGGCCAAAACAATTTTTGGCCACGATAGAAATTTTGCCACATGTAATCTAAATTTACATCACTTGCAGTCGTGCCCTAAAACGCCAAAAGTTGAGCGCGAGGCTACTACTGTCGATCGGAAGGTTCCGCTCGTCCTCTCACCTCTCGCAATCCGCCGCGCGCACCGATGCGCCGCCATGTCGACCCCACCGACCATCGCTGCAGGTGTGTTGGCCATCCCCAGTTCCATTCACGATGTCGGTGCCCAGATCCCGCCACCATCCTAGTCCATGCCAGCCGTGGAAGAGGAGGAGGCGGATTTGCTCCTCCTCGGTTTGCCGCCATACCCGGGGAGTTGAAGAAGAAGATGACCGCTGGCCATGGACGTGGAGGAGCCGGCGGGAAGCCGGCGCGTAGCGCCACCGTCCAGAAGCCGGATGCGCCGCCAAACAAGATGATGGCTGCGGCGAAAATGGCGATGGCGGTTGTTGTTGTGTTTACGGCGGCAGGGTGGACACATCTTCTTCTATTGCGGCGCCTGATCCAACCGCCACGCCGCCTGTTGCAAGAGGCAACCCCAACGCCGTCTAAGCCAACCAACGCGCCACCGGTTGAGGAAAAATGGCCCCTAGTTGATGAAATAAATTTTGAGTAAGGGTGTTTTTTTGTGTTCAATCTTTAAATTTCAATTTGTTTAGTTTATATAATTTAGTTGTTCAATTTTTTTAATCTAGTTTATGCAATGTAGATTGTATGATAACACATTTTTGCAAGACACAAATGTTTCCAATTAACATTATACATCTCAAGATTATTTAACTCAATTTGTTGAACAACAAGAAGATGAAGCTAATCTTAAACTAGATGATGAGGGTTTTGTTAATCCCAGGGGGAGACCTTTGAGTTATAGTAATGAGGGGGATGTGGTTATTTGTGAGGCATGGAAGAGTGTTTCACTTGATGTGGTTGTTGGAACCGATTAAGCGTCTCACACATATTGGTTGAGGATGAAGGGATATTTTGATGAGCCCAACACAAGTGGAGTTACAATTTCAGTTGTTTCACTTCAACTCCGATAGAAGACAATAAACAATGAATGCCAAACGTGTCTCCTTGTTTGAAAATTGTGGATAAAATGAATCCAAGGTATTGCAACTACGAAGATAAGGTGGTTTTATGTTGCATTGTATTTAATGTGAATATTTTAGTTGTTTCCTAATTTATGTGTTAACGTTGAAATTATATTTGATATAGGGGAACATTGCTCAAGGTTTGTTTCAAGGAAGAGGGGAGAAAGGAGATAAGAGGAAGAACAAAGTCAAGGCATTCACTTTACATCATTGTTGGAGAGAGCCTGAAAATGATGGGAAATTGAAGAACATGGAATTGTATGGAATTCCTAACAAGAGAAAGGCGGTAGTACTTTATGATGATGAGAACAATAAAAGTGGTGAAGAGAATGGTGGAAAAGCTAAAACAAATAGGACAGATGGAAGGGAAAAAGAGAAGGGTTCAAAAGTTGGAGATAGTAATCTCAAAGAAGGGTTTGAAGCAATAGTGATGGCTCGCAAGGAGTATGCAGAAGAGAAGAAGATGTTGAAGTTACAAAAAAAATAGAGGCAAGGAAAGAGGCCAGGCAGAGAAAGATTGCAGCCGATGAGAGGAGGGCCACCGCCGAGGAGCGAAAGGTGGAGGTAGAAGAGAGGAATTTGGCGGACGAGGAGCATAAAGCTGAGGAGGAGAAAGAGGGGAAGTTCATGTTCCTGGATACTAGTGGTATGGATGCGAAGCAGGAGTCCTACATTGATATTTTTCGCAATCAAATGTTGGCAAAGATACAAATGATCATGATGAACATGATGGGAGGAGCCTATAATGCTCAAATGATTGGAGGTATGAATGACGGTATGGGAGGATACATGAGCGGCTTTAGCGGTATGGGAGCATGCTTTGGTGCTCAAATGGGTAGGGTCTTTGGTGAGAAAATGGAAGGAAGCCCTGGTGGACAAATGAGTGGCATTGTGGCTAGAAATTTTGCTACCAGAATGGATGGTTCAAAGACCATGGAATAGGTGAAGGAAAGCAATGTTGCAACATATATGATGACAAGAAGAAGACCGTCGAACATGCATGAGGATGATGCTTGAGTGGATTTTATTTATCGTTTTATGCACTTTTCTTTTAAAGTACCGTGAAGCACTATGTTTGTGAGGATTTATTTGCTATCATGCACTTTATTTGTGGTTGAAATATGGATTTATATATGTTTTGTGAAAACTTTTAGTACAAAATTGGTGTGGCTACCGCGCGGATATTATCTATTTTGCATCACCTATTGGAAACCTGGATCCCTAAAATACATAACCTACGGGAGTTGGACACGCCCGGTTGCCCCAAAAAACATGTTTTTGGTCATGTATATTTTACATCTCCCTAGTTTTTGAGTCCTATTTTGGGGCATCTATTGGAGATGCTCTAAGTGAATGTTAGAGTGGTTTTTTTTTTCGGAACTGACGTCGTTCTGGGGTCAAGATTCAAAAGGGTGTTTTAGAATAGGGAATATATCTATTATCAAAATATTAGAGAGAGTGTACCTCAACTGTTGATGGATGAGGAATTGGCTTAAATAATTCTTCTATAGGTGGTAGATTCTTCACATCTTCAGATTCAATACCCCTCTCTTTAAGAGATTCCTTGACTTCCCTCATCACTTCATCATTTAATTCAATCATTCCCCTCTTCTCGGGTGTTGGTATTGGTGTTGGCTATGGTATAGGTGTAGGCTCAGGTATAGTCCAATCATCATGATTTTTGGCTATTTTAGCCAATACTTTCTCAGCTTCTTCTGGAGTTCTTTTCCTAAAAACACAACAAGCACAACTATCCAAGTATGTCCTAGATTCAATGGTTAGTTCGTTATAAAATATATCTAAGAGCTCCATTTTAGGTAATGGATTTCCAGGGCTAGCTCTTATTAAAGAATAAAACCTTGACCAAGATTTAGGCATTTTCTCTCTTTCAATTTGCTTAAAGTTAAAGATATTCTGCAAAGCAGCATGTTGAGCACTAGCAGGAAAATATTTTTTAAAGAAAGCATTAACCAAACCATTGGACTATAAAAAGATCCAGGTGACAAATTGTTAAACCAAGTTTTAGCTTCATCTTTCAAAGAGAAAGGGAAGATCTTGGTAACAAAGTAAGTGTGCATCTTAATATCATCAGAAAATAAACTAATCAAAGATGAAAGCTCATTCATATGTTCCATAGCACTTTTATTTTCAGTACGACAAAAAGGTTCTTTCTCAACAATAGATATATAAGATAAATCTGGAGAGAAATCATAATCCTTATCTTCAATATGTATGGGAGACGTAGCAAACCTAGCATCAGGACAAGATTTATATTTAACAGCATGACTTGCAAGAAGACTCTTAAGAGAACTTGCACTAGTAGTAGCTTGAACTTCTTCAATAAAGTAATCATTAAGTTCAATGTAGGTTTCCTCAAGATCATCACTAGGAATTTCTATAGAATCGGGTGAATTAACAGGTGTACTAGCATTTTCAACACGAATTTCAGTGTTTTCAATTTGTTTAGCTCTAGAAATTGTAGCATCCAGGAAAGGACCTAATGAACCAGTATCATCAAGCACAGTAGAAAAATCATCAAAAGTATCAGAAGCATTTTCAGACTCGTCAGAAGTAAAAGTGTGTGTAGCATGTGGTGGTGTAATAAGCTTACTCATTAAAGACGGTGAATCAAGAGCAACGGAGGTGTTCATAGTTGTACCTCTCCTTGTAGTGGATGGTAATATAGGAACTTTTCCATCGCGAGTTTTACCAATAAGGAAAGGCTTGCACCGAACAATATCACGTTCAAGTGAGAAAATAAATAAAGCTATGTTCCCAGACAACGGCGCCAGAAAATAGTCTTGATGACCCACAAGTATAGGGGATCGCAACAATCTTCGAGGGAAGTAAAACCAAAATTTATTGGTTCGACACAAGGGGAGCCAAAGAATAGTTATAAGCCTTAACAACTGAGTTGTCAGTTCAGTTGCACCTGAAAGTAGACTTGCTCGGAACAGTTTATCAGTGATAACAGTTTTAAAATAGCAATAGTAGTAAAATAACAGCAGGAGTAAAATAGTATCATCGGTAGCAATTGCGGGAAACAACAGGATTAAAACATTGTAGGCATAGCGACGAATGAACGGGAGTTGCATGGATAACATAGTTCATATAATAATCTAAACATGGGCATTGTAGATAGATAATAATAAAGCATCCAAGTTCTAGGCAAACCATAGGCATGCGTTCCAATATAGTCTTACGTGCTCGCAATGAAAAACTTGTACAACATCTTTTGTTCTACCAGCCCATTTTCAGCGGGACCTCAAGGGAAACTACTGGTAATTAAGGTGCTCCTTTTAATAAAGCACCGGAGCAAAGCATTAACACTACGTGAACACATGTGATCCTCACATCACAACCATCCCCTCCGGTTGTCCCAATTTCTGTCACTTTGGGGCATCGGGTTCCGAACAATGACATGTGTAAACAACTTGCAGATATGATCAAGAAGCATAATTATAATCATGAAACAATAATATGTTCAGATCTGAGATCATGGCATTCGGGCCCTAGTGACAAGCATTAAGCATAACAAGTTGCAACAACAGTAAAAATCACTAACAACGGCACTATGGCCTAACAATCTGGCATTATTACATGATCGATCTCATCTTGTCCCTTCCATCCCTCTCAGCCTACAGCGGGGATTACTCACACATTGACGTGGGAATCATGGATGGTTGACGGAGAAGTGGTAGCAGTGACGATGGCGATGATCTCCTTCGAATCCCCAGCCCGGCAGGGCGCCAGAACAGGAACTTCTTATCCCCAAATTGAGTTTCGAGGTGGCGGCGGCGCTCTATGGTGTTTCTCTGGAATATGACAAACCACCTGATATTTTAGGGTTACGGGGCATAAGTAGTCGAAAGGGGAGCCCGAGGGGGTGCCTGGGGTCACCACACCACCTGTAGGCGCGGCCTAGGGGGGCGCGCCCAGGCATGGTGTGGGCCCCTCCTTGCCCTCCTTCGGCTCTTCTTCTGGCTCCGGGGGTCTTCGGGTAAAATAAGGACTTCGGGATCTTTTCCAGGTAATTTCCTGAAAGTTTATTTTTCTGCACAAAACAAGACACCAAGGTAATTCTGCTGAAAACAACATTAGTCCGTGTTAGTTGTATCCAAAACTCACAAGTTTAGAGGCAAACAATAGAAAAAGTGTTCGGAAAAAGGAGATACGTTTTGGACGTATCATGCACATAGGTGAACCAAGTTTGTTTAGTTTTTGACTTGATAAATTAAACACTAGTTTTATTCCGCATTTATTCAAGCCTTAACCGTAATTATTTTTAAACACCTATTCACCCTCCCCCCCTCTAGGCGACATATGTGTCCTTTCACCACGGAGGACCCTCCATATCCTTTGCATCTATCCATGGAGATGTTGTAAGGAGGAGTAGGAGGATACGAGCAAGGCGCAAGAGACGAGGAAGACTGGGAGAGCAGAGCGCGGACGTCCCCGCTTTGTAGCCAGCGAGGGTTCCGTCTCTCCCCTCCCTCTTCCCACTTTCACTAGCACTTCCTCGAAAACCGAGGGGTTTGCTGCAGTTATTCCTCACACTGACTGACGGTAGGTAACGGCAGGAGACAAGACAATTGTCGTCGCGGTTATGATGCGCGGGGAGAACCCGAGGGGTCGAGGAGGAACCGACCATGCGAACCTCCGCGCCACGTTACTACACCTAGCCTTGGGATTTTTCTTGACTCCGCGCTGTTTCATCTCCTCTGGACACGTGTGCGACGTGGGCCCGGGGACTACTATCAGGGTAATGGATACCAGGGTATCATGACCCATCTGCCAAAACCCGGTCACAGACTCGTGGAATCTAGTAAATGAAGGTGGGCAGTACTAGGAGCCACACGGTGAAGGCCTCGCGACGAAAGCCCCAGCACTGGAGCTTAGCGAAATGAAGCCGTTTTGCCTCTTACTCGCGGGCCTCCGCGAGGCATCTTCATCTGCATACCTTTGCAAGGAGGCCAGACGTCTCCGTAAACAGACAACCTACTGTTCCACCCATGACCATCTAACAGGAGGGCACATGTTTCTACCACTGCCACAGAGACAAAGCACGCCATCACGAGTGACAAAGTGAATGACGAAAGAGGTAACAATAAGATAGGGCACAGACACCAAAGCTTCCCATATTCGTGATTAAAGACCACCGTCCATGTGTGGTGCCCGAAGAGTTGCCTGAGACCTTCCTCTTCGGTCCAAGACCATGACGGCATAAAGCTCCTCCGCAAGCGTCATCCTTAAGGTCATCGTGAAGACCCCACGCGCTGCCATGGACCGACGCTTTAATGGACGGTGGACTACGTCCACCCGTAGCTTAGGGACATGGGCTGTTGAAAGTATAAGGATGCCGCCTAGAGGGGGGTGAATAGGCGCTTTAAAATAACTACGGTTTAGGCTTGAGTAAATGCGGAATAAAACTAGCATTTTATTTATCAAGCACAAAACCTATGCAAGCTAGGTTTACCTATGTGCACCAACAACTTATGCTAGGCATGATATACAACTATGAGATAGCAAGATAGATGACTTCAAGCACGAAGGCTATCACAAAGGTAAATGCATAAGTAACGAGCTAGAGTATAGAAATAACCGAAGCACAAGGAGACACCGGTGTGATCACCAAAGTTCCTTCCCAAGGGAAGTACGTCTTCGTTGGAGAGGTGGGGAGCCACCTAGGTGCTCCTCAATAGCACGGATGTGCACACCTTATTCTCCTTGAGCTTCTCCGATGAGGTAGATACTCGTTTCCACTATGAGGTCGACTTGAAGGCGTTGACCAACCTTACACAGGGTTGAGGCTATCTCCACAACTCAATTGGAGGCTCTCAACGAAGCTTGTTGCAACAAGGTGGAAGCCCCAAGCACTAACTGTCTAGGATGCTCAATACACCCAATAGTAACAATCTCTCCGGTGACCAAGCACCCAAGAGTAACAAGCTCATGAACTTCTCTTTCACGAATCTCGTGTGGAACTCAAACCGATGCACCTAATGCAATGGCAAGAACACACAAAGTGGTCCAGAACTTATCTCTCAAATCCCACCAAATCAACTAATGCTATGGAGGGAGGAAGGAGGAATAACAAGGAAAACAACAAATGAATCCCTAGATCTAGATCTAATAGATTCCCCTCACAAAGAGGAGGGATTGATTGGTGAAGTGGTAGATCTAGATCTCCTCTCTCTCTTTTCCCTCGAGTGGAAGCAAGAATCATTTGAGGGATTGAGAGATAGAAATATTTTGGAGGTCAACATTGGAGGTCAAACTTGCCCAAAAGGTTGGGAAACCATTGGGGAAGAAGGCCCCTTAAATAGGTCACCCAAATATCCAACCGTTGGAGGAAAAATCGCGCAGGGGCGGAACCTCCGTTGAAACCACCGGAACCTCCGCCCCCCGGATGAGTTAGAACACCAAAAGGGCTGAAAAAATGCCCCAACCACCGGAGCCTCCGGTCGTTTCACCGTAGGCTCCTCCAACATCACCCCGAAAGAGTTTCCCTATATGAAAACGGTCGTAACTTTTGCATCCGGACTCCGTTTTCAATGTTCTTGGGCTCGTTGAAATAGCAACGACGAGCACTACAAGAATATACAGAGAAATATCATAGTACAAAATGGGAATATAAAACCTAATGATGAAAGGTTTGGCCTATCAATAAAGTACAACCGGTAGAAACCTCCAACAACAAAAATGCGATAAGTTTTTCATACGAAATCCATTTTTGATGAACTTGAGATTGACATGAAGAACATGACAATCTCTAAAACCTTACATGGAGAAAACCCAAATAAGAACCAAGAAGGATGATGCCAAGTATGCAAAGGTTTGAGCTCTCTACGATAGATACGATCAAGATATGCATTCAAGAGCCCCTCTTGATAGTACGGTTATCTATCCTATAATCCGGCCTCCCAACTAGCATAATGAGACCGGTAAAATAGAAACCCTATCTAAGTCATACCTTTTCCTTGCGCAATCCAATTTAGCTAGATGATGACGATCTTGATTCTCTCAAGTTGGATCTTCTTTCTTGATCGTGCTTGCTAGCACATGCTCCGCTTGATGAAGATTTGCAAGTTGCTCCCCCATACACCACTATGGGAGAGGATGCTCCCCCATACACCATTATGGGAGAGACCCTTAATGGAAAATCTTCACGAGGCCACAAACTCCAAACGGGTGGCAAGCATCAAGCATAGGATTTCTTCTAGATGCTTCACTTGAGCTTCCACGTCAAGCTAGGTGACGAACACCGCTTGACGATGACATAGACCATGGGCAATATGAAATCTTCCTTTTTGTTCATGCCCATGGAAAGATACCTAACCACACATAGAGATGCCACACACACATATATGGGTTAGATCACAAAGTTATATTGACAATTGCTTACCATACCATGAGATACACAATCCCACTTGGTACATCGTGTAGCTTTGTGTGTTGATCACTAGCTTGATCAACCTTGTATTTTTTCTTCTCACTTCAAATGATGATGTCTTGAAGATAACCATGAAAGATAACCTAATATTTTTCTTCAAGACACACTAGCAATAAGCTCAACTCAAACCATGACCATTCTTCATGTAAATCCTTGAATATACATGAACTCCATTATTTCCTATGGACAAGATCTACAAGGATAACTCAATGCAAACATTAGTCCATAAGAATTGTCATTAATTACCAAAACCACATATGGGGCACCATGCACTTTCAATCTTCCCCATTTTGGTAATTGATGACAATCCCTTTTTACGAGGGTTTATATGATGAATTAAGCAACCATGCAAAACAAAGAGCAAGGATGCAATAGCATGGAAGGCAAATGCTTAAGAACGAAACTAAAGCATAGAACCAAATTCCCTTAAACCCTCTAAACTTCTCCCCCATTGGCATCCATTGCCGAAATGGGAAAAAATATTAGAAGGCCAATATAATAAGAGCTCCCCCATAGTGTATGCATTCCTCATGATATGAGTGAAATCAAGAGCATATATCCAACTAGGAATAGATGGAGGGAGATCAAACTATATTGAGGATCCAAAGATTTACAAGCAAAGTCAAATTGAAGGATACTTTCATAAAGAATCAACCTACCAAAGGATCCGAAAACCCGATTGACCAAAATCAATATTATGATAAGATCAACCAAGTGTTCTAGAAAATCAAGAGGGAACTCCCCAAGGTACATGCACAATGTTAGATTTGAACTACTATATAATGTGCACAACATGGAATCATCACTCCCTTCTAGATAATTTTGAACACAAACAAGAGCAACAGAGTAGATTGGAAATGAAGCAAAGCAACTTGAAAACAAACAAGAGTTGAGGAATTAAGATCAAGAAGCGACAAGTAAAGATTTACTCAACCGAAAGAGATGAGTGTGACAAGTAAAGACATTTGTAGGAGACTAATAGGATGAGAAAAAATTCATCATAGTATTTAAATATATGAGGCACATAGTGCATATCATGTCTTTCCCATACACACAAACCAACAAATGATAAAACACATAGGTCCACAAGCTTTATAAGATGCAAAAGGAATACCAAAAGAAAAGCAAAGCTTGTGCCTTTTAGGAACCATCAAGTAATATAAAGCAATAAAACATGGTCACTAAAGAAATAGAATATCAATTAAAGATGTAACTATTCTCGTGTGTATAATAGATATATATCCACAAAGAAATATGCACACACAAAAATAGGTATAAGGGTGAAGAACAGGATATCCAAGATAGGTTCATAAATATACCAATAAGATTTTTGCTTGAAAGCAAAGCACTAGGCTTAGTTTAATCTTAAGGGGATATAGATGGAAATACAATAAACTCACCAAAGCATCACAAATATCAGAAGGGAAAAGTGATAGTTGGAATGCTTCGAGAAAGGTAACGCATATCACAAAAGATTCAAATGGTTTTTGAGAATTCATAAATATTGCATATGAGAGACTTCAAGTAGAAGTTACTAGATTAATATACTTGGGATTGGTGAATCATGAAAATGATTATAAATATCCCCTTAGTATGTAATCATCCCGGCTTACTCATAGTTGCAATAAAGAAGTTTTTGATAAGGCATTTGCAAGATCCAAATGAAATGCAACAAATGGAATTCATGACAAGATGCAACCTACACAAGGTTGAAAGCTAGAAATGTATGCATGGAATAGATACTTGTTACCGAGACGGCATTGGTGATGAAGAGGATGCGAGTTTGATAATCATCGTAGCTTGACTCCTATGATATGATGGTGAGAACACCTTCCTTATGAATGGAGCAAGCAACCAATGTATCTCCATTGTACCTAAAAACAAAAATCAAGTACAAAATGATTCCCAAACTTATTGGGTCCAAATTAGTTAGAACAACTACAATACATAGGACAAACTCCACATACATATGTGCATATTAATATGAATTTGAATTTTATGCACATCTTAGCCATTTAGGATTTGATGGAGTTTATTATATATATTGGATCAACGAAAGTAAGCATGTCAAAGGATATACATAGTAAATATACATGCACAAAACTTTCAAGAACCAAACAAGATACAAATTGGAAAAAATACCTATTAAAACAAACAAGGCACTCACAAGAGATAAAATCAAACGAAGTGTACAAATTATATCAAAACCCCAAATCAACACATGATTTAGGAAATCAAATAGAGTAGATAACAAAAACAACATAAAAGAATAAACAAACCCTCTACACTTTTTATGATGGCACACAAAGTACCCAGACGAAAAATGTCCGTCTTCCAAAGAGACAAGTCATTGGGATAAAATACCAATTTCAAGACAACAAATGTTCAAACACATATAGGATAGTTCTTCCAATAATAGTGCATTAATTATGATATTGCATTTGAATACAAGATGCACACAATGGAATCATTACTCTCCATATATATTGTTCAAACACTATTCAAGCTCAAGAAAAGAAATAAGATGCAATACCAATTAAAGAATTGTGTTCTACTCAATGTAGGACAGCTTCCCCAAGAAATGAAACACAAAGAAGTATGACCTTGAATGAAAGTGCACACGAATGGGATCATTGCTTTTCCTAACTCAAGAAAGTATAAAGCAAATTTTGAGTAGAGCAAGGAAAACACAAAGGAGTTTGAACCAAACAAATCCTTGGCAAGAAGCAAGGCAATTTTAGAGCAATGGACAAAGTAAATATGATCAATAAACTTACCACAAATTATTATAACTTGTCAAAGACAAGAGATGTATGGAGATATTTCTTGGTGGTATATTTGTTCACAATCATATTCACAAAACATAAGCATGTGGTAAAAGATAGGAATGAAAACACCATGCTTAAATAGAGATTCTTGGTGGCTTCAATAGTCGAATGATCATGCAAAGAAATGGTTAATATATAAAGAAGCAACCGGTTCCCGAGAAGGTAAATTCTAGTGCTAATTTGTGGAAAACCGCACCAAGAAACTCTCTCACAAATAAGATACCAAAAGATGAGCAAATAAAATCATTTAAGCAAATTGAAACTTGTTTGAGCACACATGCCACATAGGAACAAGATAATTAACAATATCAATTCTATGTGGCAAAACCTTAAATGTTCACATTCTTTAGGCTTGTAATATGCACAACATATTACTCCCCCATAATGTGACAATCTGTTCTTCTTAGCAAGAGGCAAACAAAGACCAACTTGAGATAATTAATAGACATTAGAATTTGAATTTCTCATGAGTATGAGATACCACATAGAGACTAGATAATATTGAAATATCAACACTATGTGGTATTCCTCATGTACACACATTTTGGGATTGTGAAGTGCCAAAGGCATATTACTCTCCCAAAATGGGATAGTCCATTAATCACTCAAAAGAGACAAATAAGATACACACAAGATGCAATTAGGCTCAAAGCAAACTCACACATACATTTTGTGCGGACCGACAAACACATACTAGATTACTCAAGGATAAGTAAGTATTAAGCACAAAATATAAAAAATACAAGCAAGGTACAAAACCAATACATGCAAAGGGGCAAGAAACTTTCAATGTATATATAATGTAATAAATACAAGTTACCGCAAGAAGGAGCATGGAATATGAGATAGAGACGTGATAATCCAAATGACTTGGCTTAAGGAAAATATACGTGATGAAGATCCCTTAATTCTTCATGATATAGCCAAGTCTCCAATGCCCTCCGATAACACCTATTGATCAAGTTTGAGCTTGTTGGTCCCCAAGGTCCTAAGAGGTTAGTCACAATAGGCTTGGCAACCCAAATGGTTCTTTTCTTGACACCACTTTGAGTACCAACATATTTGGCAAACACATTGACCACATTATCCTTCTGAATGGAATACACGTCATCAATTATGATAGGGTTGGATAATGTACCATTAGTGCATGAAGAAGCAAGATGGCCCTTTTCACGACATAAGTAGCAACAACGACTCCTTCCATTCTTCTTAGTTGATTTCTCAACTTGAGAAGCATTAGCTTGAGTCTTCATGGGAAGAGGCCTTTCTTCAACTTGAAGTTGAGATTGAGGTTAAACTTGTGGCCGTTTCCCTTGTTGCTTCTCGCTAAGTTTCTTCTTCTTCAAAGGGCATGATCTAACATTATGCCCTTCAACCTTGCACTTGAAGCAAACAATCTTGGCCAAATTCTTCTCTTGTTCATGGCCCTTCATCTTGTCGACCTTGGACTTGTTCTTGTTATTGGAAATGAATCCAAGTCCTCTCTTGTCATTGGGGGATTTCTGGACACTCAACATATTGTCAAGTGTGGACTTCCCTTTATGACACTTCTCTAAGTCTTTCTCCAATGAAGTGACTTGGGCCTTGAGCTCTTTGATTTCCTCTACATGGTTAGTATCAACACAAGAGCTAGAGGAAGTAGATGCATCATTATTAGAGCAACAAGGTAAGGAAAGCAATTCATCATAAGATGTGGGAACATTATGAGAGGATGAATTACTAGGACTAGCACAAGGCAATATAGCATTTAGAGTAGATATTGTGCCTTTGTCCACATGAGGCTCACAAGATGTTACCTTCTTTAAAATAGCCTTATGAGCTAATTTTAGCCTCTCATGGGAGACTAGAAGATCCTTATGAGAGCTTGAGAGCTTTTCATGAGTTTCTTCCAATTTCCCATAATTACTAGTTAGCAACTCAAGTTGAGCCCGTAGCTCAACATTCTCCTTTAATGTGGATTCTTCACAAGAAATAGAGTTAGTAGCACAAGCATCAACATTTTTAGCTTTGAGATCATTAGCAAGAGAAAGAGATAATTCATTGTCCCTTCTAAGCTTAGAAACGCTAATAGCATATGTTTCTTCTAGACTATATAGTTTCTCTTCAAGAGAAGATCTAAGGGACCGCTCTTTCTCAAAAGCCTTTTCAAGCTCTTTGTCCTTGATAGAATGGCTACCACTATGACTTTCCAAAGTCACGATGATATCCTCCTTTTCATCTATAAGCGAGTTAGCCTTATCAAGTTGTTCTAGGAGAGCATTCACATTTTCTTTGGTCTCATCAACAAGGCTTGATAACGATAAGCCTAATTTCTTAGACTCGTCATCAACCTCCTTACCAACATCATCATCACTACTATCATCATAAGATATATTGGGGTTCAAAGTGGAAGATTCCTTTGAATCCTTAGCCATGAAGAAAAAGGTGGTAGATGATGATAGATCATTACTTGAGGCACCACTCAAGTCCACATCTTGTTCCATAGAGAGTTGGGTTTCCTTTACATTGTTAGCCATACAAATACTAGAGGAAACACAATCATTTTTATGATGGGAACAAGATAAAGCAAGCATATCATCATGAGATTTAGTCAAGCAATGTCGACATGATATGCAAAGACTATCAACACAAGCATGTAAAACATTTTTGGTTCTAGTTGTATTTAAGTCCAAAGACGAGGCATGAAAATAAGATAGAGATTAAGGATCATCAATAATAGGCTCGCTATCATTATTGCAAAGCCTATCACTACTCACCATCTCATTAGTTTGTGGCTTACCACATGTTGGTGAAGTAGAAGAAGTTGAGAACACATCACGAACGGAAGTGGAGGGATAACAATCATCTTCTCCAACATTGAACACACCATATTTATATTGAAGCTTTGTCCATAACTCATGAGCATTCCCGATAGGAAAGAGTGGTTTAATAACTACAAGGCTCACAAGAAGGAAAAACGCATCAATAGAAAGAGCATCGAGAGATAAGTTTTTCTCTTCCTCTAAAGTTGGATTTTGAGGATCCTTTGGAGGAGAAAAACCCATCTCTACAATTTGCTCCATATGTGGGTCCATGACCCGAAAATAAATAAGCATGCAAAATTTCCAAACATCAGAGTTTGTGCCATCGAAATGAAATGTGGGATCGTGCACTAATTCACTAAGCGACATCATTACTCTCAAGGCGGTGAAGCCTAATAATGAGAGCCCTGGCTCTGATACCAATTTAAAGTATAAGGATGCCGCCTAGAGGGGGGGTGAATAGGCTCTTTAAAATAATTACGGTTTAGGCTTGAGTAAATGCGAAATAAAACTAGCGTTTAATTTATCAAGCATAAAACCTATGCAAGCTAGGTTTACCTATGTGCACCAACAACTTATGCTAGGCATGATATACAACTATGAGATAGCAAGATAGATGACTTCAAGCACGATGGCTATCACAAAGGTAAATGCATAAGTAACAAGCCAGAGTATAGAAATAACCGAAGCACAAGGAGACACCGGTGTGATTACCGAAGTTCCTTCCCAAGGGAAGTACGTATTCGTTGGAGAGGTGGGGAGCCACCTAGGCGCTCCTCAATAGCACGGATGTGCACACCTTATTCTCCTTGAGCTTCTCCGGTGAGGGAGATGCTCGTTTCCACTATGAGGTCGACTTGAAGGCGTTGACCAGACCTTACACGGGGTTGAGGCTATCTCCACAACTCAATTGGAGGCTCTCAACGAAGCTTCTTGCAACAAGGTTGTGGTGACCCAGCACACCACTGCATGTGTAGTGCGCAAGTCGGTGACATAATACTCACAGAAGGACTTATCCGTGAATATTACATCTCTCAGAGTGGTACAACAGAAACACAGCGGGTCCAAGCAAAGCTATAGGATACAAACTTCATTACAAAATCTTGAGAATCTCCTTGATGAATCAAGAAGATCTCCTGCAAAAGAAACATCAGAAGAAGCAATTCGAAGCTCCAAGCCGGAGAAGGACTCTAGCTCAGAACTAATCCACTACGGCTGATGTCAGCCCTAATCTATGGGTTGTAACAGCTAAGTCCAAGAATGGACTCCATCTACATCTTGATAGATTCTCCTCCACCAGCGTTGTTGTTGACGATGCTTTGAATACTAAGTAGTAGATCACTCCACCTAGTTTCATAAGGTAGTGATAGCTTCACGATGACGTCTTCCATAGGCTTCAAATCTAAGCAGGGGGTCAAACGGGAATGAATGAGTAACGAGCGTTACTCAGCAAGTTCATGATATATAGTGGGTAGTTTGATGCACTAACTACAGCTTTAGACTCGAAAGAGTCATAAGCTAATGCAAGGTTTTGTAAAACTTTCTTCAAGAGGTTGCTTTTAATTCTGAAAACTATGCCCGCCAGATCTTCACAGGATTAGAACTTTCATGGAGTTGCCTTTCCTGCGGCGTTCGCAGCTCCTTCCCGGAACAAGGGGTAACATGTCACATCCTTTTACACTCTGCAGAGGTGCGTTACTTTACCCATGGACGACCAAGACCATGTTGCACAACCAGGCTCGAGATCCTGTCCACTCCCACTTAGGTGTGGGGCCTGATAGTTGGTCCAAGCCAAACCGTGCTTCTCCGCACAACGCATGCCCACCCATTTCTGCCAGCAGGTTGAACGCCTGATTCCACCCCTCACGATGGAGATCTACGCACCCCCTGGCAGACACTCATAGACCCCAGAGCCTGTGGGACGTAAGGGCTCCCACCCATGTGCATGTAGTCTCGCAAGACCTACAGCGTACGTCTCTGTTAGTCCGTTGACATGCGAACGAGAGAAGTATCACGGCTGACTTACTCCCCCCACAAAAGATCCATGGTCAACGCGAATTTACGGCGCAAGAATCCTGACGGCAGTTGTTGTTAATTCCTAGGTAATACGTTCCCATGCAGATGGAACCTTCCTTTGACCTATTCATCTTACCATGGTTCCATCCGCCCACCAAACAGAACACTACCACTCGGGTAGTCATTCAATTAGTCATATCATTATAAAAATAGGATCATGCATTCTTTTGAGAGTAGGTGATAATACAATAGGGTTTTTGCAAATAGTTTGTTCTGAAGTACTGCAAAGGATATGAGCAAGTGATGAACTTGCCTGAGATTGAAATAACCATAATAATAATCCAGGTCTTCGGGGTTCGAGGGTCGCGTAGAGAAATCCAAACATCTGAAAGATAGCAAAGTAGTCCCGGTAAGGACTACAGAAAACACTGGCAACATGATACATGCATAGTAATGAGATGCATCGTGAATTACCCTGGAAAATACCCCAGCTTACAAGTGTAAGCCACGTTTGAATCGATAACGTATTCACACAATTGTTAGGTGATTTAGAGTTGTTTCATTACTTGTGGTGATGTGGTTATTAGTTCTTTTAGACTTACATGTGTTTCACTTTTACTTATCAAACAATTGTTATCGTGTTTAGGTTATAAATAGTTATCACATGATTAAGTGAGAAACAATAACATGTGGCAAACAACTGTTGACAAGATAATACACATGTTTGATTTTATATTAAAAAAAATGTAGAGCTAATGACATCAAGTTTTATTTGAAAACGTGGAACTAATACATCTAACTCTATCATCATAATACTTTGCTTAATAACTTGTGATGATAGGTTTTAGTAGGTGTGAAAACATGAGGTTTTATTAATAAAGAAAATAATGCTTGTGATAGTTGTTTATGGTTATAATAGACTATTATAAAATTCCATTATACCTTGAGTAACAAGTTTATAAGTTCAACAAAATGTTTTATGTTTGATATATTTGAATTGGAAATGATTTTATCTTTAATTTGGTATATTATTCACTGCTTTCTGAAAATATTTGAATAAATTATTACTTTATTAATTTTAAATGAATTAAATGACTAGGCAAATATTGCACACATGAAAACTTGGTCAAATGACTTTGTAAACATCATAGATGAGTTGCATATGTTATTTGGAGCATTTTGGTATATAACTTGTATTTTTCTGATTTTATGAAATATTTCTTATTTTTCTCAATTTTAAATGATTTAATTTTAATTAAAGAAAATATTAAATTTTAAAATTTATCAAATATTTTTGAAAAGTCGATAATCATTTAGATTATATTTTTCTATTTTATTTAGTATATTATTTGTATGAGTTATGTATTTAAAGTTATTGAATTAATAACATTATGAATTATTCTGTTATTTTTGAATTGACAGGTGGGTCCCACCTGTCATATTGATTTTTAAATGAAAATGAAATAAAAAGAAAAAGAAAATTAGGCCTGACGTCATGGTGATGTCACGCTTGCATCAGCAATTGGAGGAATCCTCACTGCTAAACGCAATTCGCGCGATCGAGTGCAAATTGGACCATGCCGTTCCTACCATGAGCTAGAGTGTGCTATGGCGAGTTGGGGGAGCGGAGCTCGGGACCAAATGGTCGCCGGAGCTACCGGCGGTGAGCTCAGGCGCGGCGGCGGGTTCGGCCGACGGCGATCCGAGGAATCCATCGATGAAATACATAGCGGATGGCATCAAAAGATGCAGCAACTCACCGTGGAGCTAGTGGATGCGTCAGTGAGCCAAGGTGATGACGAACTCGCCGGTGAGCTTCCGCGGTGGCCGGAACAGAGAGGAAAGGGAACGGCCGATTCCGGCTGCTCTCGGCCTTCCTAGCTTCCGTGCGTTGTCAAGGTGGAGGAGTATGACCAGGCGCATCTCCCCGTGGTCCTAATTTGTGAAGAAGTGGCCGGAGTCGACGGCGCACGGCGGCGGCCCGACGAACTAGGTTAGGGTTTCGTGTTTCCTCCCGGTTGAAATACAGAGAGAGAGCGAGAATGAGAGGAGAGGAGACGGAGGGCAAGTTGGAGAGCTTCTCTTCCTCCTTATCCGCGCGGAAGGGCGGCCACGGGAAGGTGGCAGTGGCCACGCCACGGCATCCTTCTCCTCTGACTTCTGGCATAGGAAGAACAAGAGGAAAAAGAAATGGCGATTTTTGATAACCCCCTGAGTTTTCCTGATTTTGCAAGTTGGTCCTTCTGCCTTAAAAGCTAAGAAGAAAACACTGTTTTCAGGGCTTTCTTGTAAAGGTAAAAATTAATAAAAATCAGTTTTAGAATCCTTATTGAATTTCCAAGCTCACCATATTTTTATTTATCAATTTTGAGCAAGATTTGAATTTTATACTTAGGGTGCTAGATTAAGTGGTGTTGGTTATTTCTCACCATTTATTTGATTAAATGGCTTTAAAATTAATTTAGGCACGATCATTAAGATGAAACACAATAATCATGTGGTTAACAAAGTGGTGTAATCATAATTGGACAAATTGGGATACATTCCCTTTTGGAAAATAGTTTCATAACACTACATAATATTTTTTTATGTGTTATGGAAAATTCACCCAATATGGAGTATTCTCCCAAATACTACCAAATACTTTGATTAGTAAATACACTTGTTCTCTTTTGTAAACTTTGTAATTTTCATAACTGAAACTCTTCATAATTTTAATTGGAATTCTCTTAGGAAAGAGTTTGGTAAATTACTTAGTAGTGTTTTTCTTCTATGCATTGTTCATAAAATCACCATGTAGGGAGTTTTATTCTAGACCAAGCCAAATGATTTTAGTGGTTGAATAGACTTATTTTCCTTCATGTATCTTTGTGGTTTTTATAGTCCTTAATTAAATGGAAACATGTGTGGCTTTGGAATCTTGTTGGTTTGTTTTCCACACAAGTTTCAAGTATGGCTTTTATGCTCTGTTGGTTTTATAACATGTATTTAGTTGCATAATTATGTATAGATGAATTTTTGTTATTACACTTTTGTCTTATGGATGAGAATGATCTGAAAATAAGGTGTTCATCTTGCTACCCTTAACCTCCACATATCACAGACATGTGGATGTAATGGCTTCTTATTATATCATACTTGATAATTGTTTTCCCTTGAAGTGATTATTAATTGTTCCTCATCTAAGATGAGTCTTGACAATGAATAGAGATTATAGGTCTCTAGCATTACCTAAGTATTAACTGGATAACTTCTGAGGTTCCCTTACTGGGGCAGTGTTGCTTCTTGTGGTCTTCTGTTGCTTGATGTTCTTCTCTCTAGTAGCCACTAGCCTTCTGTTTTCACCTTGTGTCAATTGCAAGTAATATCATCTTTTGGATTCAATCTTCAACTATCTCACCCTTGTGGTGAGAGCAAGCAGTTATTCCAAGCAAATATTTTACTTAGATGATTATGTTATGGTTTCTTGTTTCCTTAGTATTATTCTTTTTGTTGGTTGATGATAAAAGGAATGTAGGTGTAGTTTATGACATCAGTTAGCCTTAAGCATATAATAAGAATCTGTTGACAAGTTTGCAAGGCTTGTCCCCAAATTACTTTTCATATACAAGAGACTGAGATGTACTAGGTTATTCAACCTTCTGTTTGTTTGTGTATGACACTCAATTGTCTGAGTATACAAAAGTGATCTGTTAACAAGGTAATTAGTCTTGTTACCAAAGTACTTCTATATAGCACTAACATTGTAATATCATACTATTTCAAGAGGTTAATAAGATTAGATCAAGGTATAAGAGTTTCCAAGTACTCTTATATTAGCTTAGAGTAGCACTTCTAGCACACTCTAAATAATCTTCTTGAAGATCTTCATGTGATAGTTACTTCTGTCTTGAGGTTTCTTCTCTTGCAACATAACTTGTAGAAAATTGGAAACAAGGTAGAATAGTCTAGGCAACATAACAAGATCTAGATTAAGAGTTAGTTCATGCCTTTATTATCCTTCCATATACTTCTTATTTTATTTCCCAAAAGATATGGAATTATATCATATAGGATTTATTTACTTAGTTATCAATTCAATTCCTCTAATATAGGTTATAACTTGTTATTCCTTAGTTGTATCCAAAGATACTTTAGTGGTTCAATGATGGTTTGGATTTGAGTAGAGCTGTGAAATGCTTATGGACTGATGTATTAATATTAAGTGGATCCAATGGTTCATTGAGGTGTTGAGATTGGATATGCTCCCTTATATAAGGTGAAGGATACATTGAGCATATAAAAGTTATTGAGCTTAATGACTTTGATCATGGTGGTCAATTGGTTAGTCAAGGTGTCATGTTGTTATTTTATATTCTTCATTTGTATTCATGATGAAGACATATAGTTTTGGAAAGATCATAGGTAATGATCAAGGTTTAACAGTAGTTTAAGAAGATTTATTACTTCTTTTAGATACTTCTTTTATGGTTGAGGAGATATGTACATATTCGATAAAATATATTATTAATGATAATTAAGTTACTTCCCTCTTGTGGGAGTTGGGTTAACACTTGTTTGTATCACTTGTGTTCTGTTGAACCTTTGTTATTTACTTGTGAAGGTTCACTTAGTAGTTACTAAATAATTTAGAAAGATGTTGTGTGGATGGTTTATAACTTAAGAGTTATTGTTTGAGAGAACATAACACCTGTGTTGATGAGATGGTTCAATTGTGTATAACTTATTGGTGGAAGTATGATCATCAGATATTTGATTTGGATACTCACCCCTCTTTGAGTTCTAGATAACTAGTGAATTATCCCAAGTCACTTTAAGACTTGTGGTTAAAGTTGTTGATAGTTTGTGTTGGTCAAAACCAATTTATGGTTTGTGTAACCAGATGATTTGGTTTGTCAAGATTCTATGTTATAAAGATCACTCCAAATGTACTCCTGACTAGATGAACTCGACCTATTTCATCACGTCAAGTGAAACATTGGTCACTTTGATTCGTTTAAACTTTTGCGCCAAAATTTCCCGTACTTTTAGATGCATGCTTTGCAAATGCACATATTAAATTTAGATCCTTATAACCTCCCAAGCACTGGGATGTTACAGTATCTCCCCCTTAACAAGAACTTCGTCCCGAAGTTCAAACTCTCTCACGTAAAGATAGGTAGAGAGAACTTCTGTAGATTGTTGAATCTTCACAGTTGTTTCTTGTGTTGACCTTGGCATGTGTATCCTCTTGTCTTGATTGTTCACCTTGCACTGTCTTGTACGATAATCTAATAGTATTCCAGGTTTTAGGATAACTCTGTCTTGTTACTAGGCCTTCCTAATAGTCTCACGAAGAACACATGGTATTTCCACCACATAGTGGATACCAAGTTTCGTTCTCCGATGAATAGGTATGGTTTCCTATCCCTCACAACTTTCTGAAGAACATTTGGTACATTCACCAGGTGATGAATAACCAATAATATTCTTCCGATACCCTGGATATTGTCTATGGTTTGGACTCCATTTGGTTCAGTCTAATGGTCTCAAGGTAAGTATTTTTCAAAGAATCTTGTACACAGTAGTGTACATTGACTTAGACTCAATTATTAGTGAAAATATCTTCGAGTTTCCTCGAGTTTTAACTTTTTCCTATAGGTGACTATAACCTATTCCACTGGTTACTTCCTATGGTCCTTCTACATCTTTGGTTTTGACTTCTACAGGGTGACTCTATAAGTTAACTTAACGAACTTATACCTATTTCCTTCTAGGATATAACTACTCATGTGATCTTCTTCGCATCACTTGTTGTATATCTCCATGTGTTGATGAAATATGTCACCAACTCCAAACAGGATGTGGAATGTGGTCCATTCCCATCAGTGATTTATGGATTTCTGCCTTCTTGACTTCAAGGACTTCCAAAGCTTTGATAGTTGCTTCAATCAGTTGGGATTTCATACCGCTCTCAAACTAATCCTATACCCTCTAGACCAGTAACATCAAGAAAGAACTCAGTGTTGTTGCACATGCATATGCACATCAAGTTCAATCTTCCTGTATAGATCTAGTCAATCAAAGATCCAAATAAGATCTAATAAATCCCAAATGCAGTTATCACTCATGCATCAAAAGCCCGTGGAATAAAAGTACTTAGAGTAAAACATCTCAAGTACCAAGGCTCTTAAATGCTATACACTACAAATAGGTATATATTACCTTGTTATCCTAGTCTACACAACCACTCTTTGCCCAGGTAATTACTCCAATTGCATGCCTTACTGCAATGGAATAAACCAAGACAAAATGATCCTATAGTAGTTGTTGTCTAACTTGGTTCTATATAGGACTAAGTACCATGTCAATTGAAGTACTTTATCTTGATTATGATCAGCTGCTGATGGTATATGTTGATCCTTCATGTTGTTGATCACATCGTAGGAGTAGTAATGTAGCTTCCATTACTGCTTAGGCCTTCTCCTAATTCTATACTATACTATGATGCTTCACCTCTAGAGTTGATAACTAAGGATATGGTATGTACCCCATAGTTACCATGATCTAATGTGTCTTTATGATTCTCAAACATCCCTTCTTGACGAGTATTATACGTACTCTATACCATGTGGTACTCCATCCTATTCATTCATAGGATGGGGTAATCCTCACTTTGACTTGATCATCTCTGACTATGTCAGAACTCTCTTTTCTCAATAACACTCATACATACTAGACTTCCAACTATTCATACCTAGGTATAAAGATAATAGATAAGTAGATTTACTCAGGTTGAGTAAGAATAATTCTATACAAGTATGATTATATCATTCACAAGTGAATGATCATCATAGTTGTAAGAAATATGGTTTAGATAAGATGGCTTCCTATAATCTTTACCAACCTACAGATCTCCTAAAAGGTTTTAAACCTAAGGTCGCTTCGCTCTGATACCACCTGTGGTGACCCAGCACACCACTGCATGTGTAGTGCGCAAGTCGGTGACATAATACTCACAGAAGGACTTATCCGTGAATATTACATCTCTCAGAGTGGTACAACAGAAACACAGCGGGTCCAAGCAAAGCTATAGGATACAAACTTCATTACAAAATCTTGAGAATCTCCTTGATGAATCAAGAAGATCTCCTGCAAAAGAAACATCATAAGAAGCAATTCGAAGCTCCAAGCCGGAGAAGGACTCTAGCTCAGAACTAATCCACTACGCCTGATGTCAGCCCTAATCTATGGGTTGTAACAGCTAAGTCCAAGAATGGACTCCATCTACATCTTGATAGATTCTCTTCCACCAGCGTTGTTGTTGACGATGCTTTGAATACTAAGTAGTAGATCACTCCACCTAGTTTCATAAGGTAGTGATGGCTTCACGATGACGTCTTCCATAGGCTTCAAATCTAAGCAGGGGGTCAAACGGGAATGAATGAGTAACGAGCGTTACTCAGCAAGTTCATGATATATAGTGGGTAGTTTGATGCACTAACTACAGCTTTAGACTCGAAAGAGTCATAAGCTAATGCAAGGTTTTGTAAAACTTTCTTCAAGAGGTTGCTTTTAATTCTGAAAACTATGCCCGCCAGATCTTCACAGGATTAGAACTTTCATGGAGTTGCCTTTCCTGCGGCGTTCGCAGCTCCTTCCCGGAACAAGGGGTAACATGTCACATCCTTTTACACTCTGCAGAGGTGCGTTACTTTACCCATGGACGACCAAGACCATGTTGCACAACCAGGCTCGAGATCTTGTCCACTCCCACTTAGGTGTGGGGCCCGGTAGTTGGTCCAAGCCAAACCGTGCTTCTCCGCACAACGCATGCCCACCCATTTCTGCCAGCAGGTTGAACGCCTGATTCCACCCCTCACGATGGAGATCTACGCGCCCCTGGCAGACACTCATAGACCCCAGAGCCCGTGGGACGTAAGGGCTCCCACCCATGTGCATGTAGTCTCGCAAGACCTACAGCGTACGTCTCTGTTAGTCCGTTGACATGCGAACGAGAGAAGTATCACGGCTGACTTACTCCCCCCACAAAAGATCCATGGTCAACGCGAATTAACGGCGCAAGAATCCTGACGGCAGTTGTTGTTAATTCCTAGGTAATACGTTCCCATGCAGATGGAACCTTCCTTTGACCTATTCATCTTGCCATGGTTCCATCCGCCCACCAAACAGAACACTACCACTCGGGTAGTCATTCAATTAGTCATATCATTATAAAAATAGGATCATGCATTCTTTTGAGAGTAGGTGATAATACAATAGGGTTTTTGCAAATAGTTTGTTCTGAAGTACTGCAAAGGATATGAGAAAGTGATGAACTTGCCTGAGATTGAAATAACCATAATAATAATCCAGGTCTTCGGGGTTCGAGGGTCGCGTAGAGAAATCCAAACATCTGAAAGATAGCAAAGTAGTCCCGGTAAGGACTACAGAAAACACTGGCAACATGATACATGCATAGTAATGAGATGCATCGTGAATTACCCTGGAAAATACCCCAGCTTACAAGTGTAAGCCACGTTTGAATCGATAACGTATTCACACAATTGTTAGGTGATTTAGAGTTGTTTCATTACTTGTGGTGATGTGGTTATTAGTTCTTTTAGACTTACATGTGTTTCACTTTTACTTATCAAACAATTGTTATCGTGTTTAGGTTATAAATAGTTATCACATGATTAAATGAGAAACAATAACATGTGGCAAACAACTGTTGACAAGATAATACACATGTCTGATTTTATATTAAAAAAATGTAGAGCTAATGACATCAAGTTTTATTTGAAAACGTGGAACTAATACATCTAACTCTATCATCATAATACTTTGCTTAATAACTTGTGATGATAGGTTTTAGTAGGTGTGAAAACATGAGGTTTTATTAATAAAGAAAATAATGCTTGTGATAGTTGTTTATGGTTATAACAGACTATTATAAAATTCCATTATACCTTGAGTAACAAGTTTATAAGTTCAACAAAATGTTTTATGTTTGATATATTTGAATTGGAAATGATTTTATCTTTAATTTGGTATATTATTCACTGCTTTCTGAAAATATTTGAATAAATTATTACTTTATTAATTTTAAATGAATTAAATGACTAGGCAAATATTGCACACATGAAAACTTGGTCAAATGACTTTGTAAACATCATAGATGAGTTGCATATGTTATTTGGAGCATTTTGGTATATAACTTGTATTTTTCTGATTTTATGAAATATTTCTTATTTTTCTCAATTTTAAATGATTTAATTTTAATTAAAGAAAATATTAAATTTTAAACTTTATCAAATATTTTTGAAAAGTTGATAATCATTTAGATTATATTTTTCTATTTTATTTAGTATATTATTTGTATGAGTTATGTATTTAAAGTTATTGAATTAATAACATTATGAATTATTCTGTTATTTTTGAATTGACAGGTGGGTCCCACCTGTCATATTGATTTTTAAATGAAAATGAAATAAAAAGAAAAGGAAAATTAGGCCTGACGTCATGGTGATGTCACGCTTGCATCAGCAATTGGAGGAATCCTCACTGCTAAACGCAATTCGCGCGATCGAGTGCAAATTGGACCATGCCGTTCCTACCATGAGCTAGAGTGTGCTATGGCGAGTTGGGGGAGCGGAGCTCGGGACCAAATGGTCGTCGGAGCTACCGGCGGTGAGCTCAGGCGCGGCGGCGGGTTCGGCCGACGGCGATCCGAGGAATCCATCGATGAAATACATAGCGGATGGCATCAAAAGATGCAGCAACTCACCGTGGAGCTAGTGGATGCGTCAGTGAGCCAAGGTGATGACGAACTCGCCGGTGAGCTTCCACGGTGGCCGGAACAGAGAGGAAAGGGAACGGCCGATTTCGGCTGCTCTCGGCCTTCCTAGCTTCCGTGCGTTGTCAAGGTGGAGGAGTATGACCAGGCGCATCTCCCCGTGGTCCTAATTTGTGAAGAAGTGGCCGGAGTCGACGGCGCACGGCGGCGGCCCGACGAACTAGGTTAGGGTTTCGTGTTTCCTCCCGGTTGAAATACAGAGAGAGGGCGAGAATGAGAGGAGAGGAGACGGAGGGCAAGTTGGAGAGCTTCTCTTCCTCCTTATCCGCGCGGAAGGGCGGCCACGGGAAGGTGGCAGTGGCCACGCCACGGCATCCTTCTCCTCTGCCTTCTGGCAGAGGAAGAAGAAGAGGAAAAAGAAATGGAGATTTTTGATAACCCCCTGAGTTTTCCTGATTTTGCAAGTTGGTCCTTCTGCCTTAAAAGCTAAGAAGAAAACATTGTTTTCAGGGCTTTCTTGTAAAGGTAAAAATTAATAAAAATCAGTTTTGGAATCCTTATTGAATTTCCAAGCTCACCATATTTTTATTTATCAATTTTGAGCAAGATTTGAATTTTATACTTAGGGTGCTAGATTAAGTGGTGTTGGTTATTTCTCACCATTTATTTGATTAAATGGCTTTAAAATTAATTTAGGCACGATCATTAAGATGAAACACAATAATCATGTGGTTAACAAAGTGGTGTAATCATAATTGGACAAATTGGGATACAATCCCTTTTGGAAAATAGTTTCATAACACTACATAGTATTGTTTTTATGTGTTATGGAAAATTCACCCAATATGGAGTATTCTCCCAAATACTACCAAATACTTTGATTAGTAAATACACTTGTTTTCTTTTGTAAACTTTGTAATTTTCATAACTGAAACTCTTCATAATTTTAATTGGAATTCTCTTAGGAAAGAGTTTGGTAAATTACTTAGTAGTGTTTTTCTTCTATGCATTGTTCATAAAATCACCATGTAGGGAGTTTTATTCTAGACCAAGCCAAATGATTTTAGTGGTTGAATAGACTTATTTTCCTTCATGTATCTTTGTGGTTTTTATAGTCCTTAATTAAATGGAAACATGTGTGGCTTTGGAATCTTGTTGGTTTGTTTTCCACACAAGTTTCAAGTATGGCTTTTATGCTCTGTTGGTTTTATAACATGTATTTAGTTGCATAATTATGTATAGATGAATTTTTGTTATTACACTTTTGTCTTATGGATGAGAATGATCTGAAAATAAGGTGTTCATCTTGCTACCCTTAACCTCCACATATCACAGACATGTGGATGTAATGGCTTCTTATTATATCATACTTGATAATTGTTTTCCCTTGAAGTGATTATTAATTGTTCCTCATCTAAGATGAGTCTTGACAATGAATAGAGATTATAGGTCTCTAGCATTACCTAAGTATTAACTGGATAACTTCTGAGGTTCCCTTACTGGGGCAGTGTTGCTTCTTGTGGTCTTCTGTTGCTTGATGTTCTTCTCTCTAGTAGCCACTAGCCTTCTGTTTTCACCTTGTGTCAATTGCAAGTAATATCATCTTTTGGATTCAATCTTCAACTATCTCACCCTTGTGGTGAGAGCAAGCAGTTATTCCAAGCAAATATTTTACTTAGATGATTATGTTATGGTTTCTTGTTTCCTTAGTATTATTCTTTCTGTTGGTTGATGATAAAAGGAATGTAGGTGTAGTTTATGACATCAGTTAGCCTTAAGCATATAAGAAGAATCTGTTGACAAGTTTGCAAGGCTTGTCCCCAAATTACTTTTCATATACAAGAGACTGAGATGTACTAGGTTATTCAACCTTCTGTTTGTTTGTGTATGACACTCAATTGTCTGAGTATACAAAAGTGATCTGTTAACAAGGTAATTAGTCTTGTTACCAAAGTACTTCTATATAGCACTGACATTGTAATATCATACTATTTCAAGAGGTTAATAAGATTAGATCAAGGTATAAGAGTTTCCAAGTACTCTTATATTAGCTTAGAGTAGCACTTCTAGCACACTCTAAATAATCTTCTTGAAGATCTTCATGTGATAGTTCCTTCTGTCTTGAGGTTTCTTCTCTTGCAACATAACTTGTAGAAAATTGGAAACAAGGTAGAATAGTCTAGGCAACATAACAAGATCTAGATTAAGAGTTAGTTCATGCCTTTATTATCCTTCCATATACTTCTTATTTTATTTCCCAAAAGATATGGAATTATATCATATAGGATTTATTTACTTAGTTATCAATTCAATTCCTCTAATATAGGTTATAACTTGTTATTCCTTAGTTGTATCCAAAGATACTTTAGTGGTTCAATGATGGTTTGGATTTGAGTAGAGCTGTGAAATGCTTATGGACTGATGTATTAATATTAAGTGGATCCAATGGTTCATTGAGGTGTTGAGATTGGATATGCTCCCTTATATAAGGTGAAGGATACATTGAGCATATAAAAGTTATTGATCTTAATGACTTTGATCATGGTGGTCAATTGGTTAGTCAAGGTGTCATGTTGTTATTTTATATTATTCATTTGTATTCATGATGAAGACATATAGTTTTGGAAAGATCATAGGTAATGATCAAGGTTTAACAGTAGTTTAAGAAGATTTATTACTTCTTTTAGATACTTCTTTTATGGTTGAGGAGATATGTACATATTCGATAAAATATATTATTAATGATAATTAAGTTACTTCCCTCTTGTGGGAGTTGGGTTAACACTTGTTTGTATCACTTGTGTTCTGTTGAACCTTTGTTATTTACTTGTGAAGGTTCACTTAGTAGTTACTAAATAATTTAGAAAGATGTTGTGTGGATGGTTTATAACTTAAGAGTTATTGTTTGAGAGAACATAACACCTCTGTTGATGAGATGGTTCAATTGTGTATAACTTATTGGTGGAAGTATGATCATCAGATATTTGATTTGGATACTCACCCCTCTTTGAGTTCTAGATACCTAGTGAATTATCCCAAGTCACTTTAAGACTTGTGGTTAAAGTTGTTGATAGTTTGTGTTGGTCAAAACCAATTTATGGTTTGTGTAACCAGATGATTTGGTTTGTCAAGATTCTATGTTATAAAGATCACTCCAAATGTACTCCTGACTAGATGAACTCGACCTATTTCATCACGTCAAGTGAAACATTGGTCACTTTGATTCGTTTAAACTTTCGCGCCAAAATTTCCCGTACTTTTAGATGCATGCTTTGCAAATGCACATATTAAATTTAGATCCTTATAACCTCCCAAGCACTGGGATGTTACAAAGGTGGAAGCCCCAAGCACTAACCGTCTAGGGTGCTCAATACACTCAAGAGGAACAATCTCTCCGGTGACCAAGCACCCAAGAGTAACAAGCTCATGAACTTCTCTTTCACGAATCTCGTGGGGAACTCAAACCGATGCACCTAATGCAATGGCAAGAACACACAAAGTGGTCAAGAACTTCTCTCTCAAATCCCACCAAAGCAACTAATTCTATGGAGGGAGGAAGGAGGAAGAACAAGGAAAACAACAAATGAATCCCTAGATCTAGATCTAATAGATTCCCCTCACAAAGAGGAGGGATTGATTGGTGAAGTGGTAGATCTAGATCTCCTCTCTCTTTTCCCTCAAGTGGAAGCAAGAATCATTGGAGGGATTGAGAGATGGCAAGATTTTGGAGGTCAAAAATGGAGGTCAAACTTTCCCAAAAGGTTGGGGAACCATTGGGGAAGAAGGCCCCTTAAATAGGTCACCCAAATATCCAAGCGTTGGAGGAAAAATCGCGCAGGGGCGGAACCTCCGGTGAAACCACCGGAACCTCCGCCCCCCGGATGAGTTAGAACACCAAAAGGGCTGAAAAAATGCCCCAACCACCGGAGCCTCCGGTGGTTTCACCGGAGGCTCCGCCAACATCATCCCAAAAGGGTTTCCGGCGGAGCCACCACCGGAACCTCCGGTGGTGGAAAAAACTGCAGCACACCCTAAAAACAGTCGTAACTTTTGCATCCGGACTCCGTTTTCGATGTTCTTGGCCTCGTTGAAATCGCAACGACAAGCACTAGAAGAATATACAGAGAAACATCATAGTAAAAAATGGGAATATAAAACCAAATTATGAAAGGTTTGGCCTATCAATAAAGGACAACCGGTAGAAACCTCCAACAACAAAAATGCGATAAGTTTTTCATACGAAATCCATTTTTGATGAACTTGAGCTTGACATGAAGAACATTACAAGATATAAAACCTTAAATGGAGAAAACCCAAATAAGAACCAAGAAGGATGATGCCAAGTATGCAAATGTTTGAGCTCTCTACGATAGAAAGATCAAGATATGCATTCAAGAGCCCCTCTTGATAGTACGGTTATCTATCCTATAATCCGGTCTCCCAACTAGCATAATGAGGCCGGTAAAATAGAAACTCTATCTAATTTATACCTTTTCCTTGCGCAATCCAATTGAGCTAGATGATGACGATCTTGACTCTCTCAAGCCGGATCTTCTTTCTTGATCGTGCTTGCTAGCACATGCTCAGCTTGAGAAGACTTGCAAGTTGCTCCCCCATACACCACTATGGGAGAGGATGCTCCCCCATACACCATTATGGGAGAGACCCTTAATGGAAAATCTTCACGAGGCCACAAACTCCAAAAGGGTGGCAATCATCAAGCATAGGATTTCTTCTAGATGCTTCTCTTGGGCTTCCACGTCAAGCTAGGTGACGAACACCGCTTGACGATGACATAGACCATGGGCAATATGAAATCTTCCTTTTTGTTCATGCCCATGGAAAGATACCTAACCACACATAGAGATGCCACACACACACATATGGGTTAGATCACAAAGCTATATTGACAATTGCTTACCATACCATGAGATACACAATCCCACTTGGTACATCGTGTAGCTTTGTGTGTTGATCGCTAGCTTGATCAACCTTGTATCTTTTCTTCTCACTTCAAATGATGATGTCTTGAAGATAACCATGAAGGATAACCTAATATTTTTCTTCAAGACACACTAGCAATAAGCTCAACTCAAACCATGACCATTCTTCATGTAAATCCTTGAATATACATGAACTCCATTATTTCCTATGGACAAGATCTACAAGGATAACTCAATGCAAACATTAGTCCATAAGGATTGTCATTAATTACCAAAACCACATATGGGGCACCATGCACTTTCAGCTGTCCTTCCCACGTCGCCTTGTGTTTCCCCTTCCCGCCCATAAGCGGGAACGAGGGGCCGACGCGACTATATATGGGGCAGCCCAGCCACCTAGCTAAGGGTTCGGAACTAAGGGTTGGCCACCATTCTAATGTAATCCTCTCGAAGCGGTGCAGCCAGACAAGCAGGAGTAGATCTTTACCTCGCCAGAGGGGTCGAACCTGCGTAAACTCTTGTGTCCCTCTCTGTCGTGCACTTCGCTCGTCTCCTCTCCAAGCAACTGGACTCACCGAGCCTTTCGTATTCACTCCCCCTGTTGAACCTAGCTTTGAAGCTAAGTCCTTAGGACAGTCCACCTTCTCCGACAAGCGTGCGACAACACGCGAGGCCTAACTGAACGCGCTCGACCAACTAACTTGTTTTTCCACATCCATGGGTTACGTAGTTTGAGTATTCCATTTGTGTGTGTCAGAAAACGATTTGGAGAAAAATTAGGGCGTGACTGAGATGCAAGTGATGGACGTACACGGATCTTGATCCTGATTCACAGAACAAGTGTCGTCGGGAGGATGGCCAACTCCCCGTTTACGGAGTAGCCCTATTTGGGTTGACTCATGGATAGCGTTGCTTCAATTTGCTTCACGTGAAGTTCCTCACGCTGGCGGTGATTTCAACGTGGACATCGAGGAGTAGTTTGGGGTTCCTAGGTAGTAGCCTGGAATCTATTGGCTAGGACGTCGCCTTATGTTGCGGCCTCTTAGGCCTTTTGGTATCTTGTTGACTAGCAACATACTTTTCCTTCGTCTGACGTAATGTCGGGTCGTGTAACCTCTGTTTGTAAATCTATACTCTAGTAATATTTGCTTAATATATTTCCATGTCTAGAGTTACTATTTTGATCGTTTATTGGTTTTGAGCTCATCGCCATACAATTTTGTCTATGCTTGTGTAGACTGTCGCAGTCGGGGGGTAGTGATGCCGATGATCCATTCCGATCACACATGCCAATGTTTACTTGGCCTAGAATTGGTAACCCAGTAACCCTCGACATGTGTAGCACTTTCTTTGACACATAGCATCCCTATATAAATTTGGTCCCGTTCCGACAGTTTCATACGACTCTTGGATTTTTTGATATGCATATTTGGTAATGACTAGCATGAACACGAAAAACAGTAGTACCGATATTTTTCGGCCTGCGTGCCAATGATTCCGGTCTATCTGTCGTTACGTGTTACGGCTGGGGTTGGTAATCCCGAAGCTCTTATGGGTCCATGACTAGTATCGCATAACACTTATATATGCCTCTGAATCTGGGGATCGCGACATCCACCATTTACAGAAGAGCACTAGAACAAAAGAACAAGCATGATAGGTAAACAAGCGCACTAGAACTATAGTGCAAATGTCAAAGGTAAACAAGATCACTTGAAGAAGCTCTACACCAAATAACCATACGAGGTTCTATGTTCTACATAACCACATAGCAAACTTTACACATGTAGGGCGTTACCATTTCGTCTAGATTTATATAACGAGATGCGCACAAATCTAGAGTATCCCATTCAGAGCAACCATTTGCCTAGTACGGGATAGGGTTTAGTAACTTACAACCATCGTTGCAGATGTGAGTAGACAAGGACTCCACCAGTGAATGACGACGTGTCGCCGCCTCTTCCGCCTCTGTCGTCGACCGGAGATGAGTGCGCTGCTTACCTGCTCGGAGGAGTGAGACCAAAGCTCGAGTGGGAGGGAATGATGGTCTCATTGAGAGCGGTGAGAGAGGAGAGTGTATGAGGGAGGGGGGTTCAGCAGGAGGTGACCGAATTCCCCTCCCCCCCCCCCCCCCCCCCCCCCCCGGCTTTTTCGATGCAGCGCCAACTCCTTGCTCGCAAGCGGTGAGCGCAATGGGATTGGGGAATTGCATCAAAGAGCTCAAAACGAGGCTGGAAACTGCAGATTCTGTCGTTCCTAGATGGCCCAAGAGTGTTTTGTTGGACGTGCGGGTGCAAACTTTGGTCGCATGTAACCAAACACGCGACACGTTTTTGCAGCTGGCGGGTCTGTCTCTAGTGGATGCGGGCTACCAAAACCACCCTATGCTTTATGTAGTAGGTGAAGCACGTGTTTTATCCTTCTGTGGCCTAGAGAGCCCATCTCATTGTCTCGATCCTGAGATAGTCGGGTGTATACTTCAGCCAGATGCAGCAAAAAGCATCTTTATACATCCTTTCTGTACTAATCGCAATACATGTTGTATAGAAGCAGATTCAAGATCTTCAGTGTGCGTGCTTAATTGGCTCCGGATTTTCGATCAATCAGTAGTTTGCGATTAGTACACAGATGAGTTTTCGATCAATCAGTACGCAGATGAGTTTTCTGTTCCACTGTCTGCATGCTTATCAGACTGAAACCCCATGCTGCAAATTGCAGCCTGCAATCCTACCTACAACCTGCACTTAAGAAGTTAGTCTTCACAGATTGAGCTGCAATGCAGAACACCGAGTAGGCCTGGAGAACCGGAGAAGCAGATCTACAACTCCAAGTATAATTTCTGAAAATGTGTCAGTGCAAAACTGCAGATTCCGATTTGGTAATCTACTCCTCTTTAATTGATGATAAACCAATTTCACCTATTTTATCTTTTTCTTTCTTTCTTTTTCTCAGCAGCTCATTTCCCATAATCAGGGAAACCCAATCGAACAAAATCTAGTCCAACGAGCAATTGGACAATGAAATGAGAAGTACACAGATCCCTGTACAATCCCCAGCTATCGAAACCCCTTCCGGAGCGAGTGCCTGCCCGCCTTCGATCCCGCGCCACCAGCAATCCCCTTCTTCACGGCCGGCTCTGCCTTCGTCAGCTCCGCCGTGGCCGACCCCTCGTGCAGCTGCTGGACCAGAGCTTGCTGCCACGCGGCAACCGCGGACTCCTCGACGACGAGGTTGGTGATGTCACCGAGCGGCACCCGTCTCCGCGCCCTCGCGAGACGCTTCAGCTTGCAGCTCTTGACAGCGACGCCATGAAGACGAGCGACGGCGCTCGTCGCCGGGGCAGTCGCAGGCGGCAGGTTCTCCTTGCCGGCGCGCTCAACTGCCATCTCGGGCACGAGCTGCCGGTTCTGGAATCGGGGCTCGGTGGTGTACTAGGCGGCGAGGTGGCTCGTTTGGAGCTTGTGATGGGACTGGAAGGATCTTCCATGGCTATTTGTAAGGTAGAGTAGGAGGGAACAAGGAGTCAGCGAGGGAAGAGAAGGCAAGATTTAAGTTTCGGGGGAAAATTTTGGCTGGGGAGGAGTGGAGTGAGCGGACGGATCTGTATTTCCTGCCTCTTTTGGTCGGAAGGCTCGATGAGCCAGCGAATCTTGAAAAAAATCGCGAAAAGTTTGGAGGAAATTGGGATTTGGGGCGGGGAGGGAACGTGGGAGCGGGGCGCACTGAAAACATTGTGCGGGCTGCTGCGAGGCTGCGGGCGGGCGGGCGGGCGAGGGAGATTCGAAAATTTTGAGTTTGCGGTGTCTCTGTTCAGACGGATGGTGTGGGCGGGTGCATTTCCGTTTTCGTGACGCCAAAATGGGCAGCGGGCGCCCGGACAATGCATATGGAGGTTCAGCGCGCGCGCGCACAAAACCCATTGGAGGTCTGGAACTTAAAAAAAGACCGTCCCCGGCAACACAGCCAACGGTGTCTACCCATAGAATTTGTGGCCGGCACCCGTAACCCACCCGGCTAACTTTGGGCCTGCCTGGCGGTGCCGGGCATTAATTGGTCAGCCCACCCGACAGGCGGGACCCGCTCATCATAGATCCAAGCCGCGCACAAGGCGGTTGAAATTGCTGTGTAGAAGGTTATTCTGCCCGCGTAAATGGCGACGACGGGACGCGACTGTCCACCAGGCGACGGGACGACGGTTCGCCGATGCCGCACGCCAAGCATTTACGCGGACTGCAACCTTCCCGGCTCCCAAGCGGCGCCAGGGCCAGCGCGGCCGGGACGTGTCCCCGCCAGACCTGCTCTCCTCCGATGGGACGTGTCGCCACCATAAACTCCGACGGGACGCATGTTCCGACGCGTCCTCTCCTTCACACGGCTTCCCGCCCTTCCGCCACTTCCTGCCCAACTATAAAAGCCACTCTCTCATCGTAGACAACATCACGCCATCTTTCCATCGCCGCTTCTAAACTCGCCGCAATGTTCCCATCACCGTTGTTCCCCACTATCGACGACACCATGCCGCACAACTCCTTCGCCACATTGCGCAACTAGGAGGCGTTCCATCGGGTCCGATCTGGGTTGCAGAGGCAAAGGCAGCCACCGAGGCTGCCGCCATTAAGTCTTCCATCGAGACAACCCGGAGGGAGGAGCATGCCCTCGCCCTCATGCACGCTGAGTGGTAGACGTACGAGCAGCTCAATGCCAACGTGGCGTCCTCATTTGCAGCAGACTCTCATCGGACTATTTGAGAACGAGCCCGCCTCGTTCATGGTCGCCCAATGTGCGTCCCACGAGGAGCTGGACGTTGCGATCGCAAGCCGAGAGGCGTGACAGACTGCCTGTAGCGACGTGGAGAACATGCACCGCGCCAGGATAGAGGAGGCCTTCCGTCGGGCTGTCGAAGAAAAGGAGACGGACGCGTACGTGGAGAGGCGGGTGTTGGCCTCGTGCGCACGCGACAATAGGATTATGTGCCCTCGCTCGTGCACCTAATGCGTGTGCAAGC
Organism: Alopecurus myosuroides; assembly: GCA_028641055.1. NCBI lineage: Eukaryota > Viridiplantae > Streptophyta > Magnoliopsida > Poales > Poaceae > Alopecurus > Alopecurus myosuroides. Next base: position 39,511,110 of record CM054062.1, read on the forward strand.
CAGGGCAGAGCGGTGATACGTTGCAAACATATCTATAATTTGTATGCTCCATACTTGTTCTCCATCCAATACCTTTTGTTTTTCACATGTTTTCCCTCGTTTTCTGGATGTTTTCACAGACTAACCTATTAACAAGATGCCACAGGCCAGTTGTTGTTTTCTGTTGTTTTTCTATTTCAGAAAAAATCTTAAGGAAATATTCTCAGAAAGGGCTGAAAATCCACAGATATCATTTTTTATCTGGAATGGAGACAGGGTCCAAAGAAGAGACGGAGCGGGGCCATGGGGCCGCCAGGAGGGTGCCAGGCGTGGCCCCACCCTAGGCCGCGCCTGGTGGGCCCCTCGCGCCCCTGGCCACCGCCTCTTGGTGCCTCTTCGTCCATAAATTGCCTTCAATCCTAAAAATCACGGGGACAAAGTTATTTTCCACGAAACATATAGAGAGGTGTCGTCACCTCGAAAGTCCAATCTAGTGCTTCTAGAGTCCTTCGTCGGCACCCTGCCGAAGAGGGGAATCGTCATTGGAGGCCTCTAAATCGCCATGACCGCCTCCGGACAGATACGTGACTAGTTCATCTCGGGACTACGGGTCCATAGCAGTAGCTAGATGGTTGCTCTCTCCCCTATGCCTCCATGTTTAGAGCCTCGTGAGCTGCCTCACCTGATCAAAACCACTGTTATGTAATTGTGCATGTTGTGTTTGCTGGGATCCGATGAACCATGAGATTATGATTATTTTGTTCATGTCAATCTGAGATGCTTCACTTATATTCATAGAGAGTTTTAATCTTGTCTTGCAATGTTCTCCGGTGTTTATGATTACCTTGGTCGTGTAGTTTTTTTCACATCCAAGAGAGGGTTTATATGCTTGGTGGTAGGTTCCCTTACATCTGTGCTCGAGTGACAGAAACGTGACGGATGGGGATGTGATGTTGCTACTAGGGAGAAAACAATGGTGCTCTTGACTACGAATGAGGACCATTTCTTACATTACATATTATTCTTAATGCAATTGTCTGATGCATAAAAAGAAATTACTTCGTTGCTGCAACTTAATTCCAGACACATTTGATGGATAGCTTTCTTGAGGTGGAGTTTTAGATATAGGTGCATGATGGCTAGCGTTCCATATGCCTTGATATAATGCCTACAATGTTAGAAACCGTGAACTATATCTCGTCATAATAGTATTGTTGTACGTTCATGATTTGTCAATTGACCAGCAGTAATTTGTTCACCCAACATGTTTATTTTCTTTGGAGAGACACCACTAGTGAACCTACGGCCCCCGGTCCTATTTTCCCCATATTTGCAACCATTTTTCAAGCACTTTCATCAATGTTTCCTCGTTGTTCCTTTTTAAATTTTATTGTTTTCCAAGACTCTATACATTTAATTATCTAGTTTTCAGTAAGACCGGAAGATTGACAACCTTCCGGAAAGTTGGGGAAAGAGACAGTTTTTGTCTGTGTGCAGGTTCCACGCTTGTTGACGCGCCAGACAGAAAACAACCTTCTCCAAGACTAGGAAGTCCTACTGGTTCGATAACCCCAGTTCCTTAATCGGGGGAAAATTTCCGCTCGACTACATCATACCTTCCGCTTGGGGGCTCCGAACGAGCGTGTGATCACGTCAGCATCAAGTACGTTTTCTGGCGCCGTTGTCGGGGACTTATAGCTTGCTTTAAGGGGAGTCTCACACTTCCACTATCTTCCTTTTGTTTTGTTCTTCTTAGTTTCCTTTTGTTTACTCTTGTTTTCTCTTTATCAAAACCCCCCAAAAAATTACTTCTCTAGTTTCTAGTCTTTTATTTGTGTTGTTAGTATGGCTACCAATGATACCACCAAGATTTGTGACTTTACTAGTACCAATAATAATGATTTCATATGCACACCAATTGCTCCACCTGTTGCTACGGTAGTTTCTTATGAAATTAAACCTGTGTTGTTTAATATTGTCATGAAAGATCAATTTTCTGGTATTGGAGAAGATGCTGCCTCTCATTTAAATAACTTTGTTGAGTTATGTGACATGCAAACATATAAATAGGTAGATGGTGATATTATGAAATTAAGATTGTTCCCTTTCTCATTAAGATGAAGAGCTAAGGAATGGTTATTGTCTTTTCCTATAAATAGCATTGATTCTTGGACTAAATGCAAAGATGCTTTTATTGGGAAGTATTATCCACGTGCAAAATTTATACAACTTAGGAGTAACATTATGAACTTTATACAAAATGATAATGAGCACGTTGCTCAAGCTTGGCAAAGAATGAAAACTATGGTTAAGAATTGTCCCACACACGAACTAACTACGTGGATGGTTGTCCAAACTTTTTATGCGGGATTAAATTTTTCTTCAAGGAATTTATTGGATTCAGATGCGGGAGGAACCTTCACGAACCTCAATTTAGGAGAAAAACAAAAGTTATTGAATGATTTAATGACAAACTATTCCCAATGGCACACAAAAAGGGCTCCAACGGGTAAAAAGGTAAATTATGTTGAGGAGGTCTCTTCTTTGAGTGATAAGATTGATATGATTGCTTCTTTGCTAGCTAAACAAGTGCCTATAGATCATAATAATGTTCCCTTGAACTCTCTGGTTGCTAATTATAATGATCAAATTGATGTGAATTTTATTGCTACAAACAACTTCAACAACAATGCTTACAAGAATAATTCTAGTGGTAACAACTATAGGCCATATCCTAATAATAATGGTAATTCATATGTCAATGATTATAAAAATCCTAAAAGTTCCACCTATGATCTTGAGAACATGATTAAAGAACTTATCACTACACAAAAATATTTCAATAGAACTATTGATGAAAGGCTTGCAAAACTAGATAATCTTGTGCTGAAAGTTGATAGTCTTACTCATGATGTAGAAATTTTAAAAATTAGGATTACACTTCTTGAGGCCAAGAAAAATGAACCTATAAATGCTATACAAGTAACAAATAAATGAGAACATGAGAATCTTAGCTCAAATATGCGCTGGAAGAGAAAGGGAAGCTAGAATTGCTAAGAAAAAACTACTAAAAGTGAGTCTGTTAAAATTTATACCATCCAACCCTCCGAGGAAGTGAAAACTTTCAGTACCAATGAGTATCCTAATGCTTCTAAACATGTTGATGTAAAAACAAATGGGATTGTATAGTTCATGACTTTAGGTAGAAGGAGTCCTAAAAGTTTGGAGATAAAAAATATTTCTAGTGAGAAAATTGTTGCAAGTGGGATTAAGGATAATATGACTTTAGGAGAAATTTTTCCCACCATGTTTGAGGATAATAAGATTGATTTTGATAATTGCACCATCTACGATGTTATTAAGTTCTTACAAAAATTATCTAAAGATCCTAATGCTAGTAAGAAAGGCTCAAACTTGCAGCCTCTATTTCTAGGAAATTACAAGATGGTTGGGAGCCCACTATTAGAATAAGAGTGAATGATTTTGTTTGCAGTGCTTTATGTTATCTTGGTGCAAGTTCTTCTATTATGCCTAAAATTTTATATGATATGCTTGATCTGAAACCATTGGATGAGAGTATTTTGGGAGTGCATCTTATAGACTCCACTGTTAAAAGACCTTTGGCAATGATTGATGATGTTCTTATTATTGCTAATGATAATGATGACCCCGTTGATTTTATTGTCTTAGATATTAAATGCAATGCTTCTTGTCCTATCATTTTGGGGAGATCTTTTCTTCACACAGTTGGTGCTATTATTGATATGAAAGAGGGAATTATAATATTTCAGTTTCCCTATAAAAAGGGCATGGAACATTTCCCTAGAAATAGAATGAAGTTACATTTTGAGTCCCTTCTAAGGAATACCCATTATTCTATTGATAATACTTTATTCGTTCTTCATGCCTAGCTAAAAGGCGTTAAAGAAAAGCGCTTGTGGGAGGCAATCCACTTTTTTTCCTTCGTTTTCTTTTTGTTATCTTTTGTTCTTTTTGAGTCTTGGAAGTTGTTACCTCTGTAGCAATTTTGAGTTGGCCGCCTCCTAAAATGGTCACCCAAGTGAGGAGTTTTATTGGCCATGCTGGGTTCTATATGCGTTTTGTCAAAGACTTTGGTACTATTGGAGCACCGCTGAATGAGCTTACAAAGAAGGATGTGCCCTTTGTTTGGGTTGACGCACAACAAGAAGCTTTCACGATATTAAAAGATAAGTTAACACATGCTCCTTTGCTCCAACTTCCTGATTTTACTAAAACATTTGAACTTGAATGTGATGCTAGTGGAATTGGATTAGGAGGTGTGTTATTACAAGATGGTAAACATGTTGCATATTTTAGTAAAAAATTGAGTGGGCCTAGTCTAAACTATTCTACTTATGATAAGGAATTATATGCTATTTTTCGAACTTTGGAAACTTGGCAACATTATTTATGGCATGAAGAATTTGTTATTCATTCTGATCATGAATATTTGAAGCATATTCGTAGTCAAGTAAAACTGAACCGTCGTCATGCTAGGTGGGTTGAGTTTATAGAGTCTTTTCCTTATGTCATTAAACACAAAAAGGGCAAAGATAATATAATTGATGATGCATTATCACAACGTTATACCATGCTATCTCAACTTGACTTCAAGATTTTTGGATTGGAAACCATTAAAGAACAATATGTACATGATGCTGAATTTAGAGATGTATTGCTGAATTGTAAAGAGGGTAGAACATGGAACAAATTCGTGCTCAATGATGGATTTGTGTTCCGTGCTAACAAGCTATGCATCCCAGATAGCTCTGTTTGTCTCTTGTTATTACAGGAAGCGCATGGAGGAGGATTGATGGGTCACGTTGGAGTGAAGAAGACGGAGGACATACTTGCTACACACTTTTTATGGCCACTCATGCAACGTGATGTTGAGAGATTTGTTGGCCGGTGCACTACATGTCAAAAAGCTAAGTCTCGCTTGAATCCACATGGTTTATATATGCCTCTTCCTGTTCCTAGTGTGCCATGGGAGGATATTTCTATGGACTTTGTTTTGGTATTGTCTCGTACACAGAAGGGGAGGGATAGTATTTTTGTTGTTGTGGATCGATTTTCTAAGATGGCACACTTTATTCCTTGTCACAAGAGTGATGATGCTACACATGTTGCTGATTTGTTCTTTCGTGAAATTGTTCGTCTGCATGGTGTGCCAAATACTATAGTTTCAGATCGTGATACTAAATTTCTTAGCCACTTTTGGAGAGGTTTATGGGCTAAGTTGGGGACTAAATTGCTGTTTAGTACTACATGTCATCCCCAAACTGATGGACAAACTGAAGTAGTTAATAGAACTTTGTCTACTATGCTAAGGGCTGTGTTGAAACAGAATTTAAAAAAGTGGGAAGGATGTTTGCCTCATATAGAATTTGCTTATAACCGTTCGCTGCATTCTACTACTAAATTGTGCCCTTTTGAGATTGTGTATGGTTTTATTCCGCGTGCACCTATTGATTTATTACCTCTTCCATCTTCGATGCATAATACTTTAGATGCTACACAACGTGTTGATTTGATCTTACAGTTGCATGCCACAGTTAAACAAAATATTGAACGCATGAATGCTAAATATAAAATGTATGGTGATAAGGGAAGGAAAGAGCCTATATTTGAACCTGGAGATCTTGTTTGGTTACATTTGCGCCAAGACCGTTTTCCTGAATTTCGCAAGTCCAAGTTAATGCCACGTGTTGATGGTCCTTTTAAGGTGTTAGAGAGGATTAATGGTAATGCATATAAATTTGAGTTACCTGCAGATTTTGGGGTTAGTCCCACATTTAACATTGCGGATTTGAAGCCATACCTGGGAGACAATGATTATATGGCGTCGAAGACGATTTCAATTCAAGAAGGGGGGGATGATGAGGACATCCCTACTATGGATGCAACCGCAAACACTACACTACCTCACATGCAAGGACATATGAATAGACCTCATGCACGTCAACTTAATAATCAGGTACTTTCGTTTCTACGAGTTGTTCCTAATATACATGAGAATATGATACTGGCTAAATCAAATCTGTTTGTCTCTCTTAGGAATGATGGACCTAGCATGGATGAGAGGGATAAGCTTTGGAGCATGTACGTTGATGGAGATGGCAGCAGGAGTGAAAGAGATGGGGTAATGAAGAATGAAGTCTTGGAAAAAATATTCAAGATACATCTATAAGAAATTTGCCATAGACTTATATGGTGCTGTGTCACCTCTATTTTCGGGCTAGGCCCATGTATTTTCGTCATAACCTTTCATGGGCAGTTTTTAGAGTCCGTATTAATCAGGGAAAGAGAGATAGACTAGGATTCGTGTCCCCACCCATGGGATCACGAATTTCCTCTCTTTTCCCTCATAAATACCGCCATTAGGGATTTGTTTAGACTCGGATTTTGTTTAGTTAAAAAGAACTCAGCCATTGCTAGTTTTCGCCATAGGCACGAGTGTCGGCTAGACCTCTTGTACTACGCACTTGCAGAATCCCGCCATTCAATAAAGCTCTTCTTTCATCCGCAATTCCGATTGCATCATTGGTTTTTACTTGTTCCTCGATTGCAGGAAGAACTAGACAAATAGGTCAGGCTGATCGTGCTCCTGCAGGATCGGTAACTCACGAAGATTGGTTTAGCGATTGCATTGGCGCTGCGTACGTGTGCGTAGTAGTCGGATCGCCAAGGTCGAACTCCACTATAATCGACGTATCTTCATCTCATCGAAAGATTGGACTACCTTTGCCCTATCAAACATGCTCTGTTTTCATTGCCTAGAACACTCTAGTTTTCGACTTGATGATCATTTTGTTTTTGACTTGTAATATCACTTCATGCTTTAATTAATGACGTTTTGTCGCTATGCATGATTATGGCCGTTATTGCCCTCTTAGTTGGTTGCTCCTAGTCTTTTGCTACCCTTCACCTATGCTGAGTATGAGATCTACTCGTGCATCCAACTCCCAAAAACAAATGTTTGCCAAATTTGTCCAACATATCTACATATATGTGGTATTTCACCGCCACTCCAAGTAAATTTCTCTTGTGCTACCTTTAAAACCTTCAAAATTATTTATCTATTTTGTGTTCATGTTTTTACCTCATTAGGAAGTTGTTTAAAGTTTATTATGGTTTATCCCAACCAAAGTTCTTCTCCCTTATTTCACCCGGTGAGTATGGAATCTGTGCTCATCTAAATTTGCAGAGAGTTGGTGCCAAATAATATGAACTCAACAAATTTAAGAAGGCACTTCCCCATGGTTTGATGCAAGCTGGTGGGTACACGTGAATACGGCTAGCCCTGGTTTGTGAAAAAAAGTGGGGGTGGGGGGGTGCCAACCAATAAAGAAAAAAATGCTAATGGAAACTGCTCTCAAAAGTCTAACCACTTTGCTTGACATGGATTATGATAAGTTTTTCATCCATTCGTTGACATAGACATACACCTCTCTCAAAATTGTTTTCAATACTTCTGTTTTATCAAATAAAAAGCTCTACCACAAGAGTAATCCCTTCTTCCCTCTATGAAGGGCCTTTCTTTTACTTTTATGCCGAGTCTTCATCTTCTTACTTTATGCGCAAACTAAGAGATCATAGTTGTCATTCTGAGTATAATGTGCCTAGTCTCAAGATTTATTATTGATTGATTCGTGATTGTGGTATTACTTGCTCTCAAATCATTTCTATCTAGTCACCATTTAAACTTTGAATGTGTCCTGACATTTATGTTTTGCTACCACACGAAGGACAAGATGGATACCACTTTATTATGTATTTTTTCATGATTGAAACAAACATATCACTTTGAATGCTTCATTATTCATTGTATTTTATTTGTGTTAATTTTCATGTGCTACATAGTTGCTAAGTTTACGTTAGTTGAAATTATATTTATCATGCCTTTGTTAAAGTACTTTGATCTCAGCTTGAATTGCTTTTACATAACGCTAATCAAGTTTCTGTTGGCTTCATGCCACCTCAAAAATTATTTTGTTATCACTTAATTACTCGAGGACGAGAGGCAAACGTATAATTTTTTATGCTCCATGATTGTTTTCCACCCAATACCTTTAGTTTTCCACATGTTTTATTTCGTTTTCCGGATGTTTTCACAGACTAACCTATTAACAAGATGCCTCGGGCCAGTTGTTGTTTTCTATTTAAGAAAAGTTCTTAAAGAAATATTCTCGAAAAGGGATGAAAATCCTTGAAGATCATTTTTTTTACCCGGAACAGAGACGGAATCCAAAAAAGAGCCGTAGGGCGGCGAGGGGACCACCAGAAGGGTGCCAGGTGTGGCCCTACCCTAGGCCGCGCCTGGTGGCCCCCTGGCGCCCCTGGCCACCGCTCTCGGTGCCTCTTCGCCCATAAATTGCCTTCAAACCTAAAAATCATGGGGACAGAGTTATTTCCATGAAACATACAGAGAGGCGTCGTCATCTCGAAAGTCCAATCTAGGCCTTTTGGATTCCTACTCCGGCACCCTGTCAGAGAGGGGAATCGGAGGCCTCTACATCGCCATGATTGTTTTCCACCCAATACCTTTTGTTTTCCACATGTTTTATTTCGTTTTCCGGATGTTTTCACAGACTAACCTATTAACAAGATGCCCCGAGCCAGTTGTTGTTTTCTATTTAAGAAAAGTTCTTAAAGAAATATTCTCGAAAAGGGATGAAAATCCTCGAAGATCATTTTTTACCCGGAACAGAGACGGAATCCAAAAAAGAGCCGTAGGGGGCTAGGGGACCACCAGAAGGGTGCCAGGCGCGGACCTACCCTTGGCCACGCCTGGTGGGCCCCTGGCGCCCCTGGCCACCGCTCTCGGTGTCTCTTCGCCCATAAATTACCTTCAAACCTAAAAATCATGGGGACGGAGTTATTTCCATGAAACATACAGAGAGGCGTCGCCACCTCGAAAGTCCAATCTAGGCCTTTTGGAGTCCTGCTCCGGCACCCTGTCGGAGAGGGGAATCGGAGGCCTCTACATCGCCATGATTGTTTTCGACCCAATACCTTTTGTTTTCCACATGTTTTATTTCGTTTTCCGGATGTTTTCACAGACTAACCTATTAACAAGATGCCCCAGGCCAGTTGTTGTTTTCTATTTAAGAAAAGTTCTTAAAGAAATATTATCGAAAAGGGATGAAAATCCTCGAAGATCATTTTTTACCCGGAACAGAGACGGAATCCAAAAAAGATCCGTAGGGGGGGCTAGGGGACCACCAAAAGGGTGCCAGGCACGGCCCTACCCTAGGCCGCGCGTGGTGGGCCCCTAGCCACCGCTCTCGGTGCCTCTTCGCCCATAAATTGCCTTCAAACCTAAAAATCATGGGGACAGAGTTATTTCTATGAAACATACAGAGAGGCATCGTCACCTCGAAAGTCCAATCTAGGCCTTTTGGAGTCCTGCTCGGGCACCCTGTCGGAGAGGGGAATCGGAGGCCTCTACATCGCCATGATCGCCTCCGGACAGATGCGTGAGTTGTTCATCTCGAGACTACGGGTCCATAACAGTAGATAGATGGTTGTTCTCGCCCCTATGCCTCCATGTTTAGAGTCTCATGAGCTACCTCACATGATCGAGACCACCGTTATGTAATTGTGCATGTTTTGTTTGCTGGGATCCGATGAAACATGAGATTATGATTGTTTTATTCAGGTCAATCTGAGACGCTTCACTTATATTTGTAGAGAGTTTTAATCTTGTCTTGCAATGCTCTCCAGTGTTTATGATTACCTTGGACACGTAGTTGTTTTCACCTCCAAGAGAGGGTTTATATGCTTGATGGTAGGTTAATGCCTTACAATTATGCTCGAGTGACATATGTGGGATGTGCTGTTTCTACTAGGGTGAAAATTGCAGTGCTCTTGTCTACGGACGAGTACCACTTCTAACATTTCGTATTGTTCTTAATGTATTTGTCTGTTGCACACAAAGAAATCACTTTGTTGTTGCAACTTAATACTAGAGAGATTTGCTGGATAGCTTTCTTGAGGTGGACTTTTTGATATGGATTCATGCTGGATAGCGGTCCATATGTCTTCACGTAATGCCTACAATGTTAGAACCCGTGAACTATGTCTTGTCATAATAGTATTATTATACGTTCATGATTTGTCAATTGACCAGCTATAGTTTGTTCACCCAACATGTTTGTTTTCTGTGGAGAGACACCACTAGTGAACCTGTGGCCCTTGATCCTATTTTTCTCATATTTGCAATATTCTTTCAAGCACTTTCATCATTATTTCCTCTCTGTTCGTTTTTTTTTTACTTTTATTGTTATCCCAGACTATACGTTTAATTCTCTCGTTTTCCGCAAGACCGGAAGATTGACAACCTTTCGGAAAGTTGTGTCAGAGAGAGTTTGTGTTTGTGTGCAGGTTCCACACTTGTTGACGCTAGGCAACAAGCAATCTTCTTCAAGACTACGAAGTCCTACTGGTTCGATAACCCCGGTTCTTAATTGGGAGAAAATTTCCGCTGGACTACATCATAACGAGTGTGTAATCACGTCAGCATCAAGAGGCGCTGGCTAGCGTCGGTGGGAGGCCCTTTGCCTGCCTCCCTGTCATACTACGACGACGAGGCTGGCCCCTTTAACATGGCGGCCAGCGACGACAAGGAGGACGACCCGAACAACGGCTAGGATAGCTAGTTTTTAATTCCCCTTCGTAGTTTAAATTTGAATGTAAGGTCTTATCTATGAATAGTAAAATGTTGTTTAAATTTCAATGTATGCTATAAGTTGTTTCAATGTGCACTCAAAATGTTTGTTTTTTTGACCAAAGTTTTGTGGGGTTTGTTTGAAGAATGCTGCTATGGACGACACCCATCAAATAATCGGACACATGTCCGACGGCCCGTCCCCCCCCCCCCATAAAGAGGGAACCATTGGGGGTGGCAGACACAAATAAAATGGGTGCCAGTGGATATGCTATGAATTGATAAAATGACATAGAGCCACCATATTTGTGGACAAGGTGTGAGATAACCATCATTTTATATGGAAATGACAAGGAGGACCGCACTTGGGGCAGTTGCATGACGTGGAGCACTGATTCTTATGCTCTTAGAAAATCTCCACTGTCACCCACCAAACTTGTGTCCGGCACCACTCAACTTTTCTCTCTTTAGGGTGACAGACACGTGTGTGCCGCATTGGTGGGTGCTACCCAGTGGCGACCCCCAAACGACAGCCCGGTCAATTTTTGAGAATTAGTAACAAAAAGGGTGAGCCGCTAACATATGAGGCAACAAAACACGGCGATCAAATGAAAGTCTCGGCCAAATCAAATCCGGCCACGTAACAAATAACCGTCTCAGCCAACATAAGTTTGGCCATCAAAATGGCACCACCATCACAAACAGTATATGCAAATTCATTCTTCGGTCTCCTCTTCTTCATCCTCCTCCTCTTCTTGATCTGCCACCTCAGCCGCCGCCGCCCTTGCCACTGTGATGCGTCTTCTTTCAACCTGGAAGTAGGCCTTTTGACCGGGGCTCATGTCGGCCGTGTTGATGGCCATGATCGAGCACTCTTCGGGCTTTTCCATTTCCTTAGGTACTACAAAGTTACGAACCCGGATTACGGGAGTACGTGTCCAAATCATAATAATCCCCCTTCCTTCCTAATTTTAGTTGTGAGCCCTCCACCAAAATCTTGCCATGTCAATCAGTAACAGGAAATTTCTGTAGAAGTGATCCGTAAGTGTACCATTACATGTTATATTTGGTGCCAATAAGAACAGGCGACATTCTTGAGAGGGCTGTCATCCAAAAATGGCTTTTAGATGTGTATGTTTTAACGATTCCTAAGGGCTTCTTTGTGTTCATAAGATTCTCAAAACACAAGAATAGAAAAAAAATATTAAATTGGAGGTGCATGTCCTATTGACTCAAGTTGGATCAAGAAGTACTCCATTTGTTCCAAACTATAAGATTTTTTTTTTAGATATTTGCATATGGACTGGAATAACTGAGCATACACACTAGAAGTCGCCTAGATACATGTGATTCGAAATTTTTTTTAAAACACCTTATAATTCGGAACGGAGGGCATACATGAATTTAAATCAAATAGTGATTAACACCCCCCCCCCCCCCCCACACACACACACACAAAGCATTTGCACCAAGATATTTGAATGGGTGAAAACCTTCCTTCAAAATAGACCGCAAAAAAATGTATGAAAAATTTCGTAGGGATTTCAATCATGTGAATTAAATTATCTAAATAGAAAAACAATTGGAAGGTACAGATCATTTTAAAATCCTATAAAATTCTGGTGTTTCAACGGAGCCCTTAAGAAAGTCTCGGATCATCGAGAATCTCATATGACGTCCCATTAGTTTCAGTTTCAGTTGGTCAACATTGGATCATCTTTTAGACGTGACAATTGAACCGTGATTTGAAAATCTTATCATTAGAGTTTCATACATGTTAAGATACAAGTTTTCTCTTAATTTGTTCATATGCCTGTCATTTAAAAAGTATTGTTTCCGATGTGTGCTCACTCACTATCCTTAAGAAAGTTGCGGATCATCCAGAATCTCGTTAGACGTCCCATTAGTTTCAGTTTCTTTTTTTTCTGAAGCAAAATAACTCTATTAATTACTCAATGTGATTACAAAGATGTTGAATGCAATCTCGCAGGAATGCTGGAATATAATTCACCCACAAACACCTACGTCTAGAGGAAGAAGCATGCTTAGCACAGAGCTGTGCAGGTTCGTTGTCCACCCTCGACACATGCCTAATGGAACTATCAATGAAATTGAAGGCCAGGTTATTGATCTCCGAACAAACTGCACCCGTGTCTGCTCGCTCAAAATCATCCGAATTGCACATGTTAACAATTTCCAATGCATCACTCTCCACCTCCACATGTGTGTAGCCAAAATCAGCTACAAACCTGAGACCATCCCTAATAGCAATTGCTTCCATAGTTCTAGCATTCGCAGCAAACTCATACCAGATGGCCTGGCACCTGATCAATTCACCAAACTGATTACGGATAACTGCACCAGTTGATCCCGATCTCATTGATTGGTTAAACCCTGCATCGACATTCACTTTAACATATGACTCCCTCGGGGCCTTCCATCCAGTACTCCGTTTTGGGATTGGCTTGGTGACAGAAGTCGGCGATGTGGCCAGATCACACGCAGCATCAACTGCCCACCGAACCGAAGCCATTGGATCACGTGACAATTGAACCGTGATTTGAAAATCTTATCATTAGAGTTTCATACATGTTAAGGTACGAGTTTTTCCTTATTTTTTTCATATGCGTGTCATCTTCTATATCTAAATAGAAGACCCCCACTACATGATTTCTCTCAACATGCAGCTAGGCCACGTCACCACAATTCTGCCTATTGGTTGTCAGTTGTCCCCACCATCTGTTTAGACTCTGTGTTTCTACTTTTTTGCGCCACACGTCCACCGGAAACGAGCATGCTTAGACCAGCGTTGCCTTTCCTCGCCCAAGTTGCATGCAAACGAAACGAAACGACAAACGTCACAGTTCCAGGGAGACGAAACAACGGAACATTATTAACTAGGCAGGCGAGCGGCCGTCGACTCTTAATTATTTTCTTATATATATGCCCATCGTGGCACTGTGCCTCCTCCATCCACGGATGTACATCTCCCCAGTTTATATCTCTAAGGCTGGTCACAATGGGGAGGAACTTAGAAGTAACATCACACACTCCAATACAACTTTGCTTATGTGGCACGTATTTAATGAAGAGAGAGGTGATTGTGGTAACTAGCTAAGTTACCGGAACATCACACACTCCAAGAAACAATGAGTCTATAGCGTAATAAATGCATTGTTGCATGACACTACATACATGTTACTCCCCATTGTGGATGTAGGAACATAGTCTAGAAAAGTGTGTAGGTTCCTACCTTATGTTACTCCCCATTGTGACCAGCCTAATCATCTTGCTAGCTCTGCGCCGCCGTTACCTCTACTCCTACTTGGTATGTGCGTATGGGAACATAACTTGGAAGTTTCCGCCGCGCGTGGCCTCGTGGCGGAGATCCACCCAGCAGCGGCAGTATCGCGTATGGTTTGAGGAGTCCGGCTGCAATTTGTGCGCACACTGGTTTGCTGTTTCCTCCTTCTAATATTCGTATGGGTATGGGTAGTCAATATTTACAGAAACATCGCCGGCCAGGTTCGCCGTTTCCAAGTCGATAGGATGGAGCTTGAACTCAATTGTGCATGATCATGCTTTGTTAATTTATGCTGCTGAAGAATTTATTTGTTAACAATTAGGGTGCAAAATACGATTGATCACTTTGGGTAGCTAGACCAATCTTTTTGGTCTTCATATATGGTACAGGGCAATTTAATTGACGATTCATTAATCAGTTGTGCATTACAAATGATCGATGCAATGTCTAATTGAGAAAATATTGTATGAATTTTTATGTCGTTGCAGGATATGAGACACCAAGATAGAATGAATTGTCCATCCATTTTTTCGTAGAATTTATCCCTTCTTTCTAAAAAAGGCAGAATGCAGTGATCACCTCAGCATTAATTTTTCTATGTTGATTGTGGAACTAATTATGTATTGGTTTCCCTTTTTCTACCTGAGATTATTTTGCAAAAAATAATATCTACCTGAGATTATTTTGCAAAAAATAATAATTTGGCAGTGCGCAGGCTACTATCGGACGTCCTGTAAGTGCTTGACCAATCTGAAACTGCAGCACTTCATGTGTAAATTGTACTCAAGCATGTATCTCATCGCCAGTGTAGAAAGGCAGAAGGTCAACAGAAATTGCGTCCACTGCACTAGAAGAGCTAGGACACAAGCGCCTGCACACAGAAGACATGGACACTACAAGCTCGGAGATGAGGTTCGGACGTCCGGTCAGCTAGACGAGTAGCCCACACGCGCGCTAACACTGATCGGGCGCCACTCCACCTTCGCATCTGAACAATGGAACGCCAAGAGCCTCCACATCGGACTATATTCTTTCTTCCTCCGTCTTTCTACAAGGCCAGCGACTGTCGATGATCAAGAGGCAAAAAGAAAACGTATTGAAAAACAAGAGGATTGGAACAACCAGGTGCATTTACGGGTGAGATTTTTGAACTTGCTTTCTTCCTTTATCTCCGTCCGTTTTTATAATTTCAACCAACACAAATTTACATTTTCTTTCAACTCAGGTCATCCAAAGATTTGTGCATGTCAATTTCATTAGTTCTCCTAATTTGTGTGTTGAATTTCGTGCAGGTCTTCTTTTTTCCTTTTTAAGGCTATGGCTTATTTTGTGATTTGAATAAATTTGTTGGTCTCTATTGCAGATTGGCAGATTGAGAGCATCTATACATATATTCATCTTCCGGCGTAAAAGATTTATTGGTGCAGAACAGTTTTTTGTTTAGTATTTAGCACGCCGATAGAGAAATGGAAGCACAATATGATTGTACAATCAAGTATTTAGCAGGTTTCCCCGCAAATAAAATAAAATAGTAAGCATATTGGCTTGCATCACAAAATCAAAATGCCCAAATGCAAAGTTATTATAATTATTATTTATTGTAGCGCTCCCACCTTTTAATAAAGGCAAGTACCCCTGTGTTATTGTGCTAGTCCCTGGATCAATAGCTAGCACCACAGTACAAGATGAAATATCATGCAAATGCGTCAACATCTTTATTATATCGCATGATCCAGACTTTACAAAATTGTTTTACAACTTGCATAGCTCAAGGCTAGCGTAAATACAAAGTTCTGCAGCGGAGAACATAGTACATCAATGAGCCTCATCCTCTTCATGTGCCACAGGCAAAACATGTTGGTTGTAGACTCGAGAAGCTAAACGAAATCCTCACTCGTCATCGGAACCATCTGCACGTTGGAATATGCAGCCCCCAAAAGGAGGTCAAATCATTTTGAGTAATGATGGCAAGTGACACTATGGTGGTATATAAATGACAAGTGCTAAACTACATGCATATTTGGCTGGTGGAGTTTCTAGGCTATTTTGCATAAATGCATTTGTCCTACCTTTTGATATAAAGTAATTTTGCACATATTCTGGACACTTTGGTTGATAGCAAAGTGCTCCTAAATAATTGGACACCTTGGTTGATAGCAAGATGCTCCTACCCTTTGGATTAGCACACTGAAAAACCATCAGGCACTTCTCCAATAACCCATAGTCAAATTATTAGTAATTAAGAAAAACAAGATGAACGAGATATGTCATGTTTCCCATCTAGTTGTTGAATTGTCCCTAACCAATGGAACACGGCTAAAATCTTAGTTTTAACCCTCGCGAGGTTTGTGCCCTTTACCCATGTTGCCTAATCGACCCCAAACACCATGATACACCACTAGTACCACGGAAGGAAAGAAGATCAAGCCATAAATCATAAGAAGTAGATCCCCAAACCCACCACGAGCCGGACCAACCTACCACTAATCTACATCTCTGGACACGTTGGGTTCGAGTCACCACAACCTACAATCTATGTCTAGCCCATACTAATATGAAACATGGTTGCACGCAATAACAACTACATAAAGAAAGTAAACATGATCTCAAGATACTGGGCGGCGGTCCCCACCAAACTTTATACTCTGATGACTCTCTAGCAATCCGCCCAGTGGTTAATTAATTATCTTGTTGTTTTCATAAGCAATTAAAATAATGATTTCCATCATAACATGATAATGATCCCATCCACGGATAACTAGAGCATGGCTAAGCAATCTACAACTACGATGTTTGCCTACCATAAGGATGCTACAATCTAGGGGTAACATGTGATTACTCCACCTGGGTGTTAGTGGAGCAATCTCTAATAATAACTAGCATAGCGATAACACTCAACTCCTACTCATGCATAATAACTACTATAAAACTCTAATGCATATAGTAAAATAATAGGTTCATGTGTGTCACTTGCCTTTTTGAAGTTTGGTGTAGAATCACACTCTCTTCCTAAATAGAACGTTCCCCTCTGTACAATCTAAACAATACAAATAAATAACAATAAACAAGCAAATCGCAAACACAATGCAAACAAACATAGAAGTGTGTTTAAAGCAAGATTGCTTTAGGTTATTTATTGATAGGTCAGTGCTTTTCACATAATTCAATATGCAAAATGAATTATGATTAGGTTGGTGGGTATTCTTATATGGACAAGGGTTTAGTTTGAAGGATTCAAACTTGAGTGGTTCCTATTTGTCAAGGAAGTTCCAAGAGTTCATTTAGATTAGTAAAGAGGCTATTGCATCACTTAATATTGTACAAGGAGTGGATGTAATAATAAGTTTTAAGGTTGAACACTTAATAATTCTATTAAGAAAAGAATTAAAGTGTTTTGGTTAGGCTTTCCCTTTGTTTAAGGTTGGTCTAGGTTCATCGTATAATCCCAAGCAAATGATTTATGGTGATAGTGTTTTGAGTTTTCCATTTGGGTCCATGATTGGTCTTTTCTCACAATGAGCATACAAGGTTTTGTTCCATGGGTTCTAGATGCAAACCATGATCAACAAGATTCACACAAAGGTTTTGTGTACTACGGTTCTAATGAATTTACTACATAACTTGTAAATTTGAATATGGTTTTGGTATAAGGGTTCTATGATCACTTGTTTTTATAGCATGTGATTGACACATACTTGGTGCTGGTCTTGATCCAAATGATCACACCACAATTGGGTATTAGCGATTAACAACTATCATATCATGTCCAGTTGGTATTAAACACTAGGGAGGGTTTTATGACAAGATTATATAGAATAGGTTCACTATTTCCATTATGGTATAGGTATTGGTCTCTCTGGTCCAAGGTTACTAAATGGAACTTTATTGTAGAAGGAATCGTATTAAGATTATTTACTGAGTTTAAACTAGGTCAAAATTACTCAAAATGGCTCATTTGAATTTGGATAAATTTTAAATAGTCAAATTCGAAATTAAACAATGCTAAACAATTCTACATGTTAAGGGCTTTTCAAAAAATCCAAGTTTGCTAAATTTGGCCTTACGGTTCAAAAGTTATGAATATTCTAAGTTTAAGGGGTTTTTAGGTAAAACTAGCCGACGAATTTTCTACTTAGGGTTGATCCGGAAAATAGGTAAACTACATGGCATGACGTGATTGGCTGGTAAAAATAGATTAGGTGATCTATTTGTGGTCGTAGGATCAAAATCGTGTGGCTATGGCTATAGCGTGTCTTTGTCTAGTTTACGTCGCGCAGTGTACGTACGACAAAATATTACGCTAGCCTAAAGTTAAAATAAAATATACTAAGAAAATAAGTCTAATACTACGGCAACTAATTTTGCGGATTCAAATATACTAAAACATGTATTCTACAAATATACGTACAAAAGATAGTTCATGTGGTACCTTCGCCGCGTGAGAACCGTCGCAGAAAAGAAAATAAGAAATCCCGCCGAAAAATAATTATTTTATTCTAGTCGAACCAAAATAAATGGTTCAACCTGAATTTATTTTTGTGATTTTTCCTAAACTATTAGTCTCATTAGATAGGCGGATGGTGGGTGTGAAATTTGCTAAATAACCGATGTGGGACTAAAAATAGTAACCGGACGTGCTCTCGACGTAACACGTGCTTGCTTGCGAGGCAGCGCAAGCTGGCCCAAGTCGGCCCAGGCCGAGCACGTACGTTTCGTGTGTACGTGCCTGCGGTTTTTTTTTTTTTTTTAAATCCAGCGAACATGTCCGTGGACACTCACTTGTTCACGTGCATCACGTGCACCTATATATGGGCTGGCCCATTTCTTTTATTTTTTTCTTTTCTTTTTTCCTTTTTTTTTTCTTCTTTTATCAATATCTTTTAAAAGAAAGTTCCAAATGACACCAAACCAATTGCACTAGTTTTGTAGAAACAATATCTATTAAACTACGACATTTTTGCTAACATTTAATCAATTTACTATTTTGACAAATTCAAATATTACTTTAACTACAAATAGGCATTTGTGACTATTTTAAAAATAGTTTCAATTTGGCTTCAACAAAAATTTGTAAAAATACTATACATTATCATATTGATTTTAAAACACATTAGTTATCTTCATACAAAATAATCTTGTTGAAACTTTTTTTTAATTTTTTTAAAAACCTTGATAAAATATTAATATATGCATATACTTATGTCAGGGCTTTTAAAATATATAAGAAGATCAAAATATTATTAAGGTTTACGATCCTCTAGTTTAAAATTTCATATATACAATTTCAAAGCAATAATTTAATTTGAAACCATTTTTTTTTGGAATAGATCTTGCTTTTAAATCATGGGAATTACTATGCAAATGTATTTATTAGAAACGATATTGGCTGTTTAGAAAATAGCGACTTATTTGTATTAGCAATTCCAGATACTTTTGAAAAGTCATACTAGAAATTTTGTGGTTGAAATTTATTTGATTTCTGGTGTCTTGCATTAACAGAACAAAGGGTTTCAAATTTTAGTGATTTTCGAATTTTCCCGAAAATCTGGGATGTTACAGACTACCACCCTTAAAAGAAATCTCGTCCCGAGATTTGGAAAGGCTAGAAAGAAAGATAGGTTTGTGTATCTGGGTTTCAAGGGAAACTAGGTGGGCTACCACCCTTAAAAGAAACTTTTGTGGGTATACTACTATCTTGTCTTCAGATGGCTTGAGTAGAACTTTCCTCTGTAGTAGACATGTAGACTAACTGGTGCCTCTTGAACTTCATTTGACCCTAATGAGTCACTCCTTGGGTCAATCAAAGGTCTTTGGGTTCTTCTAAACATGGTCTTTTGATGTCTGTGGCCATCTTCCATCTTGTGCGTTTCTTCCTTGAATGCGAACACCGTGCTATTTCTAACGAAACTCTCATGGTGGACAATATCTTCGATGGCATGTTACATCTAAGGTTGGTTGATCCTCACCGAAGATTAATACGTTTCAGCAACACTTTCCTAACATTAGGTTATAGTTATATCCTACCATTCTATGGTTCAGGCTTAACATCGTCGTCTCTTTAATAGGTATGACACTCAGATTTACCATCCCTCATAGCAAGGCGAATGAAATAAGTAGTCGTCATGGTAGCTACTCCATGTCGCACCTAATTCATTACTTTGTATTTGGTCTGGTGAATCTCGTATGATAACACTCGGTCATCCTCGCTTGTCTAACAGAAAGTGACCAATCTGTAAGACAGACCTGAGCTAAACTATCGGTTCTTAAACTAGTAGGTTTTTCGTTAACTCCTATAATACACTAACTGGATAGTTGTAGCATATTCACTATCCTTCTCCTGGTGTAGCAAGTTCTTCATAACCTTCATAGCTCATGTATTCTTGATTCCACATTTCTATCCTTACTTGTAGATTCACTTGTTGATCCTTAGGATAGAAATGAAATTGATGAGTTATGTGATTCTTCCTTCACACAAAAAATCACATAATCTCAAGATCCATGGCAATTCCTCAATTGAATGCATTTCGTCTCAATAGGGCACTAGTCATAACATTCTTTGTTGTATTTCTTGTTGCTACACTTCATATGGTAGCTCACTATGGTTGGTAAATGGGTATGTGGTTTTTGTTTGGCTTAGCATGGATGAGTAGAGATTTAGAAAGAGACTAAAGAAGAATCCTACCCAACACAACACATCATGACAATTCATCTTACAAACAACATCTTACAAGCACTCATCACATCAAACAACTGATTCAGAAAACAACCTAGTATTGTCATACCACACTCATCTGTATGATCAATACACTAACACGATAGCGTTGTTCTAACCAAGTAACTACATTGGTGGTCTCATCTATATGTTCTTGAGTTCTTCAAGTTCCTCCTTGACTTGCATGAGGTGTTTCTGATTATTGTGAAGTCTAAGTCCTTCTCTAAGTTCTTCAATGGTCTTCCTCATAGTACTTCATGTTGAATCCAATGATGTCATATGAAAAATATTTCTTCCACTCCATGGTATGGTTATCTAGAACAAGAGAAGAAAGTTTTGAAGTGAATAATAGATGAGGGGATACAAGAAAAGAGTAGAATGATAAGTTGTGTTTATAGAGTGTTTGGACAAAATAGATTTTCAACCCTAGGGTTTGTTCCTAGTTCTAATCCAAACTTAGGTCTCGAATCCTGCAGGCAACACAATGCTCTGATACCATCTGTAGCGCTCCCACCTTTTAATAAAGGCAAGTACCCCTGTGTTATTGTGCTAGTCCCTGGATCAATAGCTAGCACCACAGTACAAGATGAAATATCATGCAAATGCGTCAAAATCTTTATTATATCGCATGATCCAGACTTTACAAAATTGTTTTACAACTTGCATAGCTCAAGGCTAGCATAAATACAAAGTTCTGCAGCGGAGAACATAGTACATCAATGAGCCTCATCCTCTTCATGTGCCACAGGCAAAACATGTTGGTTGTAGACTCGAGAACCTAAACGAAATCCTCACTCGTCATCGGAACCATCTGCACGTTGGAATATGCAGCCCCCAAAAGGAGGTCAGATCATTCTGAGCAATGATGGCAAGTGACACTATGGTGGTATATAAATGGCAAGTGCTAAACTACATGCATATTTGGCTGGTGGAGTTTCTAGGCTATTTTGCATAAATGCATTTGTCCTACCTTTTGATATAAAGTAATTTTGCACATATTCTGGACACTTTGGTTGATAGCAAAGTGCTCCTAAATAATTGGACACCTTGGTTGATAGCAAGATGCTCCTACCCTTTGGATTAGCACACTGAAAAACCATCAGGCACTTCTCCAATAACCCATAGTCAAATTATTAGTAATTAAGAAAAACAAGATGAACGAGATATGTCATGTTTCCCATCTAGTTGTTGAATTGTCCCTAACCAATGGAACACGGCTAAGATCTTAGTTTTAACCCTCGCGAGGTTTGTGCCCTTTACCCATGTTGCCTAATCGACCCCAAACACCATGATACACCACTAGTACCACGGAAGGAAAGAAGATCAAGCCATAAATCATAAGAAGTAGATCCCCAAACCCACCACGAGCCGGACCAACCTACCACTAATCTACATCTCTGGACACGTTGGGTTCGAGTCACCACAACCTACAATCTATGTCTAGCCCATACTAATATGAAACATGGTTGCACGCAATAACAACTACATAAAGAAAGTAAACATGATCTCAAGATACTGGGCGGCGGTCCCCACCAAACTTTATACTCTGATGACTCTCTAGCAATCCGCCCAGTGGTTAATTAATTATCTTGTTGTTTTCATAAGCAATTAAAATAATGATTTCCATCATAACATGATAATGATCCCATCCACGGATAACTAGAGCATGGCTAAGCAATCTACAACTACGATGTTTGCCTACCATAAGGATGCTACAATCTAGGGGTAACATGTGATTACTCCACCTGGGTGTTAGTGGAGCAATCTCTAATAATAACTAGCATAGCGATAACACTCAACTCCTACTCATGCATAATAACTACTATAAAACTCTAATGCATATAGTAAAATAATAGGTTCATGTGTGTCACTTGCCTTTTTGAAGTTTGGTGTAGAATCACACTCTCTTCCTAAATAGAACGTTCCCCTCTGTACAATCTAAACAATACAAATAAATAACAATAAACAAGCAAATCGCAAACACAATGCAAACAAACATAGAAGTGTGTTTAAAGCAAGATTGCTTTAGGTTATTTATTGATAGGTCAGTGCTTTTCACATAATTCAATATGCAAAATGAATTATGATTAGGTTGGTGGGTATTCTTATATGGACAAGGGTTTAGTTTGAAGGATTCAAACTTGAGTGGTTCCTATTTGTCAAGGAAGTTCCAAGAGTTCATTTAGATTAGTAAAGAGGCTATTGCATCACTTAATATTGTACAAGGAGTGGATGTAATAATAAGTTTTAAGGTTGAACACTTAATAATTCTATTAAGAAAAGAATTAAAGTGTTTTGGTTAGGCTTTCCCTTTGTTTAAGGTTGGTCTAGGTTCATCGTATAATCCCAAGCAAATGATTTATGGTGATAGTGTTTTGAGTTTTCCATTTGGGTCCATGATTGGTCTTTTCTCACAATGAGCATACAAGGTTTTGTTCCATGGGTTCTAGATGCAAACCATGATCAACAAGATTCACACAAAGGTTTTGTGTACTACGGTTCTAATGAATTTACTACATAACTTGTAAATTTGAATATGGTTTTGGTATAAGGGTTCTATGATCACTTGTTTTTATAGCATGTGATTGACACATACTTGGTGCTGGTCTTGATCCAAATGATCACACCACAATTGGGTATTAGCGATTAACAACTATCATATCATGTCCAGTTGGTATTAAACACTAGGGAGGGTTTTATGACAAGATTATATAGAATCGGTTCACTATTTCCATTATGGTATAGGTATTGGTCTCTCTGGTCCAAGGTTACTAAATGGAACTTTATTGTAGAAGGAATCGTATTAAGATTATTTACTGAGTTTAAACTAGGTCAAAATTACTCAAAATGGCTCATTTGAATTTGGATAAATTTTAAATAGTCAAATTCGAAATTAAACAATGCTAAACAATTCTACATGTTAAGGGCTTTTCAAAAAATCCAAGTTTGCTAAATTTGGCCTTACGGTTCAAAAGTTATGAATATTCTAAGTTTAAGGGGTTTTTAGGTAAAACTAGCCGACGAATTTTCTACTTAGGGTTGATCCGGAAAATAGGTAAACTACATGGCATGACGTGATTGGCTGGTAAAAATAGATTAGGTGATCTATTTGTGGTCGTAGGATCAAAATCGTGTGGCTATGGCTATAGCGTGTCTTTGTCTAGTTTACGTCGCGCAGTGTACGTACGACAAAATATTACGCTAGCCTAAAGTTAAAATAAAATATACTAAGAAAATAAGTCTAATACTACGGCAACTAATTTTGCGGACTCAAATATGCTAAAACATGTATTCTACAAATATACGTACAAAAGATAGTTCATGTGGTACCTTCGCCGCGTGAGAACCGTCGCAGAAAAGAAAATAAGAAATCCCGCCGAAAAATAATTATTTTATTCTAGTCGAACCAAAATAAATGGTTCAACCTGAATTTATTTTTGTGATTTTTCCTAAACTATTAGTCTCATTATATAGGCGGATGGTGGGTGTGAAATTTGCTAAATAACCGATGTGGGACTAAAAATAGTAACCGGACGTGCTCTCGACGTAACACGTGCTTGCTTGCGAGGCAGCGCAAGCTGGCCCAAGTCGGCCCAGGCCGAGCACGTACGTTTCGTGTGTACGTGCCTGCGGTTTTTTTTCTCTACTCTTATAAAAACCACAGTTGGTGGTGATGGTGTGTCTGCCATCTTTCATCCACGACCGTTCGATTTAGATCTAACGGAGATGAAGCAATGTATGGCAATTTTATAAAAAGACACCCACCCTTCCTACACATTTGCAGATATGTCCTTGCCATTTACATCTCACAGACTCACACGGCCGCCAAATGTTTCACCAAAACAAATGAATTCACTCAACAAGTTAATATGTCTAAAAAAAATGTAGTGTCTCAATTATGGGTTGATTCATGTCAAATGGTGTTTTGCTCCGTGGCGAAGCAAGGGCATTGTGCTAGTTTTTTTTAAATCCAGCGAACATGTCCGTGGACACTCACTTGTTCACGTGCATCACGTGCACCTATATATGGGCTGGCCCATTTCTTTTATTTTTTTCTTTTCTTTTTTCCTTTTTTTTTCTTCTTTTATCAATATCTTTTAAAAGAAAGTTCCAAATG
Source organism: Alopecurus myosuroides (assembly GCA_028641055.1). Taxonomy (NCBI): domain Eukaryota; kingdom Viridiplantae; phylum Streptophyta; class Magnoliopsida; order Poales; family Poaceae; genus Alopecurus; species Alopecurus myosuroides. The sequence continues at coordinate 39,535,912 of CM054062.1, forward strand.
ACACCAAACCAATTGCACTAGTTTTGTAGAAACAATATCTATTAAACTACGACATTTTTGCTAACATTTAATCAATTTACTATTTTGACAAATTCAAATATTACTTTAACTACAAATAGGCATTTGTGACTATTTTAAAAATAGTTTCAATTTGGCTTCAACAAAAATTTGTAAAAATACTATACATTATCATATTGATTTTAAAACACATTAGTTATCTTCATACAAAATAATCTTGTTGAAACTTTTTTTTAATTTTTTTAAAAACCTTGATAAAATATTAATATATGCATATACTTATGTCAGGGCTTTTAAAATATATAAGAAGATCAAAATATTATTAAGGTTTACGATCCTCTAGTTTAAAATTTCATATATACAATTTCAAAGCAATAATTTAATTTGAAACCATTTTTTTCTGGAATAGATCTTGCTTTTAAATCATGGGAATTACTATGCAAATGTATTTATTAGAAACGATATTGGCTGTTTAGAAAATAGCGACTTATTTGTATTAGCAATTCCAGATACTTTTGAAAAGTCATACTAGAAATTTTGTGGTTGAAATTTATTTGATTTCTGGTGTCTTGCATTAACAGAACAAAGGGTTTCAAATTTTAGTGATTTTCGAATTTTCCCGAAAATCTGGGATGTTACATTTATCCTCCACATGTTTCCTCATTTAAGAAAATATTAATGATATATTTTCTATCGTGTATTTCCGCAGCAACGCGCGGGGAATCATCTAGTTTAACAAATATTGTTTCTGATGCGTGCTCACTCACTAAGTATACAGTCTTAGGGCATCTCCAGTCGTTCGACCCCCCCAGGTTTCAGATCGGCGCTTTTTAGCGATAGCGCCGGCCCGCACCAAAACCTGGGGGGGGGGGGGCGATTTCACCAGCCGTTCGGCGTCCCAGAAAATAAAGCACCGATATCATTCGAAAGTTTCTTCCCGCCCCCAAAAAATAGAGCCCTAGTTCGGCGATCGGCAGCCATAGTTTCGGGCGATCATATTACAAAAAACGCCACAGGTGGGCGATCAAATATAGTTCAGATCGAATCACACAGACGGGCGCGCGCGGCGTTGGCAGACGTAGGCGATCAGACAGACGCGTCGGCCGGCGTCGGAGCAGGCGGCGAGGTCGGCGCAACATCCAGGTCGATGACGGCGTCGGAGCGGACAGCGGGCTCGCCATTCTCCAGGTCGACGACGGGCTGGGCATCCATGTCGACGGCGGCATCCCCCTGGTCGGCGTGCGGGCTTGTCGGCGCGGTGGTGTAGCTGGCGCCGCCAGACGATGTCGGGGCCGGGGGCGCGCTGATGTCGGTCAGGATGAGGTTGCACTGCGCCAGGAACCAAGCTCTCACCTCGGGGGTCATCGCGGTCGGATCGCCGCCCGTGAGGAAGGCGAGGTCGTTGTTCCTCTTCTTCGCCACGGTGCCAGTCCGGAGGAGGTCGATCTTGACCTGCGAGTTGGCCATGAGCGCCGCCCATCGCTGTTTGGAGACCTCCTCCCTCTTGACGGCCTGGGCCTGGGCGTCGGCGATGCAGGTCTCGATGGACGCCTGGAGCTTTGCCGCTGCCGGCGCGCCGTCCCTAGCCAGCTTGGCTTTCTTGTGGCCCATCGGCGGACGCCCTTCGGACGCACCTGCAACCTCCGCGTCGGGGACGTACTCCTTGCCCTTGCCGATCGAGCGACGCACCTCCGCCCACTTCTCGCAAGTCTCGATGAGGACGAACACGTGGAGGAACTTGAAGTCGGTTCCCTCGTCGTTCTTGTACGCCTCGAGCATGCGGACGATCTCCATCTCGCGGTTGGCGCCGCTCTGCGGCCTCGCCGAGATCTCCTCCTGGATGCCGTGCCACTTGTTGCACGACGCCTGGATGTTGGCCCAATGGTTCGCCATGGCTTTCTGGCCGCGGTCGAGGACGCATGGGGCGTAGTAGGGATCGATCATGCGGCGCTCGTCGTAGGCCGTCTTCACCCGCTTCCAGTAGTTGTCGGCGTGCTGGTTCGCGCCGACGATCGGGTCCAAGCTCACCGTCTTCCACGCCTCGGCGAGGAGCGCGTCCTCCCTGTTCAGCCACTTGATGCGAGGCTCGGCGGGCGGCAGGGGCACCTTGGGCTCCTTGCGGGGGCGGCCAGGGCCACGGCGCTTCCGTCCTTCGCCGGCCGGATCTGTACTCTCTGGCACCACGGGCGTCTCGTCCACGTCGTCCTCTTCGCCCTGCTCCTCCGTCGCCTGCGTGCCGGAGCCGCCTTCGCCGTAGTCGCCACCGACCTGCGTGAAGAACTCACCGCTGCCATCGAGGAAGCCCGGGCTCGCCGCCGCCGCCATCGAGCCGGACGCGATGATCTCCTCCATGTAGCTGTCCTGGGGCTGCAGTCCGGCAAGAATCGCGCGGCGGTGGGATGGGGAAGCTGCGTAGCCCGGCGCGTTGCCATACATCATCGGTGGGTGGTAGGGGAAGGTGAGGTTGGGGTTGAAACCTCTCAGCGGATCACCTTCGACGAACCATGCTGGCGGCGGGTGCGGTGACATGCGGGGCGACGGTGACGGCGACTGCTTCCAGCCGGCGAAACGTGGGCCGAAAGGGCCCTTCTTCTTGGCGAGAGGCGCCGCGGCCGGCGTAGGTGGCTCGTCTGGGACCTCCTCCTCCTCCAGCTCGTCTTCCTCGGCGGCTGCCTGCTCCTCCGCTTGCAGCTGCGCCATGAGCTCCCTCTGCCGCTGCGCCGCCTCTCTACCCCGGCGCTTGATGTTGACTGTCTCCAGACGCGACCTCTCGGCGATCCACTCCTTGTTCGACATGCCGGGTGGTCGCTCCTTCGGTGCTCTTGGCTTGCGGGGTTTCTTGGCCGCGGGAATGGAGACGGCGGCGGCGGCGGCGCGGGGTCCTGTAAATCGAGCGGGAGCCATGGCGCGTAGATCTCGGGTGCGGGGGGGGGGGGGGGGGGGGAATGGCGGGAATGAACCGGGGGGAGAGGTACATGTGGGGGGAAAGTGGAGGGAAGCGCCGAAAAAAGAGAGGGAAATCGTCTTCCGTCGCCGAGAGGCGTGGCCCACGCGAGCATTTCGCCCCCCCAGGCCGAACCCAGCGCGCTGGGTTTGGCCTGGGTTCGGCGGCGCCAAACGGCGCGAAAAACGGCGGAAAACGGCGCTAAATCGATTCCTGGGGGGCGACTGGTGCGAAACGGCGCGAAACGGCGCAAAAAACGCCGCTTGGGGGCTCTGGGGGGACGGCTGGAGATGCCCTTAAACAAAGTAGCAGATCGAATCAGAATAACATGATCCTCTATACGTGCCTGGCATTTCCTAACTCAAAACACACATGCTTAACTCGCGCAGGGTACAGACCACCCCATCATGACAAATAATAAAAAGCAACACCAGCCTCGGCTTGACGCGACATCTCGAGCACGCCTACCCCTCGTCTTCCTCTTTGGAAACTCACTCCCGGCCTCTGCTGCGCGCGTGATCGTCGAGGCAATGTCCGGCTCGGCGTCCACGACGCTGCAGTACACGGGCATCGGCGCCTTCGTCGCCATCGTCCTCCTTGGCCTCATCTACTTCGGCCGCTCCATCACCACCAGTGCCCGCGCGCGCAGGGACCGCGACGCCGACACCGGGCACATCGACGCGGTCACAGGGGAGCAGCTGGGCCTCGCCCCAGAGGACGTCGCCGTGCTCCCGAAGTTCACGTACCACGCTGCTTCGCCCGGCCGCTGGGGCGGCGTCGGCAAGGCAAAGGCGGTGGCGGGGGACAGCTGCGCGGTCTGCCTCGAGGAACTACGGGAGCGTGAGCTGGTGCGCATGCTGCCGTCGTGTAGGCACTACTTCCACGCGAGCTGCGTCGACGTGTGGCTGCTGTCACGCGCCACATGTCCGGTGTGCCGGGCAAGCCCGGGGCCGGAGAAAGTCCGCCAGGGCGTGGCGTCCATGTCGCCACCGCCGCCGCAGCTGCGACCATGCGAGGCGTCGCCAAAGGGAGGGGAGACCTCACGAGTGAACAACGCTGCGGCTTCCAGGTCGCCGTCTCCGGTTATCAGGTGCCCAACGCAATCGGAGCTCAAGCTTTTCCTGCACGCTTGCAGTGTCAATACGGTAATGTCTCCGTCGCCGACTAGGCCTATGACGCCGGACAGTCGAATAGGTCGGTCAAGTTCGCCTTCTCGGGCGATGACAGATCCTCATTTGGCGGATGTAGTGTAAATCATACGGAGTACTTGTGAATTACTCTTCTTGAAGTTGCCAAAAAAAAGCATTTACCCTTCTTGGGCAACAAATTTCGCCACTCTTCACATGGCCCAACATCATTTTGTACATGCAAGTGAGCTAACTTTTGACCAGAAGAGCTAACTTTTGTCCGAAGATCAACAGCGAAAATGGTGTGTTTGGTGGCTGAACCTTCTTAAGGTCAAAACTAACAACTTTTCCACCGCGTGCGGTCCGCCTTATTTGATTCTTCCGTCCCCTCGTCTTGTCTGCACACAACATTGATTCCTGCAAATTCACACTTTCTTTCTCTTCGGTTTCGTTTTCCCCGAGATCAATTTTCGCAATGGAAAGCTACGATTGTTGGGGTTGAAAAATTTATGCGGTCCAGATTTCCCAACTAAAAGTCGCGTTGTTTCCTATGAAATTGCTAATAGTGCAATTAGATGTCTATTTGGAGGTACAATATTTTTAAAAGAGATTTATACTTTGGACTACTTGGTTTAGTTTTCCTCGCTAGTGTCCCATGGGTTTAATTTTCCTCACTTTTGCCCTGATTCGATCACACTCAAGACTCCCGAGCGGCCAAACATAGCGTTTTCGTCGAGTCAACTCCTTTGACCGGCAGTGCGACTCTGACCTGTGGTGTCGCTGCTGAGCCACACAGTGTGGGCCCGATCATGTTTTTTTTTGCGAAGTGATCTTTCTTTTGGAGAATTCCAACCATGCTCTCTCTCTCGCCCACCGCCGGTACTCTAAAATAAAGGGGGCCCTCAGTAATCCTCTAAGAACACTGGCCATTCTCTCTCTTCTCCCATGAAAATGTCATCAAGCAAGACGGATGGCCAGTAATCGCTGCTGTCGGACTCGATGGTGCACTCGTCTTTTAGCCTGAACGCCATTACGGGGAGGAGCGGGAGGCGGTGAGAGAGGCGGTTGATCGGTTCCGCAAAAAGTATGGGTTACCCTGAAGTAGAGGAGAAGAAAAAGAAGAAAGACGACGATGCCGTCACCGACGAGGCGGGGGGAAATCTTTCATCGCAGGCCCTGATTTACGAGTACGCGACATCGGAGTCCTCAGACGAACCCTATTCGTACAAGGAGCATGGGCTTGGTGTCGTTGACACACCTCACGTGTCCGTCGACATCATGCCCATGGCAGAGGCCAATGTTGTCAACGAGGAAGACTCTCGCTCCCACTCCGACAACTTCCACAACAAGGACGAGAACTCCGAGGACATTGACGCCTCTGAAATCACGTCAGGGCCGATCTTCGTGAAGAAGTAGATGAAGTTTAGGGTTTGATGTTATTATATTTTTGTTACGGAGTTAATCTTAAGCTGAAATGGAGTATAATCGAGTTTATCGTCTGTTCGTCTCTCTTATATGTCTTTCATTTATTTATATGGTGATTGGACATGGAAAAGGCTAGGCTAGCGGTCAAATGTTTTGCGACGCGTTCAATGGCCATGTCCATTCGTGACGCTACACTGACGTAGGGTGAAAGACCGTCGAAATCCCACGCATGCATTCAATATGCACACATCGTGACGCACAGGAAGGCTCTCGTCCTCGTTATGCTTCTAAAGAGAAATAAATCTCAAATATGGTCTGTTGCAGATTCCGACTATAATTTCCTGATGTTACCCATTTCACAACAAGTAGAACAAATAGAAACAAATTTGACACCCAACACGACCAGAGTGGAAAATAAGCAAGAACCTGATTTGTGTAGGGCGGCGCTTCCATATGGTTAATCTATACATGAATGATGTATTAGTTACGGAGACTGGCGCAGGCAATCGAGCTGTAATGCAGTTGTGCACTTGGAACGCGACAGACATGCGGCAGAGAGAGCACTTTAGTAATGTTTTTCTAAATCGACTGGCGCTCATATTGAAATTTTTAAAAACAAACTGTTTTGCACTCTGATTATAGCGACAAACAATAAAACATAGTTCACCAGATGGTGGTTCATACATAGTTCAATAAAACAGAATTTATAAACCGTACATGTAAGCCTAATCATTCCACTACTCGCTAGTGGAGGAGAAGAGTTTCATATCGCGCTGGTGGGGCCGCACGTCCTCCCACTCGTGTGAGCGAGCGGTGTGCTGTAACATCCCTGATTTTTGGAAAGTTAAAAAATCACTAAAAATGAAAAACTTTTGTTTATCTTGTTAAATAATCCATCAAAAACAACTGAAATAAAAATACAAAAGAAATAATATTGTTATTCCAATGTTATTGGAACTGAAAATCCAAATATACCTATGTTTTCATAAAACCTAAAACTTATTCAAAACAAGTATTCTTTGTTCAAAGATATTTTTTAGCATAATTAAATAACTTATGAACTTGGAAATATTTATATGACCATATAGTGAATTATCAAACCTTGATATTATAAAATGTTTTTCCCTAACAAATTGTTTTCCAAATGGGTGTTTCAACTTTTACCAAGTGATAATAACTCATCCTCTAATTAATTGACTATGGAAATTTTTTTGAAGCTCAAAATAAATTATAAGGTTTTCAATTACCATATTAAGTATTAAGTAAGAAAATGGTTTTCACAATTTTCTCTTGGTGTGAAAATGAGTTAAATAACTTTATGAAACAATATTTCTAAAGTTGAATGTCTCTGAATTTTAATTGACCCTAACTTCAATTAATTATTTCTCTAATTGCTATTAGTTATTTAATCATAATTTCAAATATAATTTTTATAAGTGTGTTGAAACAACACACAAATGTTTTCTTATGAAAGGCAATGTTTGTAGAAAACTATGGGTTTTTATTTGAGACCATTTGGAGATGTATTTAAGAATATATGGTAAATGGAATAAAATAGAAAACAATAAAAAAAGAAAGAGAAAAATGCAGTAGTTGGCCCAGCCCATCTCCCCTGTCCTTTTTTTTCTTTCGCACGCGCGCCGCGTAGAGCCCAACCGCAGCCAGATAAAGCCCAGCAGGCCAGCCCGCCCAACCTTCTCTCTCTCCTCCCTGGCTGACAGGTGGGACCCAAGCTGATGTCATTAATGACATCAGGCGTCTTCAATCTCTTAAACGGAAGAACATCCGTTTCCGGCCGGCTGATTTCACGATTGATTGCAGCCGTTTCAGGCCTTTAAACTGCACCCCGTGCACACCCCTATATAGCCCCATTCCCCCTCTTCATTTCCCATCTTTTCTTCCTCCGTGTGATGCCACCAAATTGTCTGAATCTTACGCCGGAGTCCGCACTCAACCGTCGTCGTTCGTCGCCGCGCCGCCCCTTTTTGACATCTTTGGCCCCCCTCGTCATCGTGACCCTCGTGAGATGTTTTTGGTTTTAGGCACAGCAGAACACCAGCGCCATCCTCTCCCGAGGCTCACCGGGGCAGTCGCCTCTCCGTCCGAGCATCGCCGTCGACCGAGGACCCTGCAGACGCCCTCATCCCCTCCTTTGAGTTTACCATGCCACGACTCCCCTCTCTGTGCCATCACCGTTCTCGGAGGCCTCCTGAAATGTCGCTGCCATCCGCGCCATGACCGCCGCCGTCCCACCATTCTCCGGCGACATCCCGGCAACCCGAGGTGAAACCCTAACCCTGCGCCGTCAGATCCTAATCGTGCGGCTCTCAATAGATGTTTAAAACGAAACGTTTTTGGCGAATCACAATACGCCACGTAGTGCCAAGTCAGCATGCCCAGTCAGACAGCCGCGTCAGCTGCCAGTCAGCCTGAGCCAATAGAATCCTGCCACATAGCTCAGGTGTTTTCTGATTTTATCCCGAATAGAAAGAAATTGGCAGAATTACAGAAAGGCCCCTTCAACTTAGAAAACTCATAATTTTTGACCCACAACTCTAAATTTATCAAACTTGTACTTTTTGAAAAGCCCTTAACTTGTGAAATCTTTTAGAACTGTCCAAATTTAAATTTGACAAATTTAAATTGGTTCAAATTAAATAATGCTTGTCTGATGATTTCTGACATAGTTTAAATTCTACAAATCTAAAAATTGCAAATAAAATATCCTTGGAAACCTTAAGATGTGTACTTTCATGTCCTCTACCCCAAAATAATTTATTTAAGCAATGAAATTTGAATTTAGATTTGATTGGCCTTTTTGAGTATTTTTTTACTTAGTTTAAATTCTATAAATAATACAAATATGTTTTTTTTAGCAATTTTGTTCTAAGTACTAAGATTAGATTGGAGAGACCAAAAACTAAGCCCTTGTATCCCTTTAAACCATGTCCATGCAATTTTGTGTTTGTTGACCCTCCTAGTTGAAAACCACTAAGTCTGGAATTGTGAAAACCATGAAGTGAAGAAAGATGTCCCCTTTGTCATCCTTGGGATTTTCAACATGAAGCAAGAAGACCAATGAAGGACTTAGCCAAGAAAACAAACTTCAGAAGCATCCCAAGAAGTAGAAGCACTTAGAAAATAAAGCAAGACGAACTTCAAGAAGACCAAAACCATTTTTTCTAAGTCTTTTTTCCCTTTCTTTTCTTCTCCCTTAGACTTTGCGGTGTGGCTAAGTTATATCAAGACCAGACTTAGTTTGTACCAAGACCATCAACTTTTTCAAAAGTCTAATGAAGTTACCACACCAAGGAGGAAGCTACAAAGGTTCTGAAGATTTTCCTTAAGACCAATCATGTGAAGACTTGGAATTTGTTTTCTAAGACTTAGAATTTGTTTTCAAGATGGTTAGTGTCAAGCTTGTTTTGTCCAAGACTTAGATTTTTTTCCCAAGTGAGACGAGAGCTTTTGACCAAGACTTCAACAAGAAAACAACTCAATATTCTCCTAGAAGATGAAGAAGATGAAGAAGAAATTTACAAGTCCTTTTATGGAACTCTAGCAAATCCCATCTATTTCACTTTCTATATGACTAAGTCCTTAAATCCTAGACTCAATAAGGAGGAGTACACGCAAGACCATTGAAGGAGATGCATAACAGACTTAGCCATCAGAAGCAACTCAAGGAAGCAAAGAAGACTTGAAGAAACCAAGACAAAAATAGATTAGACCAAGACCTTTGTGTGATGTTTTGATCAAAGACCAACCCTTAGTCATAAATGGAAAACACTAACAAAAATTACTTAGTTTCTGTTTGTGTATTGAAAGCACAAGTTTTTCTTTTTCATATTAGAGTAAATGTGATAATCCTTAGTGAAACTTTTGATCAATAAGTTTGAACTCTTCAAAACATAATCCTTGACCAATCCTTAGCCATTTGATATACACTAAACCCAAACACAATAATTCCTTTGGTATAATAAATTGTTGCGTTAAGTTTGTTGATTGTTATACTTTGTTCTTTTGTTTGTAATTTCCTTGCTTATTTTTATTTGTTTGATTTGTTTAGATTGTTTGGAGAGCAACGATCTTTTGTGAAGAGAGTGTGATTCCTTCACCGACTTCAACAAGGCAAGTAACACACCATCAACTATCTATTATTTTCCCTATGCATTACTAGTGTTTTGAGTAGTATGCATGATAGGAAATTTATCTAAGTATTATGCTATGCTATTATCCCAAGTAGTGTGTAGCCACCCTTTTATATCCCGCCAGTATAGAAGACATTGAACTTAGTAGAATTGTTATGCTCTTGAAATGTTTTATTCAGATGTTAAGGATAAAAACTACTAAGTTTAATGAATCACCTAGGTGGAAGTGGAAGGATTGGTTTATGTTGAGTGGCTCCCTAGGGCCATTTTTATGGTATTTTCCACCGAAGGAGTACACTTGCGGATGGCTACCCAGGAACACAGAGATTACTACGTCCTTCTAAGTATTGATGCTTCGAGTGCAGCCTTTAGTCATATGGGCTCTGTGATCAACTAAGTTGAATGAACTTACCAGTGCTTGACAAGAAGATGTAGGGGGTGTAGGTTGGAACGGGTCAAGCCTGACGGTGGTGGAATTTCTTCTAAAAGATCCCGTCTCAATCTTCTCCTTTCCTTAATGCACTCAGGGTGTATAAGATGTTTGGGCTGATTTGAGTCTGAAGGTGAAAGTGCACAAACTCTGCAGAGTCAACAAACTAAGATCCTAGCCGTGTCCCCGGTCTTGGACAATTTGAGCAGATGAACAAGGAATGACGGAAGAATGTCATCATCCCAACTCCATAATAAAATTTTGATGGGTGAACACGGGTAGGAGTTCTCCCCGATTTCTATCAGTGGTACTCCTTAATTTAGTTCTGGTTCACTGGTTTCTATCAGTGATACCTATTATAGATGAAATGTTTTATGACAAGAGATAGGAGAAAACTGGCTTTATGCAAACTTAGGCAAAACTCCACTCAGCCAAATAAGCATTTGTATTAGTTTTACCATTTATATCCGCTATAGTGTTACTTGCCAATACATTGAATTGTATTGACCCCCTTATGGCTGCATATTCCATCCTGCAAATGAATCTGAAGACGAGTGAGCATTTGTATTAGGCCCAATGATGTTCTATCTTTCCGTTGTAATACTTTGTATTTCTGCTAGTCTTCTAAGACTATGCAAGTTGTATTGTTATTTTTGTAAAGACTTGATCATGCGATGTATTATAATTTGACGCATTTGCATGATATTACATTTTGTATTGTGGTTCTAGCAATTAATTAAGGGACTAGCACAATAACACAGATGTTCTTGCATTATTTAAATGTGAGAACTCTACATGTGCTCGGCATCCTGCCAGAGCCCACGCTCTGACGCCTCCTTGCTCAACAACTCCAGCAAGTTGGCGTCCTTTCGGCCCCACTTCTCCGTGAAGCGCTCGGAGCAAACAAACTTGGCGAGAGCGACCGCCTCTTGCTCGTCTTTATCGACAATACTGGCGAGCTCCTGGGTAAAAAATCGTGAGTACGTCGGCTCGTTGTGCTTGACATCCACAACAATGTCTCGTGCGGCGCAGAGGTCTCCCGCATCCATCCGCTGAACAAATCTAGGGGAGGGGAAGGGAAGGTTGTCTTCCCCTGGTGCCTGCTCTGACACGCGACACCAAACTCCCCTTAGCGTTGATTGCACTCATCTTGTCCCATCGTCCTGCTTAATTAGACCGCCGGCATGAAAGTTGTTGAAGCCATTTCCTTGACCAACCGCTCCACCACGATTAGTGTGGCCATCATTTTCTCAACTAGCATCCTGAACATGGCCCTCTCCACTTGGATTTTGACCCTCGCCTCGGCTCGCCATCAGATCTCTAGTAGAGAGAAGCGGCGCCAACACTCACATGCTGCCTTGCGTGAACCCTAGCAAGGCACGCAACCCATACCTTGACCTAGCTAGGTCCCACATCCCACCGCGCCAAATGTGTATCTATTTTCCTATCCAACTGCCAAAAGAATTTGGTATTTCAAATAGTGGAAAACCAATGATAACTAAAAACTGTGGCATATCTCTTTTGAAACAAGGTAAATTACATATTCCATTGATTAAGAAAAGGTGAGCTATCGGATTAATCAATAGAAACCTAGACAAAAAACTGTTACAATTGGGTCGAGCCCACCCAAACACTAGGGCCAAGCCCGAACCCAAGAGTTAAAAAAAAATCGATCTGTCACCAAAGGCGAAGAGAAGACATCATGACTACTATGGGAGATAGACACGAGACGCTCTAACGAATATAAAGAAGCCAACCCATCGGGAGAGTTGCGCCATGGAGACGTTGATGATACTACATCGAGGTCAACCTCATCACTCACATGCTGATGGGGCCGCACGTCCTCCCACTCATGCGAGTGAGCGGTGCGCTCGGCATCCTGCCAGAGCCCGCGCTCCGGCGCCTCCTCGTTCAACAACTCCAGCAAGTCGGCGTCATTTCTTCCCCGCTTCTCCGTGAGGCCCTCGGAGCACATAGACTTGGCGAGAGCGAGCGCCTCCTGCTCGTCTTTATCGACAATACTGCCGAGCTCCTGGGTAAAAGATCATGAATATGTCTGCTCCTTGTGCTTGACATCCACAACAATGTCTTGCGCGATGCAGAGGTCTCCCGCACCCATCTGCCGAACAAATCTAGGGGAGGAAGGCTGTGTTCTTCCGGTGTTCGCTCCGACATGCGACACCAAACTCCCCTTAGCGTTGATTGCAATCACCTTTTCTCATCGTCATGCTTAATTAGACCGCCGATATGAAAGTTGTTGAATCCATTTCCTTGACCAACCGCTTCACCCCGATTAGTGTGGCCATCATCGTCACGACTAACATCCTGGCCATGGCCCTCTCCACTAGGATTTCGACCGTCGCCTCGGCTCGCCATCAGATCGCTAGTAGAGACATGCGGCGCCAACACTCACATGTTCCCTTTTGTAAATTCTAGCGAGGAACGCAACCCATACCTTGACCTAACTAGGTCACACACCCCATTTGGTCCCCGTGCCAAACGTGCATCTATTTTACTATCCAACTGCCAACAACATTTGGTATTTCAAATAGTGGTAAACCAATGATAACTAAAAACTGTGGCATATCTTTTTTGAAACAAGGTAAATTTCCTATTCCATTGATTAAGGAAAGGTGAGCTATCCAGTTAATCAATAGAAACATAGACAAAAAAAACCATTACAATTGGGTCAATCCCAACCAAACACTAGGTCCAAGAAAGAACCCAAGAGCATCAAAACCAATCCATCTCACCAAAGGCGAAGAGAAGACGTCATGACTACTATGGGAGGATAAGACACGAGATGCTCTAACGAATATAAGCCAACCCACCGGGAGAGTTGCACCCTGAAGACGCCGATGATACTAAACCCCGGGACATATCATGCCCACCTGCATTTGCTTCGTAAAGTGTGTCGCCTCTATTGCTCTCTGAGAAAACTCCGGAATGAATTCCAGTAGTAATAGAAACTGTTTCTATCACTTTGGGACATCTAATACCCTCAATATAAATTCTCTCCGATCTATAAAATATATCTATCATGCAAAAACACCGTTACGATGACATTCCTCATTGATCCGGACCTACCGATATACAAATAAACCAGGGATAACTTAAGTGTGTTTCCCCTACAGGTTCGATAGTGTGTGGGCCTGAAACTAGAAACTCTTTTCTTTTCAATAACTAATAGCGGGGCCATGGACGCCCATATTGAACCCCATATACTATATGAATAAACTGCTGAACCAGTTGGCTAGTATAAAATTTTCCTATTACTCACAATACCGAACTTACCCGAGATTATGAATTCCGGTATTGCTGTGAAACAATGTTTGGTTCACTATACCTTTATCTGTCTCATTAACCAGTAAGCTTCCTTTTACTCGTTACTGTATTATGATATCCCGCATGATGTATCAGAATCATTCATTGTTTGTAGAACTTATGGATATCAAGAATACCGAATGGGCTCAGGTATGTATCTTTTTTTACGGAGGAGTAATTTCCATCTCAGAACAACGAGACAATATACTCGTTTGGAATTACCCGGTAGCTACCATTATGTTCACCCAGTTTATGGTGTGACTCCAGATAGTACCAAAGTAAAACCTCCCAAATATATCACCCCGATAACCTCATGGTCACAGCGTACATCGTAATATAACCATGCTATGATATGACACTAAGGACAAATATGTCTTAATAGAATCTCTTAGCATATCATCACATCGAGGCAATATACTCATTTAGAATTACCCAGTAGCTACCTTTATGTTTATCATGTTTACGCTATGACTCTTAATAGCACCAAAGTAAAACCTCTAGAATATATTATCCTGATAACCTCATGGTCAAATGATGCATTGTAATATAACTGTGTTGTGATATGATTCTAAGGACAAAGAAGTCTTAGTGGGTTCTCTTAGCATATCAATCTATTAGAGAATACCCAGCCATATTGTTCCCTTCCGATAATATGCTATTCATTGATGCTGACATAAATAATGTCCATGACCAGGAAAACATAGTCATCAAGCATGCAATGAATTAGTCATTAGAGTCGAGGATACGATTTCATACTTTGTTCATGTTACTACATGTGAGCGTGAGTTTTCCTCTGAATGCCATATTCAGGAGCCACGTCGGTTATACCATATGAATATGAATTATAATTATAAAACATATGTAAAAATATTATTGCCTTTTGGGCATACATCCAAAAGTCTCCCACTTCAACAACCGGCAATAATTTGTTTGTATATGGTCTTTAAAATAAAAATCTCTCGCACATGATTAATCCATGCTTCCCTCTATGAAGGGCATATCCTTTACTTTTATGTTGAGTCAGTTTACCCATTCCTTCTATTCTCCATAAGTAAACCTATATTTTTGAGTTGACATACATTCCAATATATTTCAGCAATGTATTTGATCATGTTTTATTTCAGTTGAAACCATCAAGGTAAGTAGTTTCAAAGTTGAGCTCCGCTAAACTAGCATGTTCCTTTTGTGTCGCCATCTTCATTTTTTATAATAATATTATCCTGAGAGTACCCAATACATTTAAAGACTATTTGATAGTTGAGGCATGTGTTATTTTCTAAACAAATAGCTCTATCATAGACTCTTGTGGAAATAAGATTGATTTGTTATTTGTTCCCTGACCAAGAACATAGTTTCCCACTACTCAATAGGTTTTCATTCTGCTTTACCTTTGCGTGTAATTGGATCATTACTTGTTCCCGAGAGGTTTTATGAGAAACAATTGTTGTTTAGAATGCTCTAGTGTTTGTTGACTAAATATTGATGCTTCATGTTCGTATTCTTTATTTATCGAGACTGCACTTATAAACTTGTGGTCACATTACCGAGCTCAGTTTCGCTTGGGACAAGCAGAGTCTAAACTTGGGGAGTTGATACGTCCATTTTGCATCACTATTTTATATCATAATTAGTCCTTATTCATTGATATATTTCATATTAGGATGCATTACTTATGCCATTTTTGACCTATTTCGTACGTTTTGGAGTTTCCGAGATTCATCTCCCAGAGTCAGGAAATAACATAAAAAATCTCTGTCAGGTGGAACCACTTCGAGAATCCAATAAATCGGGAAAAAATAATCATAAAATGCACTTTCGACGGAAATCACTTGGGGCTGCAAAAAATCGCTCGAAGGAGGGACTCACAACCATCAGGCGAGTAGAGGGCGTGGGTCCCCCTAGGCGCTCCGACTAGTCGCCTGCTGGAATGGGGCCAATACCCCGCCTCCCCTTTGGCGTACTTCTTCTTCGGGACCTAATTAGTTCGTGAGATGCTTCGCATAATTTTTCCGCCGCCGTCTCATGGTGGAAACAAGACAGAGAGAAGAGATCTCTTCGGCCCGCAGAATTCTGCCGGGGAAATTCCCTCTCTGAGGGCGAAATCTTCACCGTCGTCGCTTCATGACGCCGGGTATCATCGGGATTGTCATCAACATCATCTCCACCACCGGGACCATCATACCCTTCATCACATCACCTCCCGATGTAACATCTAGGTTTGTAACTTGTGCTATCCATTGGGATCTCTCTCCCGGTGTTGATTACTTCGTTGTAGTTGATACTATTGAGTTTTATCGGTTAACTTTGGTTACGATCAGATTGTTATTCATTCATACATCACATATGATTATGATCCATATGATGTCTCATGAGTAGTTCATTTAGTTGTTGAGAACATGGGAGAAGTCTCTTTGTTAGGAGACATGTTAAATTGAGTACTGTACAATGGTTTGATATTTAAATTGTGGTGCTATTCTTCTAGTGGTATCATATGAACATCGACTACATGGTAGTTAAACTTTACATGCCTAGGAGGATGAATTGTGTAATTAGTTTACGTATGGTAGGGTTGCTGGAGTGACATAAATCTAAACCCCAATTTGCAAACTATTGCACAGGGGAGCGTAGGATCATAGAATTTAAGGTTGTGTTAACATATTGTCCTAATTACCTCCTTGTGGTTGCAGATGCCTACAAGAGGGTTTAATCATGAGTATGTGTTTGTTACAGTAGTGACGGTGCATTAGCATAGGTTTACCCGCACAACACTTATCAAAACAATGAATGTTAATCAACGCATGTGTTTCCTCAGGAATGTTTTAATGTTCATAAGTAACACAACCAATATGTCCTTCGTGCTAAAAAGGATTGGACCACTCGCAACAAATTTACTTTCTCGCATTTATGTACTTGTTCTTTATTTTCTTGTTATCATAAAAAAACTCTACAAAATTGTCTTTTAGCACCTGCAGTGCAACCTTGCTGAAAACCACTTGTGAACACCTTCTGCTTCTCGTTGGGTTTGACACTCTTACTTATTGAAAGGACTACGCTAGATCCCCTAGACTTTTGGGTCGTCACCCCCATGGGGGTGAGAGAGAACAATTTCCCACTTTGGCTCTTCTCCTCTCTCTCTCTCATTCCCTCTCTCTCATTCTCTCTCTCTCTCTCTCTCTCTCTCTCTCTCTCTCTCTCTCTCTCTCTCTCTCTCTCTCTTGATTCAGAAATAGATATACGGGGTTTTGGAGGTGTCCTTCCCCTTTAAATGTAGATGTAATCTCTCTTTCTCATGTGTTGAAATCTCCACATTTGTATAAACCTGTAGAGGCTATGCTGGATAGAGAAGATCTGCAGAACCAAATCCGACATACGTGTGACCCTCACTCTGTTCGATCCGGAAGGTTGGACGGGGAGTCGGAAACATTCTCATGACTAGGCCTTGTTGTGAGAATCATAGAAAGGCTTCACCATCATTGTCATCAGCACCTCTTCGTCTTCAACGGTGTTGGTAACGAACTTCAGCTAGATCATTGTTGTGTTACTTGTATCTTAATAGCTTAGCTCGTGGCGAAAAATTTATTTTCCGTTGCACAACCCAACAAGCCACAAGTAAGTTGTTACCCGTGACACACCAATATGTAGTGTGTCACGTGTATATACCGTGGTGCATTCACATCTTGGTGGGACACAGGTATCCAACTCAACTTTAGATGTTTTCCTAGTAGTGATCACCTCTCTCCTAGTGATCTCTACTCTACTATGGATCCGTCCACCTGTACCCTCTGATGGTCATCCGATCCTCCTTTTATAGCCAAGGAGAAGCCACAAGCGGTCACAAAAAATAACTAGTCTTTGGTCTTGGCGGGTGATCTCCTTGGCGGGGGACTGATAGTTGTACCTTGCTGATTGGCTCCGCACTTGTCAGGGTTGGTGAGGGAAAAAAGAACTACTCATTTTGGCGGGAAGGAGCCGACATGGAGTTTGTACGATAGGTTGGTTGTGTCCTGCTGAGGTCATCGTTGTCTTCTTGGCATGGCACGGATAATTCTTGACCTCCAAGTCTTGGGTGGGAGGAGTGCGTCCCTCCCTTATGACTCGGGCGGTCCCCAAGTTTGAAGAAGCATTGAGGAGGTGATTTACCTCGACCGAGTCTACCCCTTGAGAAGGAACCGAAGCGAGTGCCTGTGTCTTCCTGGGTATCAGCCCTCCGTGCTTCCCGGGAGTGTTGTATGTCCGTGTTGCCGAACGTCTCTATCTCTCCCAGCACTGCCTATCCAGGGGAAGAGATGCTGAGCACCTTGGTTATCGTAGCCTTGTCTTCTAGGCTTGGCCTTGGAGGTTTTTCGTTGATGAAGTCCCTGAGCTGGCCGCATGAGAGGTGAGCCCCAGTGGCAGTGCCCCACTTTGGATGCGGTCATGGATACCCCATATCCCACTGCTTGATAGTGTGGATGGTAGCACCTCACAAATTTTTGGGCCGCACCGGAAGTAAAAAAATATATTGAGGCCATGATTGGGTGCGGTTTTACGTCCAACGTGGCCCAATAAATTATTGGGAGGGCTATCGGGGTCGCGAATGGAGATGCCCCTATGCCATGTGCACAGTCGTTCACCGACACACCCTTTCCCCTTGCTTGGCTTCCCCTGCCAATTCCCACATCCCTGGCCATTATCGCCGCCTAGGAAAGCTCCTCCGCCACCGCCACCTACACCTTCTCCCCGCCATGGAGGAGATTGCGGTATTGCGCGCGTAGGTCCTAAGCATTCATACCATGTGACCCACGTCGGAGGAGGCGGCCGTGGAGCTGAGCCGCATCGATGGTGGTAGTAGGGTGACCATAGCACTGAGGAGGAGGAGATAAGGGTGTCGTGGAGGCCGATGAGGGGGTGTTGGGTTGGGTGCGAAGGAAGCCGCCCAATCTCAAGGCCTTCCTCGTCGGTGTGCATGGATGCACTTGTCTGCATCTGCTTCATCATCCACGACCATGACAACCCTTTCATCTCCGTGAATGCATCACACATGGTCAACATCGCTGTCCTCATCTACAAGATCACCAAGGAGAAGATCCACGTTGGTTCGTTCGCTCCCCACCCTTCTTCAGCCCCTCCACCCCTCCCTCTCCGAAGATATCCTCTTGATCCGTCGAGCTCACATGGTTCTACCTCAGCTTGATCAATTTTTTTTAGAAAGTTCCGTTGAGCGTTTATGCTTACCTTTACTTTGGGAGCAAACAACGGGTTTGTTTCATTTCAGTATAAGCTTATGATCCTCCTATGTTATATTTGGTGCTAATTGTTTGCCTTTGGATGTTGAATAATCTAATTTTTGGGACCATGAACCAGATATGGGAATGGACCGATAATTATGCACCTTTGTAGGGTGAGACCTCTAAAATTATGAACTACAATGATTTAGATTCATAATATTTATGTATCACACATGTGTTTGCAATTGTGAGAATACACTGCACAAATTGTGATGTTCTATTTTACATCATCCGGAATTTTGCTTGTGCTCTATTTTACATCAGCTTTGCCATAATTTCGTGCCTAAAACCAAAATTGGTGCCCTATAATACTTTTCAGAGAAAGTATCCGGTGGAAACCAAGTTTCAATGAAAACCGGTAAAAATCGCGAAAAAACTTAAGTTTAAAAGTTTGAAAAAAAAAATCTCAGCAAAACCGCATTATGTTGGGAAGGTAGAGTTCTATAGACATACAAAATTTGAAAGTTGGAACTCAAAATTTTTTTGGAGCTTTGTTGAATTTGTCTTTTTATAGCTCCTAAAAAAATTCGAGTTTCAATTTGCAAATAATTATTACTCCCTCCGATCCGATATTACTATCATAGAAAATAATCTGCTTAAGTATAACGAAATAGTAGAATTGGCGACGTATTTTTAGGATAAGAGGGAGTACCTTTTTACATTAATGCATTGTTACTAGGTATTTTTTAGAACTATTAAACAAGATTTCTGCATGGTTTTCACCTGTTTCCGCCGAAAGTTGGTTTTCACCGAATATTCTCTCTGCTCTTCAGGTGATCTATTTTGCATTAGGGGATGCTCTTAGAAACGTCATGTTCAAAGTAGTAAATGTAGAAGCGGAACCAATCAAAGCCTAGGACAGTTTGGTCTTTTCCTCTCTCTCCCTGCTCCTCCTCTGCTGGTTGAGAGTCGTCTGTGTCTTCCCAGATCCGGCCTCTCTCACCGCCGGCGTCTTTGCTGGATGGTGCAGAGATGGTTTAGGGTTCCGCCCCCTCTCGTACAGAGTTTTTTCAGTTGTACTTTAGGGCTTGCTTTATCCTTCGTGGTGAATGGCGTTATGCCGTCTCCCTCGTCTTGGCGCCTGGTCAGGTTGCCTCCGAGCGGCGACCATGGCCTGAAGAAGCTCTTTCCCGGTACGCTTCCATGGTGGACGGTGTGGTGGGGGAGCGAATCGGAAGGTGCGTGCTTGAATAAGCTCGATGAGCTTTCTATTTGGGGGGCTGGTTCGTGTGAAGCTGCAGTGTCTCATGTGCTTGTTGTTTCTGGTCGCCATGGAGGCGACAGATCAAAGACGGAGGTTGGTGCTGTGGCTTGGGGATTTGATGATGAAGCTCGTCTGCGGATAAGACACGCAAAGGACAAGTTTGCCGGAGCGATTTGCGGTCGATGGAGACCTCTCCGCGCCGTGGTGGTGGGCTGCAACCACGGTTTCTTCTTCCTCCAGGCCATGTTGCTGGTGCGGAGGATCTTGGATCTCAACGCGACATTCCAGGTTGACCGCGACCCAAGTGGTTTCGTCCCCGGCGTCGACGCCGGTAGTCGTGTTTCGAGGTCTCGCCAGAGCTACGACAGAGCATAAGGACCTGATTTCTTTTTAGGTTTCTCTTCTGAGGTTTTACATGTAAAAGTCGAGGGGCTGTGTGTATTTCTATGGCTTTCTAGGGCCCTCTCTGTAATGTTACCTGCCTCTTAATGCAACTTCTGGGGCTTTCTGGCCCGTTCCCCGTTAAAAAAAAGTAAATGTAGAAGCAAGCACTATACTAAAGAATAGCCCATCGTTGACCGAAGCTTAAGCATCATCTTTAGCGGTGTTTTTCTTTGTTAAATAGTTGTACTCCTCCGTTCACAAATAGATGACTTTTATTTGTTCAAAAGTGAATATATCTACACATATTTTAGTGTCTATATACATCGACTTTTGAACAAATAGAAATCATCTACTCCCTCCGTCCGAATCAAGTTTCACAAAGTTTGATAAAAGTGGATGTATCTAACACTAAATTATGTCTAGATACATCCACTTTTATCAAACTTTGTGACATTTAATTCCGGACGGAGGAACTAATTATGAACGGAGAAGAGAGGGTAGCTTTTTAACGAAGTACTGTCGAGTGACGGCGAAAAGAAAGACCAAAATAAAAGCCCACGGGCTCGTGTCCAGCGGAACCCACGAGATGCCAGTTTTGTGATTTGTGTGCGCCGCCTCCTCCCGAATCTTCAATCACACAAGATCGAGCCGCGTCCGCTCACCAGTGTGGACGACTTCCCGGTCGATATCGTCGGTGTGGCGGAAGAAACCCAAAAAAAAAACAAGCTGAATTTGTAGCAAGTCCAATCCAAGATCGGCCCACCACAATAGGAGCTCCTTATGACGTCATACGGTCTCATTTTTCTTCCAGGCCTCTTTAATTTGCTTGTGGCCTCATGCTCGAGGACAGAGTAAGAGATTTAGACATAGACCAACTAAAGTGAGCCTGAGGCTCAAAGACAGTGGAAGCGGTGTGCCTCTGACGCAGCTCCTCTGACGCAGCTCAGAAGAACTCTGTGCGCCGGCACACCAAATTTGGGCTCATCCCAACGCTCTCCCTCCTCCGCCGCGAGGTCGAGGAGTATGACCGCCGCCACGTGCACCGCTTCCAGGCGCGGAGCTCCAACGGCACGGGATAACACACACCGCTGCCGCCGCCAAAGAGGGAGGAGGAGGAGCACCTCCCACTCGAGGGATTCGACCCGGCGGCATTCATCTGGGCCAACGATATGGAGGACTTCGTCCCCGACAGCGCCATCGACGTGGTCATCGCCAGGATGATGGCGCGTAGCGAGCAGGGGGAAGAGGGGGAACAGACGGAGCACCTCCTTCGGGGCAAGGAGATCAACGGCCTCCTCTTAGAACAAAGGGTCTCCGGCGAGTGTGTGCTCCAGCAGAAGAAAGACGAGTGGCGCCGCATGCACGAGACGTAGAACCGCGTCTTCGTGGAACTCGACACCGACAGGGAGTGAGGGAGCCGCCGCCGCACCTTGAGGCTCCGGTGAGCCAATTTTGGATCTTAGTTAGGGTTAGAACGACGACATCAACATTATCCTATGTAGTAATGTAGAAAAAAGTTGTGTATGGTTTCTGATCCGAGATGGACTTGAACTACTTTGTGTTCATCTCCCACGAATGATTTAAAAAAAATTGCAGTTTGGTTTACTGTTTTTATTCTAATCGAAACAATTCGATCCTTTAAAACACATTTTCCATGGCTTTTATCCGTGTTTTAAGGGTCCATTTTGAAGGAGTCTTCTAGAGATGATCTAACATAATATAAAGGTTTCCGCAGGTGCACATAGGGATGGCAATGGGTACCCACGGTACACGGCGGGTAAATGTCCTATTAGGGTAAGGGTAAGGCAAAAATAATGACGCCTAGGTATGTAAACGGAGAAATGTCATACCCATCGGGTAGAGCGGCTACGAGTATGGGTTGTATAACCCATACTCGTGTACCCATCTAAATCGGCTAGAGCGGCTACGAGTATGGCTCGAGTCCGCGTTCCAAAAGAGTTTGGACCTCGTCGATGTTTAGGGTTCTCGTGGAAACAATCGTCAGACGGTTCAACGAGATCTCCTTCACGCGCCCACGTCGCCGCCATGGCTCATCGTGGGGGAGGTCAGGGAGGAGCGGATCAGCGGGGGTATGGTTCTGGACCGGGGCGCGGTGGAGTTCCTGGTACTGGTTTCGGTCAGAATTATGTTCAAGGAGGTCCCAGCGGAACTGCCGGGGTACCAGACGAGATGGATGGGAACGGAGCTGCGAATATACCCATGACGTTTCATGCGGGAGTTGGATTTAACAATCAGAATGCCAATCGGAATCAAGTGCATGGAGGTCGCCGAGGGAGGCAACGCTACGACAATGGTCGTGGCCAGTTTGGCAGAGGTAGAGGGGGTTATGGTCATCAAGGGTTTCGTCCCTACGGCTATCGCCATGCATCGGGCAGGCAGCGTTATGTGCCTGCAACATCTGTTGCTCAGCAGGGTAACGGTGTTGTCGCACCTTCAGGGAAGCCTACGACGGTAGCTGGGCAGATTGTTACACAACCATTAGCTTCGGGAGGGTCTGAGCAGCGACATCAGCAAGGTATCGCGGTTCAGCAAAATATCCAAGCCGTGGGGTACTCAGGGGGAGAAACGGGTCTCGGTGGATCAGCTAGCAGCGGTTGTAGTTGGGGCTATGCAGAAAAAAAAGGCAAGAAGGCAGAGAAGCAGAAATGTTTTTGCTGTGGGGTTGCTGGGCATTTCTTGGCAGATTGCCCGGCGCCGGTCTGTGAATTTTGTCAGGGTTCAGTGCATAAAACTGAACCTTGCCCTCTGTTGGCTGCGCCAAAGCCGCACCCTGTTATGTACGGGTATGCGCACGACGAACTCATGATATTTGGGATTCCACTAACGGAGCATTATCGCCCAAAAGTGGTGAAACCGCGCTATGCTTCGATTGTTTTCAAGGGGGATATGACAGTGCTTCAGGTTATTATGCAGCTTCAGAGGTTGGTGCCTATAGAGGAATTTATTTGGGATGTCAGTCAAGTGGGGCATAATGTATTCAAGTTTCTCTTTCCTGCAAAACTAGAGCTGGACCGGTTGAAGGTTTTTGGAGCGTGTAAAGTTCCCAAAACCAATTGCGAGATGACAGTTGATTATTGGGGTCAGAGGATTGAACATCTTGATACGTTACCGGATTTCTGGGTTCGTATTTCTGGCATTCCAGAGGAACACAGAGGTGATTTCCTTGCCATGTGGTATGTGGGTTAGATGATTGGTGTCACGAGGAAGGTGGATATGGTCTACACTCGTCGACATAGAGTTCTAAGGATTTTGGTGGGGTGCCTTAATTACACAAAAATTCCCAAGACTTTTCCGATGCTTATTAAGGATGGTTTCTATGAGCTCCCTTTTCATGTTGAGGGGGAGGAGAAGTATGAAAAAAATGATGATATGATGGTTGACAAGGAGAAGGAGGATGACGCGGATGATGAGGATGATTTGGCAGATGATTTTCGCGATGCGCTCGCGAAGACTTCCTTGGAGGATGTCCAAGTAAATTCAAGAAATTCACGTTCTTTAGCTACTGATCAATCTTCTGATCAGCAAGGGGGATCGGGGTCCAAGGGGCCTAGTGCTATGGAGATGAGGCGTTCGGGGGTGGTGTTTTTCCCCATGTTGCGAGAGCAATTTCGTCGAGTGGAGGAGTCCGCTCGGATCTTGGCTTCTTCTGGTACTGCTGGGAACGAACAGAGATCGGTGATGGCGGTCCGCAGCCCCGAGCAGAATAAAATTCCTCTTTCTGTCGTAACTCCTATGTCCCACATGCGTAAGCAGCAGCTGGCTGTGGATGTTGCTTCCAAGATGGGTTATTTTGAGGAGGACACGAGCGAAGAGTTGAAAGTGGCAGGGGACGTGAGCATGCTGCCATCATTACGTGCTGAACCATCTGCTGCGGATTCTCATGTGACATCTACCACGTCCCTCGTTGGTTGGAGATTCTTTTGACGTTTCTTGTGTTGCTGCTAGCTCGCCCCATGCAGGAGCTCTCAATATTTCTGTTGCGGACACTAAGTTGGACGCGCCGTCGGCTGCGACGAGGCGCCTTACGCTGCGGAGGTGGTCATGGAAGATACTGCTGCTGTGGGGGGCGATATGGTGGATGCTGCTGTCACGGTGCAGCATGATGACTCGTCGGTATCACGGCAGCCAGGAGGGCTGAGTGGTCTCGATGTGCCGTCGACGCCGAACACGCAGTTCACGCGCTCGCGGGAGGAGATTGCAGCTTTTGACGCGGATGTCCCTGTGCCGGAGAAGGCTTCTCGACTTCCTGATCGCCGTGATGACTTGGCTGCAGGTACAACTTCGAACCAAAGACTTTCATTTAGTGCATTTTCTAATAGAGATATTGTTAAACATGCATCTGCTTTGAGAGTTTCTTTGGGAAGTTCTTCAGCGGCAATTGATAAATCAGTGAGTTTTCTAAAAGAGCTAGAGAACTCAAGGCAATTGACTTACCTACATAATAACATGAAGGGTGATGAGAGTGCTGAATCTAATAGCTTAGTGGTTAAACAAGCATCTTCTTTGTGTGAGGATTATGTTAATGAGGTAGAGGAAGGCATGGGGATTGCGGCAATCCATGTACCCAAGGCGTGAAGGTCCTGCAGTCTCGTAAAACTAGAACGGCTGGGGTTTCTAACCAAAAGAGACGTAGTGCTAGGCTGAAATCTCTTAACGTGTCGAGATGAGAGGTGTGTTTTGGAATAGTAATGGTTTTGGGGATACGGCGAAACATCTAGGTGTCAATGAGACGGTTAGGGTGTTTCAGTTAGATTTTATAGCCATCATGGAGACAGGGAGATCCAGTTTTCATAGGAGTCTGCTAAATCACCTGGCTGGGGGGTATGACTTTTGTTGGTATTGTCTTTCTCCTCATGGTAGGTCAGGGGGTATTCTGGTTGGTTTTAATTCCGCAATTTTGATTGTACGTACAGTTGTTGCGGGTGATTATTCAGTAAAATTCCATTTGCGAACAAAGGACGATGGGTTCCTTTGGGCGTTAGTTGTTGTTTATGGGGCTGCCCAGGATGACAAGAAGCCGGAATTCCTTTCGGAGTTGGTGCATATTTGTGAGGGGGAAACACTACCCATCCTGGTGGGCGGCGATTTCAATATTATACGTACACAAGAAGAGAAATGCAATGATAATTTTGATCCTCGCTGGCCTTTTATTTTTAATGCCATCATTGAGAGTCTGGATTTGAAAGAGCTCGAGATGTCTGGTAGACAGTACACTTGGTCTAGTAGACGAGATAACACAACTTATGAGAAATTGGATCGAGTGTTGGCTAGCGTTGAGTGGGAACAAAAATTCCCGCTAGTCACGGTACAAGGATTAACTCGTACGGGGTCTGATCATGTACCTCTTTTGCTAGATTCTGGGACCTCCGCTCATTGTGGAAATAAGTCGGTTTTTTCATTTGAGTTATCTTGGCTGAGACAAGATGGCTTCTATGAGATGGTCAAAGCAGAATAGCAGTCGATCACCATTGGGAGCACTCCAATTGAAAGTCGATAGAATAAGATCAGACATTTACATAGTTTCTTACGAGGCTGGGCAAAAAACATGAGTGGTGAATATAAACAGTTAAAGCACAGGCTCATACTCCTTATTGAGGAGTTAGATATCAAAGCTGAAACCGATACTCTGTCGGATGGCGAAAGAGTGGCTAAAAGGGAGGCTGACTCCTAGTTGGCAAAACTTAGATTTGACGAAGAGTCGAAGTGAGCTCAGCGGGCTAAGGTTAGATACATCCAGGAAGGAGGGAATAATACTAGGTATTTTCACCTCATAGCTAATGGAAAATATCGCAAAAAAAGACTCTTTCAGGTTGAGCAGGACGAAGGGACGATCATTGGTCAAGAAAATCTAAAAAATTTCATATCAGAATACTATAAGAAATTATTTGGGGCGCCGGTTCCCAATACTTTTGTTTTAGACGAGTCAGAAATTGATGATTTACCACAGGTGTCCCAAGAGGAAAATAACATCTTAACCATGCCTTTTACTGAAGAGGAGGTGTTTGATGCTATAGAGCAAATGGAACTCAACAAAGCACCAGGACCAGATGGGTTTCCTGCTGAGTTCTATAAGAGATTTTGGGATGTTATTAAGGTAGACTTAATGACATTGTTTGCACAGTTGCATACGGGAGAGTTACATCTGTTCAAGTTGAATTTTGGTGTAATTACCTTGCTCCCCAAAAAAGAGTATGCCTGTAGAATTGAACAATATAGACCTATTTGTTTGATAAACGTTAGTTTCAAGATTTTCACTAAGGTGGGAACGAATAGGATGACTTCGAACGCGCAACGTGTGATTAGACCTACTCAGTCCGCTTTTCTTCTGGGAGGAATATTTTGGAAGGGGTAGTTGTGTTGCATGAAACTATACATGAGTTGAAGCAGAAGAAACTTGATGGAGTTTTACTCAAGATAGATTTTGAAAAGGCATATGATAAAGTAAATTGGTCCTTCCTACAACAGACTCTTTGCATGAAAGGTTTCTCAACACTTTGGTGTGAGTGGGTTGCGAGGTTTCTCCAGGGTGGTAGTGTGGGGATCAAGGTAAATGATGATATTGGTCATTATTTCCAAATGTTAAAGGGGCTTAGACAGGGTGATCCGCTATCTCTTATTTTATTCAACTTGGTTGCGGATATGCTGGCGGTTCTTATTTCTAGAGCAAAGGCAGATGTCCAAGTTGGAAGTTTAGTGCTACACTTAGTGGAAGGTGGGGTGTCTATTCGGCAATATGCTGATGATATAATCTTGTTTCTGGAACATTATGTCGAGAAGGCAGTTAATATGAAGTTGTTGTTATCTATCTTCGAGCAGTTGGATGTCGTGAACTCCCAACAAGACTACAGACACATTTTTGGATGTGATATTGGAGAGCTTCCATTTAAGTATCTGTGTATTCCTATTCATTATCGTAAACTGTTAAGTAAAGAATGGAAGCCGATAGAGGATCGGTTCGAACAAAAATTGAGTTCATGGATAGGTAAACTGCTCTCTTATGGAGACCATTTAGTTCTTATTGATTCGGTTTTAACTAGCTTACCTATGTTTTATCTGTCCTTCTTTGAAATACCCGTGGGGGTACGGAAAAGATTAGACTTCTATAGATCTCGCTTCTTTTGGCAAAGTGATCAGAAAAAAAGAAATATCGGTTAAACAAGTGGAACATAGTGTGTCGACCTAAAGACCAAGGGGGTCTTGGGATTGAAGTGCTTGAGGTTAAGAATAAGTGTTTGCTATGCAAATGGCTTTTTAAGCTCTTAGCTGAAGAGGGGGTGTGTGGCATGAGTTGTTGCACAACAAGTATATCAAACGGAATCCGTTGTCTCAGGTCGAAGTTAGGCCCAATGATTCTCCCTTTTGGAAAGGGGTAATGAAGGTGAAAACAGATTTCTTTCGGCACATCTCATGCACACTAGGTGATGGCAATAGTGTGAGGTTTTAGGAGGACACTTGGTTAGGGAATGATCCGTTAGCAACTCAATATCCCTCTCTTTATAATATCGTAGAATATAAGAATGTTTTGGTGTCTCAGGTGCTTGCGGATGACCATCCGAATATTACCTTTAGGAGAGCGTTGTTAGGTGATAAATGGAGGATTGGTTACACCTACTAGAGAGATTAATGGACATATCTCTGGCAGACGCGCCAGATACATTTAGCTGGAGTTTAACACAATCAGGTGTATACTCAGTTAAATCTTATTACAAGGACCAAATGAATGGGAATACACGTTTCTTGCATAAGTACCTTTGGCGCTTGAAAGTTCCTCTTAAGATTAAAATTTTCATGTGGTTTCTGTATCGCAAGGAATTATTGACTAAGGAAAATCTGATTAAGAGGAGATGGACATGATGTTCCAAGTGTGTGTTTTGCGGGGATGATGAGACGGCTGATCACTTATTTATTGCTTGTGATTTTGCTAAAAGAATATGGAGGTTGGTTCATTTTACGTTTATCATAACTCCACCTTTATCGATAACTAATTTGTTTGGTTCTTGGTTAAATGGGGTGGACAAGGTTACTAAAGCGAGTATACGCATTGGTGTATGTGTTTTTGTTTGGGCAATTTGGAATTGCAGGATTGATGTCATTTTTAACAATTTGAAAGATGGTCATTTTTTGCAGGTCGTTCATCGTGCTACACACAGGATTCACCTTTGGTCTTTCCTGCTGTCAGAAAGCCGAAGAGGACGTTTGGATTCTAGATGCACCCAGCTTATGGCGGTCGTCCGGGCTATCTTCAACTAGACTGGCTGGTTGCACACTAGGAGATTACAACATGTGTAATTGTCCTATTTTCATAATCTTCCGTTGGCCGATCTTCACAGCCACTATTCGCTATCGTTAAGTTGTAATTATAACATGTATGTATGCTGAATATTTTAAGTTTTAATATAATAAGCCGTGTGCATCTACTAGATGCAGAGGCTGGATTTTCCGTTTCAAAAAAAATCTAAATTTTGACAAGTGGGTCTCCCGTAATATCATAAGGTACTAACTTCCCGCTCCCTAATCACACTATTGTAAATATCCTAATGTATAGGAAAATTACCTCTATGTTTTTTCGTGAAATTGTGGAAAACTGTATGCTGCCTATATGTTATTGTATAACATTTAATGTGATGCTACTTGCAACAAGCCAGAGTTCATAAGTATGTGAAGTTATTCACAATGTGCTACTTTTCATAAGTTATAGTGGTCATATTTTATTATTTATAATTATTTTATGCTTAGTTTAATTTGTTGGAACCAAGGATATTATTACCCGTGGGTGCCCATTTATCCTATCAGGTGAGGGCTATGGGAAAAGGTATTACCCATCCACAGGGATGGGTACCGGTGAGGGGTAAACTTAGAGTCGACGGGTAAGAGGGTATGGAGTGGCTCCACCTATACCATATAGAAAATGCTATGAAGCCTCTGGGGGACCGCGCGTCGCGTTCCTCCGCCTCTGGCGCGCGAATCACGTTCAGCGTATGTGTCCACGACCACCCTTATCGCCTTACATTCCTCCTCCTCCACTCATTTTTCCAATTTCTTCTCTCTTCTCTCGCATGGTCCACTAGAAGATCCATCATCGCGCGCATTTCCACTAGTTTTTTCTCCATGTGTCCACGACATGGCGAGCCTCCATGGCTTTATAGGGCTCTCTGCTGCCTGGGCATGGCCGATGAGCCGCGACCATGCTCGCCCGGATCCCTCCTCTCTTCCTCGCTATCATCAATGCTGTCCACCACGTACCTTCATTGCTCCGGCAACCGCGCTTCTCCGGAGCTGCTCCCCTCCGCCGCCATCCATTATCTGCTGCAAAGGTTGGAGGCGAGTGCTACAAGGGATGGCGGGCGCTGCTACGAAGGTTGGATGCGAGTGCTACAATGGCGTACGACTGCTACAAAGGTTGGCCGTCGGCGCTACAATGGCAGGCTACCAGTGCTACAATGGAAGGTGGCGTCTGCTATGAAGAGCCGCCGGTGTTACAAGGCCGGGCGGGCGCTGCTACGAAGGTTGGAGGCCAGTGCTACAATAGCGCGCAGAGGCTGCTATGAAGGTTAGCCGCGAGGTGCTACAATAGTGGGTGGCGGCTGCCATGAAGGATGGCCGCCAGTTCTACAATGGCACTCCGCTGGTGCTACGATGGTGGGCATAGGCTGCTAGGATGACGGGCCGCCGGTGCTACAATGGCAGTGCACTGGTGCTACAATGGTAGACATGAGCTACTACAACGGAAGGCCACCAGTGCTACAATAGCGGGCGACCAGTGCTACCAAGGGCGGTTGGCGAAGGTTCATGTATTTTTTGGGCAATGCCCATGAATTCCGGCGGTGCTTCGAACGATGCATGGCGAGGTCTCTCACTGGGGCTTTGAGCGACGTCGGGGAGGGGGGGAGGGGGAGGGGGGAGGTGCCCAATGTCAGAGCTGAGGTGGCGTCTTCTACGGCAACATCGCCTTCTCGGGTGACAACATGTTCTCTAGCGACGGCGAGCCGGGGGGGGGGGGGATGGTGCCCAACGGCGGAGCGACAGGGTCAGGGAAAGGTTGCATGGCGCCATGGGGAGAGAGTTTTGTGTCGGTGCTTTTTTCCTTTTGTGGGGGAACGAGGGGTTCACAGAAGCTATTGCCGCGTTGCCGGTAGTAGGGGACATGTGTCGGCATGCCCACCAGGGGATAGGAGGAAATTATGCCCCATGGATGCACCCATACCATATACTGGATACCATGCACAGTTGCGTGGTGTATCACACATATTGATCACTCAAATCTAGTCTAACTAGTACTGCCCAATTTTGCTAAAAAAGGTACGGTTAGACCTTTCAAAACAGTACTGGCTCTGATCCTTTTAAGTGTCATGGTCTGTGCACAAATTTATACCTACATAGCTCAGTTTTTCCATCACATATTTCGGATCGGAGGAAGTACTGTTAAATATGGATAGAAACGATACTGATCATTTTTAGTTCGGGTCAACTTTGGTTAGTTTGCTACTATTGTACATGCCAAAACCGAACCATGTTTGCTATATTTATTTGAAGCATTACTACGCATTAAAGAACGTATCTACAGATTGTTAAAAAAAAAATACATATCTAGAGAATCCGAACCAAAGTAAGAGCAGCTCTAGCAGAGCCCGTAAACGCCGAACTGAAAACACGGTTTTAGTTCGCGTCTTCTCTGTATTTTTAGTTCGTGGTGGAGGGGATCGTAGCAGAGCACGTAAACGAAAACTGGAGAATGGTAACTGATAATTTTCGCGGGAATAGACACGGACGAACACTTGCAATTCCTCGCGGAATTCGGACGCAGATAGTTTTACGTAAACATAATTAATAAGCAGGCGATGAACTAGGATTTATCGCCGCACCCTACACTACTAGGGCTAAAATGCCTGGTGCCGTCTTCTTCGTCGGGGCTTGTTCTTCTCCCTCCGCCGCGCCGTCTTCAATTGGAGATGGAGTCGTCATCGTCGAGAGAGGACTCGCAGCTGGAGGAGGGAGCCTGCTGGACGAACTGGGACAGCGCAATGGTGTCCCACTCCCGCTTCTTCTGCTGCAGCTCCTCGTCTGCATGAAGGGTGCACTGCAACTGGCGCTCGTTCAAGTCATCGACGTGCCGCTGGTAGCGGTGGTGTCGAGTCGCCTGCCTCCGCTCGTGGCGGAGGCTCATCTGGATCTCGACCTAGAGGAGGTCCTCCTCGGTCTCCATGGGGCCCTGCTCCTCCGGAGTCTTGTCGCCGGAGCTGCTTTCCTCCATGAGGGCCCGCAGCACCATCGCAGGTGACCGCGGGGAGGGGGGGCAACTCCGGCCGTGACCAGGACCAGGCCCTGCCAGAGTGGCGGAGGGGCCATGCCGTTGCCGGAGGCCTCCGTAGACGAGGCCGTGCCGGTCGATGTGAGGCACGACCTCGCTCGACCGCGGTGGTGTGGGGAGGGGAGGGAGAGAGGCGATGGGGTTGCCCCTGGAAGAGGCGAAGGGGTTACCGTTGGTGTAGCGATCCCACATTTAAATAATGTAAGAGCACTGTGTTATTGTGCTAGTCGCTGGATCAATTGCAAGCACCACAGTTCAAAATGAAATATCATGCAAATGCGTCAAAATCAATTACATCACATGATCCAGTCTTTACAAAATATGATTACAACTTGCATAGTCTCAGAAGACTAGCAGGAAACAGAAATACAACGGAAAACATAGTACAACATTGAGCCTCATCTTCTTCATGAGCCACATGTAAGACATGTTGGTTGTAGACTCGAGATCCGGAAAGAAACCTCACTCGTCTTCAGATTCATGTGCAGGATGGAATATGCAGCCACAAGGGGTCAATACAATTTAATGTATTGGCAATTAACACTATGGTGGATATAAAATGGCAAGACTATATACTTCATGCATATTTGGCTGAGTGGAGTTTTGGCTACGTTTGTATATATCAAGTTTTCTCCTATTTGGCAACATTGGATTGAAATCCAAGCACCGCAACTACTGTTCACTTGAACAAAATTTTACTTATTGAAAATGGTGTTGAGAATCTTCTGCCATTCAATGTACAGCTGCTCATAGTTGTCCATAACCGAGGACACGACTAAGGTCTTAGTTTCTAACTCTGCAGAGGTTATGCACTTTCACCCTTTGTCTTCAATTAGCCCAAACATCCTATACACACAGAGTGCATGATGGAAAGGAGAGAATTGAGACGAGATCTTTCAGAAGCAAGAATTCAACCCACCAGCAAGACCCGTTCCACTTATAATTATGCTACATCAGCTCGTCAAGCACGGGCTGAATTCTGACAACTT
This sequence comes from Alopecurus myosuroides, assembly GCA_028641055.1. Classification (NCBI taxonomy): domain Eukaryota; kingdom Viridiplantae; phylum Streptophyta; class Magnoliopsida; order Poales; family Poaceae; genus Alopecurus; species Alopecurus myosuroides. The sequence goes on from CM054062.1 coordinate 39,568,504, forward strand.
AGTTGATCAAGACAGAGCCCATATTGTCAAAAGGCTGCACAGAAGCTACTAGATTTAGAGTGACTTAGGAATCTCTTTGTTCCTTGGTGGCCATCCACAAGTGTACTCCTTTGGTGATAAACACCATTGATATGGCCCTAGGGAGCCACTCAGCATAATCCAATCTCATCGAAAATCCACCCAGGTGTGATATTGAGATATACTTAGATTTTTTCACCACATCATAGAAAACAAATTGAAACATGGCATAGCATCTAACAAGTTCTAAGGCTCTAGATGATAACAAGGGTAAGGGTGGCTACACACTACCAGGGTTTTAGCATAGCATAGTACTTAGAGAAAAATTCACCTATCATGCAAACAACTTCAAAACTCTAGCAATGCATAGGAAAAATAAAGGGTGAATGAATGTGTCACTTGCCTTTGAAGTTGGTGAAGAACAATCACCTTCTCTTCACAAAATAGAACGTTGCTCTCTGTACTATCTAAACATTGAAAATACAACAACATAATAAACAAGCATGCTAACAAATATACAAACAAATTAAGAAAACATACAAAGCAACAAACAAAGAAAATGATAACATGGGAAAACATTTAGTTTCAATGCACAAAATAAAATAAGTTATTATAGCAGAGTTTTCCATTTGTGACTAAGGGTTAGTCTTAAAAAAAAAGATCACACAAAGCTCTAATTTATTTCTGTCATGTTTTCTTCAAGTCTTCTTTTGCCTCCTTGAGTTGCTTCTGATGTCTAAGTATTTATGCCTCCAATGGCCTTCCTTTAGTCCATCTTATTGAGTAATAGAGTTAAGGACTTAGTTATATAGAATAAGAGAGGTAGTAGGGATTGTTAGAGTTCCTTTAAAAAGGACATGTAAAATCTTCTCTTCATCTTCTGGGAGAGTAATCTTCTTGAGTTGAAGTTGTCCTCTTGTTGAAGTTGCCCTTCTTGATGAAAATCTCCTTGTTGAAGTCTTGGTCGAAAATCTCATAACACTTAGAAAACGAATTCTAAGTCTTGGGAAAAACACGCCAATCATCTTGAAAACAAATTCTAAGTATTGAAAAACAAATCCTAAGTCTTCACATGATTGGTCTTGGAAACCAAATTCTAAGCTCCAAGTCTTCACATTGGTTGGTCTTCTTCTTAAGAATAATCTTTAACTCCTTTCTACCTTCATCCTTGTTGTGGTGACTCCATTTAAATTTTCAACACTTGTTATTTTGGCACAAACTAGGGATGGCCTTGATTTAACTTAGCCATCACAAGGTACAAGGGAATAGAAAAGAAAGAGAATAAATACTTAGAGCATCTCTAGCAGTCCCGCGATCGCTGCACACGCGAAGCAGCTTATCCAGCGACGCGCGATCGCTGCTCCTGCGCGGCGGCAGAAATTGCAATTACAGACGCACCATCTTTAGCCCGTTTGCAGCACACGCACGCACAGAGCGCAAATGCAACCGCACGAAAACGAGGCGCGCGCGTCCCGCCGGCGCTCAAATATAGCAAAATGCATAAATTTTGAACATAGTTTTGCCTCCATAGTCTACAAAACAACATCATGGTTCACATAGTAAAACTCAACAAAGTTCATAGCCTCCATAGTGTATGAACAAGCACACACGATAACGTATTCTTCTTCTTTTTCATTGGCATCATCATCATCGCCATCTTCCTCATCTTGATCGTCGGCGGTGAGACTCGAAGAAGGCATTTGGGACATCAAGGAAGCCATGAATGTACCCGGTTATGGTGTCGCGTGTATTGTGGTACCAATGCCACTCCTCATGCCTCCACCTCCATCGCTTGGTCCTCCCATACTTTCTCCAATGCCCCCAAGTGGGGTGCTTGCATGGCACCAAAGCCCCCAAGTGGAGGTGCTCCAATGCCTCCAAATCCCCCAAGTGGAGGTGCTCCCATGCCTCCAAAGCCCCTCAAGTGGAGGTGCTCCCATGCCCCCGAAGCCTCCATATGCCATGGTACTCGCCATTTTTTGAGCTAGGATCTCTTCACGGCGAAGATTGACATATTCTTTTTTCTCGGCGTCAAGTTTGGACATGTCAGGGAAGATTAAGCTTCTCTCATACTCTTGATGGTGAGTAGCTTCCTCCATTTGAATCTTCTTTTCCTCCACCGCCACCCTCCTCTCCTCCACCTCCACCCTCCTCGTCTCCGCCAACGTCGCCAATTCCTTTCTTGTCCTTCTCTCCTCGTTTGCTTCCAATCTTGCGGTCATCATTGCTTTCATGTGTGACTCGATGGGATCCTCACCGCCCCTCTTCTTGTTATCCTTTGATTGCTTTCTTCCAAGTGGCCTCTTTGGTGGGGCAACCGAGTTTGGAGTGGGGCTTCGGTTGCCTTCCTCGCCACTTGAGACATCATCTTCATCTCAACCTTCTATTTTCGTGTTCTTCTTTGCTTCAATCTTGCGAATAGCTGGACGAGCCCTCCACTTATCCTCATTCTTTAACGCAGTATATGCATGATGCAAGGTGAATGCCTTTCCATGGCATATTTTCCCCTTCTTGTTCTTCTTGCCAGCTCCCTTGTATAGGTTTTGTGCAATGTTAGCCTACAAACAAGAAGAGGAAAGTTAAGCAAGATAGCCAAGAGAATGCAAGATCATAGAACCCTATCAACATCGTTAGATCCACTTGGATTCATAGCATTCGTTGCCGCCAACACCCCCGCCCACTTTTGACACTCCGTCGAAATAAGTGACCAACGTGACCGAAGAGATCTATCGGAGCGGTCGGTTCTATCCTTCTTCGGAATCGTGTTGATACTATCGGAATACTCCTTCATACTCATCCAATAGGTGTCTCTAGTTTGGTCAGTGCCAACGGATGCATCCAATCCAACAACGCAATAGGTTTTGCATAGCCACACATCTTCTTGCGAAGTGTAGCTAGTGCCCCTTCCTTTCCCTTCATCGACTTCGTCACCTTGTTGGAAACCATGTTCCTGAGTCCAATTGTCATGATTTGATCCAACATTCATAGTTGCCAAGTAGGACTCATCATCAACACTACACCAAATAAGAAGAAACACTCAATTAGAAGGCGACATGTTCATCGTACACGCATTTCACGAAAGTTTGTAATCGAAATTACCTTTCGGTCATTTCACTGAACACGTTGCGCGCGGGCGCATACGTTGCGAAGCCGGTGGTGCCCAGCGGTCGCTGCGGTGGCGGTGGAGGCTGCGGTGGCGCGCCCGCAGGCGACAGCATCTATTTCGACGCCGTGACCGCCTTGCGCCCCTGCAAAGCTCACGTATTCTTTGCCATGGCGGCCGAGGTCGGTGCGATGACGGGCGGGCGCTTTTGCTGTCCTCCGCGCGCGGTCCTTGAGCCGGGCGTCGAATGGGCGGGTGCATCCGCGATGCCATGAACAGCCCGTGCGCGACGCCTTGTCCGGCGGCGGTGGCGGCGCTAGGGTTAGTGAAGCCGGCGCTGTACGGGGGAGTTGGCGGCGCGCCGGAGTAGTTCTCCATAGCCGGCGGCGAGCAGGGAGGGGAAGCGGCGAGTGCGCATGGAGATTTCCGCTCGACGGTTGGGATTCGCGGGTGCTGTCGCCCGGTCGCGCGCGCTGTACGGGGAGCTGAAAATTAGCAGCGCGGGTTGGGGCTTTTGCCCGCGCGCTCTAATTTTTTTCGCGCACACCCCGTTATCGCGCGAATGCTGGAGCACGCTGCGCTGGCCAGCGTGCTGTATAACTGGCGGTTTTTCACGCGGGCGCGCGAGATAGCGCGACTGCTGGAGATGCTCTTAGAGAAAAGGAGAGAGAGAGAGAGAGAGAGGAGATGTGGTTGGTCATTTTGAAGTTCTTCTTGTTTTCTTCTAAGTGTTTTTACTTCTTGGAGGTGCTTCTAAGTTGGTTTTCTTGTCTAAGTCCTTCGTTGGTCTCCTTTCTTCATGTTGAAAATCTTCAAGTTGACAATGGTAGCATCCTCTCCATGGCTTTTCACTAATCTAGACTTAGTGGTTTTCAACTAGGAGAGCCAATTAGCACAAAAATTACATGTACAAAGTTTCAAAGCATCCAAGGGCTTAGGTTTTGGTCTCTCTAGTCTATGGTTAGTACTTAGAGCAAAATGCTAAAGAAAACATATTGAAAATATTTACAGAATTTAAACTAGGTCAAAAACACTCAAAATGTCTAAACAATTCTAAATTCAATTTTAATTGGTTCAAAAATTATTTTGGGACAGATCATATGAAAGTACACATGCTAAGGTTTCCAAAAATATTTTATTTACAATTTTTGAAATTATAAAATTTAAGTTATGTCAAAAATAATCAAACAAGCATATTTGAATTTGAACAATTTTAACTCTTTCAAATTGGAATTCGAACAGTTCTAAAAGATTCTACATATTGTGCTGATTTCAGAAAGTCAAAGTTTGCTTAATTTGGAGCTATGGTTGAAAAGTTATGATGATTCTAAGATGGAGGGGCTTTTCTGCAAAATTGCCAAAATAATTCTACCGGGAGAAATTTAAAAAACATGCCGGGCCATGTGGCATGCTGTGATTGGGCTCGGCTGCTGACGGGGCTGCTGGCGTGGCGGTGACGAGGATGACGTGGTTAAGTCAAACGATCTGGATCGTGCGATCCAGATCCAACTGATGAGGGCGTACCGATTCGGGATCAAATCTCGTCCGTCTGCTAAGATCGAACGGTCTAGGACAAAGGAACTCACCGGGACAGTGGAGTTTCGCCGGAGATGGCGACGCGGTGGCGCGGGCCACCGGAACTTCGAAGAAGATGGACTTCGGTGGTCATTCTGCGCGTTGGAGCCGACGGTGATGCGCGGAACAGCGCGGTGAAGATGATGACGTGGTTGCCGCGCGATCTCGCTTCCTATATCGACGGCGCCGAGCAGATCGGGGTCACAGAAATGGCGGCGAGCTCGGAGGTGCACTCCGTGGTCGACCTGCTGCTGTGGAAAAATTCGATGAAATGTGAGAAAAGTGTGCACATGCGAGGTAAACAATAAGAAGTCAAGAGGGGGCGGCGGGGTCCGGTGCTGTCGCCGGGACAGAGGGAAAACAGTGGCGGTGAAGTGGAGCTCCGGCGATAAATAGGTCCGGCCTGGCGGCGCAATCGGTGGGCCGAGAGGGGAAAGACAGAGGAGGTGCTAGAATATTTATAGAGGGCCTTGGGATGGATAATCCGTGCCACAAACGCGAAGAATCGAGGGAGGAATTCCTCCCGTACTCGGAGTCGTTGGCTTGTACGGGAGGTTAGGGACGGCGTGACGTCACCGCTGACATCATGCGGGCCCCACCTGGCAGAGGAAGAAAGAGAGAGGCGAGGCGGGCGGGTGCTCGGCTCGGGGTGGGTTTTGTGCGCTGCGCGCGCGAGACGTTTTGCTAGGCTTCTGGTGGGCTGCGCGTGTGCGGCAGATAGAGGGAGCGGGGGCAATGGGCTGGGCCGGCTGTTGTGTTTTCTCTCTCTCACTTTTTTTTAAATTCTTTTCTGTTTTCTTTTTCCTGTTTTATTCAATTAGCCAAAACTTTTGATTTAATAAATCAAATAACCTCAAACAAAAACCGATGGTTTTGTAAAAATAAGATCTTTAATATAAGGATATTTGTGTGCTGTTTGCACACATTTAAAATAATTTTATTATCAAATTTTGAATAACTACTAATAGCAACTTCATACTATTTTAAAATAGAAAAATAATTAAATAAAGTTTATAGCCAAATAAAAATCAGAGACAAACACTTTTGAAAATATTGTTTCCCATAGTCATTGAACTTATTTTTATAAACAAAATACTTCATGAAAACACTTTATGGTTGGAACTTGTTATAGTAATTGAAATATGATTGTAGTTAATTTTAGCTTTGTAAATATTTTTATTAATCCAATAATAGAAAGATGAACTATTATTGTTTAATAGAAGTTGAAAGCAATCATTTGGAAACAATATTGTTAGTGAAACCATTTTATATTCTTTGGCGTTTGCAAATAGGAAAAACAACTTCTTTGCATAAATCTATTTTGAGAATTTAAAGTTTTAGCAAAGAGAGGCATTTGGATTACCATTTCCAATAACATTGGAATAACATATAATATTTCCTTTGTGTTGAAGTTTTATTTGTTTTTGGTGGCTTGCGCTATCAAGAAAACAAAAGTTTTAAATTTTTGTGATTTTTGAATTTCTCCAAAAATCAGGGATGTTACAGTTGGGCTCCATTACGAAAAGTGGGCGGCGAGGGTGTGTGTGTGTGTGTGTGTGGGGGGGGGGGGGGGGCTACTGAATTGCTCGCCGGAGCTACGCGAGCTGGAGGACGGGATTGCGGCGGAGGCGGCTATGGTTGGAAAGGGGCGTGACATGAGAATGACTCAGGAGCCCGTACATATAGCGGCATGCGGGGGAGGGAGGAGGGATTCTCGCCCCCCTCCTCCGAGTCGCGTTCTCATGCCGGGCCGCGTTTATGAATGCTGCTAGGGCCTCAAAACCGGACCCAACGCGTAAAGCTGCCGGAATTCTACGGATTTGACCTATTTACGGGCTCTGCTATAGTTGATCTAACTGAGTTATCCGAGCGCACCCCGGCACGGGGTGCTCCTGAAGATTTTACTAGTTTTGATGCTTTGGGATCTCACAGTTAGCTTGGTTACTTTTTTCAGTGCTGGATGATCTTTGACTACGCCATTTGGCAGTCTATTAGTTGACATTAAAATGAATGTACTATCAAGTTATATTTTAGTGCTAGATACACGTATTTTAATATGCATACACGTAGCGGAGCGAGTAGCTGTTTGTTCGACATTTCCATACCTGAAAGGCAAAGTCCAGTTGCCTCAACTCCTTTTTGCAATTGGACAATCCTTCTTATTTTCGGCTCATTTTCCACAACACTAATAATTCTGTGCGTCTGTTGGCCGCCAGCTTAGCTAGAAACCTATTCGACCGGGCATGATCCAACAGCAAGCGACACCGAAAACAGTTCACAACGTACGATAGGTGTGGTACGCCAATCATGTCTGAACTACTGCACCAGATCACCGTTGAATAATGTCATGTCAAACTCGACTAATTAATTGAACTACAAAAGGTGATTTGCGATACTGCTTGATCAATCCCTACTCACATATAACCAACATATAAGAGCTTAAGAAGGAAGAATTGTATTTCATCTCAATGTTGCCTCAAGCACATATCACGAATAATAGCTTAAGAACTGCAAAATATTTCCACAAAGACAGCCAAACATATTTCTGGCGACCCCACCATGAGTGAATTTCTTAATATATTGCCATTTCACTTAAGGACATTACCTGTAGACTGTAGTCAAGTTTACACTTCCACAAAATAACGAAGGTGAATCTCTAGAGGACATTTTTAGTTTTCAGAGTTGAATCTTCCTGATCGGGGCATTACTAAAGCAGTACACCAAGGTATAAACTTATGTAAAACTATCCGCTAAAACAAAATCATCGCGTTGTTGTAATAGAATAATGTTATTGAAATATGGAAGTAAACATTCGGGGAAAGATATTTAACACCTCTGCAATTGTGTGTACACTAATATAGATATGGCAATTTACTAGCCCAATCGTACACTTACATAGCCTTCCATCCGCATTCTATTGCACTGCTCCTAACACATCAGTTGCAATTCCAAATATCACAACTATTGCACACGATTACAGTAGAAAGACGGGAAGTCCTTGTGCTAAGCTCTAGAGGACCAGCACACGAGAGCAGCAACCATCGACAATGATGTGAACTTTAGGTTGGACCTGCAACCACACCAACGCACATAAAAACGGATCAAATCCTAGGAGATCGGCCAGACACACGACTCCACGCTTATGTGAATGCTAGACGCACCACAAGAGCGGGGATAGTGCGAGGATGAGATTATCCTAATACCGGTATGTCACCGCCATATCACCACCCCGGACGAATATCCAAAAAAGTAACTAAAAATAGAAACAATAACCCCCTCGCCGGCAAGAGATCGGGTTCCGCCGCATCTCCAAGTTGAGGCAGTGAGAACTGGCAGCACCGCCGTTGAGGGGGGAGGGGGGCGGAAACCCTAATCACTTTTGTATTACCTTTTTCTCCTCTGCGGACAGAACCGGCGGCCAGTGTTAAATTATAGGGTGGAATATTCAACGTATTGTTCAGTTGCATACATGCATCCCCAAAACAAAACAACCCATTCTCATAGAATTTATCTCTTAGATAGAAGAGTTGCTCAAATGTACAGGGCAATAGCTCAAGGTTTTTCTCTTCTCCAATTCACGTTTACAAAAAGATTGTGTCGTGAACATACTGAAATATAGATAAGCCTACATCAACAAGATGTGGCACCACATCACCAGTTTGTCCATCTGCTCAATTTGGCTCTATCGCACAAGGATGACAAGCATGTCTTCCCTGATGTGGAAACAAGATACAAGAAAGGGGGTGCACGACGCTCGCCCCGGATCCCAACAAAGGAAAAGAACGGCTGTAACACGATCAGCAGCAAACGCCAAAAATATTGAGCAGCCTCAATCAGAGTCCAGCTAGCGACCCGACTGAATATTGCATCCATCATGCAGTAAGCATGAGTGCGACGCACAATCGCTTTCATGCGTGCTTGTTATAACTCCCACGGCGACCACGTCCCAATGATTCGCTGGTTGATTCACATCATCCATGTCCTATAAGCCATCTCTACGCAAGTCGTCGGGATCGGATCAGGTTCTCAGCCGCAGCAATGTCGTCCCCCGCGTCATCGCCTGACACTTCCGACGTCGACACCTCTGACGGGCCCGGACCGGCCAGCTCCAACCTCACGCTGCTGTACATCATCATCGCCGTCCTCATCGGCGTCCTGCTGTACCTGGCCATCCGCTACGGCATGTCGCTCGTGTCCGAGTGGCGCGCGCTCCACGGCACCGGCACCGCCGACGGCGCGCTCCCCGACTCCCACCTCGGGCTCAGCATGGACGACATCGCCGCGCTCCCCACGTTCACGTACAGGGCGCGAGCGGCGCCTACGACGCCGTCGCCCCAGGGAAACTGGGGCAAGAGGAGGAGCGGCAGCAAGGGGAGGGCGGCGGCGGCGTCCGTGGAGTGCGTGGTGTGCCTGCAGGAGCTGGAAGACGGCGACGTGGTGCGCGTGTTGCCGGCGTGCAGACACTTCTTCCACGTCAGCTGCATCGACGCCTGGCTGTGCGCGCACTCCTCGTGCCCGGTGTGCCGCGCGCACCCGGAGCCGGAGCGCGTGCGACCGGGCGAGGCCGCCCTGTCGCCGCCGCTACCGCAGCTGCGCCGCTGCGACGTGTCGCCCGAGCGGCCTACGGCGACGAGGATCTTCGCGGACATCTTGGCGCGATCGCCGCTGAGGATCGGAGGCGCGACGAGCGGGTCCAAGGAGGGGATCGTGTCCAGGTCGCCGTCGCCGGCGCCCATGGTGCGTGACTACGTCCTGTCGAGGTCTCCGTCGCGGACGCCGCTGACGCATGGGATGGTGGACGACCGGTTCTCATTGTCGCAGTCGCCCCAGATGCTGGAGGTTGTGGTAGTTCGGTCGCCGTCTCCGATGAGGTTCGGCCGTCAGTCTACGACGACGTGCGTCGGCGTGTTGGAACGCACAGATCATGCGAGTATATCGGCATCGCCGTCCCCGCCGGCGACATATACAGAGGTCTCGTCTTCTAAATTGTCACCGCAGTTGCCACATTAAGTAGGTGCAGGAATGTTTGCATAGCCGCCTACTGTCCATTCAATCGCACAGTGTGCAGTAAATAGAAGGAACAATGTCACAGTCAACATTGCTTCAAGGTGCATTTTCATCCGATTCTTAGTTTTGAAAGAGCATCCGATTTTTAGTGATTCATCTTGTGTAGTGTCGAGCATGTTTGACATAGAAAAGACCAAAGTGCACTTGAGCTTTCATTCTGTTCAGTTCCTTCTTAGCTAAGGAGGTATATACCCGACAAGAGCAGCGATACTGATCCGTGCACATTTCACTTTTATTTCTGGCATTTGCTTATGGCATTTACTCTTCGCCCACGCCAGAATCGATTTTTTAGAAACCATAATGAATTTTAATTGATAGCTCCACACGTCTTCTTGCATTTTTGTTGGCAAGAAATCTCTTGTTTTTTTCCCGAAAGGATGCCTTCTACAGTACAAGATTTGAGTTTGCTGAAGGAGCCTTTTGCCGCTCTGTTTTTCCAAAGGAAGCCTTATCTTCTACAGTACATGTATGTCTAATAAAAATTTGTTCCCATAAAAAGGCGACAAAGAATTGTTGGACTAAACTTTAGTCTATTCGTTCAAAAGTCGTCCGGCACGTCCTAGTCACCATACGTGCGCTCTCTTTAGTTAAGTGCCCGCTGCTAATTCTGTGAAACTTTTTCAGCCACGACGCGTAGCTACAGCGCAGAGCTATGTATTCTCGAAGCCATACCGCTCTCAAAAGCTCTAAAAAAATCCACCTTCACCTAAACGCTGCCATAATGTCCTTGCTGGCAAAGTACCGAACTAGCCGCCGGCCAGCTAACTAGCTTTTCGGATAGCCCGATGGCTGCAGGTTAATGAAACTGGGCAGCACGTTCCATCTGATGTCGTGACACGGGAGCGCATGATCGACTGTATTCCCCAACTACTCACAACAAATTGATAGGAATTTCCCTGAACGGACGCTACCAGTTAAGTTTGGCCGTGTGAACAATCTGGTGCAGGGTACTTGAAGAAACTAAATAACAATAACGGAGGAGGCGTGCAATCTAGACGAGAATCAGCAAGAGGGTGATAAAATTCATGTACCAGCCAATTCAATAAAAAAAAGTCTGAATTAATGGGGAGACAGGCAATAAACTTCAACGACACCTCTCATGTTTAGACTATTTTGCAGAATCTTTTCTTAATACTGCCTTCGCAGTTTCTTGAGACATCTTTTTGAAGGCAATTGCAATTGTTCTTGGATTGATTGGATCCCTCGATGAGATTATATAGTAGACGTGGCGAAGCGTGCTAATCCGTGTAGTAGTACAATGAGACTTGGTTGCCAAGTAAGTACTTCCTCCGTCCCAAATTAAATGTCATAGATTTATCAAAATGTGGATGTATCTAAACATATTTTAGTATATGGATACATCAATATTTTGACAAATCTGTGACATTTAATTTGGGACGGAGGAAGTAAATAGATTACAATTCGGGAAATAATCTAAATTAGGACATATCCTACACTTACACGTCTACCACCCCGTAGCCAGAGAGGCAGCAATGCGGACCACGTCTAACACCCCCGTAGCCAGAGAGGGAGCAATGCGGACGTTCAGGCTGCAGCGGAACTCGATGAAGATAGTCGACGGGAACCCATTACTGAAAATATTAGCATACTGGAAGATGTCGGAACATGGAGAACACGGACAACCCCAAAGGCAAAAGGCTCACAAACAAAATGTAGGTCAATTTCCACATCTTTGGTACGTTGATGTTGAATCGGATTCGTCGGAAGGTAGACGACGAAGATGTTGTCACAGTAGACCATAGTAGCTCTGTGAAGAGATCCTTGGAGTTCGGACAGGAGTTGGCGTAACCAACATGCGCGACACATGCGAAGCTATGTGTATGTCGGTGTGTGTGTGTGTGGGGGGGGGGGGGGGGGGCGTCCCCAGATTTTGGATAATCAACGAATGATTTTTTTCGGGAGACTTGGATGGAAGAAAATACATGCTTTCCCCCTCCTCCCAGCCATCCATAGTTTCTATTTTGCCCCCCATCCATCCTTAGCAAGCTCCACCACTGCTCAGCGACGACGTTGGCCACATCACGATAATCATCCTCTGCACTGAACCGAGAGATAGTTTGTTGGCGCTTTGAGGACCAGGGTAACATATTATCACCAAGAAAGACGTCGTAACCGGAGGTGTACTTGCGTGTGTTATGGCAACCAGACCAGTTGGCATCAGTGTATGCAGTGAGCGATGCCGGCGACGAGCGATGTATATAAAGTCCATGGTCGATGGTGCCATGAAGATACCATAGAATCCGACTGGCCACGTTTAGGTGTGGCTGCCGTGGGTCATGCATGCATAGTCATACCTGTTGCACGACATATGCGATGTCCGGTCTTGTGAAAGACAAGTACTGAAGAGCTCCCACTAGGCTCCGATAGGCGGACGGATCAGCGTCAACCTTGCATTGCATGTCAACGGGGTGGAGGGGTCGCACTCAGTCAGGAATGCGCAGTCGAGGATGTCAATGATGTATTGTTTATGCGAGAGGAATATGCCATTAGAGGACCGAGTGACGGCGACACCGAGGAAGTGGTGTAGTGTACCAAGATTCTTGAGAGAGAACTCGTGCTCGAGAGTTGTGGTGGTGTGCCAAAGAAGCTTCTCGGATGAAGCCGTCAAAACTATATTATCGACATATAGCAGCAGGTAGACAATCTCAGTGTTGTGGATGCAGATGAAGAGCGACGGATCCACCCGAGAGCTGACGAAGCCGATTCGAAGAGGATGGTCAGCGAAACGGTTGTACCATGCACGGGGCGCCTGTTTTAGCCCATAGAGAGACTTGTTGAGGCGACACACGTGGTTGGGCTTTAATACATCGACGAACCCTGAAGGTTGTGCATGGTACACCGTCTTAGCGAGAGTACCATGTAGAAACACATTATTGATGCCTAGTTGGTGAACCGACCAATCTTGTGCGACATCTATTGAAAGAACTGTCCGAACAGTTGTCGGCTTGACGACGGGGCTGAAAGTATCACCGTAGTCGACACGAAGGACCCACCATGCTTTGTACCGATTTTGTGTCCCATCCGGCTTAAGTTTGTGCCAAAAAATCCACTTGCCAGAGACGATGTTGGCACTGGGCGAACAGGGATCAATATCCCAGGTCCGATTAGCCTGGAGGGCATTGAATTCGTACATCATAGCCTAATGCCACGAAGGGTCCTTTAGAGCACTCCAGTAGCTCTTGGGTAGCGGGCTAAGCACATCCGCCAGAAGATTAATACGATCAACATGTTTGGTCATGCCATATTTTTCACGCCTAAACATGGAGTGTGAATTGTCGATGAGTGGAGGGCCGGCAAGATCTAGAACCACATGAGGAGTTAGGGGTGTGACTGTTCGTGTGGGATGAATGAGTGTAGGAAACATTGGTGGCTCGGGTGGAGGAGGCGCGTGCGGCACCGAAGTAGAAGGGGCAATAGAGGATGGAAGGATTACAATATGATAACCTAGAAAGAATATATCGGTAGCTCCAGGGGGATGGTTGATTGCTTTGTGGAAGTTAAGGTGTGTTTTTCAAAGAGGACATTGCAAGAGGCTATTATTTTGTTTCTTTCTAGATCAAGACCGATAGCCGCTATGGTTAGAAGGGTAGCCGAGAAAACACGCATAGTTGTGCGTGGAGCTAGTTTGTGTGGTGCAATAGCGGATAGGTTAGGATAACAAAGACAACCGAAAACCCGGAAGTGGTCAAGAGGGAGATGGAGGCCGCGGAGAGCCTGGTAGAGTGTATGGAATTGGAGGATTTGGTGGATTGAAGGTTGAAGAGGAATGTGGCAGTGTGAAGAGCTTCAAGCCAATAGGTTGTTGGCATGCTAGGTTAGAAAAGAAGGGAACAAACCATGTTGTTAGTAGAGAAAATGACACACTCAGCTTTGTTGTTCTAGGAGAGGTGTACGGGCAAGACTTGAGTCAGGTGGCGCCAAGGGGTAGGAGAAAGTGGTTAGCAGCGGTGTTGACTTCATACCGGACAGATTGAATGATTGTGTTGAATTTGGTAGAGACGTATGAAAATAAGTGTTTGAGTGTACAGAAAGTGTCGCAGTGTATGTCGGAGCAGGCATTGGGGCGGACTGCCGTGCTCCTGGCATCCATGACATGGGAGGTGGAAGAGCCCCCGGTAGTGGCATGGATGAGGGAACACCGTAGGCCCATGAAGACGGAGGCGGTAACATGGCATGATGATCCTGTGGCGGACCGAATGGCGGGCGTGGTTGCGGACCAGGCCACATCTAGATAGACCACACCCAAGGGTTTTGCATGGTTATCCAAAACGCCTTCGATCCTTTCCCCAGCGTATTGGAGTTGCTGACTGATGTCTACGCACGCTTCTATTCTTGTAGACAGTGTTGGGCCTCCAAGTGCAGAGGTTTGTAGAACAACAACAAGTTTCCCTTACGTGGATTACCCAAGGTTTATCAAACTCAAGGACGAAGAGGTCAAAGGTATCCCTCTCAAGCAACCATGCAATTACAATGCAAGAAGTCTATTGTGTACCCAACACACCTAATACAATTGTCAGTTGTGTAGATGCACTAGTTCAGCGAAAAGAGAGTAAAATACAAGTTATATGGATGATTATAAGTGACAGTAGGAATCTGAAATAAAAATGGCAGCAAGCAAACATGTAGCAGAACTGATTGTAAACGGTGTTTCAATGCTTAGAAACAAGGTCTAAGGATCCTACTTTCACTAGTGAACACTCTCAACAATGATAACATAATTGAATGCATAAATATCATCTCTTGACTATGCTACTCCGAACCACTCTCCGGTTGAATAACAAACACTAATTCATTGCGTAGGGCTACAAAGCACACCTTAAAGTCGCATTCCCATGTCTAGTTAACCCCACACTGTTAACTTGAGCGCCCTAGAAGGTACTATACAAACACCACAATTTCATAGGGTCATCCAACACAAGATATAAATATCATGCTAAACCACTGTAACATCCCTGATTTTTGGAAAACTCAAAAATCACAAAAATTTGAAACTTTTTGTTTTCATGTTATGCAAGTCACCAAAAACCAAATGAGAAGCAAGAAACAAAAGGAAACAATACATATCCAATGAAATTGAATTTTACCACTAACCCTAAAACCCTCTCAAATGAATTTTTCTCACATAAAGAAACCATTTTATCTTTAGCAAACTTTATTACATAAAAGGTTTTCAATTCAAATATTACCTTGAAAGTATTTTATGGCAACAACAATAAAAGATATATAACCCTTAATAAAGTTCTAAAGCCCCAAAGGTATTTGATGAGAATAAAATTGTTAGTAATAACTTTTAGTTGATATTCCAAGTTTTAAACATGAAGGTGTGAAAAATAAAATGCATTGTTTGGAAAATAACATAAAAAGAGTTTTGAAAACAATATTATGACATGTGGTTTTATCCTAAATTTATTGATCAACAATATTAATTAATTGATAAGAACTAATTAAATAACATTAAGTTACTATTAGTAAATACTTCATATTAAAATGTGAAATAGTTTTTAAAAATGGCTTTCCAAAAATAATTTATGACAAGTAAAATGTCTCTGAAATTTTATTTAGACAATAACATAAATTTATTATTTTCTAAATTTTAAAATGGCCTTAAAGTATTATTAGTGTTTTATTTATTTTTCAAAATATATAATTGTGAAAACATGGTGGAATGACTTTCAAAATCTTGTTTTCAACATTTATAATGTCACTAAAATCTTAGTTGACCAATAACTATGTTTTATAAAAATTTAAATTAAAAATCACATTAAGTAACTATTAAGGAATTATTCAAATTCCCAAATTCAAAAATAAAATATGATGATTTTGTTTCCAAAAATGGTACTGTTGGAAAGTACTTGAAATTTCAAGAATTTAGAAATTCGTTTCATGTCATTTGGACACTTAAAACAGAAATTATGATTTAATTAGATAAACATAAATTAAAAGAAAGAAAGGGATGATGTCATTGCTGACGTCATCATCTTCTTCCTCGTTTGGAAACCGAGTTCTTTTCGGCCAAATTCAATCCATGTGATTTCGCGCCATTAAGGCCGTAATTCCTTGCCATCTTTGCGCCTATAAATAGCCACGGGCTCCCTCTGCATTTCCCCCATCCGCGCTCACGTAATCGTGCCCCCAATCCATCGGAATCTGTCGCCGGAGTCAGCCGTAACTGCCGCGTTCGATCTCGAGTTCCGGCGAGGAGCAGTGCACCAGGAACTCGCCGGAGCTGCTGCATCTCCGTCCGTGTTGCGCCGTCGTCCCCGGAAGCGAGGGAGCAAGCACACCCCACCATCGTCCTCGCCGTGCTGCGAGGAGTCTCCCCGTGGTCTCCCCAAGCCTGGAGGTCCACCGGAGCCTCGACGCCGTCCACGACCGAGTACATCGCCGCCGTCCCCGCCATTCTCCGGCGAACCCCGTGCCCCGGGTGAGCTCCTCTGTTCCTGCACCGTTAGATCTGAAACAGACGCGTAGGATTAGATCCCCTAACGAATCGGTATGTTACCGTTAGATCGAGATCTGACGGCTCAGATCTAACCACTTATCCACGTCACCCTAGCCTAGTCAGCACCCAGTCAGCACACCCATCCAATCACAGAGCCCCACGTGGCCAGCCTGTAAATTCAATTTTTCTCCCGCTGGATTTATTTTGGCAGTTTTACAGATTAGTCCCTGCAACTTAGATCTAACATAACTTTTGATCCATAAGCCCAAATTTAGCAATCTTGGACTTTTTGAAAAGCCCTTGACATCTAGAAACTTTTAGCACTGGCCAAATTCAAATTTGACAAACTTAAATTTGTTCAAATTCAAATATGCTTGTTTGAAGAAATTTGGCATAATTCAAATTCTACAAATCCAAAAATTGTAAATAAAATATATTTGGAAACCTTAGGATGTGTACTTTCATATCCCATGTCCCAAAATAATTGTTGATCAAATTAAAATTGAATTTAGAATTAATTGGAGTATTTGAGTAATTTTGTCATAGATTTAATTCTGTAAATAATTTCAATATAGTTCCTTTTGCAAAATTGTTCCATTTGACAACCTTGAACCAGAAACAACCTTGCCCAACCATTTTGGACATCCTTGGACCATGGCCATGTGTTTTTGACCAAAAACCCAACCTAGTGATTCATCCATCCTTACCATGTCTTAGGAATTGTTTTCAACTGTTTTTCCTTGATGTTATGTCTAAGTGGAGCCAAGCCAAGTCCTTAGAATGTGTCAATCACATATAGTACCAAATAGTGAGATTTAGTTGCTATCTACTTCTCCACTCCCCTTTCATGCTTCAAGATTTCATCAAATTGGGATTTGTGAGAACCATGAAGTGCAATGGAGGACTTAACCATCTAGAGATTTTACAACATGAAGATAGAAGACCATTGAAGGACTTGGAAAATAAAACAAACTTCATAAGCATCTCCAAGAAGTGGAAGCACTAGAAGAAAACCATAGAAACTTCTAGAGGACTAACACCTTTTCTCTCTAAGTCTTTTTCCTTCCCTTTTCTATTCTTCTCCTTTCAACCTGGTGGCAACATGAAGAGCTACAAGGAAGATCAATGAAGAAGTTTTGAAGAGAAGACTTAGACTCCACAACAACTAGAAGCAACTCAAGAAGTACAAGTGTGAAGAAATTCAGAAGAAAGCATCTCCCTCTCTCTTTCTATCCTTCTTCTTAAATTTTCTTTCAAATTAACTTAGTGGTATTTGTGCCCATCCCATACCTAAACCAAGTAGTGAAGATCATGAAGATTTATCAAGTAAAAGAGAAACTTCACAACAAGGAGGAAACTACAATAGAAGCATGAAGATGAACTTCAAGAAGACAAGCATGTGAAGACTAGAAGCAATCCATACAAGTTGAAGAATAACAAGTTGTTTTTGTCCAACCATTGACCCAAATGGAAAACCCAAGACTTAGTAATATTTTCCCTTGAATGATGAAGTTAGTAGACCTACCCTAACCACAATGGAAAATACTAACATAGTCACTCAAATATTTTTGAAGGTGAATATGACCAAGTGTTTGCATGTATTACTTTAGTTGAAGAAGTAATATGTTTATTCTTAGTGAACTCTTGGAACTTCCTCGACAAGTATGGTTATAATAAAGTTAGTTTTATACATAACTCAACCTAGTCCTTTCCAGGTAAACCCTTGGAAACTCCTTAACAATGTATTGAACCATTATGGAATGAATCTTTGAAAACTCAAACCTAGACCTTGTCCTAGCCCACTAGGTTAAACTCCTTTGGCTATGTTATTGCTTTGTATGATCTCTTCACTTGTATGTTTGTTTGTTAGGATGCTTGTTTATTTGGTTTTGTGTTGTCAATGAATAGATTGTACGGAGAGCAACGATCTTTTGTGAAGAAAGTGTGATATCTTCACCAACTTCAACAAGGCAAGTAACACACCATCAACTACCCATTATTTTCTATATGCATTAGTTGATTTTTAGTAGTATGCATGATAGGAAATTTTACTAAGTTATACTATGCTATGCTATTATCCTAGTAGTGTGTAGCCATCCCTTTTACCTGGTTATTTTGATAGCCTTAGAATTTATTAGGTGCTATGCAATGTTACAAATGGTTTTACTAGATGTTGAGGAAAAATCCTAAGTATAACTAATGAATGAACCACCTGGGTGGAAGTGGTAAGACTGGGTTATGTTGAGTGTTTCCTCAGGGCCCTTATCTAAGGGTTATTCCACTTGAGGTTGTCACATGCGGATGTCCACCCAGGAACAAAGAGATTACTATGTCCTTCTAAGTTTAGTAGCTTCCCGTGCAGCCTTTTGACAATATGGGCTCTGTCTTGATCAATTAAGTTGTGAGGGTTCAGCCCAGGCTTGACAAGCAGATGTAGCAAAATTATAGGTGGAACGGGTCTTGCCGGTGGGTTTGGACTTCTTCTTCTGAAAGATCTCGTCTCAATTCTCTCCTTTCCATGATGCACTCCGGGTGTATAGGATGTTTGGGCTAATTGAAGACAAAGGGTGAAAGTGCACAAGCTCTGCAGAGTCAACAAACTAAGATCTTAGCCGTGTCCCCGGTTATGGACAACTATGAGCAGCTGGACAAGGATTGACGGAAGAATCTCATCATCAATTTCAATAAGTAAAATTTTGACCAAGTGAACAGTATTGTGGTGCTTGGATCTTACTCCAATGTTGCCACCCCTTTGAAAAGAAAAGTTTCTTTTACAAAAGAGATAGGACAAAATTGGCTTTATGCAAACTTAGCCAAAACTCCACTCAGCCAAATGAGCATGTAGTATTAGTCTTGCCATTTATATCCACCATAGTGTTACTTGCCAATACATTAAATTGTATTGACTCCCTTGTGGCTGCATATTCCATATTGCAGATATTTCTGAAGACGAGTGAGGATTTCGTTTAGGATCTCGAGACTATCGCCAACATGTTTTGCCTGTGGCACATGAAGAAGATGGGCTCAATGTTGTTCTATGTTTTCCGCTGTAATACTTTGTTTTCTGCTAGTCTTCTAAGACTATGCAAGTTGTAATACTATTTTGTAAAGACTGGATCATGCGATGTAATAGAATTTGATGCATTTGCATGATATTTCATTTTGTACTGTGGTGCTAGCAATTGATCCAGGGACTAGCACAATAACACAGGTATTCCATCTTTATTAAAAGTTGGGATGCGACAAAATGGTATCAGAGCATTGTGTTGCCTGTAGGATTTGAGACCCTAAGTTTGGATTAGAATAGGAAAAACCATAGGAATAAAACATATATACTTTTTAACAACTCCACAAAGAAATCTTTTATATCTTCATTTCTCCTCGTACACCTTTCCATGGTACATTTCTAATGTATAATCTTATCTGTAGATGACCAACATCATTGAATCACTCAAGAAAGGACCAATGATGACCATGACCCTGGAATGTGACACTGATTTTCCAAGAGCATTGAAGGATCTCATGTCAATCATGGGATTTGAAGGACCAGCAGTCTATTGGGGTTTTCCCTACATTGATGAGGAAGATGATCTTGAATATTGGTGGGTGCAGATTCATCTGTACATGAACAAGGAGTACGACCACAAGAAGGGAGGAGATTGCATGCTTACCAACAAGGAGGTGCATTTGACATTCTTTGATTCAGCAAGAAGTGTTGCATGGAGGGCGATTGAAGAACTTACTGAGAGACTCAAGTGGAGACTTCACAAGACTAAGAAGATTCTCAAGGAAGCCGAAGAAGAGATCAACACTCTTGAAAAAGAGATTACAATGTACAAGAACGCGGAGATCATTGTGAAGACTGAGTATTGAAGACCTATCATGAGGAATAAAGCAAGAAAGTTGTTACCCTGCCTTGAATAGTAGACCACCATGAGATATAACAAAGTTGTGAGACACGAAACACGATTAGAGTATTGATCATACTAATGAGTGTGGTATGACAATACTAGATGTTTTCCTAAAACTATGTTGTTTGGTGTGATGAATGTGTTGCTATATGTTTGTTATGTGTTGTTTGTAAGATGAGTTTCCTTGATCTGCTGTGTTTGGAT
Source organism: Alopecurus myosuroides (assembly GCA_028641055.1). Lineage (NCBI taxonomy): Eukaryota > Viridiplantae > Streptophyta > Magnoliopsida > Poales > Poaceae > Alopecurus > Alopecurus myosuroides. Next base: position 39,588,845 of record CM054062.1, read on the forward strand.
AGGAACCTTCTTAGATCCTTTCTAACCTCTACTCATCTTCCCTAAAACCTCAAAACAGATGTCTAGCCAGAATTCCAACAACCCGGAGAACTCAATAGCAATGCAGATGCTACTAGAAGCTTAAACTCAGCTGATACAACTGATGACCCAGAACCAAGCAAACCACCCCAATATGGAGTTAACCCCAGGAATGCAACAAGTGTTGGATACTCAATCACAGATAGTGAAGATGATGTCCCAAAACTTGGCCAATAGTAAAGACAATCAGCCCTTGATAACTAGAGATAACCAGGAGATAGAAGAAGAAATGTTTTCAACACCCAAAGCCTGCAAATCTTGTGGAGAGATAGGACACTATTCCAAAGATTGTCCTGATGAGTGGCCCCATGGTGATGCAAACAACTCAATTGAAGGATACTTCACTCAAGTTACTTGCTTTCTGTGTGAAGGGACAACACATGTTCCAACACAATGTCCACTTTACCCCATGGTACAACAAGTTGGACAACAAGCCAAAATGGAAATGCTTAGTGAAATCCAAGAGAACTTAGGAAAACCAGAAGTGAAGGGAAAACACAAGCTGGATACTTTTCAGATGGACCATGTCAAGATAGATACTGGAGCCAAGACTACACCACATCCATATTCATCCAAACACTCCACCAAGAATTGCTATTCTTGTGAAGAAGATGGACATTTGTCTAGAAATTGTCCCAACAACAAACCCAGACCTTCAACCAACATAGTTGAGTATACTGGGCAGCAGTATGAAGATATGATGGCCAATTTAACTTCACCAAGGAAGAAGAAGAAACTTCAGAAGAACCCCAATCCTGTCTATAGAGACATCAGCCAAGTGACTTGCTTCAAATGCAGAGATAAAGGACACTATGCAAATGGATGCCCTCAAAGGGAGAAGGAAGGAAACATGACTTTCTGAAAGAAGGAATCTTAGGCAAAGTTTCATGTTGAAAATAAATTTATTTTCCCTAGGAGTTCTTCCAGTGTAATAAACCACAATGAATGTCTAAGAAATGTGTTCCCATTATAATGAGATGATGTTGTGAAATCCTCTCAACTTGATCTTTTGATTGAACCAAAGAGTGACCCCTCAGTGTCAAAGGTAGTTCAACAGATCTATGTTGGTCTACACCTCTACCACAGAGGAAAGATCTACTCAAGCTAATTTAGAATCAATCTACACTCCAATCTAATGAGAATAGACTACCCACAAAAGTTTCTTTTAAGGGTGGTAGCCCACCCAGTTGTTTTGGAATCCAATTACCCAAATCTTTCTTTCTAACCTTCCCAAATCTCGGGACGAGATTTCTTTTAAGGGTGGTAGTCTGTAACATCCCTGATTTTTGGAAAACTCAAAAATCACAAAAATTTGAAACTTTTTGTTTTCATGTTATGCAAGTCACCAAAAACCAAATGAGAAGCAAGAAACAAAAGGAAACAATACATATCCAATGAAATTGAATTTTACCACTAACCCTAAAACCCTCTCAAATGAATTTTTCTCACATAAAGAAACCATTTTATCTTTAGCAAACTTTATTACATAAAAGGTTTTCAATTCAAATATTACCTTGAAAGTATTTTATGGCAACAACAATAAAAGATATATAACCCTTAATAAAGTTCTAAAGCCCCAAAGGTATTTGATGAGAATAAAATTGTTAGTAATAACTTTTAGTTGATATTCCAAGTTTTAAACATGAAGGTGTGAAAAATAAAATGCATTGTTTGGAAAATAACATAAAAAGAGTTTTGAAAACAATATTATGACATGTGGTTTTATCCTAAATTTATTGATCAACAATATTAATTAATTGATAAGAACTAATTAAATAACATTAAGTTACTATTAGTAAATCCTTCATATTAAAATGTGAAATAGTTTTTTAAAATGGCTTTCCAAAAATAATTTATGACAAGTAAATTGTCTCTGAAATTTTATTTAGACAATAACATAAATTTATTATTTTCTAAATTTTAAAATGGCCTTAAAGTATTATTAGTGTTTTATTTATTTTTCAAAATATATAATTGTGAAAACATGGTGGAATGACTTTCAAATCTTGTTTTCAACATTTATAATGTCACTAAAATCTTAGTTGACCAATAACTATGTTTTATAAAAATTTAAATTAAAAATCACATTAAGTAACTATTAAGGAATTATTCAAATTCCCAAATTCAAAAATAAAATATGATGATTTTGTTTCCAAAAATGGTACTGTTGGAAAGTACTTGAAATTTCAAGAATTTAGAAATTTGTTTCATGTCATTTGGACACTTAAAACAGAAATTATGATTTAATTAGATAAACAGAAATTAAAAGAAAGAAAGGGATGATGTCATTGCTGACGTCATCATCTTCTTCCTCGTTTGGAAACCGAGTTCTTTTCGGCCAAATTCAATCCCTGTGATTTCGCGCCATTAAGGCCGTAATTCCTTGCCATCTTTGCGCCTATAAATAGCCACGGGCTCCCTCTGCATTTCCCCCATCCGCGCTCACGTAATCGTGCCCCCAATCCATCGGAATCTGTCGCCGGAGTCAGCCGTAACCGCCGCGTTCGATCTCGAGTTCCGGCGAGGAGCAGTGCACCAGGAACTCGCCGGAGCTGCTGCATCTCCGTCCGTGTTGCGTCGTCGTCCCCGGAAGCGAGGGAGCAAGCACACCCCACCATCGTCCTCGCCGTGCTGCGAGGAGTCTCCCTGTGGTCTCCCCAAGCCTGGAGGTCCACCGGAGCCTCGACGCCGTCCACGACCGAGCACATCGCCGCCGTCCCCGCCATTCTCCGGCGAACCCCGTGCCCCCGGTGAGCTCCTCTGTTCCTGCACCGTTAGATCTGAAACAGACGCGTAGGATTAGATCCCCTAACGAATCGGTATGTTACCGTTAGATCGAGATCTGACGGCTCAGATCTAACCACTTATCCACGTCACCCTAGCCTAGTCAGCACCCAGTCAGCACACCCATCCAATCACAGAGCCCCACGTGGCCAGCCTGTAAATTCAATTTTTCTCCCGCTGGATTTATTTTGGCAGTTTTACAGATTAGTCCCTGCAACTTAGATCTAACATAACTTTTGATCCATAAGCCCAAATTTAGCAATCTTGGACTTTTTGAAAAGCCCTTGACATCTAGAAACTTTTAGCACTGGCCAAATTCAAATTTGACAAACTTAAATTTGTTCAAATTCAAATATGCTTGTTTGAAGAAATTTGGCATAATTCAAATTCTACAAATCCAAAAATTGTAAATAAAATATATTTGGAAACCTTAGGATGTGTACTTTCATATCCCATGTCCCAAAATAATTGTTGATCAAATTAAAATTGAATTTAGAATTAATTGGAGTATTTGAGTAATTTTGTCATAGATTTAATTCTGTAAATAATTTCAATATAGTTCCTTTTGCAAAATTGTTCCATTTGACAACCTTGAACCAGAAACAACCTTGCCCAACCATTTTGGACATCCTTGGACCATGGCCATGTGTTTTTGACCAAAAACCCAACCTAGTGATTCATCCATCCTTACCATGTCTTAGGAATTGTTTTCAACTGTTTTTCCTTGATGTTATGTCTAAGTGGAGCCAAGCCAAGTCCTTAGAATGTGTCAATCACATATAGTACCAAATAGTGAGATTTAGTTGCTATCTACTTCTCCACTCCCCTTTCATGCTTCAAGATTTCATCAAATTGGGATTTGTGAGAACCATGAAGTGCAATGGAGGACTTAACCATCTAGAGATTTTACAACATGAAGATAGAAGACCATTGAAGGACTTGGAAAATAAAACAAACTTCATAAGCATCTCCAAGAAGTGGAAGCACTAGAAGAAAACCATAGAAACTTCTAGAGGACTAACACCTTTTCTCTCTAAGTCTTTTTCCTTCCCTTTTCTATTCTTCTCCTTTCAACCTGGTGGCAACATGAAGAGCTACAAGGAAGATCAATGAAGAAGTTTTGAAGAGAAGACTTAGACTCCACAACAACTAGAAGCAACTCAAGAAGTACAAGTGTGAAGAAATTCAGAAGAAAGCATCTCCCTCTCTCTTTCTATCCTTCTTCTTAAATTTTCTTTCAAATTAACTTAGTGGTATTTGTGCCCATCCCATACCTAAACCAAGTAGTGAAGATCATGAAGATTTATCAAGTAAAAGAGAAACTTCACAACAAGGAGGAAACTACAATAGAAGCATGAAGATGAACTTCAAGAAGACAAGCATGTGAAGACTAGAAGCAATCCATACAAGTTGAAGAATAACAAGTTGTTTTTGTCCAACCATTGACCCAAATGGAAAACCCAAGACTTAGTAATATTTTCCCTTGAATGATGAAGTTAGTAGACCTACCCTAACCACAATGGAAAATACTAACATAGTCACTCAAATATTTTTGAAGGTGAATATGACCAAGTGTTTGCATGTATTACTTTAGTTGAAGAAGTAATATGTTTATTCTTAGTGAACTCTTGGAACTTCCTCGACAAGTATGGTTATAATAAAGTTAGTTTTATACATAACTCAACCTAGTCCTTTCCAAGTAAACCCTTGGAAACTCCTTAACAATGTATTGAACCATTATGGAATGAATCTTTGAAAACTCAAACCTAGACCTTGTCCTAGCCCACTAGGTTAAACTCCTTTGGCTATGTTATTGCTTTGTATGATCTCTTCACTTGTATGTTTGTTTGTTAGGATGCTTGTTTATTTGGTTTTGTGTTGTCAATGAATAGATTGTACGGAGAGCAACGATCTTTTGTGAAGAAAGTGTGATATCTTCACCAACTTCAACAAGGCAAGTAACACACCATCAACTACCCATTATTTTCTATATGCATTAGTTGATTTTTAGTAGTATGCATGATAGGAAATTTTACTAAGTTATACTATGCTATGCTATTATCCTAGTAGTGTGTAGCCATCCCTTTTACCTGGTTATTTTGATAGCCTTAGAATTTATTAGGTGCTATGCAATGTTACAAATGGTTTTACTAGATGTTGAGGAAAAATCCTAAGTATAACTAATGAATGAACCACCTGGGTGGAAGTGGTAAGACTGGGTTATGTTGAGTGTTTCCTCAGGGCCCTTATCTAAGGGTTATTCCACTTGAGGTTGTCACATGCGGATGGCCACCCAGGAACAAAGAGATTACTATGTCCTTCTAAGTTTAGTAGCTTCCCGTGCAGCCTTTTGACAATATGGGCTCTGTCTTGATCAATTAAGTTGTGAGGGTTCAGCCCAGGCTTGACAAGCAGATGTAGCAAAATTATAGGTGGAACGGGTCTTGCCGGTGGGTTTGGACTTCTTCTTCTGAAAGATCTCGTCTCAATTCTCTCCTTTCCATGATGCACTCCGGGTGTATAGGATGTTTGGGCTAATTGAAGACAAAGGGTGAAAGTGCACAAGCTCTGCAGAGTCAACAAACTAAGATCTTAGCCGTGTCCCCGGTTATGGACAACTATGAGCAGCTGGACAAGGATTGACGGAAGAATCTCATCATCAATTTCAATAAGTAAAATTTTGACCAAGTGAACAGTATTGTGGTGCTTGGATCTTACTCCAATGTTGCCACCCCTTTGAAAAGAAAAGTTTCTTTTACAAAAGAGATAGGACAAAATTGGCTTTATGCAAACTTAGCCAAAACTCCACTCAGCCAAATGAGCATGTAGTATTAGTCTTGCCATTTATATCCACCATAGTGTTACTTGCCAATACATTAAATTGTATTGACTCCCTTGTGGCTGCATATTCCATATTGCAGATATTTCTGAAGACGAGTGAGGATTTCGTTTAGGATCTCGAGACTATCGCCAACATGTTTTGCCTGTGGCACATGAAGAAGATGGGCTCAATGTTGTTCTATGTTTTCCGCTGTAATACTTTGTTTTCTGCTAGTCTTCTAAGACTATGCAAGTTGTAATACTATTTTGTAAAGACTGGATCATGCGATGTAATAGAATTTGATGCATTTGCATGATATTTCATTTTGTACTGTGGTGCTAGCAATTGATCCAGGGACTAGCACAATAACACAGGTATTCCATCTTTATTAAAAGTTGGGATGCGACAAAATGGTATCAGAGCATTGTGTTGCCTGTAGGATTTGAGACCCTAAGTTTGGATTAGAATAGGAAAAACCATAGGAATAAAACATATATACTTTTTAACAACTCCACAAAGAAATCTTTTATATCTTCATTTCTCCTCGTACACCTTTCCATGGTACATTTCTAATGTATAATCTTATCTGTAGATGACCAACATCATTGAATCACTCAAGAAAGGACCAATGATGACCATGACCCTGGAATGTGACACTGATTTTCCAAGAGCATTGAAGGATCTCATGTCAATCATGGGATTTGAAGGACCAGCAGTCTATTGGGGTTTTCCCTACATTGATGAGGAAGATGATCTTGAATATTGGTGGGTGCAGATTCATCTGTACATGAACAAGGAGTACGACCACAAGAAGGGAGGAGATTGCATGCTTACCAACAAGGAGGTGCATTTGACATTCTTTGATTCAGCAAGAAGTGTTGCATGGAGGGCGATTGAAGAACTTACTGAGAGACTCAAGTGGAGACTTCACAAGACTAAGAAGATTCTCAAGGAAGCCGAAGAAGAGATCAACACTCTTGAAAAAGAGATTACAATGTACAAGAACGCGGAGATCATTGTGAAGACTGAGTATTGAAGACCTATCATGAGGAATAAAGCAAGAAAGTTGTTACCCTGCCTTGAATAGTAGACCACCATGAGATATAACAAAGTTGTGAGACACGAAACACGATTAGAGTATTGATCATACTAATGAGTGTGGTATGACAATACTAGATGTTTTCCTAAAACTATGTTGTTTGGTGTGATGAATGTGTTGCTATATGTTTGTTATGTGTTGTTTGTAAGATGAGTTTCCTTGATCTGCTGTGTTTGGATAGGAACCTTCTTAGATCCTTTCTAACCTCTACTCATCTTCCCTAAAACCTCAAAACAGATGTCTAGCCAGAATTCCAACAACCCGGAGAACTCAATAGCAATGCAGATGCTACTAGAAGCTTAAACTCAGCTGATACAACTGATGACCCAGAACCAAGCAAACCACCCCAATATGGAGTTAACCCCAGGAATGCAACAAGTGTTGGATACTCAATCACAGATAGTGAAGATGATGTCCCAAAACTTGGCCAATAGTAAAGACAATCAGCCCTTGATAACTAGAGATAACCAGGAGATAGAAGAAGAAATGTTTTCAACACCCAAAGCCTGCAAATCTTGTGGAGAGATAGGACACTATTCCAAAGATTGTCCTGATGAGTGGCCCCATGGTGATGCAAACAACTCAATTGAAGGATACTTCACTCAAGTTACTTGCTTTCTGTGTGAAGGGACAACACATGTTCCAACACAATGTCCACTTTACCCCATGGTACAACAAGTTGGACAACAAGCCAAAATGGAAATGCTTAGTGAAATCCAAGAGAACTTAGGAAAACCAGAAGTGAAGGGAAAACACAAGCTGGATACTTTTCAGATGGACCATGTCAAGATAGATACTGGAGCCAAGACTACACCACATCCATATTCATCCAAACACTCCACCAAGAATTGCTATTCTTGTGAAGAAGATGGACATTTGTCTAGAAATTGTCCCAACAACAAACCCAGACCTTCAACCAACATAGTTGAGTATACTGGGCAGCAGTATGAAGATATGATGGCCAATTTAACTTCACCAAGGAAGAAGAAGAAACTTCAGAAGAACCCCAATCCTGTCTATAGAGACATCAGCCAAGTGACTTGCTTCAAATGCAGAGATAAAGGACACTATGCAAATGGATGCCCTCAAAGGGAGAAGGAAGGAAACATGACTTTCTGAAAGAAGGAATCTTAGGCAAAGTTTCATGTTGAAAATAAATTTATTTTCCCTAGGAGTTCTTCCAGTGTAATAAACCACAATGAATGTCTAAGAAATGTGTTCCCATTATAATGAGATGATGTTGTGAAATCCTCTCAACTTGATCTTTTGATTGAACCAAAGAGTGACCCCTCAGTGTCAAAGGTAGTTCAACAGATCTATGTTGGTCTACACCTCTACCACAGAGGAAAGATCTACTCAAGCTAATTTAGAATCAATCTACACTCCAATCTAATGAGAATAGACTACCCACAAAAGTTTCTTTTAAGGGTGGTAGCCCACCCAGTTGTTTTGGAATCCAATTACCCAAATCTTTCTTTCTAACCTTCCCAAATCTCGGGACGAGATTTCTTTTAAGGGTGGTAGTCTGTAACATCCCTGATTTTTGGAAAACTCAAAAATCACAAAAATTTGAAACTTTTTGTTTTCATGTTATGCAAGTCACCAAAAACCAAATGAGAAGCAAGAAACAAAAGGAAACAATACATATCCAATGAAATTGAATTTTACCACTAACCCTAAAACCCTCTCAAATGAATTTTTCTCACATAAAGAAACCATTTTATCTTTAGCAAACTTTATTACATAAAAGGTTTTCAATTCAAATATTACCTTGAAAGTATTTTATGGCAACAACAATAAAAGATATATAACCCTTAATAAAGTTCTAAAGCCCCAAAGGTATTTGATGAGAATAAAATTGTTAGTAATAACTTTTAGTTGATATTCCAAGTTTTAAACATGAAGGTGTGAAAAATAAAATGCATTGTTTGGAAAATAACATAAAAAGAGTTTTGAAAACAATATTATGACATGTGGTTTTATCCTAAATTTATTGATCAACAATATTAATTAATTGATAAGAACTAATTAAATAACATTAAGTTACTATTAGTAAATCCTTCATATTAAAATGTGAAATAGTTTTTTAAAATGGCTTTCCAAAAATAATTTATGACAAGTAAATTGTCTCTGAAATTTTATTTAGACAATAACATAAATTTATTATTTTCTAAATTTTAAAATGGCCTTAAAGTATTATTAGTGTTTTATTTATTTTTCAAAATATATAATTGTGAAAACATGGTGGAATGACTTTCAAATCTTGTTTTCAACATTTATAATGTCACTAAAATCTTAGTTGACCAATAACTATGTTTTATAAAAATTTAAATTAAAAATCACATTAAGTAACTATTAAGGAATTATTCAAATTCCCAAATTCAAAAATAAAATATGATGATTTTGTTTCCAAAAATGGTACTGTTGGAAAGTACTTGAAATTTCAAGAATTTAGAAATTTGTTTCATGTCATTTGGACACTTAAAACAGAAATTATGATTTAATTAGATAAACAGAAATTAAAAGAAAGAAAGGGATGATGTCATTGCTGACGTCATCATATTCTTCCTCGTTTGGAAACCGAGTTCTTTTCGGCCAAATTCAATCCCTGTGATTTCGCGCCATTAAGGCCGTAATTCCTTGCCATCTTTGCGCCTATAAATAGCCACGGGCTCCCTCTGCATTTCCCCCATCCGCGCTCACGTAATCGTGCCCCCAATCCATCGGAATCTGTCGCCGGAGTCAGCCGTAACCGCCGCGTTCGATCTCGAGTTCCGGCGAGGAGCAGTGCACCAGGAACTCGCCGGAGCTGCTGCATCTCCGTCCGTGTTGCGTCGTCGTCCCCGGAAGCGAGGGAGCAAGCACACCCCACCATCGTCCTCGCCGTGCTGCGAGGAGTCTCCCTGTGGTCTCCCCAAGCCTGGAGGTCCACCGGAGCCTCGACGCCGTCCACGACCGAGCACATCGCCGCCGTCCCCGCCATTCTCCGGCGAACCCCGTGCCCCCGGTGAGCTCCTCTGTTCCTGCACCGTTAGATCTGAAACAGACGCGTAGGATTAGATCCCCTAACGAATCGGTATGTTACCGTTAGATCGAGATCTGACGGCTCAGATCTAACCACTTATCCACGTCACCCTAGCCTAGTCAGCACCCAGTCAGCACACCCATCCAATCACAGAGCCCCACGTGGCCAGCCTGTAAATTCAATTTTTCTCCCGCTGGATTTATTTTGGCAGTTTTACAGATTAGTCCCTGCAACTTAGATCTAACATAACTTTTGATCCATAAGCCCAAATTTAGCAATCTTGGACTTTTTGAAAAGTCCTTGACATCTAGAAACTTTTAGCACTGGCCAAATTCAAATTTGACAAACTTAAATTTGTTCAAATTCAAATATGCTTGTTTGAAGAAATTTGGCATAATTCAAATTCTACAAATCCAAAAATTGTAAATAAAATATATTTGGAAACCTTAGGATGTGTACTTTCATATCCCATGTCCCAAAATAATTGTTGATCAAATTAAAATTGAATTTAGAATTAATTGGAGTATTTGAGTAATTTTGTCATAGATTTAATTCTGTAAATAATTTCAATATAGTTCCTTTTGCAAAATTGTTCCATTTGACAACCTTGAACCAGAAACAACCTTGCCCAACCATTTTGGACATCCTTGGACCATGGCCATGTGTTTTTGACCAAAAACCCAACCTAGTGATTCATCCATCCTTACCATGTCTTAGGAATTGTTTTCAACTGTTTTTCCTTGATGTTATGTCTAAGTGGAGCCAAGCCAAGTCCTTAGAATGTGTCAATCACATATAGTACCAAATAGTGAGATTTAGTTGCTATCTACTTCTCCACTCCCCTTTCATGCTTCAAGATTTCATCAAATTGGGATTTGTGAGAACCATGAAGTGCAATGGAGGACTTAACCATCTAGAGATTTTACAACATGAAGATAGAAGACCATTGAAGGACTTGGAAAATAAAACAAACTTCATAAGCATCTCCAAGAAGTGGAAGCACTAGAAGAAAACCATAGAAACTTCTAGAGGACTAACACCTTTTCTCTCTAAGTCTTTTTCCTTCCCTTTTCTATTCTTCTCCTTTCAACCTGGTGGCAACATGAAGAGCTACAAGGAAGATCAATGAAGAAGTTTTGAAGAGAAGACTTAGACTCCACAACAACTAGAAGCAACTCAAGAAGTACAAGTGTGAAGAAATTCAGAAGAAAGCATCTCCCTCTCTCTTTCTATCCTTCTTCTTAAATTTTCTTTCAAATTAACTTAGTGGTATTTGTGCCCATCCCATACCTAAACCAAGTAGTGAAGATCATGAAGATTTATCAAGTACAAGAGAAACTTCACAACAAGGAGGAAACTACAATAGAAGCATGAAGATGAACTTCAAGAAGACAAGCATGTGAAGACTAGAAGCAATCCATACAAGTTGAAGAATAACAAGTTGTTTTTGTCCAACCATTGGCACAAATGGAAAACCCAAGACTTAGTAATATTTTCCCTTGAATGATGAAGTTAGTAGACCTACCCTAACCACAATGGAAAATACTAACATAGTCACTCAAATATTTTTGAAGGTGAATATGACCAAGTGTTTGCATGTATTACTTTAGTTGAAGAAGTAATATGTTTATTCTTAGTGAACTCTTGGAACTTCCTCGACAAGTATGGTTATAATAAAGTTAGTTTTATACATAACTCAACCTAGTCCTTTCCAAGTAAACCCTTGGAAACTCCTTAACAATGTATTGAACCATTATGGAATGAATCTTTGAAAACTCAAACCTAGACCTTGTCCTAGCCCACTAGGTTAAACTCCTTTGGCTATGTTATTGCTTTGTATGATCTCTTCACTTGTATGTTTGTTTGTTAGGATGCTTGTTTATTTGGTTTTGTGTTGTCAATGAATAGATTGTACGGAGAGCAACGATCTTTTGTGAAGAAAGTGTGATATCTTCACCAACTTCAACAAGGCAAGTAACACACCATCAACTACCCATTATTTTCTATATGCATTAGTTGATTTTTAGTAGTATGCATGATAGGAAATTTTACTAAGTTATACTATGCTATGCTATTATTCTAGTAGTGTGTAGCCATCCCTTTTACCTGGTTATTTTGATAGCCTTAGAATTTATTAGGTGCTATGCAATGTTACAAATGGTTTTACTAGATGTTGAGGAAAAATCCTAAGTATAACTAATGAATGAACCCCCTGGGTGGAAGTGGTAAGACTGGGTTATGTTGAGTGTTTCCTCAGGGCTCTTATCTAAGGGTTATTCCACTTGAGGTTGTCACTTGCGGATGGCCACCCAGGAACAAAGAGATTACTATGTCCTTCTAAGTTTAGTAGCTTCCCGTGCAGCCTTTTGACAATATGGGCTCTGTCTTGATCAATTAAGTTGTGAGGGTTCAGCCCAGGCTTGACAAGCAGATGTAGCAAAATTATAGGTGGAACGGGTCTTGCCGGTGGGTTTGGACTTCTTCTTCTGAAAGATCTCGTCTCAATTCTCTCCTTTCCATGATGCACTCCGGGTGTATAGGATGTTTGGGCTAATTGAAGACAAAGGGTGAAAGTGCACAAGCTCTGCAGAGTCAACAAACTAAGATCTTAGCCGTGTCCCCGGTTATGGACAACAATGAGCAGCTGGACAAGGATTGACGGAAGAATCTCATCATCAATTTCAATAAGTAAAATTTTGACCAAGTGAACAGTATTGTGGTGCTTGGATCTTACTCCAATGTTGCCACCCCTTTGAAAAGAAAAGTTTCTTTTACAAAAGAGATAGGACAAAATTGGCTTTATGCAAACTTAGCCAAAACTCCACTCAGCCAAATGAGCATGTAGTATTAGTCTTGCCATTTATATCCACCATAGTGTTACTTGCCAATACATTAAATTGTATTGACTCCCTTGTGGCTGCATATTCCATATTGCAGATATTTCTGAAGACGAGTGAGGATTTCGTTTAGGATCTCGAGACTATCGCCAACATGTTTTGCCTGTGGCACATGAAGAAGATGGGCTCAATGTTGTTCTATGTTTTCCGCTGTAATACTTTGTTTTCTGCTAGTCTTCTAAGACTATGCAAGTTGTAATACTATTTTGTAAAGACTGGATCATGCGATGTAATAGAATTTGATGCATTTGCATGATATTTCATTTTGTACTGTGGTGCTAGCAATTGATCCAGGGACTAGCACAATAACACAGGTATTCCATCTTTATTAAAAGTTGGGATGCTACAACCACACGGTGCACACACTGTCACCATTACAACATGATCAAAGTGTCTACGGAGATCTCATAACAAAACCACTTGAGTAGCATGACAGATGAAGAGTAACATCTACTTATTCAACTAGATTACAAAGCTCATGACCACATAAACATCACACCATGAGAGAGAGAGAGAGATGAAACACATAGATAACGGTAGATCCCTCAGCCCCGGGGGAGAACTACTCCCTCCTCATCATAGGATACAGCAACGGCGATGAAGATGACGGTGGAGTCGATGGAGATGGCTCCGAGGGCACTTCCCCTTCCCGGCAGGGTGCCGGAACAGAGATTTATGTCCCCCGAAACTTGTCGGCGGCGGCGGGGAGCTACGAAACTCATGGAAGGACGCCAATCTTGTAAGGATTTATGCATCGGGGGGCATATATAGGCGAAAGGGCGATGGCGGTGGGATCCCAAGGGGCCCACACCACCTTCCAGCGCGACCAGGGGCCCACCCGCGCGGAGGCATGGTGTGGGGGATCCAGGGCCCCCCTCCGGGTATCTTCGGGACTCCGTGGAACCTTTGGGAATTCTAATACTTCCGGGCTTCAAATTTTCCAATTCCGAGAATATTTTCACAACAACTTTTCTAAAACTAAAAACGGCAGAAAACAGGAACTGGCTTTGTGACATCTTGTCAATAGGTTAGTCCCGGTAAATCGATAAAAAATGACATAAAGTGTAAGGAAAACATGTAGCATATGGCATGAAAACAACATGGAACATCAGAAATTAAGTATACTTTTATGACATATCAACATCCCCAAGCTTAGTTCCTACTCGTCCTCGAGTAGGTAAACGATAAAAACACATAATTTCTGAGGTGACATGCTACCAACATAAACCTGATCATTTAAATTGTAAAAGCATAAGCATAGCTGAGATCATAGAACTTTAACACAAGCATAATAAATATAATTCTAACAATAAAGCATAGCAATCACCTTGCATCATGAGAATTAACACAAACAAAAGATCATGAATAATAATGCACTCAAAAGCTATACGTATGGTTCAAGCATGATATAACATAGTAAAGTGATATTTCGCTTGTCTTTAAGAGTGGGGCAAAACATAAATAACAAGACACCTTCAAAGTTCAAGAGGAAGACTAGAACAAATAATTTGAGAACAAATAATAACACATCATGAATCAATTAATAATGTTTATGTGACAAGTGCATATTAAACTCAAAATGGAAACTGTGCTCTCTCAACTGTGCATAAAGTTAGAAGATGGAGACTCAACATAAAATTAAAATAAAGTCCCTTCGCAGAGGGAAGCAGGGATCACTCATGTGCTAGAGCTTTTATTTTGTTAAACAGGGGTATTGAAAACATTTTTTAGAGAGGTGTATGCTTATGTCAACGAATGGTAAAAATAAAATACACTATGTCACAAGCCAACTAGACTTCACAAGAGCGGCTCCCATAGAAGGACGCATCTGGGTAGAAGGTCATCTTTTTTTTTACAGAATTATGTTTTGACTGATAAATCAGGGGCAAAAATAGTGAAGAGAATTTGTTGTATTAATTTGGGGATGGGCATCAGCTCTTCTATCAATTGGATAAGCGGATGAAGCCACTAGTCCAGGGTGTGAAAGTCTAATCAACAAGTGAGATAAAGATTCTCTATTTACATCCTCATGAGCTAAAACAGGAGCACAAAACATGAGTAATTTTGAATGTTTTAAAGGTAACACATGAGAAATTTACTTTGGAGTGGTAGTTTAAATACCACATGTAGTTAGGTATGGTGGACACATTTGGCAAACTTTGGTTTTTGGGAGTTGGATGCACGAGTAGAGCTCATACTCAGTACAAGTGGAGGCTAGGAAAAGACTGGGAGCGACAAATCAAGAGAGCAATAATGGCCATAATCATGCATAGCGACAAAAATATCATTAATCAAAGCATAAGTGGCACTACAAGTTCAAAAAATAAATGATTATAGAGGCTATAAGTGACTGGTTTGTAGTCATAAACATGGTGTGAGCATGCGCCAAGTCAACCCAATAAAGCATTCAAAGGAGAACACTGATACGTCCAAAACGTATCTCCTTTTCCGAACACTTTTCTTATTGTTTTCTTCTAAACTTGTGAGTTTTGGATACCACTAACACAGACTAACGTTGTTTTCAGCAGAATTACCTTGGTGTCTCGTTTTTGTGCAGAAAAAACAACTTTCGGGAAAATGCCCAGAAAAGATCCCTTTAGTCCTAAAACACCAGAAGACCCTGTGAGCCAGAAGGGGGCCAGGAGAATAGCCAGGAGGGGGCCACACCACCCCTCGGTGCCCCCCTTTGGCCACGCTGCCTGGTGGTGTGGGCCACTGCCGCACTCCCTTGGACTCCCCTTTCGACTACATATGCCCCGTAAACCTAAAACGCGAGGGGGTACGTCATATTCCACAAAACCACAAGAGAGCGCCGCCACCACCCCAAAACTTGATTCGGGGATCAGAAGTTCCTATACTGGCGCCCTGCTGGGATGGGGATTCGAAGGAGATCATTTCCATCGACACCGCCACCTCTTCTCCATCATCCATCCATGAATCCCCCGTCCATGTGTGAGTAAATACTGCTATAAGCTGAGATGTATGGAAGGGATTGGATGAGATCGATCATGTAATAATGCCAGATTGCTAGGGCATAGTGCCTAGTATCCATTGTTAGTGTTTTCTACCGTTGTTGCAACTTGTTATGATTAATGCTTGTCACTAGGGCCCGTGTGCCATGATCTCATATCTGAACATGTTATTGTTTCATGAGTATAATTATGTTTCTTGATCATATCTGCAAGTTGTTTACACATGTCATTGTCCGGAACCCGAGGCCCCAAAGTGATAGAAATTGGGACAACCGGAGGGGATGGTTGTGATGTGAGGATCACGTGTGTTCACGGAGTGTTAATGCTTTGCTCTGGTGCTTTATTAAAAGGAGCACCTTAATTACCAGTAGTTTCCCTAGAGGCCCCGCTACCACGGGCTGGTAGGACAAAAGATGTTGTGCAAGTTTCTCATTGCGAGCACGTATGACTATATTGGAACACATGCCTATGGTTTTCCTAAATATTTGATGCTTTATCATTATTATCTGCAATGCTAGTGTTAGATTATTACATGACCTATGTTATCCATGCAACTCCCATCCGTCCATTCCCTCTATGCCTACGATACTTCCCATACTGCTGTTTTCCGCGATTGCTACTCATGTTACTATTTTACTACTGCTGTTATTTTATTTCTACTGCTGTTATAAAACTGTTACCACTGGTAAATTGTTGCAAGCAAGTCTACTTTCAGGTGCAGCTGAATTTACAACTCAGTTGTTAAGGTATATAAATATTCTTTGGCTCCCCTTGTGCCGAATCAATAAATTTGGGTTTTACTTCCCTCGAAGACTATTGCGATCCCCTATACTTGTGGGGCATCAATACTATTTTATGGCACCGTTGCCGGGGAGCATAGCTTTATTTATTTGATAACTTGATCGTGATATTGTTTGCTGCAAGCCATTCATCATGACTCGTGATGGAAAAGTTCCTATATTACCATTCACTACAAGAAGAGGTACAACTCTGAACACCTCTGCTGCTCTTGATTCACCGTCTATTATGAGTAAGCTTCTTACTCCACCACAAGCTACCCGTACCGTTACTTCTGCTGAGTCTGAGAATGTTTCTGATACTTTTGATGATGCTTCTACTGTGCTTGATGATACTGGTTCTCTAGGTCCTTTCCTAGATGCTACTATTTCTAGATCCAAACATATTAAAAATGCTGAAATTTCTGTTGAAAATATCGGTACACCTGTTAATTTAACTGAGCTTATTGATTATCTTGATGAAACCTATATTGAACTTAATGATGATTTTATTGAAGAAGCTCGTGCTACTACTGGTGCAAGTGCTCTTAAGAGTCTTCTTGCAATACATGCTGTGAAATATAAACCTTCTCTTGATGCTAAGTTTGCCACATCTCCCATACACATTATAGACAAGGATTATGATTTATCTTTACATTTATCTTATATATCTATTGTTGAGAAGGAAACTTTTTGTGGAACTGAAAGTAAAAGTGCTATGGAACACATGAATGAGCTTTCATCTTTGAGTAGTTTATTTTCTGATGATACTAAGCTGCGTACTTATTTTGTTACCAAGATTTTCCCTTTCTCATTGAAAGATGAAGCTAAAATTTGGTTGAACAATCTGTCACCTGGGTGTATTACTGATCCTATGGATTTGGTTAATGCTTTCTTTCAAAAATATTTTCCTGCTAGTGCCCAACATGCTGCAGTGTAGGATATCTTTAACTTTGAGCAAATTGAAGGAGAAAATTGCCTGAATCTTGGACAAGGTTTTGTTCTTTGATAAGTGCTAGCCCCGGATATCCATTACCTAAAAATGAGCTCGTAGATATATATTATAATGGACTAACTGTTGAATCTAGGACATACCTGGATAGTTGTGCTGGTTGTGTTTTTAGGAAAAGAACTCGAGAAGAAGCTGATGAATTAATGGCGAAAATAGCCAAAAACAATGATGATTGGAATATATCTGATCCTACACTTACACGAGAGCCGACACCGATACCAACACCCAAGAAGAGAGGGATGATTGAATTAAATGATGAAGTGATGAAGGAAGCCAAGAAATCTCTTAAAGAGAGGGGTGTTAAATCTGAAGATGTGAAGAATTTACCTCCTATAGAAGAATTATGTAAGCCTATTCCTCATCCATCAACTGTTGAGGTACACTCTCTCCAATACTTTGATAATAGAGATATTCCTTATTCTAAACCACCTAGTCAATGCTTAGATGGATTTAATAATTATGTTGTTAAGCAAGACAATTTTAATAGGAGAGTTCAAAACCATCTTATGGAAAACTCTAGAGCTATTGATAATTTGCATGGTATTATTGAAACAACCTTTAATGATGTTAAAATGCTTGTTAAACATTTTGAAATGGTTCAAGATCAACTTAGTAAAGTGCAAAAAGACATGCTAGCTAATGCTTCTAGAGATAAACATGTTTGTGAAATAATTACTAGAAGTGGTGTTTCTACTCAGGACCCCTTGTATCCTGAAGGACACCCTAAAAGAATTGAACAAGATTCTCAGCAACCTAAAAACAATAGTTCTCCTTCTAAGAAAAAGAAGAAGAGACATAAAAATGTTGTAGAATCTCCTGAACCTGCTAAAGATCCTAATAGTATATCTATTTCTGATGCTGATACTGAAAGTGGTAATGATAAAAGTGATGCTTCTGATAAAGAAGAACCTGTAGCTGAACCTGAAAAGAAAACTAAAACTGCAAAGTATACTAAGGAGGATTTCATTGCTAATAAACATGGTAATGAAAGAGATACTTGGGTACAAAAAGCAATGCCTTTTGCTAATAAGAAACACAAATCAAAGGAAGAAGAACATGATACGTCATAAACGTATCCGTAATTTTTGATGCTCCATGATGATATTTTGCCAATTGCTACATGTTTTCTCCCTTATTTATAGCATTTTTATACGTTTTACAGACTAACCTATTAACAAGATGCCACAAAGCTAGTTCCCTGTTTTCTGCTGTTTTTAAGTTTCCGAAAAGTTGTTCTGGAAATATTCTCGAAATTGGAAAATTCGAAGTCCGGAAGTCCTATTTTCCCCGGAAGCATCCAGAAGACCGAAGAGGAGCCGGAGAGGGGCAGTAGGGGGGCCACACCATATGGTGGCGCAGCCCCCTGGCCGCGCCAGCTATGGGTGTGGGCCCCTCGGCCTCCACAGCCTTCGCCCTTTCGCCTATTTAAGCCCCCCGGATGGAAAACCCTAAACACCTGATCAAAAACCCCGAAAAAGTTTCGCAGCCGCCGTCACTGTCTACCCTAGATCAGGGGGGTTCTAAAGCTATTTCCGGCACCCTGCCGGAGAGGAGATCATCACCGGAGGCCTCTTCATCACCATCCCTGCCCCCGGAGTGATGCGTGAGTAGTTCATCCTTGGACTATGGGTTCGTAGCTGTAGCTAGATGGTTGTCTTCTCCTCTTATGCCTCCATGTTTAGATCTCGTGAGCTGCCTATCATGATCGAGATTGATCTTATGTAATTCTCTGTGATGTGTTTGCTGGGATCCGATGAATATTGACCTTATGCCAAGTTGATTATAGTCTTTATTTGCATGTGTTATTTGTGATCTTGCATGATCTCCGTTGCTAGTGGTTATTCTGGCCAAGTAATTCCTAGTGACTGCAAGAGGGAGTATTTATGCTCGATAGTGGCTTCATGCCTCCTTGTTGACTTGCTCGAGTGACAGAAACGTGAAGGGGGAGGATGTGTTGTTGCCATAAGGGAGAAAACACCGGTGAGAGTGCCTGCATGCATAATCATTGCTTACATTACACACTTTGTTTAATGCAATCATCTGTTGCTTGCAACTTAATACCTGAGGGGTTTCGGATGATAACCTTAGTGTGGATTATTAGTCATAGATGCAGATGGATGTCGGTCTATGTATCTTGTTGTAATGCCCGCACTAAATAGCATAGTAATCTTCATGTCATATTGTGCACTACGGTGCAACCTTTATTTGTCAATTTACCAGCTGTAATTTGTTTATCCAACATGCTATATTTTATGGAGAGACACCACTAGTGAAACTACGAACCCCGGTCCATTTTCCACACTGTTAAACAAACCACAACAATTTCCTGCTTTCTTTACTTTCTGCAAGCATACACTGTTTTTCCACACTATACGTCTAAGCTTTGTTTTCAGCAAGACCGGTGAGATTGACAACCTCACTGTACCGTTGGGGCAAAGTATTTTGGTTGAGTTGTGTGAAGGTTCCACGTTGTTGCTGACACCGGTGAAGCGCCAGCACCAGTGTTAGTGGCATCAACCTTCCGAAGATTCTCTTTCTCCTACTGGATTGAAAACCCTGGTTCTTTACTAAGGGGAAAACTTCCTACCGCTGTGCTCATCACACCCTCCTCTTGGGGCATCCCAACGAGTGCAAGATCTGCATCATCAAGGACTTTTTCTGGCGCCGTTGCCGGGGAGAAAGAAGTCTTCTAGCAAGGGGAGTCTCTCACTCTCAATCTCCTTAGTTTGTTTTTGTCTTGTTTTTATTTTTGTCTTGTTTTTATTTCTCTATATCAAAAACACAAAAAAAAATTAGTTTATTTCTCTATATTGAAAACACAAAAAAATTAGTTTACTTTATAGCTGTTATTTATTTGCTTGCTTTTATTCTGCTAAAATGAATTCCTCTGAGAATACTAAGTTGTGTGACTTCACTAGCAAAAACAACAATAATTTTATTTGCACACCTATTGCTCCACCTGCTCCTACTACTGCTTTCTATGAGATTAAACCTGCTTTATTAAATCTTGTGATGAAAGAACAATTTGCTGGTATTAGTACTGATGATGCTGCTGCTCACCTTAATAATTTTGTTGAACTATGTGAGATGCAAAAATATAAAGATGTGGATGGAGATATTATTAAATTGAAATTATTTCCTTTCTCTTTGAGAGGAAGAGCTAAAGAATGGTTGCTATCTTTTCCTAGAAATAGTATTGATTCATGGACTAAGTGTAAAGATGTATTCATTGGAAAATATTATCCTCCTGCTAATATTATATCCCTGAGAAGTGACATAATGAATTTGAAACAATTTGATAATGAACATGTTGCTAAAGCTTGGGAAAGAATGAAAACTATGGTGAAGAATTGTCCCACTCATGGACTGACTACTTGGATGATTATAAAAAACCTTCTATACAGGACTGAATTTCTCCTCAAGGAACCTACTGGATTCAGCTGCTGGAGGTACCTTTATGTCCATCACTTTGGGCAATGCAACAAATCTTCTTGATGATATGATGATAAATTATTAAGAGTGGCACACTGAGAGAGCTCCACAAGGTAAGAAGGTAAATTCTGTTGAGGAAACCTCCTCTTTAAGTGAAAGGCTTGACGCTATTATGTCTATGCTTGTTAGTGGTAAAGCTCAAGTTGATCCAAATAATGTTCCTTTAGCCTCTTTGGTTTCTCAAGAAGAGCATGTTGATGTAAACTTTATTAGAAATAATAATTTTAACAACAATGCTTATAGAAATAATTTTGGTGGAAACAATTATAAGCCCTAGACTCCTAATAATAGTTATGGTAGTTCTTACGGCAACACCTACAATAGTAACAAAAGCTCTACCTCTGATCTTGAAAACATGCTTAGAGAATTTATTAGCACACAAACTGCTTTTAATAAATCTGTTGAGGAAAAGCTTGGTAAAATGGATGTTCTTGCCTCTAAAGTAGATAGCCTTTCTATTGATGTTGATTTTCTAAAACTGAAAGTTTTGCCACAAGATGTTAAACAAAATAAAACTTTGAATGCCATCCAAGTTCAAATAGATAATAATGTTAGGTTGATGGCTGAATTACGTGCTAGATGGGAAAGAGAAGAAGAACTAGCTAAAAAAAATATTGCTAAAGTTTGCACTATCACAACCACTAGTAAAACTGAAGTTCCAAGTGCTAGTAAACCTCCTACTATCAATGGTAAAGTAGTTGGTGTTAATAAAGTCCCTACTCATTTGGTGAAAACGTGCTAAATTGCCTTAAAGTGGTGAAATTGCTTCTGATAAAAGTGCTGAATTTTTTAGAGAATGGGAGGTAATAGTTCCATTACTTTTGATGATAATAATATTGATTTTGATGATTGCAACATCTCTGAAGTTATTATGTTTCTACAAAATCTTTCTAGAAGTCCCAATGCTAGTGCCATGTATATGGCCTTTACTAAACATATTACCAATGCTCTCATGAAAGTTAGGGAAGAAAAGTTGAAACTTGAGACTTCGATCCCTAGAAAATTAAATGATGGTTGGGAGCCTATCATTAAGATAAAAGTAAATTATTTTGATTGCAATGCTTTGTGTGATCTTGGTGCTAGTATCTCTGTTATGCCTCAAAAGCTTTTTGATATGCTTGATTTGCCACCGTTGGAACACTGTTATTTGGATGTTCATCTTGGTGATAATGCTAAGAAGAAACCTATTGGTAGAATTGATGATATTCTTATTATGGTTAATAATAAACTTTCCCCTATTGATTTTGTTGTTATGAACATTGAATGCAATGCTTCTTGTCCTATTGTTTTGGGAAGACCGTTTCTTAGAACTGTTGGTGCTATTATTGATATGAAAGAGGGGAGTATTAAATATATACTTCCCCTCAAGAAAGGTTTGGAACACTTTCCTAGAAAGAAGATGAAGCTAACCTTTGACTCTATTATTATATCAAAATATGATGTTGATGCTTCTTCATTTGAAAACACTTGAGTTGATTTTTCTATGCCTAGGTGAAAGGCATTAAAGAAAAGCGCTACCGGGAGACAACCCATTTTATTTCTCTGTTTTCTTTCAGTTTTCCTATGTTTTCTTTGGTGTTCTTGCACCTGGGTGTTTTCTACTTCCTTAGCAACCCTGCTGTATCTTTTCTTTTGAGTTTTTGTTGAGCCCAGTAAAGCCACTAGTGGAAAGTTGAGCCTATATTTCGGATTTCTGCGTAGGAAACAGATTTCTGCTGTCCACTGTAAATTCTGTTAAACATCACAGAAAATTCAAAATGACCTTAGATTTTTTGTGCTTAATCCTGAGTTATATATGCAAAAAATTTCTAGAAGACCACTTTTTTATTTGAGCAACAGAAGATTTTTTTTTAAATCGACCTTTACCCGTTGTTCTGGTTTTGACAGATTTCTGCCATTTATCACATTTGCATCTTAATATCTTTCTTTTGGCGTTCTTTTGAGAAAAATAGTTTTGAAATAAGTTGTGACAGTAGATAATGTGTTTTTGAGTGTTATACTTGTTTTGAAACTTAACCATGTGTATTTATTATTTCAATTGCACTAACGTTGCTAATGAAGATTGTGATAATTTTGATGTGAAGGAAGTTTTCAAGGGTCAAGAGAAGAGGATGATATGATGTGATCAAGAAGAGTGAAAAGCCTAAGCTTGAGGATGACCCGGTGGTACATCCAAGAATACTCAAGCGTCTAAGCTTGGGGATGCCCAAGGCATCCCCTTCTTCATCAACAAATTATTAGGTCACTTCTAGTGAAACTATATTTTTATTCGGTCGCATCTTATGTGCTTTACTTGGAGCGTCTTTTATTTTTGTTTTCAGTTTGCTTTTGCTTTTGTTTTCAGTTTGTTTTTACTTTAATAATAAGCTTGGTTGGGCCCCAGAATTCTTTTATTGGAGAGTGACACGCTCCGCTTTTTCTTGAGAATACGTTGTATTTTTAGTCTCTGTTTGACTGCTGCATTTATTCAGCTCCTGTTTTGCATGCATCTCTTGTAAGAGCTGTTAGTTTTAGTAGTATTATTTTAGTACTCTCATGTTTGCTTGCTGTATCATAAATAGTATGTTTGTTAAAGCATATTTTGTATGGTGCTTGTTGGGAGAAACAAAAAACTGCTGCTTGAAGTAGAATTTATAACAGTACTAGTAGAAGCTTGTATAGACTGTGGCTAGGACTTTTTCATGCCATGCTAAATGTTATTTTAGTTTTAAAAGCCTTGTGGCTATTGAGTAGCATGATTAGACTCAAATATCTGAGAGTGTTTAATATGTATTGAAAGATTCATGAGTTGTTCTTGTCATAGTAAAGCATCAATATATGGTATTCCCTTTCGAATGTTTTATTTGGTTGACTTGGTGCATGCTCACACCATGTTTATGACTACAAACCAGTCACGAATAGCCTCCGTTGCCACTTAGTTTTTGAACTTGTGATACTTCTTATGTTTTAGTTAATGATGCTTACGTCGCTATGCATCATTATGGCTCTTATGCTCTCTTGATTTGTCGCTCCCAATCTTTTGCTAGCATCCACCTGTACTGAGTATGAGCTCTACTCGTGCATCCAAACTCCTTAAACCAAAGTTTTTCCCATTGTGTCCAGCATACCTACCTACATGTGGTATTTAACAGTCATTCCCAAGTAAATTGCTCACGTGTTACCTTTAAAACCTGTAAAATTACTCCTGCTTTATGTTCCTGTTTTTGCTCATGAGGACGTAAATAGAGAATCTTTATCTCACTTGTTGATTGGATTTCACACCCTGAACTAGTGGCTTCATCTGCTTATCCAAATGATAGAAGAGCTGGCAGCGGGGTGCCCAGCCCCAAATTAATGCATACAAATTCTCTTCACTATTTTTGCCCGTGATTTATCAGTCAAAGCATAATTGTGTAAACAAAAGAGAAAGAGGGATGACCTTCTACACCAGTTGCGTCCTTCACCATGGGAGCCGCTCTTGTGAATCCAATTGACTTGTGACGTACTGTATTTTCTGTTTACCATTCGTTGACATTAGCATACATCTCCCAAAATATAGACATTCCTCCACAAATGTCAAACTTTTAATACCTATGCTTAATAAAATAAAAGCTCTATCACATGAGTGATCTCTGCTTCCCTCTATGAAGGGACTTTCTTTTACTTTTATGTTGAGTCTCCATCTTCTAACTTTATGCACAGTTGAGAGAGCATTTTTTCCATTCCGAGTTCTATGTGCATTTGTCCCATAAGCATCAATAATTACTTCATGATGTGATATTATTTGTTCTAGTCTTCCTCTTGAACTTTGAAGGTGTCGTGGCATTTATGTTTTGCCCCACTCTTAAGGACTATCGAAATATCACTTTGCCTTGCTTTATCTATAACTGAAACAAACGTTTACCTTTCTTTGCATTATTATTCATGATCCTTTATTTGAGTTACTTTTCGTGATGCAAAGTAATTCGTATGCTTTATTATTAAAGTTTTATTTATCATGCATGTGTTTAAAGTCTTATGATCTCAGCGTGCATATGCTTTTACATTAGATTGATCAAGTTTGTGTTAGTAGCATGTCACCTCAGAAATTGTTGTTTTATCGTTTACATACTCGAGGACGAGTAGGAACTAAGCTTGGGGATGCTTGATACGTCATAAACGTATCCCTAATTTCTGATGCTCCATGATCATATTTTGCCAATTGCTACATGTTTTCTCCCTTATTTATAGCATTTTTATACGTTTTCCGGACTAACCTATTAACAAGATGCCACAGAGCCACTTCCCTGTTTTCTGCTGTTTTTTAGTTTCAGAAAAGTTGTTCCGGAAATATTCTCGGAATTGGAAAATTTGAAGCACGGAAGTCCTATTTTCCCCGGAAGCATCCAGAAGACCGAAGAGGAGCCAGAGAGGGGCAGCAGGGGGCCACACCATAGGGTGGCGTGCCCCCTAGCCGCACCAACTATGAGTGTGGGGCCCCTCGACCTCCACCGCCTTCGCCCTTTCGCCTATTTAAGCCCTGGATGGAAAACCCTAAACACCTGATCAAAATCCCCGAAAAAGTTCCGCAGCCGCCGTCACTGTCAACCCTAGAATAGGGGGGGGGGGTTCTGAAGCTGCTTCCGGCACCCTGCCGGAGACCTGCCTCCAGAGTGATGAGTGAGTAGTTCATCCTTGGACTACGGGTTCATAGATGTAGCTAGATGGTTGTCTTCTCCTCTTATGCCTCCATGTTTAGATCTCGTGAGCTGCCTATCATGATCGAGATTGATCTTATGTAATTCTCTATGATGTGTTTGCTGGGATCCGATGAATATTGACCTTATGCCAAGTTGATCATAGTCTTTATTTGCATGTGTTATTTGTGATTTCGCATGCTCTCTGTTGCTAGTGGTTATTCTGGCCAAGTAATTCCTAGTGACTCCAAGAGGGAGTATTTATGCTCGATAGTGGGTTCATGCCTCCTTGTTTCCTTGCTCGAGTGACAGAAACGTGAAGGGGGAGGATGTGTTGTTTCCATTAGGGAGAAAACAATGGTGAGAGTTCCCGCGTGCATAATCATTGCTTACATTACACACTTTGTTTAATGCAATTATCTGTTGATTGGAACTTAATACCTGAGGGGTTCGGATGATAACTTGAGGGTGGATTATTAGTCATAAATGCAGATGGATGTCGGTCTATGTATCTTGTTGTAATGCCCGCACTAAATATCATAGTAATCTTCATGTCATATTGTGCACTACGGTGCAACCTTTATTTGTCAATTGCCTAGCTGTAATTTGTTCACCCAGCATGCTATCTTTTATGGAGAGACACCACTAGTGAAAATACGAAGCCTGGTCCATTTTCCACACTTTTAACCAACCCACAACAATTTCCCGCTTTCTGTACTTTCTGCAAGCATACAGTATTTTTCCACATTATACGTCTAATCTTTGTTTTCAGCAAGACCGGTGAGATTGACAACCTCACTGTACCGTTGGGGCAAAGTATTTTGGTTGAGTTGTGTGAAGGTTCCATGTTGTTGCTGACACCGGTGAAGCGCCAGCACCACCGTCAGTGGCATCAACCTTCTGAAGATTCTCTTTCTCCTACTAGATTGATAACCCTGGTTCTTAACTAAGGGGAAAACTTCCTACCGCCGTGCTCATCACACCCTCCTCTTGGGGTATCCCAATGAGTGCAAGATCTGCACCATCAGAACATTACAACAAGTTTTGTGAATGGATGAAACCTTTGTTTTTGCAAATCCCTTTGACTGATGCTATTAAAATGCCTCCTTATTCTAAATATATGAAAGATATTGTCTCTAACAAAAGGAAAATTCCTAATGAGGAAATTTCCACTATGATTGCCAATTACTCTTTCAATGGCAAGGTTCCAAAGAATCTTGGAGATCCTGGTATTCCTACTATCCCTTGTTCTATTAAAAATAATTATGTTAGAACTGCTTTATGTGACTTGGGAGCTGGAGTTAGTGTTATACCTTTCTCTCTTTACAAGAGACTCTCTCTTGAAAAATTGATACACACTGATATATCTTTGCAAATGGTTGATAAATCTATTGCTATTCTTGTTGGTATATGTGCGAATGTTCCTGTGCAAGTTGCTACTAACTGTTTGATATTGACTGACTTTGTTTTGTTGGAAATACCTGAAGATGGTAATAGTCTATTATTATTGGGAGATCTTTTCTTAATACCGCAGGGTCTGTTACTGATTGCAATCAAGGAAAAGTAACTTTTAATGTTAATGATAAAGAGCATATTGTTTATTTTCCCAAGAAGATTTATAGAAGATATGGTTTAAATTCAATTGAAAATATTGAGACCATCAAGATTAGAGAATTTTATTGTCCCATTCCAGTACCACCAAAACAATATGAAATCATTATGATTGGGACTATGTATATCAAGGTTGAGGCAACATAATTGTGTAGTTATTAGCAAAGTTTTGCTTCATATGAAAATTGTTCTGGTAACAAGAATTGATCACCCTTGTTAACAAAATGATTTTAAATGAAGAGGACAATGTTTTTACTATGTTTTCACCTTCCTAATTATGTTTTCACCATGTTTAATTCTGTTATCAAATTGCTACTTGAGTACAATCATGTTTTCCATCATCGACATTCATGTTTTCACCCTGATTACCGTGGTTATGCATGTTTTCACCAACCATACTTTTGTTTTTACCACTACCACCTTTGTTTTCTTTGGATATTTTTCCATTGGAATGTCATAGAACATATGTAGTTTTAGTTTTGGTTTTGTTTTCCACTTTTTCACTTACCTCAAAAATAAAGTTTCTCGAAAAATTCCAGAAAAATTATAATAAATTTTTACGTAAAAAATGAGGCAGAGAGCCACCTGGGATGCCCCAGGGGGACCCACCAGGCAGGCACACCATGGGGTGGCGCGGCCAGCCCCCTAGTGGCGCCTGCACATTGTGTGGGGCCCCCTGGCCCCCACTAACACTCTCCCCTGCCAAAGTTCCCTCTCTCACCTTCCAAACTCAACACATTTCCTGGAACCCGAGTTCTTGCTGTTCTTCCTCGAAATTTTTCGATCTCTTTTCTCAGCCCATCATTTGTGCTGAAATTTGGTGCATTTGCTCTCCGGTATGTGACTCCTCCGATTATCCAAGTAGAATTTTGTTTAGTGGAGTATTTCTTGAGTAGTTTGGTACCGTAGGTGACAGCTTATGTGAGTTTGCATGCTTGATTTGAGTAGAAATAATATAGTTTTGATGCATGTTTGGCTCTCCTATAAGTCCCTATGGTAGTTTCCACCTTATAGTTGCTTGAAATTAATGTTTATGATGATTGTTGAAAAAATTTAGAGATGGAGCACAATGTACATCAACTAAACCAGCATGAGTTGGAGTTGCATGAGGTCATGCTTGTGCACCAAGAAGAAAGAGTTTTCCATCGATTTATCTGTGTCAGGAATTCATGCAGATTACAGGAATTCTACAGGATTTCAATACTCTTGTGCATAATGCAGGCTTAGACCGTTTCACTGAGGATGAATCTATCCAACATGTGAAACTAAATATGTCTATGGTGCAGGATTTTCACTTTAAATGATCTTCCACTAACCCTATGGTCCACTATAAAATTTACAATAAAGTTGTAAACTTTCCTTTTAGTGATTTTTGTGCAGCTATCAAGGTACCAGAGTGGGGTTCATGTGAGAAGATAAGAGGGCAGCCTAAACCACTGCTGGAATTATATGAGGAGATTTGTCAAGGCAAAAGCTTCACATGGGAAAGTGGTAAAATACGAGAAATTCAACTCCCTAACATTCGATACTTTGCTTACTTCATTTCTAAATGTGTGTTAGCTAGAAAAACTGCGAACAAGCTATCTGTTTATTGCAGCCGCCTTAAGATGTGATAGGTCTTATAGCTTTGGTGCTTTAATTTCTTACGGTCTCTCGCTTAACCGTAAGAAGGGAGGAATTTGTGGAGGTCTTATTGCCTCGCGCTTGCTAGCTTTGCATGGTTTGGAGCCATACCCTCTAGACCTGCAGTTTCCTTTAGAGAGGCTGGACCTTGTTTCCATGGTTGAACATAAGTTTCTTTCTACCCATGTTCACTCGCACAATTTATCTTTTGAGATAACCTTTTCCAAACAATCCAGGTGGAGAGTGACTAAAACTGTTAGGAAAGTACTTTTGCCTGCACCTCCTTTGTTTAATCTTAATGAATGGCAAGGATGGATGCTTTCTGAGAGTGAGCTGGACACATACATTGAGCATCACCCCCAGCAAAGGGAGGATGCCAGAGAGGGGCACAATAGTGAATTCGTCCAGCCCTTCGACACCACAGGGATCCCATACCAGCACCCCGGTTATGACTATGCCTCCGCTGCTTCATCTTCCTCTTGGGTGCCTGAGTATGACCATGCGAGGGATGACCCACCATAGTGGGGATATTTCTCGCGCCGTGATTGATCTGCACTTAGGCCAAAAAGCCTAAGTTTGGGGGAGGTATACTTACATCACACTCATCTATATATCATGTTCGGTCGGTTCATTGTATATTCATGTTTTCGTTTATTTCGTTTGTTTGTGTTTTCTTTCGCTTCTTTCGTTCTCTTTGTTTTATTATTTTGTTCTTGTTTTCCAAAACACAAGAAGACCAAAAATATTTATGTTGTTTCTGTTTGTTTGCTTCTTTAGTTTCTCTAGTTGGTTCGCTTTCTTTCTCGTTTCGGTTTAGTATTCAAAAATCCAAAAATATTTTGCTTTGTTTGCTTGCTTCTTTTTGTTCTTGTTTTAATTCGAAAACCCAAAAATATTTCTTGTTCTTATTTGGTTCTGTAAAATTTGTTGCAGAGTTCACCGGACTTCCGTGTCTCCATTGGTGCTTGATTATCATTCTATATTATTCAATCCACAAGTGAAGACCAGTAATGACGATTTACGACAATCCGAGCTGTGGTGAGAGGCTGGTATGAACTCTATTATTTTTATTTTTATTGTACATATACTCATCGTGTGAACATGTTTAGTCCGTTCATGTAAGGTATATGTTATTTAATTCATGCTTAGTAGTTCGTGCTCTCACGTGATAGTTCTAACTTATTAATATAAGATAGCATGTCGTATGAATGTTTGCTTGCATTGTTTTATTCATAGAAGGGTATGACATTGTGGTATCTCCCTCTCATTGTTTCGCTTGGATCGACTTGGCACATGCTCACACATGCTATGACTGAAAACAAAAAGTCACTTAAGCCTCGATGATTTATTTTGCCTCAGAGTATTTGTATCATTTTTATGCCCCTGTTAATTTTCTTTTGTCGCAAGCATGATTATGACAGTTGTTGCTCTCTTGATTGTCACACCCCGTCTATTTCTAGCCTTCACCAGTACTGAGTATGACCTCTACTCGTGCATCCAACTCCCCAAAACCAAAGTTTTCCAAATGTGTCCACCATACCTACCTATATATATGTGGTATTTAACTGCCACTCCAAGTAAATATCTCTTGTGCTACCTTTAAAAACCCGCTAAAAATTATTCCTATTTTGTGCCCCTGTTTTAGCTCATGAGGACGTAAATAGAGAATCTTTATCTCACTTGTTGATTGGATTTCACACCCTGGACTAGTGGCTTCATCCGCTTATCCAATGATAGAAGATCCGGCAGCGGGGTGCCTAGCCCAAAATTAATACAACAAATTCTCTTCACACTTTTTTCCCCTGATTTATGAGTCGAATCATAATTGTGTAAACAAAAGAGAAAGAGGGATGACCTTCTACCCAGATGCGTCCTTCTATGGGAGCCGCTCTTGTGAAGTCTAGTTGGCTTGTGACATACTGTATTTTCTATTTATCATTCATTGACATACGCATACACCTCTCTTAAAAATGTTTTCAATACCTCTGTTTAATAAAATAAAAAGATCTAGCACATGAGTTATTCCCTGCTTCCCTCTGTGAAGGGTCTTTCTTTTATTTTTATGCTGAGTCCTAACCTTCTCGCTTTATGCACATTCTCGAGAGCATGGCTGTTATTCTCGAGATCTAGCACATGAGTTATTCCCTATTTTTATGTTGTCTATTATTAGTTTGTTGGCATCTTTTCATGGTTTGCATAACTGCTGGGTGACTTTTATTTTCCATACATCTTATTATGAATTGCCTCAGCACTTGATCATGTAGTGAGTATATTTATATCATATGAAACAAATGTGTTCGTAAAAGTCTTCAATCGCACTCAGTTATCACTCAATTGCTTGAGGACAAGCAATAAGCTAAGCTTGGGGGAGTTGATACGTCCAAAACGTCTCTCCTTTTCTGAACACTTTTCTTATTGTTTTCTTCCAAAATTGTGAGTTTTGGATACCACTAACACGGACTAACGCTTTTTTCAACAGAATTTCCTTGGTGTCTCGTTTTTTTGCAGAAATATCAACTTTCGAGAAAATGCCCAGAAAAGATCCCTTTATGCCTAAGACACTAGAAGACCCCGGGAGCCAGAAGGGGGCCAGGAGAGGAGCCTGGAGGGGGATGATAGGTCCATTTTGCTTCACCGTTTTATGTTGTTATTTTCTGTTATTCATCGATATATTTCATGTTATGATTCATCCCTTATGTTATTTTTATCTTATTTTGCATGTTTCATAATTTTTGGAGAATAAACACCAGGACCAGAAATCTGATGGAAAAAGCACCGTCGGGATACCATATTTCAGAAGATCAGAAGAAGAAGGGGGACATCAGGGGTGTCTTAGAAGTTCAGAGGAGGAGTCCATCCAAAAGGGGAGCCAGAGGGGGGCCACCAGGGGCCCACACCATGAGGTGGTGCGCCCCCTGGCCATGCCACCAGGTGGTGTGGCAACCCTGGCCCACCACTGGGGGATATCTTTTGCGTACTTGACCCCCAGGGAACCCTAAGACCCATAGCATCATCGAAGAATTATTCTGCCGCCGCCTCGGGGCGGAAAACACCCGAGAGAGAAAAGCTCTGTGGCAGGGAGAAATCTGCCGGGGAAATTCCTCTATGGAGAGGGGAAATCACCACCATCGTCACCATCATCACTCCGGGCATCATCAAGATCATTATTGTCATCATCATCACCACCAGCACCATCATCCCACTGTAACAATTAGGGGCTCCTATCGTTGTTTTACATTAGATCTCTCTCTCGGTGTGGATTACTTGTTACAAGTTGATGCTTGTGAGATTTATTGGTGTTAGCACTTTATGACCATATTATTATCATCCATTATATCACCTATGATTATGATCCATATGATATGTTGTGACTAGTTTGTTTAGTTTTTGAGGACATGATAGAAGTCATGATGTTAGTAGTGAAGTTATATTGAAGTAATATCTCGTGGTTCGGTATTTAAGTTGTGGTGCTATTCTTATAGTGGTGTCATGTGAACGACGACTACATGATACTTCACCTTTATGGGCCTAGGAGGATGCATTGTGTATTTGGCTACTAATTGTGGGGTTGCCGGAGTGACAGAAACTTTAACCCCCGTTAGGAAACCAATGCACGAGGGTGCGTAGAATCCCGGAGTTTAAAGCTGTGGTTAGTTTATCTTAATTACATTCTTGTATTTGCGGATGCTTAGGAGGGGTTTAATAACAAGTATGTATTAGTCCTAGTTGGGCGGTGCATTAGCATAGGTTCACCCACACAACACTTCACGAACCAATGGATATTAATCAACCGTAATGAAGCGAAAGCACTTGACGAAATCCCCATGTGTCCTCGAGAACGTCTGGTAGTCATAAGTAGCTCAACCAGCTTGTCCTTTGATCTCAAAAGGATTGGGACACTCGCTGCAATATTATTTACTACACTTTATTTACTCACACTTTATCTATCTGCTATATCCAAAACAACCAAAAACCCTTTTGCCAGTGTTTACAGTGAATCCTCTATCCAACTTGCTTGTCAACACCATCTGCTCCTCGTTGGGTTCGACACTCTTATTTATCAAACGTACCACGATACACCCCCTATACTTGTGGGTCATCTAGACTATTTTCTGGTGCCGTTGCCGGGGAGTGAAGCGCTATTTCTAAGTGGAATTGGTAAGAGAAACTTTTACTGTGAGTACTGTTTTTATTTCTGTGTGCTGTTTTATTTCATTATGGAGAATACTTTTGGTTCTCTATTTAGGGGTATTTCTACCGTTGCTACTAGGGTAGTTGGTAACCCGTCTTCTGCTGAATTAGATCCTTATAAAATACCTATGAAAATTGTTGGACGTGTTATGGATAACTGCTATTACGGTGATGCAACTCTCCATCCCGGTGATCATTTTCTCTTTATACATGAATTATGCGAGTTATTCAGGTGTGCAAGTATTACAATGGATCAAGTTAAAAGGAAATTATTATCCTTATCGCTGAAAGGAAGAGCCGCTGAATGGTTCAAATTACTGAAGAATGGTGATTCTATTGGATGGGAGGAAATTGTTCCTCTCTTTTATTCTAAATTCTATCCTCCTAGTGAGATTCATAAAGACCGGAATCAAATCTATAATTTATGGCCTCATGAGGGAGAGAGTATTTCCCAAGCATGGGGGAGAATGCAGTTATTAATGCTTAAATATTCTGTTCATGAACTCACGAGAAATATTTTTATCAATAATTTTTATGTAAGGCTTTCTTTTCATGATAAGGATTTATTGGATGCTTATTGTTCTGGATGATTCACACATATGAAGGAAGAAGCTAAATGGGATCTTCTTGACCATATTCAAGATAACACTGAAGGAAGGAGAACGACAAAGGTAGAAAGTCAGGTATAAATTACGATTATGAATGCATTAAATCTTTTATGGGAACCAATGATTTCTATGATGTTAGTGATGTTTGTGTCTTGATTCTCAAATCTTTGCAAACTGTCTTAAAATATTTTGCCTCCTATCTTGATATTCCTAAAAAGAATTATCACAAGTACCATGCACCTTATAAAGATATTGTTCCTGCTAGTAAAATAGAAGTACATGTTGTTAATCCTGCTGTTCCTGAGCCATATGTTGAAAAAATGCCTTTCCCTGCTAAGGTGAAAGAACACTCTACGGTGGCTTGTGTGGTTAATAAGAGTAATAAGAAATCTATTAAACCTGATGAACAAATGACTGTTGAACCTGCAGTAGGAATAGTGAAAGATCTTGCTTGTGTAAATGTGGAGGATGAACACATTGCCTTTTGTGATGATGCTTCTCATATTGTTTCCCATCCTCATAGACCTAAGAAAACTAGTGTTCCTGTGCTTTTTGTTAAGATTGGTGATCATTGCTATTATGGTTTGTGTGATATTGGTGCTAGTTCTAGTGCTATACCTTATGAGCTTTATAAAGAAATTATGCATGAAATTGGTTCTTGTGAGCTTGAAGATATTGATGTGGTTATTCATCTTGCTAATAGAGAAACTGTTTTTCCGATTGGTATTGTTAGAGATGTGGAAGTTTTGTGTGGTAAGAAATACCCCACTGATTTTCTAGTGCTTGGTAAGGCTGCTAGTAAGACTTCTCCTATAATTTTTGGTAGATCTTTCTTGAACACTTGTGGTGCTATTATATATTGTAAAAGAGAGAAGATTTTGACTAAATTTGATGGAAAATCTTATGAGTTCAGTTTCTTCAAATTTGCTAGAGCACCTTATGAATCTAAATTGCCTGATGAGAATTTTAAAGTTGAACAACTTGCTTCTATTGCTCTTGCTCCTAACAATGCATTGCAACAATATATAGAGGACCACAAGAGTGATGTCTTTATGGAAGAGAGAAATGAGATTGACGATATTCTTCTTCGTCAACCGGTGATACTGAAACACAATTTGCCTGTGGAAGACTTGGGTACAACATTACCACCCAAGGAGGATCTTGTCTTTGATTTAAAACCTCTGCCCGATGATCTTAAATATGCTTACCTTGATGATAAGAAAATATATCTTGTTATTATTAGTGCTAAACTTTCAGTTGAAGAAGAGGAAACATTATTGGGAATTCTGAAGAAACACAGTGGAGCTATTGGATACACTCTTGATGATTTGAAGGGAAGTTCTCCTACTATATGTCAGCATGCTATTAATATTGAACCTGATGTCAAGCTAGTAGTTGAACATCAACGCTTTTTAATTCCTAAGATGAAGGAAGTGGTAAGAAATGAGGTATTAAAACTTCTTGATGCTGGTATTATTTTCCCTATTGTTGATAGTAGATGGGTGAGCCCTGTGCATTGTGTCCCTAAGAAGTGAGGAATGACTGTTGTTCCTAATGAAAACAATGAGCTCATTTTGCAAAGAGTAGTAGTTGGTTATAGAATGTGCATTTATTTTATGAATGTTAATAAATTTACTAAGAAAGATCATTATCCTTTGCCATTTCTTGATCAAATGTTAGAGAGGTTGTCTAAGAAAACTCATTTTTTGCTTTTGTGATGGTTATTCTGGGTTTTCTCAAATTGCCGTTAGGAAGCAAGTTCAAGAGATAACAACCTTTACTTGTCCTTATGGTACTTATGCTTATAGACGTATGCCTTTTGGTTTGTGTAATGCTCCTGCTACTTTTCAAAGATGCATGTGTGCTATTTTCATGGTTTTTGCGAAGAAATTCTGGAAGTATTCATGGACGATTTTTCCGTCTATGGAAGTTCCTTTGATTATTGTTTGCACAGCCTTGATAAAGTTTTGCAGAGATGTGAGGAAACGAATCTTGTTCTTAATTGGGAGAAATGCCACTTTATGGTGAATGAAGGAATTGTTCTTGGACATAAAATTTCTGAAAGAGGTATTTAAGTTGACAGAGCTAAAGTGGAAGCCATAGAGAAAACGCCCTGTCATAGGGATGTTAATGGTATTCGTAGTGTTCTTGGTCATTATGATTTTTATAGGAGGTTTATTAAAGATTTCTCTAAAATATCAAAGCCTCTTACTAATCTTATTCAAAAAGATGTACCATTTGTTTTTGATGATTGTAAGGAATATTTTGAAACTTTAAAGAAGGCTTTAACTACTACTCCTATTGTTCAACCACATGGCTGAAATTTACCTTTTCAAATTATGTGTGATGCTAGTGATTTTGCTGTTGGTGTTGTTCTCGGACAGCGCATAGATAAGAAGTTGAATGTTATTCATTATGCTAGTAAGACTCTTGATGCTGCTCAAAAGAATTATGCTACTACTGAAAAAGAGTTCTTAGCTGTAGTTTTTGCATGCGATAAGTTTAGGCCTTATATTGTTGATTCGAAGGTTACTATTCATACTGATCATGCTGCTATTAGATACCTTATGGAAAAGAAATATGCTAAGCCTAGGCTTATTAGATGGGTGTTACTTTTACAAGAGTTTGATTTGCATATTGTGGATAGGAAGGGTGCTAAAAATCCTGTTGCTGACAACTTGTCTAGATTGGAAAACATTACTTTTGATCCTATTCTTGTTAATGATAGTTTTCCAAATGAACAGTTGGCTGCAATAAAGGTAAAACCCCAAGATAGTCCATGGTATGCTGATTATGCTAACTTTATTGTTTCAAAGTATTTGCCTCCAACATTTACAGCTCAACAAAGAAGAAAATTCTTCTATGATTTGAGGCATTATTTTTGGGATGACCCACATTTATATAAAGAAGGAGTAGATGGTATTATGAGAAGATGTGTACCAGATCATGAACAACGTGAAATATTGAAAAGTTCCATGGTAGTACTTATGGAGGACATCACGTTGGAGATAGAACCGCACAAAAGGTTCAACAATCAGGTTTTTATTGTCCTAACCTCTTTAAAGATGCACGTAAATTTATTTTATCTTGTGATGAATGTCAAAGAGTAGGAAATATTTCTAGACGTAATGAAATGCCTATGAGTTATTATCTTGTTATTAAACCATTTGATTGTTGGGGATTTGACTTTATGGGTCCTTTTCCTCCTTCGAATGGTTATACTCATATTCTTGTTGCTATTGATTATGTGACTAAGTGGGTAGAAGCTATACCTACCAAAAGTGTTGATGGCGAGACCTCTATAAAAATGCTTAAAGATGTTATTTTTCCTAGGTTTGGTGTGCCTAGATATCTTATGAATGACGCAGGTTCTCATTTTATTCATGGTGGTTTTAGAAAGACCCTTGCTAAATATGGCATTAATCATAGAATTGCCTCAACTTATCATCCTCGGACCAATGGGCAAGTAGAATTATCAAATAGAGAAATTAAATCTATCTTGCAAAAGACAGTTAATAAATCTAGGAAGAATTGGTCAGATAAGTGGAATGATGCTTTATGGGCTTATAGAACTTCTTATAAAAATCCTATGGGTATGTGTCCCTATAAAATGGTTTATGGAAAATCTTGTGACTGCCTTTAGAATTAGAACACAAAGCTTATTGGGGAGTGAAAGAATTAGATAAAGATTTTAAACTTGCTGGTAAGAAAAGAATGCTTGATTTGAATCATTTAGAATGGAGTTGTGAAGCTTATGGAAATGTCAAGATCTTTAAAGAGAAAGTTAAACAATGGAACGATAAAAGAATCCTTAAAAGAGAGTTTCATGTTGGTGAGAAAGTTCTAGTGTATCGGTCTCGTCTCAGATATTTTGCAGAAAAATTACTTTCCCGGTCGGAAGGACCTTATATTATTGAAGAAGTGTACTGCTCGGGTGCAATCAAAATTGCTTCCCTTAAGGATAACACTACACAAGTGGTAAATGGACAAAGACTCAAACATTATATTTCTGGGGATTCCTATGATGAAGATGTGGATGTTATTCAAGTAATGACTCCAGAGAAGTTCATAAGGGAAGATTCCAGAATCTGCAGAGTCTGTTTTGGAATAGGTAACAGTTCTATTAATAAAAAGTTCGTGAAACACCGTTTTAGTTATAGATTATTTGTTTTTGGAAAATATAAAAAATACCGAACCGAAGAGGAGTTGGAGAAGGTGCCCGGAGGCACCACACCATGAGGTGGCGCGGGCCCACCCTAGGCCGCGCCAGCCTATGGTGTGGGCGCCCCAGAGCCCCTCTTCGACTCGCTTTCGACCTGGACTTTCCTTTTGCTACGCATATTTTTGCTATATAATCCCCCGGAACCCCCGAGGTCCGTATATCGTTTTCTCGTCGTGTTTCTGTTTCGAGCTGTTTCTGTCAGGTTACATCTTCAGATCTATAGCCGCAATGTCCTCTCCTGGATCTCCCAAAGACAGTTTCTTTGAGAATGTCGTCAACCCATACATGAACGAGTTGAAGATGCATCCCAAGGAATTGCTGCTCAAGGACGGGAAGGTGCAGATTGAAGATGTTCGGGGCCCTAAAGGAGAAGGCAGTCTAGAAGCTAGGATAGAAGAACTAGAGCAAGAAGTCTTTAGGTACAAGAAGATGGCGGAGCGTGAAGTTGAGATCATCCACACGATAAAGACAGAACAGATCGCCGAATACAAGAAGGAGAATTTGAAGCTTTGGGAGGAGACTTTCTTATTCACCAAGACCACCAATGATTTTCAAGCATAACTCTATGATGTGCAGAACCAAAACTGTGAGTATGAGAACATGTTTAAACGTATAAGCTCTGCTGCTAGTTTCAGGATGTTGGAGACGAGGAAATCATTTGTGGATGGAAAGCCTTTACCTTGGAAGACCGACGATTATAAGGATTCACCACCACCACCAAATAATTGATTTGTCATTGGTATTGGCATCCCCTTGGCTTGTTCACAGATTGGGGGAGTGACGCGGTATCACCTTTATCTTCCACCCTTTTTACCTTTTTAGTAGAGTCATATCATGAGTAGAGGAAATATCATATAGTATGGTTTGCCGTATGGAAATGTTGCTCCCTAGTTAGTTATCATTGTATCCCTTGGTTTGAGTTGCCGTAATGAAATATTAATGAGAAGTTTCATCATCTACTTGTTTCACCTTATTTTAGTTTCCAATTTTTTTTATGTGATTGATCTTGTAAATCGTATTGGTATCAATTTTAGAGCTTCTAGATAATCTAGTTGGTTTTGGCAAACGTAGCATTGCTAAGTAGCAACAATTCATCGAGACTTAAGTAGAAAAAAGGGAGTTGCATGTAGATATATTATTCCATGATCTTTCTTCTTTGTTAGCCCATAAGCTTTGTATTCTCAAATAAGTTTGTTTGCACCTTCAAGGAAGATTGCATGATTGGCTTTATCATATATGTTTTTGTTTGTTTTGCTTCAACTCTTATGCTTGCTACCAACCTTGCTAGGCAAAAACTGTACTAAGAGGCAATTCTTCCCGTGCATCCAAACCTTGAGCCCCAAAACCTTGCCATTTGTGTCCACCATACCTACCTATATGTGGTAATTAACCGCCACTCCCAGGAAATTGCTCATGTCTTACCTTTAAAACCTTCAAAATTATCTCTATTTTGTGTTCTTGTTTTAGCTCATGACGACGCAAATAGAGAATATTTATCTCACTTTTTGATTGGACTCACACACCTGTACTAGTGGCTTCATCCGCTTATCCAAATGCTAGAAGAGCTGGCAGCAGGGTGCCTAGCCCCAAATAATAATACAAATTATCTTCACTCTTTTTTCCCCTGATTTATCAGTCAAAGAATAATTGTGTAAACAAAAGAGAAAAAGGGACGACCTTCTAGACAGTTGCGTCCTTCAATGGGAGCTGCTCTTGTGAGTCTAGTTGGCTTGTGACGTGCTGTATTTTCTGTTTTCCATTCATTGACATAGACATACACACCTCTCAAAATACAGACACTCCTCCACGGTATGTGATTGTTGTCAGGTACCCGAGGATTCGGTTAGCCATTGTTTGTGAAAGATGGTTGGGAGGAGCGTTAAACATTTATACATCTGTTTTACAAAAAAAAAGCTCTAGCACATGAGTGATCAATGCTTCCCTCTGCGAAGGGCCTATCGTTTACATTTATGTTGAGTCAATAAACCTACTTCTTTCTGTCTAAGCAAGCATTTGAGTTGTTTTGATTCATCCAGCTACATGTTGATTTACTTAATCATGTTCTTTATTCTTCTTTGTTTCTGCAAATGCTTATATCTGCTTGAATACCACTTTGAAAGTTACCAATGTTTGCACAGAGACTGTTATATTTAGCATGATAAACTCTGCAATATAGCTCTAGTATAAAAGACTTTGATCGAAAGATAAGTACACTGTTAATTGTTCTCTGACCAAGAACGAAGTTTGCCTTCACCAATTGTGATTTACTTTTTGCACCTTTGTTGTTACTTTACTTGTTTCAAGTTTGATTATATGAGAGGAGTTGCTGTCTAAAATGACTTGTTCTTTGTAGATGTGATGCCTCTTGTCCGTATTTTATTTATCGACACCTCACTCCATAAACCTATGGTCATGTTTACTGAATTCAGTTTCGCTTGGGGACAAGTGAGGTCTAAGCTTGGGGGGAGTTGATACGTCCATTTTGCATCAGCGTTTTATGTTGTTATTTCCTGTTATTCATCGAGATCATAATGTTATTTTATCTTATTTTGCATGTTTCATAATTTTTGGAGGATAAACACCGGGACCAGAAATCTGATGGAAAAAGCACCGTCGGGATACCATATTTCAGAGGATCAGAAGAAGAAGGGGGACACCGGGGGTGTCTTAGAAGTTCATAGGAGGAGTCCAGCCAGAAGGGGAGCCAGAGGGGGGACACCAGGGGCCCACACCATGAGGTGGCGCGCCCCCCAGACCGTGCCACCAGGTGGTGTGGCCACCCTGGCCCACCATTGGGGGATATCTTTCGCGTACTTGACCCCCAGGGAACCTTAAGCCCCATAGCATCATTGAAGAATTATTCCGCCGCCGCCTCGGGGCGGATAACACCCGAGAGAGAAAAGCTCTCTGGCAGGGAGAATCTGCTAGGGAAATTGCTCTTTGGAGAGGGGAAATCACCGCCATCGTCACCATCATCACTCCGGGCATCATCAAGATCGTCATCCTCATCATCATCACCACCAGCACCATCAACCTCATCATCCACCATCACCCCGCTGTAACAATTATGGGCTTATATCGTTGTTTTACATTAGATCTCTCTCCCAGTGTGGATTACTTGTTAGTAGTTGATGCTTGTGAGATTTATCGGTGTTAGCACTTTATGACCAGATTCTTATCATCCATTATATCACCTCTGATTATGATCCATATTATGTGTTGTGAGTAGTTCGTTTAGCTCTTGTGAACATGGGAGAAGTCATGATGTTAGTAGTGAAGTTATATTGAAGTAATATCTCGTGGTTCGGTATTTAATTTGTGGTGCTATTCTTCTAGTGGTGTCACGTGAACGTCGACTACATGATACCTCACCTTTATGGGACTAGAAGGATGCATTGTGTATTTTGCTAATAATTGTGGGGTTGTCGGAGTCACAGAAACCTAAACCTCCCGTTAGGAAACCAATGCACGAGGGATCATAGAATCCCAGAGTTTAAAGCCGTGGTTAGTTTATCTTAATTACTTTCTTGTATTTGCGGATGCTTACGAGGGGTTTAATAACAAGTATGTATTAGTCCTAGTTGGGCGGTGCATTAGCATAGGTTCACCCACACAACACTTCACGAACCAATGGATATTAATCAACCGTAACGTCTCGTAGTCATAAGTAACTCAACCGGCTTGTCCTTTGCTCTCAAAAGGATTGGGCCACTCGCTGCAATATTATTTACTGCACTTTATTTACTCGCACTTTATCTATCTGCTATATCCAAAACAACCAAAAACCCTTTTGCTAGTGTTACAGTGAATCCTCTATTCAAACCTGCTTGTCAACACCTTCTGCTCCTCGTTGGGTTCGACACTCTTAGTTATCGAAAGTACTACGATACACCCCCTATACTTGTGGGTCATCAGGGGCCACACCACCCCGGGCGCCCCCCTGCCCATGCCGCCTGGTGGTGTGGGCCACTCCCTCACCCCCTCGGACTCCCCTTTCGACTACATATGCACGTAAACCTAAAACAAGAGGAACAGAGCACCGCTGCCACCCCGAAACTCGATTCGAGGACCAAAAGTTCATGTTCTGGCACCCGGCCGGGAAGGGGAATCAAAGAAGATCATCGCCATCGACACCGCCACCTCTTCTCCATCAACCATCCATGATTCTCCCGTCCATGTGTGAGTAAACACCGATGTAGGCTGAGAGGGATGGAAGGGATTGGATGAGATTGATCATGTAATAATGCCAGATTGTTAAGGCATAGTGCCTAGTATCCATTGTTAGTGTTTTCTACCGTTGTTGCAACTTGTTATGCTTAATACTTGTCACTAGGGCCCGAGTGCCATGATCTCAGATCTTAACATGTTATTGTTTCATGAGTATAATTATGTTTCTTGATCATATCTGCAAGGTGTTTACACATGTCATTGTCTGAAACCCGAGGCCCCAAAGTGACAGAAATTGGGACAACCGGAGGGGATGGTTGTGATGTGAGTATCACGTGTGTTCACAAAGTGTTAATGCTTTCCTCCGGTGTTTTATTAAAAGGACCACCTTAATTACCAGTAGTTTCCCTAGAGGCCCCACTGCCACGGGATGGTAGGACAAAAGATGTTGTGCAAGTTTCTCATTTAGAGCACGTATGAATATATTGGAACAGATGCCTATGGTTTGCCTAAATGTTTGATGCTTTAATACTATTATCTGCAATGCTGATGTCTACGTACGCTTCTATTCTTGTAGACAGTGTTGGGTCTCCAAGTGCAGAGGTTTGTAGAACAGCAGCAAGTTTCCCTTAAGTGGATTACCCAAGGTTTATCGAACTCAGGGAGGAATAGGTCAAAGGTATCCCTCTCAAGCAACCCTGCAATTACGATACAAGAAGTCTCTTGTGTCCCCAACACACCTAATACAATTGTCAGTTGTATAAGTGCACTAGTTCGGCGAAGAGAGAGTAAAATACAAGTAATATGGATGATTATAAGTGATAATAGCAATCTGAAATAAAAATGGCAGCAAGCAAACATGTAGCAGAACTGATTGTAAACGGTGTTTCAATACTTAGAAACAAGGCCTAGGGATCATACTTTCACTAGTACACATTATCAACAATGATAACATAATTGAATGCATAAATATCTCTCTTCACTATATGCTACTCCAAACCACTCTCCGGTTGAATAAAAAACACCAATTCATTGTGTAGGGCTGCAAAAGGCACTCCTCAAAGCCGCATTCCCATGTCTAGTTAACCCCACGCTGTCACTATGAGCGCCCTAGAAGGTACTAGACAAACACCACAATTTCATAGGGTCATCCCACACAAGATATAAATATCATGCTAAACCACACGGTGCACACACTGTCACCTTTACACCGTGATCGAACTGTTTACGGAGATTTCATAACAAAACCACTCGAGTAGCATAACATATGAAGAGTAACATCTACTAATTAACTAGATTACAAAGCTTAGGATCACATAAAGATCGCACCATGAGAGAGAGATGAAACACATAGCTACCGGTAGAGCCCTCAGCCCCGGAGGAGAACTACTCCCTCCTTATCATAGGAGACAACAACGGCGATGAAGATGGCGGTGGAGTCGATGCAGATGGCTCCGGGGGCACTTCCCCATCCCGGCAGGGTGCTGGAACAGAGATTTCAGTCCCCGAAACTTGTCGGCGGCGGCGGCGAAGCTACGGATTTTTTGGTGGAAAAGCCCAATTCATTTAGGGTTCATGTACCGGGGAGTATATATGGGCGAAAGGGCGATGTCGGGGAGTGGACAGGAGTCCCACACCACCAGGTGGCGCGGCTAGGGGGACCCGCGCCGCCCTATGGTGTGGCCACCCTGTGGCCCCACGGAGGGGCTTTTTGGGACTTCCTAGACTCTCTGAGACTTCTGGCTTTTGAATCTTCCAATTCCGAGAATATTTCCAGAACAACTTTTCTGAAACTAAAAACAACAGAAAACAAGAACTGGCTCTGTGGCATCTTGTCAATAGGTTAGTCCCGGGAAATCTATAAAAATGACATAAAGTGTAAGGAAAACATGTGGGAAACAACATGGAACATCAAAAATTAAGGATAGGTTTATGACGTATCAACATCCCCAAGATAAGTTCCTACTCGTCCTTGAGTAGGTAAACGATAAACACACAATAATTTCTGAGGTGACATGCTACCAACAT
The DNA here is from genome assembly GCA_028641055.1 of Alopecurus myosuroides. Classification (NCBI taxonomy): domain Eukaryota; kingdom Viridiplantae; phylum Streptophyta; class Magnoliopsida; order Poales; family Poaceae; genus Alopecurus; species Alopecurus myosuroides. The sequence goes on from CM054062.1 coordinate 39,632,906, forward strand.
AAACTTGATCATCAATAATGTAAAAGCATAAGTAAGCTGAGATCATAGAACTTCAACACAAGCATGATAAATAAAACTTTAATAATAAAGCATAGCAATCATTTTGCATCATGAGAAGTAACTCAAATAAAAGATCATGAATACCGATGCAAAGAAAGATATACGTTTGTTTCAAGTATGAAGAAAGCATGCCAAAGTGCTATTTCGCTAGTCCTTAAGAATGGGACAAAACATAAATGCTAGGACACCTTCAAAGTTCATGAGGAAGACTAGAACAAATAATTAGAGAACTAGCAATAACACATCATGAATCAATTAATAATGTTTCTGTGACAAATGCACATAAAACTTAGAATGGCAAAAATTCTCTCTCAACTATGCATAAAGTTAGAAGATGGAGACTCAACATAAAAGTAAAAGAAAGGCCCTTCGCAGAGGGAAGCATGGATCACTCATGTGCTAGAGCATTTATTTTATTAAACAGAGGTATAAAAACTTCACACTTCTCCCAACCATCTTTCACAAACCATGGCTAACCGAATCCTCAGGTGCCTGCCAACAATCACATACCGTGGAGGAGTGTCTATATTTTAAGAGAGGTCTATGCTTATGTCAACGAATGGTAAACAGAAAATACAGTACGTCACAAGCCAACTAGACTTCACAAGAGCGGATCCCATAGAAGGACACATCTGGGTAGAAGGTCATCCCCCTTTCTCTTTTGTTTACACAATTATGCTTTGACTGATAAATCAGGGGCAAAAATAGTGAACATAATTTGTGTTATTAATTTCGGGCTGGGCACCCTCTGCCAGCTCTTCTATCATTGGATAAGCGGATGAAGCCACTAGTCCATGGTGTGAAAGTCGAATCAACAAGTGAGATAAAGATTCTCTATTTACGTCCTCATGAGCTGAAACAGGAGTAATTTTGAAAGTTTTAACGGTAACACATGATCAATTCACTTTGGAGTGGCGATTAAATACGACATGTAGGTAGGTATGGTGGACACAATGGGAAAATTTGGTTTTTGGGAGTTGGATGCATGAGTAGAGCTCATACTCAGTACAGGTGGAGGCTAGCAAAAGACTGGGAGCGACAAATCAAGAGAGCATAAGAGCCATAATAATGCATAGCGATATAAACATCATTAATCAAAGCATAAGTGGTACCACAAGTTCAAAAACTAAATGATCATAGAGGCTATTAGTGACTGGTTCATAGTCATAAACATGGTGTGAGCATTCGCCAAGTCAACCAAATAAAACATCCAAAGGAGAACACCACAACTTTATGCTTCAATATGACAAGAACAACTCATGATTCTGTCAATGGCACATTAAACACTCTCAGCTATTTGAGGCTAATCATGGTACTCAATAACAACAAGGATTTAAAACTAAAATAACATCTAGCATGATATGAAAAAGTTCTAGCCACAATCTATACAAGCTTCTACTCGCACTGTTAAAAATTCTACCTCAAGCAGCAGTTTCTTTTCCTAACAAGCACCATAGAAATCATGCTCTAACAAAAAATATCTACATGATACAGCAAGAAAGCATGAGAGTACTCACATAAATCTACTAAAACTAACAGCTCTAAATAAGATATGCATGACAACAAGGGCTAAACGCAGTACTAGCAAAAAGTGAACACTCACAGAACAATAAGAATGAAAACTAGAGTGTTCTAAGCAACGAAAACGGAGTGTGTATCTCTCCCAAACAAGGAATTGTAGGATCCAACTGTATTATTGCAGCAAGGAAAACAAAAGAAAGACAAACAGATGCTCCAAGTAAACTTCATATGATGTGACCAAATAATAATATAGTCTCACGAGAAGTGACCTGATAGATAGTTGATGAAGAAGGGGATGCCTTGGGCATTCCCAAGATTAGATGCTTGAGTCTTCTAAAAATATGCTTGGATGAACCACGGGGGAATCCCCAAGCTTTGACCTTGCACTCTTCTTGATCACATATATCACCTCTTCTCTTGACCCTTGAAAACTTCCTTCACACCATACTCAAATTGTAATTCGCATTAGAGGGTTAGTGCAACAATAAAAATCCATGGGTTCTGTAGGGGCACAAGTGGTATTGATACTTTTAAACATTAGCTAGAGTCACTGATATTTCGTGAATCAAAGAAATCCACTTGACATCGTAAAAGAGCAAATGCAAGAAAAATGGCAGAATCTGCCAAAACCAAAACAGTCTGTAATGACGAATTTTTTCAGGGCACTTACGTTGCTCAGATAGAAAAACTTAAAGAACAAAACAGTTCCGGAATCAGGTGATAAATAATCACAAAACATTTCAGGTCATTCTGAATTTTCTATGATTTATACGATTTTTTACGGTGGACAGCAGAAATCTGTTTCCTCCGCAGAAATCTGAAAACCAACTCCAGCTCTTGTCAGAAACCTTACTTGGTACTACTAAAACATAAAATTAAAGATACAAAGGAGTTGCTACAGAAGTATACAACTCCATGACTCAAAGAAAACAAATAAAAACAATGCAAAAATAAAACCATGGGTTATGTCCCAAGAAGTGCTTTTCTTTAAAGCCTTTTAGCTAGGCATGATAATTTGAGAATATGCTCACATAAGAAATACGAATTGAAGCAAAAGAGAGAATTAAAAAGCAAATGTAAAACAAATTTATGTCTAACCCATTTCCTATGAAAAATAATCTTGTATAAAAACAAGACATGAAATCACAAGGCAACAAGCATAGGAATGCAAAACAAGTGCAACTTCAAAAATTTCAACATAAAGAGGGGAAACTTGATATTGTTGAGATGCATAAGACTATGTTTCCCTCTGTCATAATAAATTTCAGTAGCATCACGAATAAAATTAATAATATAACTATCACAAGAAACATTCTTATCATGAGCCACATGCATAAAATAATTAATACTCTCCACATAAGCATAGTCATTCTCATTAATAGTAGTGGGAGAAAATTCAACAAAATAGCTATCATTATTATTCTCGTCACCATAATCATCAAATATAGGAGGTACATTGTAATCATAATTAATTTTCTCCTCAATAGTAGGTGGACTGAAAATAACATATTCAGCATTGTAATCATCATATATTGGAGGCAAACTATCATCAAAGAAAATTTCCTCCTCAAAACTCGGGGGACTAAAAATATCATATTCATCAAAACTAGCTTCCCCAAGTTTAGACTTTTACATAGCATTAGCAATAATGGTGTTCAAAGAATTTATACTAATAACATTGCTACTAGCATGCAAATAAAGTTCTGTAGGTTTTTAAATTTTTTCTTTAAGCACTTCATGTCCTAACTCAATATAAAGATTATGAAGTTGTCTCATATTTTTGTTGTTTTCCATTAATCTTAACTTGTAAATATAAAAACAAAGAACAAGTGAAAATAAGCCTAACTAGTAAAAATAAATACAAGAAACAAAAAGATATAATTGCATAATCTAAAGGAAATAACTTCAAGCACTCACAATCGAGGATGTGAGAACCTTTTACCTTACCTCCCCGACAACGGTGCCAGAAAAGACTGACTCCTGCTAGGGAGGACCGGAGTGGAGGAAGCAGCATCGCGAGCCAAACCGGCAGTTGCCTCGCTGCTGGAAGTTGCAGCAGGGGTAGGGTGGCACAGAGTCATCGTGGTTTCTATGGGACCTTTCGGTGGTGAAGGTGTGGCGACACCTCGAGCGGCAAAGGCTATCGAAGTCGAGGAGGATGACTCGGACTACTGCAGTGTAAGCTTCTCTAGAAGAATTCATTAGTGTATATCAAGGAACGGTGGTAGTAGGCGCTGTTTGAGGATCAGCGTGCGCTTGTAGGCAAGTCGAGACCCGAGCTCCCATAGTGTGTTATGAACAATTTGCTTGTTGGAGATGTTCGTTCCCAACCAGGGACGGATCTAGGATTTGACCATAATATGAAGATGAAGGGTAACACAACAATATACCATCTTTTCTTTTGGTTTTACTTTATTGTGGATTTCTTACCACAATATTTAATGAGGAGTATTGAGACGTCTCCAACGTATCTATAATTTCTGATGTTCCATGTTGATATTATGCCAATTGCTACATGTTTTCCCCCTTTATATCACTTTTACACATTTTCCGGGACTAACCCATTAACAAGATGCCAAGTGCCAGTTCCCTGTTTTCTACTATTTTTTATTTCAGAAAAGTTGTTCTGGAAATATTCTCGGAATTGGACCCCATGAATCCCGAAGTTCCTATTTTCCTCAGAAGCATCCAGAAGTCTGAAGAGGAGTCGAAGACGGGCACCAGGGGCCCTCACCATAGCCAGGCGTGTGCCCCCCTTAGCTGCGCCTGGGGGTGGTGAGGCCACCCTGGTGGCCCACCGGCCTTGCTCTTACGCCTATTTAAGGCCTTCCTCCCTAAAACCCTAACCTAATCGGCGAAATTCCATGAAACCTTCCGCAGCCGCCGTCATCGTCAACCCAAGTTTCGGGGGACAGATCTCTGTTCTGGCACCCTACCGGGATGGGGAAGTGCTCCCGGAAGCCATCTCCATCGACTTCACCGCCATCTCCATCGCCTTTGCTGTCTCCTATGATGAGAAAGTAGTTCTGCCCCGGACGCTGAGGGCTCTACCGATAGCTATGTGGTTCATCTCTCTCTCCCATGATGTGATCTATATGTGATCGTGAGCTTTGTAATCTAGTTGAATAAGTAGATGTTACTCTTCATCTATTGTGCTACTCGAGTGTTTTATTAATATGAACATTGGAGTGACCTTGCCCTGCGGTGTGAAGGTGAGAGTGTGCACATCGTGTGTGTCTCCTCTATGAATTGTGGTGTTTGTCTAGTACCATCTAGGGTGCTCAACTTGACAGTGTGGGGCTAACTAGACATGGGAATGCTTACTTTAAGGATTGCTTTTTGCAGCCCTACGCAATGATTAGTGTTTGTTATCCAACCGGAGAGGGTTAAGAGTAGCATAGTGAAGAGAAGATATTTAGTTATTCAATTATGTGATCATTGTTGAGAGTGTCCACTAGTGAAAGTAGGATCCCTAGGCATTGTTTCCAAGCATTGAAACACCGTTTTCCGCCTGTTCTGCTACATGTTTGCTTGCTGCCATATTTATTTCAGATTGCTATTATTACTTATAACCATCCATATTACTCGCATTTCACTATCTCTTCGCCGAACTAGTGCACCTATATACCTGACAAGTATATTGGGTGTGTTGGGGATACAAGAGACTTCTTGTATCTTAATTGCAGGGTTGCTTGAGAGGGATATCTTTGACCTCTACCTCCCTGAGTTCGATAAACCTTGGGTGATCCACTTAAGGGAAACTTGCTGACGTTCTACAAACTTCTACACTTGGAGGCCCAACACTGTCTACAAGAACAGAAGCGTGCGTAGATATCAAGTATGCGACCAAAATAGTATGGAATCTCACTCTTCTATCGATTATATATACCTTTACAATACTAAAGTGACGCTTAATTATATTTTCTTTCATTCTTAAGGCACAGCGTACTTCAAAATCAAATACTTTATACCTTCAATTTATCTTCACTTATGTACTGTGTAATTCTACATTAATTAGTTTACATCTAGACCGGTAGTTCTAAAATGTAGTGTGTAAGTTTGAAACAACTAGTAAACGTGCACGTGCACGCACATCTTGACTAAGATTTTTTTTATGATTTATTTGTATTATAATTTCACCTAAGAAATGTTAAATGCAACAATATAATTTCACCTAAGAAATGTTACCAAGCAGATACATATATGCATCGTGGCCGCTAGGAAGTTGTATCATGGTAATAAAATTTCAGTGGATTTTCTTTGTCACGATGATCTGTGAACCAGAATGTATTCATTAGAAGACATATTCATCACAAACTTGGGGGGTGGGGGGGATCCAGTACTCCAGATTAAAATTTCTGTAATGTAATATAGTAATCACACAAGTGTAATGGAAGTCTCAACTGCCATAAGTTAAGCACCCATTTTTCTATAGATTTTCAATTTCTTATTTATATTTGTTTTTTTACAAAACGTAAAAGTGAGGTTAGGCAATGTCACTTAAACATCTGTATACGAATAAAGCAAGGAGTGACATGGATAGGTACATTATATAACATAATAAGATAAATTCTCCACAACATGGATTTGTATCTACGTAGTTAAATCCTCTCTTTTAACTCCATGTGTATAACCCTTTTTGGGAGCCTCCCGTATGGCTGCTGATGAAAAACAAAGACCGATATCACCCACACCAAATAAGAACAACCACAAATAGCGCTTACGATGATTGAAACATATTCAAGCAGATTAGTCGATACAGAATTAACCATTTTAGCCAAGTGAAAGAGCATGTAATGTCCAACTGTGTGCCTGAAAAAACATATATTAGTAGATTCGTAAAGAGATGTTTGTGTTCCATAATCTATATGAAAATATTTACATTTCTTAAATCAGTCTGCATCTTTTAAAGATCCTCACATTAAAGTGCCTGAATAAGGGAACCTAAAATATGTGGACAGACTAACAAGTCACAACCTCAAGACTTACCAGCTCACTTGCAAGTAGTCCATCGTCTCTCTTTCTCTCTCTCTCTCTCTCTCTCTGTGTGTGTGTGTGTGTGGCTTGGGACTATCTACAGATATTAACGGTACAACTCCTAAGAAGAAATTAAGCCAAATCCATCTATTAAGTAAACATGATTGCTAGTTACAAAGCTGGGTCTTGACAGATCCTATGGTTAGTAAACTATCAACTAAATAATAAGAAGTTCTAATCTCTAATCTTATAAATACCTTTGCAATGAAGCACAACACCAACACCCTGTAAAATTTTGAGAGAGGAGGACAAGGAGGAGAACGATCGTTGCCCTAAGAGTCGATCAGTTTCGTGTTATGTAGGTAGGAACAACCTCTAGGTTGCCGATACAAGGAAGGATATGTATAGGATCGGAGTACTACTTTGTATCCTATACGTATGGGTATTGCAACTCTAACACCCCCTTAATCTAAACCTTGCAAAGGTTGAGATTACAACAGAATTCCTCAAGCTTCTTTGTGCATAAAGTTTTGGTAAACCCATCAGCTATTTGATCCTTACTAGGGATAAACCTAACATCAAGTTGTTTATTAGCAACTCATTCATGAAAAATAAAAGTCAATCTAAATGTGTTCAGTCCGAGCATAAAACACTGGATTTGCAGACAAAAACATAGATCCAAGATTATCACACCAGAAACAAGGCTTCTCTTGCAAAGGACGTTCACGTACTAGAGCTTCAACCCATATTAATTCTGCAGTTGTAATTGCTAATGCCTTGTATTCAGCTTCAATACTAGAACGTGACAGTGTAGGTTGTTTTCTAGCACTCCAAGATAGTAGATTAGGTCCAACGAAAATAGCAAAACCTAAAGCTGACCTCATATCATCCATATCACCTGCCCAATTTGCATCTGAAAATGCACTAAGGAGTTTTGAAGAAGATTTCTAAAAAGTCAGTCCAATTGTGCGATTACCATTGATGTATCTTAAGATCCTTTTGTAACATCCGTGATTTTTGGAGAAATTCAAAAATCACTAAATTTAGAACCTTTTATTTTCTACTAATGCAAGTCATCAAAACCCAAATAAAACTCAAACACTAAGGAAAAATTCTATGTTATTCCAATGTAACCGAAAAGAACAATTCAAAAATGCCTCTAACTCCATAAACCTTAGACCTTATTCAAAATAAGTTTTGTTATTTCAAAATAATTAATTCTCTATAGCAAATCGTCTTAAAGAAAATTATTTCAAAATTCATTTGTTAATTGAAATGTTTTCATGGCAATTAAAACTTGAGGATTTCAAAACCCCAAGAATTATCAATGAACTTGAAAATATTTATTTGACTATCAAGTCAAGTTGTTTATTAGCAAGTTGTTATTTCAGCTATTTGATCCTTACTAGAGATAAACCTAACATCAAGTCGTTTATTAGCAATGCGTTCACGAACAAAATAAAAGTCAATCTCAATGTGTTTAGTCCGAGCATGAAACACTGGATTTGCGTACAGATTCGTAGCTCCAAGATTATCACACAATAAACAAGGCTTCTCTTGCAAAGGAACACCAAGTTCACGTACTAGAGCCTCAACCCATATTAATTCTGCAGTTGCATTTGCTAATTCCTTCTATTTAGCTTCAATACTAGAATGTGACATTGTAGGTTGTTTTCTAGCACTCCAAGATAGTAGATTAGGTCCAAAGAAAATAGCAAAACCTAAAGTTGACCTTCTACCATCCATATCACCTGCCCAATATGCATATAAAAAAGTACTAAGGAGTGTTGAAGAAGAATTTTGAAAAGTCAGTCCAACTGTACGATTACCATTGATGTATCTTAAGATCCTTTTGTAACATCCGTGATTTTTGGAGAAATTCAAAAATTACTAAAATTTAAAACTTTTTGTTTTCTAGAAATGCAAGTCAACAAAACCAAAATAAAACTCAAACACTAAGGAAACATTCTATGTTATTCCAATGTTATCGAAAAGAACAATCCAAAAATGCCTCTAGCTCGATAAACCTTATTCAAAATAAATTTTGTTATTTTAGAATAATTAATTCTCCATAGCAAATCGTCTTAAAGAAAATGATTTCAAAATTCATTTGTTAATTGAAATGTTTTCGTGGCAATTAAAACTCGAGGATTTCAAAACCCCAAGAACTATTTATGAACTTGAAAATATTTATTTGACTATATAGTGGATTAACAAACCTTAATATTATAAAGGTTTTCCCTATTAAATTGTTTTCCAAAATGGTTGTTTCAGCTTCTATCAAGTAATAAGTAAGAAAATGAGTTTCACAATACTTTTCTTCGTATGAAAATGAGTAAACAACTTAGCAAAACAATAATTTCAAATATCTTATGTCTCTTAAGTTATTCTAACCATAATATCATCTAATAAAATTTATAAAAGAAGAATAACAATAAACTAGCTATTAGTCAAGTTTCCATAATTTTAATATATAAATTTTTAAAGATGTTTAAATAGCACGAGAATGATTTTCATTAGCAAGAGTTTATTTTTTAAAAAAAATAGAAACAAATTTGAGCACAGTTGGGTTTATAAGATAAAAGATATTATTTATTAAAGAAAACCAAAAGAAAACAAATCAGAACAAAAAAAAGAGAACCGGCCGAGCCAGGTCGAAGTGGCCCAGCCCAGCCAGCCTCGCATGCGCGCGCAGCGCGAAGGAAGGAATGCAGGCCTAGCCCACAGTGCAGCCCAGCGCCCGGCCTGGCCCCCCTCTCTCTGCGACCGACAGGTTGACCCCGCCGCTAGCGTCATCGCTGACACGGCCTTCCTTCCTCCTCCCGCCCGCAAATCTCTCCGGAATTTCCCCCGCCGCAATCACCGCCTCTGGCCACCCCCCACCTTCTCTCCCGCGCCCTATACAAGGCCCCCAAGCCCCTCCCCCGTTTTCCCCAAACCCTAGCCAAAAAATGCCACCAGGCTGCCCCACATTTCTCGCTGGAGCTCCGCTCTACCTCCGCTGTCTCCGCCCGATTCCGCACAGGTAGCAAGCGAGGGCCGATCCCTCCTGTCCCTCTGGATTCACCGTGCCGGTGCACCCCTCATGATATTTTGTTGGAATTTTTGGCGGAGTAGAACACCGCCCGCGTGCACACCCGAGGGGCACCGGAGCTGCGCCACCTCCTTCTGCTTCGCGCCGTTGCTAGGAGCTGTTGAGTATTTCAGCAATTTACCGATTAAATTAATCCAAGTATAAATCACGAGCATCACGTAAATAGACTGATATTTGACAATATTCTTACATACTAGATGAATGGTAGAAACATCTACGCAAACTACTAGTACTGCACATATAGAAATAAACATGAAGGGATAAACGTATTATACCCTCCAGATGGCCAGTTGGCCGTAGCCGCAGCAAATGCGGCCGCGGCGGCAGCGACAACAGCAGTGGCGGTCTCGTTGGCAGCCGTCTCGGCAGCAAGTCGCTCAGCGTCGGTGGACATGGTGATGACGATAGCGAAGCGGAAGTAGTCGAAGAAGACGAACGAAACCGAGCAGTTGCGTAGGAGACGCTCCCCAAAAAACCTAATCGCCCCTCTACCGTACAGAATCCGGAGAGGCGGGGTTTCGGAGGCCTGCTCTCCTGTCGTCCATGTACGCGTTAGACGTGATGGCGTCACCGGCGGCAGCAACAATGAGAGGAGCGACGGTGCCGCAAGGAGGCAGTGCGTATGAGAGAGATGTGTCTGTATCCGCCCGCCCAAGCCTCCAATATATAGGCACGGTCGAGTAGGAGAACGGTCAGCTCGCAAAATAAATTGGCGTTTACTACAGCCGTTACCACAAGATAAATATGGCATTTATTGCGGCTGGTACCAAAATTAATGTGACAATTAACAGACGGTAATCAATCAATATGACATCTCATATTATTGTCGCGTCTATTGCAGACTCTCCGTTTCCGACTGCCAAAATAAAGACATCGGCTCGGCTCATTCCTGCAATCCGCGACGCGTCGTGACGTGTCATGACGAGGAAGGTAGCGGAGGAGGAGGAGCGCGCGTGTGGAACACCTCCACAACTCCTCTCTCTCTTCATACCAACTCATACTAGTAGGGAGAGAGCTCACCTTATAAACTGTTGCAAAAATCTCCCGACTAGCAATGTGGGACTAAATTCCCACCACTTTCTATGGCAGCATGGGCCTTAGGGATTAAATGGAAATTACCTAGTGGGACTAAAGCCCACCTCAAATTTCAGTAATCCCCCATCAGATTCCGAAGACCCATGGTGTTGTCCTCTGTTCTAATCACTGTTTTAATATACTGACATTTTCAGTGGAGACCCATTAAGGTCGAAGATCCATCTAGAGCAAATAGCTACACTCCATCACAACTGAACAATGGACTATGCCATGAATTGTCAGTTTGACGTAATGGAGTTTCACTAAATATCTTACCAGTACTAGGTTGTCGAAGGGTGACCCCTTGGGTGAAGCATATTAGCCACACTCCTGACCTATTCATGGGTTTACTAGAGATCATCCAATCTCATAGACTGCGACCAGCAGACATCAGTCAGGCTCATATAGGTGTGTTCCTCAAAAAATCGCTCTCTAGGATAGCATCTTGCTTATATAAGTCTTGGAACACATTAAGACAAAATTTAACCTTCCATACAATTTCTGAGAGTATTGCATCTCCAGCAGAGTGGTTTAGTAGAATTACTCTCCTCAGCTAACCTCTAGCTTGTTTTCCCAGGTCCTACTTCATGGGATCTCCGATCACATAGGTTGGGTTACTGCTATGACAAATCATGTGGGTCTCATACCCGTCTCCCTCGATGCACTTTCTATCACAGCGCGTGATAGCCCTTAGTAAAGAGATCTACCAGATTCTTAGTTGACTGAATACAATCCACTATTACTTTGGAGTTCTTAATTGTCTGACAATTTTTTATCTCATTTTTATGTGCTTTGTGGACTGCGCATTCTCCTTTGAACTCTTCACCTTGATAATCACTGTTTGATTATCTCAGTTCATAAGGATAGCCGGTACTGGCTTTTCAACCATAGGCAAGTCCATCGAAAGATCTCAAAGCCATCCTGCTTCGACACTAGACGTGTCTAATGCTGTTAATTCTCCTTACATTGTCGACCCCGTTAAGATCGCTATAGTAGCTTAAGTTGGACGCTAAAAATTATCCTCTAAATTCATTCCTTCGAGCTATAGTAGCTTAATCATAAAATTGTTATGATGGGATGGATTAAAAGTATGGGTAAAGTCGTTTACCTTACTTGGAGATTGCTAAGAGTGGAATCTAGAAGAATACTATTAATATGGTGATATTAGTAGAACAATCAAACTCAAAGTATGACTCAATACGTGATAGTATATGACTAACACGCCAAAGAAAATGAGCTAGTACGCCTAGCATTGTTTGATGTTGAATGATTCTTCTATAAAGGAAAGGGAATATTAAAATAGAATTAAAAAAGATATATGGCAGAAAAAGAAGATAACTGGAAAAGTCCAGCTCAGGAGTATATGCTTGATACACAAGTTATAGATGTATTACTAGTTAACAAAGTATTTTTTTGGTATTTTGATACCACATTGGTTGGTATGAGTTTTCATACAAAGCAACGCAATGCAAGAAATACAAGGGACTAAAAGGAACTAGTAATAGATGTGGAATCAATTATGACAAGAACATAAATAAAGTGTTATTGTGTTCATTGTCGTATTGAACCAAACATTCAAGATTTATTTTAAGAACTTAATAAGTTGTTATTTTGTTCTAGTCTTTTGTGAGAACAAATGAGATTGTTCAAACTATGACCATATTCCATAATCGATGGATATGTTAATATAAATCATGTTGGTAAAGTAAACATCTATAAGACTAAATGCAAAATGTTGCAAAACGTGAAAGAGTTCACTTAAATTGTGACACCACCATTTTAGTTCATATCGGAAAGGAAAACATGAAGGAACTCCATATTGATGGACTTCCAGAGTCATTTTGTTTTTAATAAATTGACGCTTGTGAGACCTCTTCCAAAAGATGACTAAAATTCCGTTCATAGGCCAAAGTATAATGGACGACTAAGTTAGTGGATATTATACATGTTGATGGATATAGTCCATTATGTGTAGTCATGTATGGTGGATTAATTTTTCCTTCATAAAATTATGTCGATGATTTGAGTAGATATGTGAGTAAATCTGTTTATAGAGAACGGAGTTTGACATTTTGAATTGGTTCAAAAGGTTGTTAATATGAAGTAAAAATCATTGTAACAAGATAATCAAGTATTTATGATTGGATCATAAAGGATAAAGTTTGAGTTACAAGTTTAGCAAAACATATGAGGAGTTGTAGAATTATTCTACAACTTATACTTCTCGAATATCCCACATTAGTATGGAGTGTTCAAGAGACAAAATCAAACCTTGTTGGACATGGTAAGATTTATAAAACTGCCATTATAATTTTGTAGTTTATACATTAAGAACAACCGTTTTTCCACTAAAAAGAGCACCATCATGATCCGTTGAAATTGACAACATATAAGATATGGTTTGGCTAGTGACCCGAATTGTCATTTTCTTAAAGTGGTTTGCATAGCGTGTGTAAAATGTTTACAACCAAAATAGGATAAAAATATGTTTATAAGGTTATCCCAAATAAAACATTGGGTATTTCTCCTATCACCGAACCAAAAGACAAATGTTGTTTGTCAGAAAGGATTGATTTCTCGAGAAAATAGTTCTTGCGAAACAAGTGAGTGGGAGCACAGTACAAACTCAACGAGATTAGAGAATCTTCGTTATCATGTCAAGAGTAGCGCAGCACTAGAAGTTGTTCCGGGGTTTGCTATTTCGACTAAGTAGAAGACACTACAAATGTTGTAGATACTTCAAATGAGTTTGCGTACTGAACCACAAAAGTCCTAAACTTTGTACTTATACCAACTTATGGTTTAAGAGTAAAGTGTTGTTTTGACAACAAAAGGACCTGGACCTTATAAAGGAAACAAATGATGGGCCCTGACTTCGTAAAATTGACTATGAGTCATTATATCCGCCATAGTATCCTTGTATGAATATCAAGTATGTGTCTTGGTAGTCCTTTTGATAGGCTTGATGCCTAACGATAGCAAAAGGGTCTATATAGCGACAAAGACATGGATTTTTACATCCTTTGAAAGTTGTACTTATCGAAAAGTTGTTTTCGACGAAGTTCAAAGAGTTGACTACTACAAGATTTTGATCTTCTGTAGTGATGTTTTAGTCTTTGCGGATAGTTCTAGCAGAAGTTACATATTATGATATGCAGTTGAATAACAAAACCAAATCTCCTCTCGAGGAAGTTCGATCAAAGATGTGTTCTTGACACAGTCTGAGAGTTTTGTAAAATTCAGAAGGTTGCTAGAAAGGTATGCACACTTCAATGGTTGAAGTGAGCATAACGAAGTTGAAATCTTTACCTTAATGAAGTTATCAAAAGAGTTTGATTCCATCATGAACGATAAAGATGCTTGTAGAGTTAAAAGAAATTAAGTGGGAGCGCTATGACATATTTCCAATACTTTATGTAGATGACATATGGTTGATTGGAAAATATGTATTTTAAATTAACACGGTTAAGATTTTCATATTGATAAAAGGCTTAGAAGATATTGGGCATCGATATCTATAAAAGGTGGATTGAAGCGCCTGACATGATTGAAGCCAAATTACATAGATGAAATATTGAAGTAAGTTAATATCAAAATGACAAGAAGGAGTTCTTGTCACATGGAAAATAATTGAGCAAGATTCAAGTGTTTTGACACATGATGAGCATCATTGAAATTGATATTTCTAAGTCATGTTTCCATTCTATGTACACAACCAGATAAATCCTATGCTATAAAATGTTATATCAGGATATTTCATATGATGATTAGACAACAGTGGGAGAGATCCTTTTGTCATTTTAGAAATAATAAGGATTTGTTTTCCTATGTAGTAATGACAAAATGTTAGTTGTAATATGTTTCACTAATAGTCTTGTCATATATTCAAATAAATTTATATCAATTAAAATACGTGATGAAGGGTAGCACAAAAGGCTAAAAGAAAGTTCCATGCTGGATTTGAAAGAGTTTCAAAATTAAAATATTGTGACAGATACTACAACAGATACTACTATATCGTTGTGTTGACAACTGATAGTAAGCGTATTTTGTGTCGAGTAGTTCTTTATTGAAATTGGTGAATTTCCAAGAATGCTAACACTATGAAGCTACATTTTCAGAATGTTAGTGACATCGGTTTAAGATGAGGAATTGAGGTTTCACCGATTGACCATATATATACAAAGCCATCTCATTAGAGAATGAGTGATGCGTGTAGACGCAAAGAACATGCAAATAAAATAGGACCTGAACAGTTCATATCTTTTTGATGATGTTTACCATATGCGAAGCATGGTAATAACACTGGAACGCCATATGTGTTAAGTGCTTACAGACTAGATTATTGACTCTAGTTCAAGTGGGAGACTGAAGGGAATATGCCCGAGAGGCAATAATAAAATGGTTATTATCTTATTATTTGTTTATGATGAATTTTTATTTCTCATGCTAGAATTGTATTAACCGGAAATGTTGATACATGTGTGTTTAATAAACAAACAATGGTTCCTAGTAAAGCCTCTCTTTTAACTAGCTCGTTGATTAATAGATGATCAAGGTTTCCTGATCATGAACATTGGATGTTGTTAATAACGGGATCATGTCATTAGAAGAATGATGTGATGAACATATACCCAAAGTGAATATAGCAATGCGATCAAGTCATTAAGTTTACATTGTTATATCAAACATACGAAGTAACTTATTCCTTAGACCATGAGATCATGTCAATCACTAATACCGGAAGGGTGCTTTGATGTCATAAAACGTCACATCGTAACAGGGTGACTATAAAGGTGCCGTTAGGTATTCGGGAAGTATTAGTTGAGGATCATGGATCAAGAGTGGGATTTGTCCATCCAAAATGATAGAGATATATACTCTAGGCCCTCTCGGTGATATCACATCAACACCGCTTGCAAGCACGTGATATGATCACAAGGATGTTATATCATGGGAACGAGAAAAGAGTACTTGTCGGTAACGAGATTGAACAAGGTATGGTTGATACCAATGATCGAATCTTGGACAAGTAAAATATCGCGAAACAAAGGGAATAGTTCACGACGTTGTTGGTTCACACGATCACGAGAGTCATCGTTGAATATATAGGACTCATCACGGATCTACAGATCACGCTGTTGATTATTGATCGGAGAGGAGTCTCGATCATGTCTATCTTATTCGCGAGCCGTAGGGTGACACACTTAAGGTTCGATGACGCGTTTGAGAGGATATGGAATATCGAAGAATATTTTGAGCAGCACCGAAATTGTTTCGGGGAAAATTGAAATAGTTCAAGGGGTTTTCATTGAATGGTTGTTAATAGAATTAACAAATGATTCAAGGTGCTATATGCAAAAGTTTGTTAATAGAATTAACAAATTCTGAAATAAAGAAATAAAAATGTTTTATTTATTTATTAAAGAAAAACTCTTGGATTTTCTAAGTTGAGTTTTAAGGGAAAATGAGTGGATGTGAGTGGGGCTTCCACTCACATGAAGAGGGAAGAGGTGGGGGCACACCATGGGCTAGCTGCACCACCCCTTTGGGCTGCCTCCCATTCCCCTATAAAAGGAGGGTGAGAGCTCTCCCTCCTCAACACACTTGCCCACCTCATTTCCTCTCCACCCGCTGCTCCATTCCATGGTCTCCGGCTTGGCAAAGCCCTGACCATGGGATTATTCATCACCACCACGCCGTCGTGCTGCTGGAGTTCCGAGGGATCCTCTACTTCCGCGCCCCGCTGGATCGAGGGAACGGAGGTCATCATCAACCGTACGTGTGACCGATAACGGAGGCACCGCCGGATTGCGGTGCACATCTTCTCGCTATCGGGATCGGTGTGAGTACGACTACGCCAACAACGATATTTGATCTCGTAACGCTTTGTGTCTTCAAGGGTATCTTCTTCTTAGACTCTCTCTATGCCCGTTGCACTTCATCTCCTAGATTAGATCTTGGTCTTTTGGGTGTCTCTCGCGTAGGAATTTTTTGTTTTATATGCAACGACCCCTTCATTCTCCTGTTCAGGAGTAATTATTCCCGTGGGAGTGGCACCGGCTACCCATAACACGTTCATAGCCGTGATCCATAAGATTGTTTTGGCTTGCCAACGCTTAAAACACGCCCCCCCCCCCACCGCCCCGTAAACGGGTCCGGTTTCAGTGCAGTAGGAACACCATGGATCGAAAATTTCCCTCACGGATTAGGTTTTTGGATTGTTGAGTATTTAAGAAATTTACCGATTAAATTAATCCAAGTATAAATCATGAGCATGACGTAAACAGACTGTTATTTGACAATATTCTTGCATACTAGATGAATGGTAGAAACATCTACGCAAACTACTAGTACTGCACATATAGAAATAAACAGGAGATGGATTCACGTATTATACCCTCCAGATGGTGAGTTGGTCGTAGCCGCAGCAGACGCGGCCGCGGCGGCAGCAGCAGTGGCGGCCTCGTTGGCAGCCGTCTCGGCAGCAAGTCGGTTATCGTCGGTGGACTTGGTGATGACGGTAGCGACGCGGAAGTAGTCGAAGAAGACGAACGGAAGAGAGCACTCGCGTATGAGACGCTCTCCAAAAACCTAATCGCCCCACCACCGTACAGGATCTGGAGAAGCGGGGTTTCGGAGGCCTGCTCTCTCGTCGGCCGTGTACGCGGTAGATGGATGGGATCACCGGCGGCAGCAGCAATGCGAGGAACGACGGTGGTGCAAGGAGGCAGTGCGTATGAGAGAGATGTGTCAGTATCAGTCCACCCAAGGCTCCAATATATAGGCACGATCGAGTAGGAGACCGGCCAGCTCACAAAATAAATTGGCGTTTCCTACAACCGTTACCACGAGATAAATGTGGCGTTTACTGCGGCTGTTACCAAAATTAATGTGACAATTAACAGACGGTAATCAATCAATATGACGTCTCATATTATTGTCGCGTCTGTTGCAGATTCTCCATTCCCGACTGCCAAAATAAAGGCATCGGCTTTGCTCATTCTCGCAACCCGCGGCGCGTCATGACGAGGCGAGGCGTGGCGAGGTGGGCGGCAGAAGAGGAGCGCGCGTGTGGAACACCTCCACAGCTCCTCTCTCCTCATACCAACTCATACTAGTAGGGAGAGAGCTCACCTTATAAACCGGTGCAAAACTCTCCCAACTAGCAATGGGACTAAACTCCCACCACTTGCTATGGTAGAAATGGGTCTTAGGGATTAAATGGAAATTGCCTACTGGGACTAAATCCCACCCCAAATTTCAGCACGAGCCGCCCAGGACATCGCCGTCACCACCAACGGTCTTGTCGTGCTCCGCCACGCGTCGTCGTCTTCTCCATCGAGCCGAGGAGCCACCGGAGCGTCGTCACCGTCGTTTCCTAAGGAACTCCATGAGAAATGCCCTGGAACGAGAGTCGAAGGCTCTGGTGATGTCTAGCTTAATTAACACACCTTTCTCTTTCCGCGTGTTTATTTTCATGGCCACTTGCCTCACCAGAATGAAGTTATCATGCAGACTCCAGCATCTGATGAAAGCAGATTGATTCCTGCTCACCAGTTCCCCAAGCTTGGCTCTGAGTCTGTTTACAAGTAGTTTGGAGAACAATTTGGGGAATCCGTGGACGAGGCTAATTGGTCTATAGTCTCCAATGGCATTTGCATCCAATTTTCTTGGAACGAGGGTGATGAAGGACCTGTTGAGCTTAGCAAAACATCTTCTGTCTCCCACTGCTAGCTTCAGCAGTGCAACAATCAAATCAGGCTTGATTATATGCCAAGCCTTCTCGTAAAAGACCCCCACAAAACTACTAGCTACCTTCAGTAGTGCATGTGGAGATGCAACACACGTTTATTGGTGCATTGTGCACGGTATATATAAGGGGTACAGGGTGGCCACGCTCTCAACTATACAAGGAAGGAGGAGGGCCCACACACACGTATGCACGCAATACATATATACTCAACACCCCCCCCTCCCGCGCAGTCGAAGCGTCACTAGCTAAGACAAAGACATGATCGAAACTCCTCAAATGCCGCAGTCGGTAGTCCCTTCGTCATGATGTCCACAAACTGTTGCGAAGTAGGGACATGTAGCACACGGATGTGACCAAGAGCAACTTGTTCTCGGATAAAGTGAATGTCGAGCTCAATATGCTTGGTGCGACGATGGTGAACCGGGTTGGCGGAGAGATAAACGGCGGACAGTACACGACGGTGGCCTTGGCGACCGGGCATGAGAGCTCCTTAAGAAGTTGGCGCAGCCATGAACACTCGGCAACCGCATTAGCAACAG
This sequence comes from Alopecurus myosuroides, assembly GCA_028641055.1. NCBI lineage: Eukaryota > Viridiplantae > Streptophyta > Magnoliopsida > Poales > Poaceae > Alopecurus > Alopecurus myosuroides. Next base: position 39,651,927 of record CM054062.1, read on the forward strand.
CCCGGTACTTAGCCTCAGCGCTGAAGCGAGAAACCGTAGGCTGTCGCTTAGACGACCAGGAGATGAGCGAAGGGCCGAGGTAGATGCAGTAGCCGGACATGGAGCGTCGCGTGTCAGGGCAACCAACCCAATCAGCATCGGAGTAGGCGGTGATGTCCGTGGCCGGAGAAGCATGAAGCTTGAGTCCATGGTTCCGCGGATATACCGAAGAATCCGCTTCACCGGGGCCCAATGAGCATCACGGGGAGCATGCATGTGGAGACACACCTGCTGTACGGCATACTGTAGCTCCGGTCGTGTGAGAGTGAGATACTGTAGGGCACCCACAATAGACCGATAGAGCGGGCATCCGACGCCGGGGAGCCATCAGTGGCGGAGAGCTTGGCCTTCGTGTCGACAGGAGTAGACGCTGGTTTGCAGTTAAGCATGCCAGCTCGATCAAGAAGCTCGTGGGCGTACTTCTGTTGGTGAAGGAAGAAACCAGTGTCGCGACGCACCACTTCGATCCCAAGGAAATAGTGCAGGGCGCCCAAGTCCTTGAGAGCGAACTCAGCACAGAGGCGGTCGGTGAGCTGTCGATGAAAGGTCGTGGTGGAGGCCATCAGTATGATGTCGTCGACGTACAGTAGAAGGTATGCGGTGGTGGCGCCCTCGCTGTAGATGAACAGTGACGCGTCGGAGCGCGTCGAACGGAAGCCCAGTCGATGTAGAAAGGCGGCAATACGCTGGTACCAAGCGCGCGGAGCCTGCTTGAGCCCGTATAACGAGCACGAGAGCAAGCAGCCCGATCCGGGTGTGTGGCGTCGACGAAGCCAGTAGGCTGCTGGAAGAACACCTGCTCCTCGAGATGACCGTGCATGAAGGCGTTGGAGACGTCCAGCTGGTGCACCAGCCAAGCGCACGAGATGGCGAGCTGAAGCACAGTCCGAATAGTCCCGAGTTTGACAACCGGGGCAAACGTGTCGGTGAAGTCGACTCCGGCATGCTGGCGGAAACCACGAACCACCCAACGCGCCTTGTGGCGATCTAGAGAGCCGTCGGGGTGGAACTTGTGCTTAAAGACCCACTTGTCGGTGATGATGTTGGCATGCGGTGGTCGAGGAACGAGCTGCCGAGTCTCGTTGCGCTGCAAGGCGTCAAACTCCTCCTGCATGGCAGCAAGCCACAGTGGGTCGCGGAGGGCCGCCCGGGCTGAGGAAGGCAGGGGCGATGGGGACGGCATGGGGATGGACGCCACGCACGCGTACTCCACGTTGGGGTACCGCCGGTTGGGGCGGAAGACGCCCGCCCGGGCGCGTGTGCGAGGAACCGGAGAAGAGGGCGGCGTCGGCGGACCACCCGAGACCGAGCTCAAGGTTGATCCGGAAGCCGTCGAGGGGGCCGTCGACGTCGGCGATGCCAGCGACGGAGGGGCCGCGGGTGGTGTGAGGGCTGCGGGCGACGCGGGCGGCGTAGAGGCCGCGGCCGGCGAGGGTGACGCGGGTGACGCTGCGGCGTGGGGGCCGCGGTCGTCGAGGGCGACGCGGGCGCCGCGGCCGGTGCAGGAGGTGCACACGGGGCCGTATGCGCACGTCATCGGGGTCCGCATGGAGCAGTCGTCGAAGAGGGAGCCACCTGTGGAGCCAAGGGAAAACATAGCTCGTCAAAGTACACGTGCCGCGACGTGATGACACGATGCAACACGGGATCGTAGCAGCGATAGCCCTTGGCGTTGGCGGGATAGCCGAGAAACACACAGGGAACTGAACGCGGTGTGATCTTATGAGGGGTGGTGGCAGTCGTACTAGGATAGCAACGACAACCGAAAATGCGAAGATCATCATAAGAGGGAGGAGTGCCGAAAAGAAGGTGGTGAGGGGCGTAGTGCCAACGAGTGCGACACGGGCGAAGGTTAATGAGAAGGGTGGCGGTGGCGAGAGCGTCGGGCCAAAACTATGGTGGAATGTGGGCGTGGAAAAGAAGTGTACGAGTGCAGTCATTGAGAGTGCAAACAACCCGTTCAAACCGACCATTTTGTTGAGAGGTGTAAGGACATGTTAAGCGAAATATGGTGCCATGTGTGGTGAGTAGAGTGCGGACAGTGATATTTTCGAACTCAGTGCCATTGTCAGTTTGGAGAGCACGAATAGGACGACCGAACTATGTGGCGACGTACGAGAAAACAACGACGAGTGTGGATGCTGCGTCGGATTTCTTACGCAACGGAAACGTCCAAACAAAGTGCGAATAAGCATCCAAAATGACAAGGTAGTACATGAAACCAGAATTACTCGGAACAAGAGATATGTCCAAACATCACTATGAATTAACTCAAAAGGGTGGGATGCAACTGTCGAAGATGAACTAAAAGGGAGGCGAACATGTTTGCCTAGGCGACATGCTTCACATGTGTGAGCTGCCGTTTTATTACATGAAAAAGAGAAACCCCTCATTATTTGACACAAAGTGGTGGAGTTAGGATGACCAAGCCGCGCATGCCAAAGATCGACGCTGGCGGAGAGAGCCCGAGGACCAGCGGAGGGAAGCGGCTGGACAGGGTACAAGTCGTCGGGACTATCACATCGGTGGAGAACCATCCTGGTGCGGGCGTCCTTGACAGAAAAACCAAAAGCGTCAAATTCGACAGTTACAGAATTATCGCAAGAAAGATTACGAACAGAAATGAGATTTTGAACTAAGTGTGGCGAAACAAGAATATTGTTAAGAGACAATGGCTTAGAATTAGATGGAAAAGGGGCGGCGCCAATGTGAGAAATAGGAAGACTGGCACCGTTACCGACGATTATGCGAGAGGAAGTGGTGGATGGAGAGACGGAAGAGAGGTTACCAGGGTAGGCATCCATGTGCGCGGAGGCACCGGTGTCCATGAACCAGTCACCGCCGCCGGTGTAGGTGGCAGGCGTGGGAGCTTGCTGTATCGCGGTGAAGAGGGCGGGGTCGTATGGGGCGGCCGGCGGGTAGGGCGTAGGCGCACCGTACATGGCGCCACCGTAGGGCGGCGGCGCGGCGAACTGGGGCGCCGCGAAGTACGCCTGGTGCGGCTTGGGGCGCGGCCCGAGGATGCCGGGGGCGGGGGCGCGCGGAACCGGCATCGTGTAGGCGTGCACTAGCCCCGTCCTTGTGTAGTGCCTGTCGTTCCAGGGTGGCGGGGCGGGAGGGTGGCCGGGGTCGGAGCGCCCCCAGCGGTGGCGCCGTTGCCGCCTCCTCCTCCTTGACGCCGACGACGGCCACCGCCGTTGTTGGGAGCGTGCGCCGGCGGCTGGGGGGCGGGCGCCGGTGGTGCCGAGGGGCGCGGCGGGGCGGCGCGGCATGGGGCGCCGCGCGAGAGACGCCCGCAGCGAGTGCAGTGTGCGCGGCGCGGGTCCGAAGCTGTTTGATCCGACGTTCCTTGAGGCGGAGGTAGTCGACCGCACACACGAAACTGGGGTTGTGCATGAGGGTGAGGTTGGCGGCGGCGTTGCTGAGGTCCTCGTTAAGGCCAACGGTGAGGGTGCTGAGGAGGAAACCGTCCGCGACCTGAACCCCGAGATCGTTAAGGTCGTCGGAGAGGGTCTTGAGGCGGAGGCAGTACGTGTCGAGGGAGAGGTCGTTCTGAGGACAGCCGAAGAATTCCTGCTGCAGGAAGACGATCCGCTGGAGCTTGTTGTCGGTGAAGAGCCCCGTGATCTTCGTCCACACCATGTAGGCATCGTCGCCGTCGCGGACGACGGTGTCGAAGATGTCCTTCGACACGGTGAGGAAGAGCCAGCGGGTGATGGTGGCGTCGATGACCATTCAGTTGGAGTCGCGATGCATGGCGAGGAGATCCGCGGTGCCGTCGACGTGGTCGGTGAGGTGGTACTCGCGGAAGAGGAGCCAAAAGTAGGTCTTCCAGGCGTAGAAGTTGACAGAAGCGTGGGAGAGCGTGATAGGGACGTGATCGGCGATGGTGAGATCGCGGAGCTGAGCAGGGTCGGGGGCGACGGACTGGCGGCGGTGGACGCGAAGGGGTTCCTGCTGCTGGATAGGGAGGCCATGGCGACTGAGGTGGTAGGGGAGGCGGCACGCGAGTGGGAGAGGTGAGGGGGCGGCGGCCAGGAGGAGTGGCGGCGCGCGGGGGGTGGAGGCGGCGCGCGGCAGGGGTGCGGCGCATGGCTGGGGGAGAGGCGGCGCGCGGCTGGGGGGGGTGAGGTGGTCGGCGGCCGGGAGTAGGCGGCGCCGGCTAGGGTTGGGAGGGAAGGTAGGGGAGGTGGCCGCCTAGGGTTAGCGGCAACACGCGAAATGGGAGGGGGTGCGGTGGGGGCTAGGGTTTGGTGTTTCTGGTGTCTGATACCATGTGAAGATGCAACACACGTTTATTGGTGCATTGTGCACGGTATATATAAGGGGTACATGGTGGCCACGTCCTCAACTATACAAGGAAGGAGGAGGGCCCACACACGCACGCAATACATATATACTCAACAATATATACTTAACAGTGCAGCCATTAAATCATGCTTGATTATATGCCAACTTGCCAAGCCTTCTGATACACAGTTGGCATGAATGTGCGACGTGACACGGATTCTACAGAGAACAATGCAATTCTTACGAAGTTTTATCGTCTGTTGCAACTGTTGGGAAGAAAGAAATTCGTGTGTGACAATGGTGGTGACAAGCCCGAAAGAAATTCCCGGTCACAAAGACGAGATTCAGTTCAGGCGATGGGGAGCTGGACCAAAACCGTAGGGACGAGAGGGAAACAAACAATCACGTCGTAGTACGTACTCCAATTCCTAGACACGCCGACCGTGTGATCTGGGCGCGGTGCGCACACTTCCTGCCACCTCTTGAGCAGGAGCAGCGCCCACGGCATTACACGCCCAGACATTCAGCTGTCTCTCAACCCCGTCTGAATCTGATCATAGTGATCAAGGCGCATCTGTGGCCGCTATCGCCACGCCAGCCTCCGTGACCCAATGCGGCAACCTCACCTCATATCTGCGCCACACGCGACATATGTGCTCCGCGACGTGCTCGCAATAGCTAGGTATTGCGAATCGCCACGGTTCTTTTCGAACGTGCCAAAGCCCAAAACCATAAGCCGCTCAAACCACCGGCCAAGCGAGCGAAATCGGTCGTTTTCCATTTTCCGTCCCGGGCACGGCGAAGACTCACGTCCTCCTATTTCTACCTCTCCCCCACCGCCGTGAATCTTGACCCATCGCATCGCGACAGCACCTACGGAGATTAACTGGTAGCACGCCCACTGACCGACAGACACTTGTTCTAGCGAGCTAGCAGCATTCGCATGAGTGGGCACAGGCTGATGCTGAACCTGTACCCGAGGTTGGCGACGGCGGCGCTCGATGACGACGAGCCTCGCATCTGCTACGCCATAATGGTGGCGTTCGTCTCGCTGCTGCTCTTCTGCGTGCTCCTCGCCGTCGTCGGCCCCGCCAAGGCCTGCGCCGTAACCAGCCTCATCGTCCTCCTCTTCGGGCTCGTCGCCTGCCTCGCGCCCACGCGCGGCACCGCTGCGGCGCGCGGAGTCGACGGGAGCGGCCTGGGGACGCGGCAGCATGTGCCGGCGCTGCGGCTCGTGCGCCGGTGCACCTGCGGGCTGACCGACGCGGCGATCGGCGCGCTGCCGACGTTCGCGTACCAGAGCCCGGCGGCGTCCGACAACGGTGGCGGCGGCGTCCAGCTGCTCTGCGCGGTGTGCCTGGAGGACGTGCGGGACGGCGAGAGCGTGCGGCAGCTGCCGCCGTGCAGGCACCTGTTCCACGTCGACTGCATCGACTTGTGGCTGCACACGCACCGGACCTGCCCGCTCTGCCGCTGCGAGCTCTCGCCACGGAAGGCCATGGCGAAAGCAGCGGCAGCGGCCGCCACGCAGTCATCGGCCCACCCATTGCCACCGGTGTAAAAGTGATCGACATTGCTTTATATACGCGAATTTAGAGCCAAAATGTAGTATTCCGTCCTAATTTTCTTAAACCTTATTTAAGCAAAAGTAGTAGAGAAACGATACGATTCTGAGTTTGTTTAAGAGATTATACCATGTTCACGACAGAGGTTTACTACTGTTGATGTACGTACAGCTCATTTGTTGGATTCATTGTAAGTCAAAATGGAAGGATCATGCGAAGATTTATCGAGTTGGTAGTCAATCTGGGCCTTGGAATTGAGCAGGCGCAAGGGGATAAGCTTGAAGCACATCACTCTCCGGTCTTCAAGAGAATCTGAAAATCTAGCTGACAGAGACTCGTACCGAAATTGTACGGGCGGCTGCGTCTCGCACGCCTGAAATTGCCCAACCAGGCTCCAGGCATATGCGTATGCCGTAATCGCTGATGGCTGGCGAGCTCCACCCACGGCAAGAGCGTGACAGGAGGACGGAGGTGCCGTTCCACCGACCACCTCTTGGTTAGTTCTCGCCTGTCAGCGTATCGCTTAGTGTCACTGTGATTTTGTTAAAAAAAAAATCAGAAATCCGGCATAAAACGCATTACATACACGCGTGTATGCATTCGACCCAGAAAAGCACGCACACCCATAAGACCTCGTGGATTTGATGGTTTCCAACATGAAGAACATAAAAAAGTAAGTATGAAGAGGAAAACTACTGCAAGAGAGATGAAACTAGAAATAGCAGAAGTGTTTGTTCACTTGTGTGTTGTTGTTCTCGGCCAACTGCACGCACCTAAATATGCTGAACTCAACTAAGTTCAGCCACAAATTGAGCTAAAAACATGAGGACAAAAAAGTAGCAAACACATGATATAAAAATATACAATAATAATAATAATATTAATAATACTAATGACATAAGTGCTATAAAACTATATGATAGCAACCTATAAGTAGGTATGAAACTTCCAATGAGAAGGCTACCACAATATAAAGCACAAGCTAATGAACTAGATTATTTTAGAGATAACCAAGTCACACAGAGACGAATATTTATCCTGATGTTCACTGCCTCGTAAGGAAGAAAATCACAGTTATAGTTATCGGAAGGTCAAAAGAGGAAGAAAATCACCAGGTAAGATCTCCTCTATGGTTTTGGGTGTTTGTTAACAATATAAGTGAGATCTTACCATGTACCAAGTGCTTTAGGTTCATTTGATAAAGCAGAAGACGACGATTGACTCCTAAAAATAATAAAATATCGAAGGTGGTGCCCGTAGATTTTATTGTTCTAATGAATGGGCATATGTACTATCAAGAGGGGTTGCTCATTGAAGGTTTGGGGAAATCATTCACTTGTATTAAAACCATATTTTTACCCCCACTGACTTTCTATAAACACGGGTGGAGAGAAACCCAAAGAACTTAGTTGGGACATTGTAAAATAGCCTAGAGACTCTGGGGTTGTGTGGCCAAAGCCTCCGGACTCAGGAAACCTGAGATTCTGGCCTCAATATTTTGGACAAACCCAGAGTTTGCATTAAGTGGTGTGACGCTTTGGTGCCCTGTCTGGAGTATGGCCGGAGTGTGTCTTGAGACTTTGGAATTATCCGGACAGGCCGGAGTTTCTTGTCCCCTCAAGGACACGAGATTCCGTGTTAGGCCGCAGACCCCGGCCTGTCCAGACCGGAGACTCCATTGTTAGTTTTCGTGCAACAGCTAGTTTTGAGGGAACTCTATAAAAAGCTTTCTTCTACCTCGAGGAGAGTGCCATGAACAAAATTCTCTCTCACACCATTGTTGCAAGCTCCAAATTACTAGATCTATCTCGCTCTCTCTACCCTCTCAAACACCTTGTCCATCTAGGATTTGAGACAATTGACCTAGATATATACTTTCACCAAAGGAAATTGATTTTCCCCTTGATGCCATTGAGGAACTTGTTACTCTTTGGTTTATAGGAACCCTAAACGGGAGTGGCCATCTTCGTGGCTTCGGGAGCTGCCAGGATTTGTTGGGAGCCTCCAATTAAGTAGTAGAGTATGTCTTAACCTTTTTTTGTAAAGGTTTGGTTGCCGACCCCGAGGGCAACATATAGTGGCTTGTGGCACTCCACATTGGTGGGAGAACAAAGTAGATACAATGTTCCATTGACGGCTATTCAGGGGTCACTTTGTGACTCCGTGTCGCTCCAACAGAGACTAGCTTCCATTATAAAGTTAACTTGGGATAAATCTCAATGGCATTGTGCGGTTATATTTAACGTCCTTTATTTAATTGTTGCTAGTAATAATTTCTTATATATCTTATATGCTAGCTTGTATTTTGCTCATCATATAGGTTGCTCACCTAATTGTATTATCTAGAGAACTTATATTTTAGAAATCCCTAAATTGACAAAAGAAAGGTAAAATATGTAGACGCCTATTCACCCCTCTCTAGTCGACCTCTTACGATCCTTCCACCTCCATGGAAAAGTTGGATCTCAATCACTATGTCTAACTTCCTCCTCCACTCCGGAGATAAAAACCCTAAAAAACCACTTCACAAGGGTCCAACAAAACCTTGTCACAGTTTTGCCAAACATTGATGTGTACTGCACACTTCTATTCTTGTACTCTATTGGGCCCCCAAGAGCAGAGATTTGTAGGATATCAAAAATATCTTAAGTCGATGACCCAAGATTTATCTAACCCTGGGAGATGTAAGTTGAAATAAACTCTCTCAATCAACCCTACAATTATGATACAAGAAATATCTTGTGTCCCCAACAAGCGTAATACAATGGTTAATTGTATAGGTGCACTAATTCGGCGAAAAGATGTTAAACGGGGTGTAATATGGGTGGTAAAATATGGTTTTTTAATCTGAATAAATAATGGAAGCAAGGTAAAAGGTAACGAAAGTGAATAGAAATAGCAGCAATAATGATAAAATTTACAAACTACAAGTGGGCGAACAAGCTACAATTGGGAAAATGACAAGATTGTACCTACTCATGAGTATGAATATTCATGATTCATTACAACAGACATTGCATCTATATATTATTGCATATCAAAGTATTAAGTAAAAGATACTATTTCCTTAAGCATCGCGACATAATGAAAACAGTAAAACTATCATCCAAGCATGGTAAAGAAGCCGTTGTTTATGCTTAGTGGAACTAACTCAATACAGAGCATCTCCGTATTCTAACACTCGGGCATAGAGATAACCTCGGTTGAATCCGCTATTATACCCAAAGCTCTCTATTAAAGATCTAAATAATAAATGGTATGTGGGAGAGGCCATAACTAGCATGATTTAAACTACTTGTGACCACATGCACTTCTGATTGCAATCTTAGGCAAGCTACAGAAATACCAAATATTAACAAAGGTAAAAACCCAACAAAAATATTAATATATTAAAGGTTCTCCTTCATTCCTACGTATCAATCATTATAAATAAGAAAATTATTCCGTCACTCTAGCTTCCAATAATATGACTTACTCAACATACTACTAACCCCAAGTGGTGATCCATAGACTAGTAGATTGGAGAGAATGTAATACTACAAGTCAAGCAGAAAAGAAATATAAAGGATCCTAAAATAATTCATGAATAATCTGATCATAAAGTAACAATTTTCATATCCCAACAAATTCAACACCGATTATATCTAATGGATCTCAATCATGTAGGGCATCTCATGAGATCATTGTATTGAAAATCATGGGATAGAGACAATACCTAGTTGTTGCTATGAACCCATAGTCCACGAAAAACCACTCACACATCATCAGGGAGGCAGGAAGGACGATTGTCGGATATATACCGATTAGGGGTATATCCGGCATTGTCCTAAAGGGTCGGATTACCAGGGTGGCCTGATTAGTAATGGATCGCAGTCCATTAGGCGGCCCAGTAAGCTGACGCGCAGAAGCCGGATTCTAGAAGAACCCGGCCCACGGCCCACGTGGTGCGGATTGGAGTAGAAGGCGGATTCTTGCCTTCCAAGTTAGAACTTACTGTAGTCTTCTAGGTTTTCTTTCTGTAAGCCCTAACCCGGCTATTTATATAAAGCCGGACGGGAGAGAAGGAAGAACAGACAATTAGCTAGAAGCCAACTTGCCGAGAAGTTGATCCTCGTCGAGTTAGCAACCCAAACTCACATTGTACTCTGTATACTTCAGGCTTCAGCCATGATTTAGTGAGATTGCAGGAGCAGGAACGCCGCCTAGTTGCGACGTACCGAACCAGGGTAACCTTTGGTGTCCCTGCAGGTTGTCATACTACCACGTTCCCCCCACGTCTTTACCCGTAGGCTCATGGCACCCCAGTCTATGAACCCTACTACGATGTCTCGACAGTTGGCGCCCACCGTGAGGCCAGCAACGTCAGGCGTTATGTTTCGATCGGGGATACTCGGCGGAATCGGCAGTACCATAACTGTCGGAAGCTTGGAATTCAACAACGATGTCGGGTGCTTCCTCGACAATGGATCGTACATGCCAGCACAGAATCATCTGGTAAGTGCCTGCGTTTTACAAATTGGATCTGCAAACATCTTTATCGGATTAACTACAGAGGCAATGGGATTCTGTGATGGAAGTAGATTTATCCCACCCGCCCTATACCCAGTTGAAGAACACTATGATGCCGGATTTTGCCTGGATCACCAATATCCTGCTCAAATTGCTGCTTCTTCGGAGATGCCTGCAATGAGACTGCACTTTATTGGTATGGTGCAAACCTAGATCGCCGAAAACACGGAAAAAAACAATCCCGTGGAAAAGGCAGAAGAAAACAATCCCACAGAAGATGTGGAAGATCCGACACCCGTTGATACAACGACGAACTCGGAAGCCGATTTGTCCTAGCTGCCATTGAGGCGAGATTGGAATCGGAACCCGGATCTGACCAACTAGATTCCGAAGACGAAGATGAAGATGCTTTCGAAAGATAGGTCAAATCTTTTCAAGAGGGATTCCATGAAGTGCTTATGGAAAAACCGGCTGAAAACACGGATACCGAAAGTCAGGACGACCCTCAAACACCTCCGCCAGATGAGGAAAGAGAGGACGGTGAAACCGATTTACCCTCATGTCAAGGAATTGACAGAAGAGGAACCTGGTAAAAAACCTCCATCTTCCAAGAAAAGAAACAAGCCTGCCAAGAAACTCCAGTACCAACTCTGGAAGAAAAAACTGGTGGATCCCGCCAACGAAAACCTGGAAGTAGGAGGAGGAAGCGAAGTCAAGTCTGCGGAGAAGAAAACGAAGGAAATCCCTGTTCCATTAATGTTAGAACAAAACGAACGAGATTTACTTCAAACACCAGTGGGATCCCACGAACCCCCTGGAATGCTGGAAGCCAGGAGACAAGCTCTCCAAAGGAAACAACAACATCTATTCAGAACTCGGAAAAATATCCTACAAACCCAGGCTGACATTAAGTTGAAGCAGGAAGAAATTGAGGAGTACGAGAAAAGGAATAGATCTGGCATAAAACCTACAAGGTTACCCAGAATCGTAAGACCGGAAGTACTGCAGCCGAAGTAACGGGTCCAAAACCCTGCCTGGCAAAAGCAAGTAAACGGCATCGATGCCAGGGGCGAACCTATATACAAAACCGCAGCAGAAAACGCGGAAGCCGCATTCGCCATCCTCAATGATTATCTGTACTCCAATGAAGAAAAACACCAAGGGGTGTATGCTTTCTTAGGAAAAGCATTGCAACAACAGCAGCGAGGGCAGGCAAGATCATGGAAGTTGCATGACGACTCAGCCCTATGCAAAACAGCCACATGCGCCGCTGGAGCACCTGGACCTGGAGAACCTGGAGATTCAGGCAATTCAAAAGAGAAGAAAGGAGATCCGAAAAAGGACAATAAAATTCCCGATAACAAGGATGCAGCGTCCAGAACAGGATCCCATCCGCCGAAAGGTGGAGTCAACCCCCGTGATCGGGAAGAACAGAACTGGAAGGACGGAAAATCAATGCCGCCTCCGAGACACCCTGTTGAAAAAGACGGAAGATACGATATTCCTCACAGGCGTGAGAGATCCCGTACCCCTCCTAGGAATAAGGAAAGAAACAGGAGTAGAACTCCACCTTATTTCAAAGGACACGATAACGGAGGAAACAGGGATAATCCCGGAAAAGCGCACTCGCGCAACAATGGAAAAGAAAGGAGCAGATCCCCTTCTATCCATTCAGCCGGTAGATATTCCGTACACGCTGATAGGGCGGAAAGAGATGATCTATAATTTGGACCTAAGTGTTTCACTGACAGGATCCGAAGAATAGCTCTACATTCTGGCTTTGCCAAATTTGGTCCAACATATCAAAAATATACCAGTAGTACAAACCCGGATACCTGGCTCTCAGACTATTATACAGCCGTCCAGATCAACAAAGGGACAGATTTAGAGGCGCTAAAATTCCTCCCCCTAATGTTGCTGGATGGAGCCAGAGACTGGATTACTGGGCTTCCGCCAAGAACCGTAGACAGCTGGGATGATATGGCTAGAGTTTTTACTCATCACTTTCGGGGAACTTACAAACGCCCCAACAGCATCAACCAGATAAACCGTTGCACCCAGTTTGAAGATGAGCCATATGTGAACTTTATCTCAAGATGCACTGCAATGAAGAACAGCTGCTCTGGAGTAAGTGACGTACAAGCAATGCATGCTTTTGTCAATGGCTTAAAACCCGGCCTCGTAGCGTTCATGGTTGGTTCAAAGAAGCACAAAGATCTCAGATCTATGCTTACAACCGCAAAAGAGCATGCAGCGGCCGAAGATGACATCAGAGCGAGAGTTGGAAGTATCGATGCTTTGGATCAGGCCAAAAAGATGCCTCGCTCTGAGAAAAAAGCTACTCCAGAAACACAACCAAAGCCCAAAGAAGTTAACCTAACCTTTGGAAAGGACAATGGAAGCAAATGGAAAGGAAGAAACACATAACCTATCTCCTACACAAAGGAAGAGTGGGAAAAGATTAAGTCGGAGAACTGTGTCCACCATTCGCAATTTGGGAAACCCACCCATACTAATGTGCAATGCCGGCTTAATAAGCATATGAAAGGCAGTGCAGGATCTGGGAGCAAGGGGAAGAACTCCAAGAGGAAATTCTCCAAGCAAAAGCCAGAAGCTGAAAAAGAAGACAGTGGATCGGACACTAACAAAAATATCCAGGAGCAGCAGCGAAAAGGCGAACCAAAGTTCCCGAGACTCGATGGAGAATGAAATTTAACTTTCCTCGCAACCCCCTCGGCAAAGGTGGCAAAGAGGACACTTCGAGAAATAAACGCGGTTGTTCCACCAACCCCCAAATTCTTGAAGTACTCGAATACACCAATTACCTGGGATCAGTCTGATCATCCCGGAAATATCCCAGAACCCGGCACACAAGCTCTAATTGTAAGACCTATTGTTCAAAACACTAGGCTAAAAAGAGTGTTGATGGATGGAGGATCCAGCATTAACATAATGTACCTGGATTTACTGAAGCATTTGCGAACCTCCGAGACCCAGCTCGATCATAGCAACATACGTTTCCACGGCATCGTTCCTGGCAGACAAGCACAATCCCTAGGAGAAATTTCCCTAGACGTAACCGTTGGAGAACAGAGCACTTCCGACTGGAAAAAATCTCTTTCGAGGTCGCGTCTTCCGAACGCGTATACCACGCAATTCTCGGACGTCCAGCTTTCGCCAAATTCATGGCAAGATCATGTTATATTTATAACAAGCTGAAGATGGCAGGGCCAAAAGGAGGAGTAATCACCATATCAGGAGACTTCAAATTGGCAAACGAGCTGGAAAAAGGAAACGCCCTTTGCGCAAAAAAAAGTGATAGCAAAGGAGGAATTGAAAGAGCTGGCAAAAGAAGTATCGCCGACAGAAATGCCGGCAGGAAAAGAAAGCCGGAAGCCCGCAGATAGCTTCAAAGCTTCCCAGAATACAAGGCAGGTTATCCTAGACCCCAAAGATCCGACAAAATTTGTCGTAGTGGGAACTGGGATGACTGACAAATAGGAATGCGAGCTCATCAAGTTCCTCCGTGAGAACTGGGATATTTTTGCCTGGTGTCATGCGCACATGCCAGGTGTACCCACGGAGCTTGCTGAGCATCAACTCAAGGTGATCCCAGGATCTAAACCCGTCAAACAAGGTCTCCGTCTATTTGACGGAAGAAGACGGAAGGATATTGGCAAAGAAATCATCCGGCTGTTAGCAGCTGATTTTATCCGGGAAGTTATACATACTGAATGGTCTGCGAACCCAGTATTAGTCCCGAAGAAAGATATTACTGTTCTTAGGATGTGTATATATTACACCCGCCTGAACAAGTTGTGTCCAAAAGATAGGTTCGCATTACCGCGAATCGATCAAATAATAGATGCCACTGGTGGCTCTGAGCTTTTATGCTTTTTGGATGCTTATTACGGGTACCATCAAATACGTATGAGGAAAGAAGATCAAATCAAAACTTCCTTCATAACCCCGTATGGAACATACTATTACATAACCATGCCTTTTCGCCTGAAGAACGCAGGTGCAACTTACCAGGTTGCATGCAACGATGTTTGCATAGTCAGATTGGCAAAAATGTTCACATTTACGTGGCCGACATTGCCGTCGTTTCCAAGGAAAAAGACACACTCCTTGAAGATTTGCGAGAAACCTTCGAAAATTTGCGCACTTACAAAATGAAGTTAAATCCATTAAAGTGCGTATTCGGGGTTCCCTCAGGAAAAATTCTGAGTTTTATTGTTTCTCACAGAGGAATAGAAGTAAACCCGGAAAAGATCAAGGCAATCTTAAACATCACAAAGCCTACGTGCTTAAAAGATGTACAAAGATTGACGGGTTCTGCAGCCGCCGTCAGCAGGTTCATTAGCCGGCTAGGAGACAAAGCTCTGCCATTATACAAATTGTTGAAGAAATCCGACAAATTTGAGTGGACAGAAGAGACGGACAAAGCATTAACCCAGCTAAAAGAAACCTTGATGAAAGCTCCGATTTTGGCATCACCAAAATACGAAGAACCCATGTTACTATATGTCACAACAACAAACGGGGTTATTTAGCGCTGTGATAGTTGTGGAAAGGCGGAAAGAAGAGCAAAGCATACCAGATCAATATGCGGTATATTATATAAGCGAAGTTTTTTCCGATTCCAAACAAAGGTACCCACACTATCAAAAGCTGGCATATGGCGTGTTTTTCGCATCTCGGAAACTCCGCCATTATTTCCAAGGAAATTCCATAACAGTGGTATGTAAGGCACCACTAGGGGATATAATTAACAATGCAGACGCAACATGCCGAGTAGCCAAATGGGGCATCGAGTTGGCTGCGTTCAACATTAAGTACCAACCACGAATGGCAATTAAATCCCAGGTGTTGGCAGATTTCGTCGCTAATTGGACAGAAGCAATGGAAAACACCAATGCCGGAGTCAGAATAATGGGTGATGCACTTTGATGGATCCAAGATGAAGGAAGTCGTTGGAGCAGGTGTAGTGCTAAAATCCCCAAAAGGAGATACTATGGAGTATGTATTACAAATACACTTCAACGCCAGCAATAATGTGGCAGAATACGAAGCTTTGCTTCATGGCTTGCACATTGCAAAAGAAATAGGTGTCAAACGCATATTATGCTATGGCGACTCAGATTTGGTACAACATCAGCACAACCAAACATGGGACGCCAAAAGCCCCATCATGGCCGAATATCGGAGAACGGTGGACGAGTTCGCTATTTGCTTCCTGGGATTTGAAGTACTTCACGTCAATAGGGAAGAAAATTGGAACGCGGATGCATTAGCCCGCATGGGCTCGGAAAGAGTGAAAACCCTACCACCAGGTGTGTTTGTCCAACATTTGCATAAACCATCGATAAAAGGTGGAGATGTTGATTATCCTCTTGTGTCCGAGTCAATTGAAGTCCTTCTCGTTAACCCGGATTGGACAATTCCATATTTAAACTTCTTAGTAGATCAGAAGTACCCGGATGGAGCAGACAAGGTCTTGCAAAGACAAATAAAACGTCGATGCAAAGGATACATGGTAATCAATGTTGGCCTGTATAAACGTAGCGCTACCAGAATCTTTCAGCGATGTATTTCGCCAGAAGAAGGCCAAGAAATACTGCAAGAAATCCATGCAGGGAATTGCGGACATCATGCTTAATCAAAAAGCAGAGTTAAGAAAGCATTCCGTGCAGGGTTTTTCTGGCTAACAGCCAAGACAGACGCCGAACACATAGTAAACACATGTGCCGGATGTCAGTATTACGCCAAGCAGATGAATATGCCAGCCCAAGCACTCAAAACTATCCCTATCACATGGCCATTTGCGGTCTGGGGGCTAGATATGATGGGACCACTCAAAACTGCAAGAGGCGGACTCACACATTGTGACGCCCCGAGATCGGGCACTATGCAGATTTCAGCATTCCCGCCAAAATCCACATAATAACCGATTCCAGGTTGACACTTGTGATAACATTACAATAGTTCACGAATATTCCGCAACAACAACAGAAAAGATATATACAAGAGGACTCAAACGAGTCAAGAATACAACTGATACAATACAAAGATCCAAATAACAGCGGAAGAAACAACATAACGTCCGGCTACGGACAAGATACAAATTGGACTAAGAGTCCTGAAGATAACCGAGAGCGTCCAATCCCTGCCCAGGCCAAGCCGGAGGGATTCCCAAGCTAACGTCGTCAGACTTCAAACCTGTTGACTGCAATGTTGAATATGCAGCCACGAAAAAGGATTCGTGGGTCAGTACGGTTAAGTACTGGCAAGTGGATAAACCATACTCACAAGATACCGGTGTGGCCTGTCATCACAAGATACAAATACTTTGGGTTCAACGGAAAGGAAGGGATTATTGCAAATAAGCGGCCGCGGGCTGCACTAACCAACTACAGAGACTCACGACAACATCCGGCTAAAAGAGGGGGATAAGATAGCGTATCGGAACCAACTACAACTACTCACCAAACAATACCCATCCAATGTTACCCCCTACTAAGGAAGCAACCCAAGGATAACTCACACTGTTGGATTAATGATGGGTCAAGTTATTGTGTCAATAAAACTATTACTAGTCAAATTATCATTAGTTAGGTGTAAGTTGTTCTGAGTACTTGTTAGCCAGTACTTTCACCAAGTCAACCATAACCGCGGAAAACACGGCTTCTCGAGAAGATTTAACCCTGCAGGGATGCACCAATTTGGCCGTACACGTAAGAATAACCCGCCAGATGGGGGATCAACCCACCAAGCGAGGTACTCAACACAACCCAACTCTTCTTTGCATCAAGCCCAAAGAACCCCGTGCAATTGAGCGCACGGCTAATCAAGCCCCACGAAGAAAAGGGGACCCTCATAGCACTCTAAGAACGTGTCTCCCTAAATGCCGACTACAAAAGTTCCACCCTGGCCTGGGTTCGCAAGATCATGCATGCGGCAAATGGAAAACCCGAACTAAATGAGGCGATTTGGACGAGATGCGAATCGAATCAAATTGAGGGGGGCGCCCAAACTCGCTTCCCACATGCGGTTAGTGCGCTCATCATGGATCAGTAGACAAGACCCTTTTCCTAATTAGGGTCGACACTAGCAGGCTTCAAAACCACGCCGGGCCTCCTGCCGGTGCCTTATCATCAAATTATTATTACCCAAAACATTAACATGTTGTTGATTGAATTGAAACCCAACTATCAAACTAAACAGGTGATAAGACGGACAACAAGACTTGTGCGCAAACAACACTAAGCATGCAACTACGACACGAGAGCCAACAAGGTAAACAAACAACAGTTAATAGGAAGTGGAAGGAAAGGCTATATCATGGCTGCAAGGTAAACATATAATAGGATCGAGACACAAGCATCGAATCAAAGGCTAGCATAAGAACAACGGAAAGAATCGGAAACAAGTGATTAAAGGCAGCCATTTGGCAGCAAATGAGTATACTTGCCTGGAATCCAGCAAGTAGAGGTACATCCGCAGAACTTGTCGTTGCTCACATCATCTCAACGTCCTATCCGGGAAGAAGCAACGAACCTCGAACAAACACCGGATGCAACAATTACTACTACGGCAAAAGATCCAGCATGATCAAGATATGGATGCATGACAAGTTTAAGGATTCATCAGAATAAACTAGTGGACATGATAACATAACATAATTAAATGGACCCATATGCAATTTGGATTACATATGGAAAGCCCATGAATTAAGGTTGAATTAGTTGTTCTACAACTAATCAACATGTGAGGGTGAATTAGCATGATTCATGGATGAGGAAAACAGAAAAATAACAACAATAGAAACAATTAGAAACAAGGTTTACCAAGTTTGGAATTTTCTTTATTAAGTGTTGGAATTTTGGTTCCTTAAAGGTGTTACACAAGCATTTGTTGTTTTCACCAAGTTTTATTGTTCAAAACAGATCACAAAGTTCATATTTGAATAGAACACAAAATTTTAGGTGGATTACATGTTTCAATTATTGAAAAAGGAATTACAATGATTTAATTATGAATTAAACAAGTTTAAACAAGATTTAAATGAATTTACAACAAGTATGAATATTATTTGAATTTTATTTGTTCAAAACATAAATTCAAATTCATATTTGAAAAGTTTACACTTTTCTGGTTTGAAAACATATTTTACATGTTCAAAAATAATTTAATTTGAGCAAGTTGTGAATTTAGCAAATTTTAAATGATTTAAACAAGGTTTAAATTACTTAAGCAATTTTAATTATTCAAAACATGAAACAAAATTTATTTTTGGAAAGATGGTTCAAAATAGTATGGAAAACATATTTTATTTGTGGTATTTGAATTAAGTATGAATTATTTATGGAATTAAACAAAATTAAGATGAATTGTTTGGATTTGAAATTTGAATACATTTGAATATTCAAAACAGAAAACAAATGCTATAAACAGGTAGAGAATTAAATTTGGTTCAAGAAACATATTTTATTTGCATTATTTGGATTTAGGAAATAAAAGTTATTAACATTTTAAAACTAGGGACCAATCTGTAAAAACAGGGACCTAAAAGAAAGAAAAAGGAACGCAGTTGGGCCCCTGGGGCGTTTTTCACCCAGGGCACCCTGGCCTGGGCCTCTGGAGTGCGGGCCCGTGCCTCTGTGGCATCCACGTGTGCGTGTGTGCGCAGTGAGGTGGCAGCAGGGGCCAATGACCAGTGGGTCCTGCCCCTGCGCGCGGAAAACATCAAAAAAGGTTGGCTTATTCCGCCGGAGTGGGGGATCGATCCCACCACCTACTTTGCGCGCGCGTGGAGCGTTGCCACTGCGGTGGTAACTCGTGGCTTGTCAGCAGGGGGTACGGGGGGAGGATAAGGTGCAGTTACGCTGGTACTGAACCTGAGAATAAATTCAGTTAGCTGAATTTTTCTGACAGAGCGCGGACGGCCGCCGGTCGGTGACTGCTCGTGGTGGCCGGTGATCTGCTGCGCTTGTGCGTGTGCCGTGGATGAGTGCAGGGACGCAGTGGCCGGGTGCGCGGATGTAGAGAGGAGGGAGAGGGGTAGGAACGGTGGGCTCACTGTGAGGGAAAACGGAGGGGGACGTGGCGCTCGGCTCGGTGATGGCCGGCGACAACGAGGTGTTCGACGGCGCGGCTCCCTGCCCTCTCGGCCCCTGGCGAGGAAACGAGGGTGAAGAGGCCGATACGGGGGTTCCGTTCCCACCGTGGAGGGCCCCCGATACAGCCCCAGCGACCCCTACGCCGTCATCGAGTAGCGACCATGGCAGCTCGGTGGTTGCAGAGAACATATTCAGAGAGAGAGGGAGGTGGAGGAGATGGGAAGCTGGCGGCGGCCGAGAGGAGGAATAGAGCTAGGGCTAGCAGGAGGGGTGGCGGTTTTATGGGGGGAAACGAGCTCGTACGGCAGCTCATCGGGAGGGGGGAGAGGAAGATCAGCGGTGGGGGAGGGGTTCGTACACAGTGACGTAAGGAGGAAGAAGATGCCCTCGACGAAACGGTATCGGGCCAGAGAGGGGAAAGAAAAGGGGAAGTGGGCTGTGGGCTGGCCTGTCTCCCACAGCTCACCCTCTCCTTTTGATTTTTCCTTTTTTTTTTTGCTTGTAAGAAAAGAAAAGGAGAGAGAGAAAAGAATAGGTTATGGTTTGGGGTTTTAATTATTTTTTTTATGAAATATTTTATTAATTTGCAAACAGTAAATCAAAGCAATGTTACCATCATTTCCCAAAAATTTTGAGATGTTAATTTAATTTTTAAATTGTTAGTTGAATTTTCAAATAGGTTTCACTTGGGATTTTGAAATAAACAATTTTTCGATTTAATAATATCAAACACTATGAACTTGGTGAGTTTTAAAATGTTTGGAAGATTTTAAATTGTTACACCACAATTGGATTATGTCAATTAAGAATGATTGATTGATTTGAATTTTGAAATTACCATTAGGGTTTTATCAAAAGGGAAATTTTTATTAACAAGCCATTTGAATAAATCAACTTCAAAACTATTGGAAACAATTGAGTTGTTTTAGTTTGCAATTTTTTTTAATTGGAAATTTGGACAATGTTTGAAAGTTTAATTTGGTTTGGATTTTTTAGTTGTTTTTGAAAACAGGATGCAATGCATATGATGCATGTGATGCAAAGCAAAAATAAAACAAACAACTTTCTACTTAGGGTAACACCCCAGGTGTTACAGACGACACCACTAACAAGGGATTGCGCCCTCGCAATCCACCTGCTAACCCGGGAGGGGAAAGAGGTTCGACTATCGATTCTTCATGTTTCCAGTTGATCTCCTCGACACCACTAACAAGGGCTTCTCGACACCACTAACAAGATATTCTTGCTCGGAGTGACGACGATGTTCTGCCACTAGGAATCTTCCGATGATCGAACCTATTAGGTTAAAGGATCAGAAAACGTCCACCCACGTAGGATCCTAACACTTTGAAAGATAGACAAGGGGGAGACTCCAAAACAAATGAGATGGGAGGGGAAATAGAATAGGGATAAGGAGAAAACAAGAATCCTATTGAGATGTTTTCCAAAATAGTTTAGCAGAAATAGTTTTTGACATTCTAGAAACAACGACCGTTAGCGAGGTTATCCTACAGGCTTTGCGGACCCGTTGCTTCGATAAGCATTCGTATCGAAACAATCTCGGGAATCGGAACCGAGGCTCTGATACCATTTGTGACGCCCCGAGATCGGGCACTATGCAGATTTCAGCATTCCCGCCAAAATCCACATAATAACCGATTCCAGGTTGCCACTTGTGATAACATTACAACAGTTCACGAATATTCCGCAACAACAACAGAAAAGATATATACAAGAGGACTCAAACGAGTCAAGGATACAACTGATACAATACAAAGATCCAAATAACAGCGGAAGAAACAACATAGCGTCCGGCTACGGACAAGATACAAATTGGACTAAGAGTCCTGAAGATAACCGAGAGCGTCCAATCCCTGCCCAGGCCAAGCCGGAGGGATTCCCAAGCTAATGTCGTCAGACTTCAAACCTGTTGACTGCAATGTTGAATATGCAGCCACGAAAAAGGATTCGTGGGTCAGTACGGTTAAGTACTGGCAAGTGGATAAACCATACTCACAAGATACCGGTGTAGCCAGTCATCACAAGATACAAATACTTTGGGTTCAACGGAAAGGAAGGGATTATTGCAAATAAGCGGCAGCGGGCTGCACTAACCAACTACAGAGACTCACGACAACATCCGGCTAAAAGAGGGGGATAAGATAGCGTATCGGAACCAACTACAACTACTCACCAAACAATACCCATCCAATGTTACCCCCTACTAAGGAAGAAACCCAAGGATAACTCCCACTGTTGGATTAATGATGGGTCAAGTTATTGTGTCAATAAAACTATTACTAGTCAAATTATCATTAGTTAGGTGTAAGTTGTTCTCAGTACTTGTTAGCCAGTACTTTCACCAAGTCAACCATAACCGCGGAAAACACGGCTTCTCGAGAAGATTTAACCCTGCAGGGATGCACTAATTTGGCCGTACACGTAAGAATAACCCGCCAGACGGGGGATCAACCCACCAAGAGAGGTACTCAACACAACCCAACTCTTCTTCGCATCAAGCCCAAGGAACCCCGTGCAATTGAGCGCACGGCTAATCAAGCCCCACGAAGAAAAGGGGACCCTCATAGCACTCTAAGAACGTGTCTCCCTAAATGCCGACTACAAAAGTTCAACCCTGGCCTGGGTTCGCAAGATCATGCATGCGGCAAATGGAAAACCCGAACTAAATGAGGCGATTTGGACGAGATGCGAATCGAATCAAATTGAGGGGGGCTCCCATACTCGCTTCCCACATGCGGTTAGTGCGCTCATCATGGATCAGTAGACAAGACCCTTTTCCTAATTAGGGTCGACACTAGCAGGCTTCAAAACCACGCCGGGCCTCCTGCCGGTGCCTTATCATCAAATTATTATTAACCAAAACATTAACATGTTGTTGATTGAATTGAAACCCAACTATCAAACTAAACAGGTGATAAGACGGACAACAAGACTTGTGCGCAAACAACACTAAGCATGCAACTACGACACGAGAGCCAACAAGGTAAACAAACAACAGTTAATAGGAAGTGGAAGGAAAGGCTATATCATGGCTGCAAGGTAAACATATAATAGGATCGAGACACAAGCATCGAATCAAAGGCTAGCATAAGAACAACGGAAAGAATCGGTAACAAGTGATGAAAGGCAGCCATTTGGCAGCAAGTGAGTATACTTGCCTGGAATCCAGCAAGTAGAGGTACATCCGCAGAACTTGTCGTTGCTCACATCATCTCAACGTCCTATCCGGGAAGAAGCAACGAACCTCGAACAAACACCGGATGCAACAATTACTACTACGGCAAAAGATCCAGCATGATCAAGATATGGATGCATGACAAGTTTAAGGATGCATCAGAATAAACTAGTGGACATGATAACATAACATAATTAAATGGACCCATATGCAATTTGGATTACATATGGAAAGCCCATGAATTAAGGTTGAATTAGTTGTTCTACAACTAATCAACATGTGAGGGTGAATTAGCATGATGCATGGATGAGGAAAACAGAAAAATAACAACAATAGAAACAATTAGAAACAAGGTTTACCAAGTTTGGAATTTTATTTATTAAGTGTTGGAATTTTGGTTCCTTAAAGGTGTTACACAAGCATTTGTTGTTTTCACCAAGTTTGATTGTTCAAAACAGATCACAAAGTTCATATTTGAATAGAACACAAAATTTTAGGTGGATTACATGTTTCAATTATTGAAAAAGGAATTACAATGATTTAATTATGAATTAAACAAGTTTAAACAAGATTTAAATGAATTTAAAACAAGTATGAATATTATTTGAATTTTATTTGTTCAAAACATAAATTCAAATTCATATTTGAAAAGTTTACACTTTTCTGGTTTGAAAACATATTTTACATGTTCAAAAATAATTTGATTTGAGCAAGTTGTGAATTTAGCAAATTTTAAATGATTTAAACAAGGTTTAAATTACTTAAGCAATTTTAATTATTCAAAACATGAAACAAAATTTATATTTGGAAAGATGGTTCAAAATAGTATGGAAAACATATTTTATTTGTGGTATTTGAATTAAGTATGAATTATTTATGGAATTAAACAAAATTAAGATGAATTGTTTGGATTTGAAATTTGAATACATTTGAAATATTCAAAACAGAAAACAAATGCTATAAACAGGTAGAGAATTAAATTTGGTTCAAGAAACATATTTTATTTGCATTATTTGGATTTAGGAAATAAAAGTTATTAACATTTTAAAACTAGGGACCAATCTGTAAAAACAGGGACCTAAAAGAAAGAAAAAGGAACGCAGTTGGGCCCCTGGGGCGTTTTTCACCCAGGGCACCCTGGCCTGGGCCTCTGCAGTGCGGGCCCGTGCCTCTGTGGCATCCACGTGTGCGTGTGTGCGCAGTGAGGTGGCAGCAGGGGCCAATGACCAGTGGGTCCTGCCCCTGCGCGCGGAAAACATCAAAAAAGGTTGGCTTATTCCGCCGGAGTGGGGGATCGATCCCACCACCTACTTTGCGCGCGCATGGAGCGTTGCCACTGCGGTGGTAACTCGTGGCTTGTCAGCAGGGGGTACGGGGGGAGGATAAGGTGCAGTTATGCTGGTACTGAACCTGAGAATAAATTCAGTTAGCTGAATTTTTCTGACGGAGCGCGGACGGCCGCCGGTCGGTGACTGCTCGTGGTGGCCGGTGATCTGATGCGCTTGTGCGTGTGCCGTGGATGAGTGCAGGGACGCAGTGGCCGGGTGCGCGGATGTAGAGAGGAGGGAGAGGGGTAGGAACGGTGGGCTCACCGTGAGGGAAAACGGAGGGGGACGTGGCGCTCGGCTCGGTGATGGCCGGCAACAACGAGGTGTTCGACGGCGCGGCTCCCTGCCCTCTCGGCCCCTGGCGAGGAAACGAGGGTGAAGAGGCCGCTACGGGGGTTCCGTTCCCGCCATGGAGGGCCCCCGATACAGCCCCAGCGACCCCTACGCCGTCGTCGAGTAGCGACCATGGCAGCTCGGTGGTTGCAGAGAAGATATTCAGAGAGAGAGGGAGGTGGAGGAGATGGGAAGCTGGCGGCGGCCGAGAGGAGGAATAGAGCTAGGGCTAGTAGGAGGGGTGGTGGTTTTATGGGGGGAAACGAGCTCGTACGGCAGCTCATCGGGAGGGGGAGAGGAAGATCAGTGGTGGGGGAGGGGTTTGTACACAGTGACGTAAGGAGGAAGAAGATGCCCTCGACGAAACGGTATCGGGCCAGAGAGGGGAAAGAAAAGGGGAAGTGGGCTGTGGGCTGGCCTGTCTCCCACAGCTCACCCTCTCCTTTTGATTTTTCCTTTTTTTTTGCTTGTAAGAAAAGAAAAGGAGAGAGAGAAAAGAATAGGTTGGGGTTTGGGGTTTTAATTTTTTTTATGAAATATTTTATTAATTTGCATACAGTAAATCAAAGCAATGTTACCATCATTTCCCAAAAATTTTGAGATGTTAATTTAATTTTTAAATTGTTAGTTGAATTTTCAAATAGGGTTTCACTTGGGATTTTGAAATAAACAATTTTTTTGATTTAATAAGATCAAACACTATGAACTTGGTGAGTTTTAAAATGTTTGGAAGATTTTAAATTGTTACACCACAATTGGATTATGTCAATTAAGAATGATTGATTGATTTGAATTTTGAAATTACCATTAGGGTTTTATCAAAAGGGAAATTTTTATTAACAAGCCATTTGAATAAATCAACTTCAAAACTATTGGAAACAATTGAGTTGTTTTAGTTTGCAATTTTTTTTAATTGGAAATTTGGACAATGTTTGAAAGTTTAATTTGGTTTGGATTTTTGAGTTGTTTTTGAAAACAGGATGCAATGCATATGATACATGTGATGCAAAGCAAAAAGAAAACAAACAACTTTCTACTTAGGGTAACACCCCAGGTGTTACACACATCTACTCATTGCAATAGATAAGTATACCAAGTGGGTGGAGGCAATACCCATCAAAAAACTTGACGGTGTAACCGCCAGAAACTTCATCATTGACATAGTCATGAGATATGGCGTTCCACACAGTATAATCACCGACAACGGGACAAATGTCTCAATTGGAGAGTTGCCAAAATATTGCCGACAAACGGGAATACGCCTAGATCTTGCATCGGTGGCTCACCCACAATCCAATGGGCAGGTTGAAAGAATGAATAGCTCAATCCTGCAAGAAATACGCCCAAGACGCGATTCTCCTCTTCATAGAGCATCTAGAGCATGGGTAGAAGAATTACCTTCCGTGCTTTGGAGTATTCGAACGACGCCAAATAGATCAACAGGGCAAGCCCTGTTTTGCTTAGTTTATGGCGCAGAAGCAATGCTTCCAACGGACATGCTCCATGATAGCCCAAGAGTACAGGCTTACAATGACTCGGATGCCGAATGTGCTCGACAGGATGCCGTCAATCTTTTAGAAGAAGAACGAGACCTCGTGCTTCAAAGATCTGCCATTTATTAGCAAGGATTGAGACGCTACCATAGTCTGAAAATCAGGCATCGATCTTTCAACAAAGGTGACCTAGTGATAAGATTGGTGCAAGAAAGGAAGCACAAGTTAGCCCCAGTCTAGGAGGGACCATTTGTCATTAGCAAGGCTATGAAAAATGGATCTTATTATCTTGTAGATATTCGAGACACAGAAGATGATCCCAAGAGTCCGAATCGCAAAAGAAAGAGAAAGATAGATGTTGAGCTAGGAGAGACAAAAAGGCCCTGGAGCATCCAGCAGTTACGTCCCTTCTACACTTAGTTCAATTTCTATGTAAACATCTTTGCGATCATGAAATAAAGTTGTCAGAATTCATGCATTACTGTTTTATCTGTTTTCATAAAAAGCATAAGTCCGCCTTATCTATTTCCCAATGATCTTTCAAAATACTCAATGTTAACCCGAATTGTGCCTGCGTGCTCGGAGTTAAAAAACTGAATGATTTTCAGCCAAAGGAGGCTTAAGGAAACTCAGATTTTGCCTGTGTGCCTGAGTTTCATACAAAATTCCTTGCTTTTTTGTCTAAGTATTATGTGATTGTTTTTTTATGTTGGGTGACTGGAGCTAGTAAGTAAAAATGCCTTTATTATGATCCATGTTTCCGAGTTTCGACTGATGGGTTATACCCAGTCACTTGGCATGAAGATTAGATACTATCGAGCCATTTCAAACACTAAGGACAGTTAAGACATATAAACCAGAGAACTTAGAAGAAAGGAATGAAAACCCGAAAAACTTGCAAAGACTTGATATTAAACTGCAAAGGCGGAGTACTTGTTTATACAAAGGAATAGAAAGCATTACAATAAGGTTTACATTGTAAGAACAATAATGCTTCTATTTTTCCCATCTCCTACTCGGGACCAGGCAGCTTCTTCAGGCATCCGACTCTTCCTCGCTGCTGGATTCCTCGGGAGTTGCCGGGATTGCTTCTTCGGGGTAGAAGGTGGAGATGTTCACCATGGTCGCAATCTTGGTGGCGTGACCTTTGATTTCATCAAAGATGTTGAACCGTTGAGCTTCCGTGTATCCTTGCGGGATGTCGGACGCCACACGCCAAGATTTGGCAGTAGGGTACTGCATGCGCATGAGCCCAAGGGCCATGCGTGCACCACCGCGAGCCGCAAAACGGAGCAGGGACTCCTTGCGATTCGCCACCTCCACAATAGCTTCCGGAAGTTTTTCAACTTCCGAGAGCTCCCCAGATTTCATGGGAACGTACTTGTTGATAAGTAGCATTCCCGCGGCCTTGATCGCGGTGAAGACCTTCCCGAAAGCTCGGATTCTCTCTATCCGGGTAAACTGGGGGCTACCTTCTTTTTGAATCAACACACAAGTGTTAGAAAAAACAGGAGAAGAGAAAACAAGGAAAATCCGGTAAAAGGCAAAGTAACTTACCGAGAATCCGGTCCATCTCGGTGCCTTCTTCACGGCGCTGGTTCAAGGTGTTCTCCAGATCCCGGATGGTGGCCTTATCCTTCTCAGCATGGCTGGAGGCCTTAGACTCGGCAATGCCAACATCTAGTTGGCTGGCCTCCAGGTCCTTCTGGAGCTTCACAGTTAGCTTGTGAAGATCTAGGTTCTCGCGGCGGAGGTTTTCGGCGTTGCCTGCATCTTCAGCAATTTGCTTGGCTTTCGCCAAAGAAGCTGAAAAGAAAGTAAAGGAAGATTTAAAACTCGGAAAACTACTTAGAAAAATTCACAACTGAAAGTAGAGAAATATTTTACCTGCTGATTCACTCAGCTTTTGCTGAGTGGATGCCAGTTCCGCTTACTTATCCTCAAGAATCGAAAAAATGGTTTTCACCTCCTTGTTCTTGATGGTAAGTTTGTTGAAAACTTTCATGTTTATGTTCTCAGCAGTTTGCTGAAACACGAAAAAGAGACAAATAATGCTTAAGTTAAAAACAAGCATAACAATGAAAAGAGCATTAAGACAAAAGCATGCATTTTGACTTATTGCTTGGGGGCTAGAGATATTACCTGGCTCATCCGCTGCAAACCCGACAAGTTTTCATTGAACTCTTTTGCATACTCTGCAAAAAGAGTCCCGACGTGACTAAGGGATTCCTGGATGATCTTGAAATCCTTATCGAAAGTCGGAATGGGCTCCTCCTCAGCTGTGTGAGAAGGACCACCCATTTCCGGGATCGCCCTTTCCCTCGTGTCCGTTTTCGGCACAATGGTCTGGCTGGTCGGCTGGGTTTCTTCGTCCCTTGCAGTAGTGTTTCCTTCTGCGGCCGTGACCGGAGTGTCGGGGGTAGTAGCAGGAGAAGGCTGTGGCCCTCTTTTAGCCACAGACTTGATTTTCTTCCGGCCTTTTGGCTTCAACGTTGCCGGAGCCAGGCTAGAAATGTATAATCCGAGATGATTAGAATTCCGAGAAAATAATAAAAAGTCCTTCGACAAAAAGCAGAGAAAAAAGTAACCCCGATGATTTACCTGGAAGTAGCAACGGGAACCCCGTCAAGGTCGATTATCTTCTGGGTAGCGGGGAAGGCTTCTTGCGTTTCCGTCCGCCTACAAAGTTGGCGCGCATTGCGTCCAACTCGGCATCGGTCGCAAGATCTGCCTTAGGAAGATCGACAATCTTTCAAAAAAGACAAAGTCCGGGTTAGGACAATTATCCGAGAAAGAAGAAACGCAAAGCCAAAGCCCAAAATGTAAAAGATGTACCTTTGGAGCCGGGTTTGTCGCCGTGTACATCGGCCGGCTTTCCTCATATTGGTCGCGTGCTGCGACCAACTGGTTTACGTGCTTCCTCAAATCTTTTGCCGTCAAATATTTTTTAGTTGTCCGCATGGCGTCCTCGGTTCCCGTGTATTCGCATAAGAGCCGGGGACCGTGGTGAGCCAGAGGCTGAATTCGCCTCTCCAACCAGCATAGAATATCCATGCCGGTGAGAGGTGGATCGGAAGAGACGAGTTTGGCCATGCGCCACTTAATCCTAAGCAAATCCGGCGGCAGGGTCTGAACTGCGTCCACTGCCCAGTTATCCTGGGGAGTGGCAGCGCAGTTGGTGAAAGGTGGAATCCCCGTTTCCTTTCCAGGAAACGGGATGTCTTGGTGGTAGAAAAAGGAACCCGTCCAGAATTTGACGGATTCCGATGCTTTTTATCTTGGGGAACCAATCCTCCCTAAATCTATGCAGGGTAAAGGATATGGTCCCGCAAGTCGGGAGTGCGCCCTCTGAGTGGTTTCGCTTAACCCCAAAGCAATACTGCCAGAAATCTAACCTAGGCGCTAATCCTAAGTACCCTTCAAAAAGGGCCTGGAACCCAGCTACATAAAGAATGGAGTTTGGTGGCAGGTTGTGGGGTTGGATGTTGTAGTGGTTGAGAACTTGAAGAAAGAAGGCGGAAGGCGGAATTCCCATACCTCGAGAGATGTGCGAGGTCAGGAGAACCCGTTCCCCGGCATTGGGCAAGGGCTCGGACTCGTCTTCTTCATGTCGCCACTTCCCCTTCACGATCAGCCCCTCCTTATCCATTGTCGGATGAAGGGAAGGGGTGATGTTGCACCGGCTCCAATTGCCGGAGATCTCCGCCCTCATCTTCGGCTCCGGCGGCGGCCGCCGCAGCGGCGAGCTCCTCCCCGACGAGGAGGTTTTCTCTTCCGCCGTTTCAGGGACGAGTGGCGGAGGCGGCGCAGACGAAGAGGCGGCCAGGTTCTCAGCCGCGAGAGGAGGATCCTCGCGGGCCTTGTCGCCGGAAGTGTTCTGCGGTGCGTTGGCGGCGGCGCGGCTCGGAGAATCGAGCTGCAGGTCCATGGTGTTGATGATCTCGTCGATGTCGACTGAGACCGAGTGCTCCTCTGCAGCGCGCGGTGAGTTGCCGGAGTCCATTTGCGAGCGGCGCATTGAGCGTCTCGAGCTCCCGACGAACAAGTTCCAGGAACGGTGCCGGACGTGCACGGGCTCTGCTCTCGCTAGAAAACCTTGGCTCGGGGGCTATGGCGCTTGGGGGCTGGGAGGTGAAGTGAGAGCGGAAGAATCGCCGGAGGGCATGAAGGAGGCTATTTATACCCGGAAAACCTTTGAGATGCATTTCAACGGCTCTTTGGACCGTTAGATCTTCAACGCGTGTCACTCGCCGGACAATCCGGTAAATGAGGTGGCGAGTGATTATTGCTATCTCCTCGTTTCCCGCGAGAATCTATCAGAGATACGATTCAGGGTTTCACATTTGGAACCAAAACGTCCCTGACGTCAGCATGCTTTTATCGCTGACGTAGGAAGTTCTTTCTTCACGAAGGCTCGTGGAAGATAAAGCCGGATTTTTCCCCGAAATCCGAGTTTCGTGTTAATGCATGATTTAAGGAAAAGAAGAATCGAGACGAAGAGCCAACATTTCTCGGAAATAATTCAAATTGACGAAAGACGGCGAATTGAAGTCTCAATCCTTCTTGGGGGCTACTGTCGGATATATACCGATTAGGGGTATATCCGGCATTGTCCTAAAGAGCCGGATTACCAAGGTGGCCTAATTGGTAATGGACAGCAGTCCATTAGGCGGCCCAGTAAGCTGACGCGCAAAAGCCGGATTCTAGAAGAACCCGGACCACGGCCCACGTGGTGAGGATTGGAGTAGAAGGCGGATTCTTGCCTTCCAAGTTAGAACTTACCGTAGTCTTCTAGGTTTCCTTTCTGTAAGCCCTAACCCGGCTATTTATATAAAGCCGGACGGGAGAGAAGGAAGAATAGACAATTAGCTAGAAGCCAACTCGCCGAGAAGTTGATCCTCGTCGAGTTAGCAATCCAAACTCACATTGTACTATGTATACTTTAGGCTTCAGCCCTGATTTAGTGAGATTGCAGGAGTAGGAACGCCGCCTAGTTGCGACGTATCGAACCTGGGTAGACTTTGGTGTCCCTGGTTTTCATACTACCATGTTCCCCCATGTCTTTACCCGTAGGCTCATGGCACCACAGTCTATGAACCCTACTACGATGTCTCGACAATGATGAAGATGTTTCTGGAGTTAGATCCCCGTCACGGCAGAGTGCCAGAACAGGTTCCTGAATTAGGTCTTCGGATGGCGGCGGCTCCATGTCAAAATTTCACAGAACAAAAACGTGCCAAAATTTTCTAGGGTATAGGCAATATATAGGCGAAGTGGCATCATGAGGTAATTCCCAAGGCTGTGCCGAGGGTGCACTTGCGGGTGCCCGATGAGTATGCCCGATGTCCATGCCTGGGCTGGGGGCCTAGCTGGCCACTTCTTTGTGGCTGCCTCTTCGTCTCTAATAATTACAACATATCCCATTTTCCCGAATATTTCTCCCTCAAATTATAGATATTTTTGCAATACAAAATGGAGAAAATATCAGCTGGCTATGGGTGATGTCTTAATAGGGTAGTACAAAATATGTTATTTTTTATTAAATTAAATTTAAAATATGTAGGAATGATATAATAATAGCATGGATCAAAAAAAAAAGTACGCCGGGACGTATCAATATCTCCAAGTTTAAATCTTTCTTGTTACCGAGTAGTTGAATGATAAATAATTAATTTTTCATTTAGAATGCTACCTAGCATGGTCATAATCAGCTAATGTAAAGCATATGAACCAAGATGTAGAGACATTGTAGTAAGGTTCATGGACGGGGGTGCCATAAGCCTACTGGTAGAACCTCGGGGACGTGGAAGAGCCGTAAACGAGAACACCGAGTTTACCCAGGTTCGGTACGACGCAACTAGGCGGCGTTTCTACTCCTGCAATCTCACTAAATCAGGGCTGATGGAAAATAGATAAATAACATGTGTGGTGAACAAATTATACCCGGGCAATTGACAGAAATGAAGGTTGCACCGTAGTGCATATGCAAGACATAAAGATTACTATGTGATTCATGCGGGCATTACAACAAGATACATAGACCGTCATCCAACTGCATCTATGACTAATAATCCACCCTCCGAATATCATCCGAACAAACGTTGGGTATTAAGTTGCAAGAAATAGATAATTGCAGTAAGCAAAATGTGTAATGTAAAAAATGTAAACGAACTAAACACCGTTGTTTTCTCCCTAATGGCAACAACACATCCTCCATCTGTCACGTTTCTGTCACTCGAGCACAGATGCAAAGGAGGCATGAACTCACTATCGAGCATAAATACTCCCTCTTGGAGTTACTAGCATCTACTTGGCTAAAGCATCTACTAATAACGGATAGCATGGAAGATCATAAATAACATATGCATGAAGATAACATGCTAGATTGATAATCAGAAGACATAGCATTCAATATTCATCGGATCCCAGCAAACACAACATGTAGCATTATATAAAGATTATCTCGATCATGTAGGGCAACTCACGAGATCCAAACATGAGGCATAAAGTGGAGAAGACAACCATCTAGCTACTGCTATGGAACCGTAGTCAAGGGATAAACTACTCACGCATCACTTCGGAGGAGAGCATGGTGGTGTAGACCCTCCGGTGATGAATTTTTCTCCCGACAGGGTGCCGGGGAGAGCTCCAGAACCCTCCCGATCTCGGGATGACGATGACGGCGGCCTCAGGTGTTCCTCGGGAAAAAGTGGTATATCTTTAGGGTTCACGTATCGGGGGATTATATAGGCGAAAGGGCGATGGCGGTGGACACCCGAGGGGCCCACACCACCCCTAGGGGCGCCCAGGGGGCGCGCCGCCCTATGGTGTGCCCCCCCTGTGGCCCCTCTCCGGGCCTCTCCGGGAATCCGTGGAACCTTCGGGAATTCTAAGACTTCCGGGCATCGAATTTTCCAATTCCGAGAATATTTCTAGAATAACTTTTCTGGAACTAAAAACAGCAGAAAACATGGAACTGGCTCTGTGGCATCTTGTCAATAGGTTAGTCCCAGAAATCGATAGAAAATGACATAAAGTGTATAGCAAACATGTAGGAAATAACGTGAAAACAACATGGAACATCATAAATTAAGGATACGTTTATGACGTATCAACATCCCCAAGCTTAGTTCCTACTCGTCCTGGTGGCGCGGCCAGGGGGGGTTGTGCTGCCCTATGGTGCGGCCACCCTGTGGCCCCCCTCCGGGTCTCCTCCGGACTCCGTGTACGTGACAGAAAAATAGGACCCTAGGTTTTCGTTTTGTCCAATTTCGAGAATATTTCTAAAACAACTTTTCTGAAACCAAAAACAGCAGAAAACAGGAACTCGCGCCGTGGCATCTTGTTAATAGTCGCGGTCACCCAGCACACCACTGCATGTGTAGTACGCAAGTCGTTTACATAATACTCACATAAGGACTTATCCGTGAATATTACATCCCTCCGAGTGGTACAACAGAAACATAGCAGTTTCAAGAAAAGCTATAGGATACAAACATGCTCATTTCAAAATCTTGAGAATCTCCTTAATATGAATCAAAGAAGATCTCATTCAAATGAAACATCATAAGAAGCAATTTGAGGCTCCAAGATCGAGAATAACTCTAGCTTAGAAACTAATCCACTACGGCTGATGTCAGCCCTAATCTATGGCTTGTGAGAATCTAAGTCCATGAATGGTCCACTCCTCCCACTAGGTAGCTTGTCCTCCACCAGCATTGTTGATGATGATGCTCCAATGGCTAAGTAAGATATGACTCCACCTAGCTTCCTTAGTTAGCGATGGCTTCACGATGACGACTTCCATAAGGGCTTCAATTCTAAGCAGGGGTCAAACGGGAACGAATGAGTAACGAGCGTTACTCAATAAGTTCATGATATACAGTGGGTAGTTTGATGCACTAACTACAGCTTTAGACTCAAAAGAGTCATAAGCTAATGCAAGGTTTTTTAAATCTTTCTTCACGAGGTTGCTTTTAATACTGAAAACCATGCCCGCAAGACCATCACAAGACTAGAACTTCATGGAGTTGCCTTTCCTGTAGCGTTCGCAGTTCCTTCCCGGAACAGGGGGTAACATGCCACATCCTTTTACACTCTGCAGAGGTGCGTTACTTTATCCATAGGCGATTGAGACCATGTTGCACAACTAGGTGTACATTCCTGTCCACTCTCACTTAGGTGTGGGGCCCGATTGTTGATCCAAGCCAAACCATGCTTCTCCACACAACGCTTGCCCACCCAATTCCTGCCAGCAGGTTGAACCCCTGATTCTACCCCTCACGATAGAGATCTAGGCGCCCCTGGCAGACACTCATAGACCCCAGAGTCCATGTGACGTAAGTGGCGGGGGGATAATAACCCGGTAGGCCAATTCCAAGGCGTAACCGGCCCAAGGAACACAGTGCGCAATCTGGTTAAGGATAATGAGGCTTCTGGAAGGCCCAAAGTTTGTAGGCCTCGTAACCCGGATTGTGGGTTACGGTAAGGAAAGTTAGGGTTTATAAGCGGTGTCCGGATAGGATTCAAGCTGCGCCTTGGAGAATAGGGCCGAGGGGGCACGGGCGCTTTATAAACCGACCCCTAGGTCTAGTTTAGACAGAGATCTAAGAACCCTAGCAATATCGCTTGATATCGAGCATCTAGTGTAACCCCAGAGTTGAGTTATTATATCGAGATCGGAGACTCGGCGACTTTGATTGCCGGCTACCAGATCGAGTTGCATCATGTTTTCCTCTGAGCTAAACCCTCTCCCAAACGCCTGTGTCGTCTTGCCCCAAGATCAGTTACCCCCGGTAACATCTGCCGTGATTATCCCACGACAGTTGGCGCCCACCGTGGGGCCTGCGTCCAAAGGTGTTTACATCACGGGAGAAGCTCGAAAGAACATGGAGAATCTTGTCGTCGGCGAGATCTACATCGACCACAAAGGAGAAAAGATGGTGGACGATTCCGGCTGGGGTCCAGAGTCGGATCACCTCGAGTCCGGATCTACGGTGACGATCGGCCGGATTAACATCTTCATCGGTATGGTACGTACGCCTGATTTAAAGGGACAATATCATGTGCATACTACAGGAACTTCTAGCAGGAACAAAGAGACATTAAAGCAAACAGTAAACTCGATCTCTTCGGCTACGCCGGGATACCTTAGATGGGCGGAGCAAGAGGTAACGTGGAGCAGAAGAGATCACCCGGAAAGAGTAGAGCGTCCAGGAGTCTTGGCATTGGTGGTTGCTCCACAGGTTAATGGTTATGAACTGAAAAGGGTCCTGATGGACGGTGGAAGTAGCATCAACATCCTTTATTGGGAAACCTTCTTACGCATGAGTCTCAAAGAGTCCCAGTTACAGAAAAGTTCGACAATCTTTCATGGGATCGTGCCAGGTCACTCGGCGAGCCCCGAGGGAAAGATCACCTTGGAGGTTGCTTTCGGAGAATCGACGGATAATTAT
The DNA here is from genome assembly GCA_028641055.1 of Alopecurus myosuroides. NCBI lineage: Eukaryota > Viridiplantae > Streptophyta > Magnoliopsida > Poales > Poaceae > Alopecurus > Alopecurus myosuroides. The sequence goes on from CM054062.1 coordinate 39,687,257, forward strand.
CGAGTTGAGTGGCTCACGTTCGAGGTGGTCAGATTGCGCAGTCCTTATCACGCGCTGTTTGGAAGACCGGCTTATGCCAAATTCATGGCTAGGCCGTGCTATATGTATTTGCAGCTAAAAATCCCGGGTCCTAAACGGACCATCACCATACATGGGAACCGGGATATAGCGGCTGAGTGTGATGAAGGAGATTCAGTTATGGCCGAGCAAGCATGCAGAAAGGAAGAACTCGAATATTACCGGTCTCAAGTAAATCCGGATGATAGAACAGCCTTGAAAAGCCGAATACTGAGGATGAGAGAGCAAAATTCAAGGCAGCACAAGACACCAAGAAGATAGATTTTGTCGAAGGTGATTCCACTAAGCAATTTACCATAGGGTCTAATTTGGGAAAAGAGCAGGAGAAGGCACTTGTGGAGTTTATTCGTTCAAACGCAGACGTGTTCGACTGGACACCTAGCGACATGCCGGGTATCCCTACAGAGCTGGCCGAGCACAGTTTACATGTGGATCCCAGGTCCAGGCCCGTGAAGCAGGGTTTGAGGAAAATGAATGAGGAAAGAAGGAAGGCTATAGGCGAAGAGATCGCTCGGCTATTGGCAGCCGGCTTTATCATGGAAGTATTTCACCCGGATTGGTTGGCAAACCCGGTTCTACTGATGAAAAAGACCAATGAGTGGAGGATGTGCATTGATTTTACGAGTCTCAACAAACATTGCCCAAAGGATCCGTTCGCGCTACCAAGGATAGATCAGATTATAGACGCAGTAGCTGGAAGCGATCTATTATGCTTCCTGGACGCATATTCCGGGTATCATCAGATTAAGCTCAAGAGGGAGGATTGGGAGAAAACATCATTCATAACCCCTTTTGGGGCCTTCTGTTATAAAACTATGACGTTTGGATTGAAGAACGCCGGTGCAACTTACCAACGGTGTATTCAAAAGTGCTTCGAGGACCAAATTGGACGCAACGTCCATGCCTATGTGGATGATGTGGTCATCAAGACCAGGAAGGCGGAGACATTTATCGATGATCTAAAGGAGACGTTCAAAAATTTGAGGAGATATCAGATGAAGCTTAACCCGACAAAGTGCGTGTTCGGAGTTCCAGCCGGGAAATTACTCGGCTTTATCGTTTCCGAGAGAGGGATCGAGGCAAACCCGGACAAAATTAAGGCAATCCAGAGTCTGAAAAAGCCGGAAAATTTGAAGCATGTTCAAAAACTCACAGGCTGCGTAGCAGCCTTGAGCTGATTCATATCCAGGCTCGGAGAAAAAGCAATACCCTTGTACCGGCTCTTGAGGAAATCAGATAAATTCGTATGGGATCAAGAGGCGGATGAGGCGTTTGAAGAACTAAAGAAGCAGTTATATGAAGCACCAATACTAGCGGCTCCGGGTCCTAAAGAACCTATGTTGCTATACGTGGCAGCTGGCCCCCGAGCCGTCAGCGCAGTAGTTGTTGTGGAGCGCAAAGAGGATGGGAAGGGTTACCCGGTTCAGAGACCGGTTTATTACGTCAGCGAGGTATTATCAGAAGCAAAGCAGCGCTATCCGCATTGGCAAAAGTTGGTGTTCGGGGTCTTTATGGCTAGCCGGAAATTGAAGCCGTATTTCCAAGAACACCCCATAACAGTGGTTAGTTCAATACCAATGTCGGATATCATCAGAAACTCGGACGCGACGGGAAGAATAGCCAAGTGGGCGATAGAGATGGGGGATTATCACATCAACTACGAACCCAGGTCAGCAATCAAATCTCAAGCTTTAATTGATTTCGTTAACGACTGGACACATACAGGCATGACTACGACGGTTCCAAATTCCGAATCATGGATCATGCACTTCGATGGATCTAAGCAATACGAGGGATCAGGAGCTGGGGTGGTGCTAACGTCACCCAAAGGAGATAAATTGAGTTACGTACTACAAATTCACTTTGACTGTTCCAACAACGTGGCCGAGTATGAGGCCCTATTGCACGGCTTAAGGGCAGCCAATGAGATGAACGTCAAGAGGATACGGTGTTTCGGAGATTCGGACCTTGTGGTACAGCAGTTGTCAGGAACTTGGGATAGAAAGGACGCAACTATGGCAGCATACCGCAGGGAAGTTGATAGGGTTGCAGGATGTTTTTCCGGGTATGAGGTGGAGCATATAGACAGAAGAAAGAATGAGGCAGCCGACGCACTCGCTAGACTCGGCTCGCGCAGAGAGCCGGTTCCACCTAACGTTTTCCTGGATGAATTATGGCGACCATCAGTTAAAACCGAGTCAGAGGAGGAATTGGCAAATCAAGACCCGGATTCAGGACTTGTGGCCACTGTACGTGCTATTCCCGAATGGACAAAACCGTTTTTGGCCTACCTATCGCGAGGCGAGTTACCGCAGCAGGAGGTATTAGCAAGGCAAATTTTGAGGCGACCAAAGGGATATTCTATCATCAATGGGGAATTATATAAGAGAAGCGCAGCAGGGGTCTTTTTGCGCTGCGTAGCGCCAGAGGAAGGCCGACAGATTCTCAAGGAAATCCACGAAGGCGACTGTGGACATCATGCGTCCACAAGATCTCTCGTGGCTAAAGCTTATCGACACGGGTTTTTCTGGCTCACGGCTCTAGCAGACGCGGAACGATTGGTAGCAAGGTGTGACGGATGTCAAAGGTACGCTCGCCAAACCCATGTGCCGGCTATGGAGTTACGGACCATCCCGTTAACTTGGCCGTTCGCTGTCTGGGGTATGGACATGGTTGGCCCATTTCATATGTCACCATGCAAGAAGACACATCTTTTGGTGGCTATTGATAAGTTTACCAAATGGGTTGAGGTTATGCCAGTTACTAATTGCGAATCAGCCACAGAAGTCAAGTTCCTGAAAAGGATTATCTACCGGTTCGGGTATCCCCACAGCATAATTACCGACAATGGAACCAACATGTCCCTTGGTGAGATGGAGAGGTTCTGTGGCAACAATGGAATCCGGCTTGATGTCGCATCAGTGGCTCATCCGCAGGCCAATGGACAAGTGGAGAGGGCAAACCAAGAATTGCTTCGCGGATTAAAACCACGATTACGAGTGCCCTGTATCAGGGCAGCTGGCGCATGGGTCGAAGAACTTCCTTCTGTGGTTTGGGGTATCAATACCACGCCTAATAGATCTACTCAGATGACACCCTTCTTCATGGTCTATGACGCGGAGGCAGTACTACCGAGTGATATTATTCATGATTCACCACGAGTATCAGCATACGTCGAAGTGGAGAATGAAAAAACCCGGCAAGACGCTGTGGATATGTTAGAAGAGCAAAGGGAACAAGCCCTGGAAAGATCAGCCATATATCAGCAGGATTTACGAAGGTATCATAGCCGGCACGTGAAAACCCGGGTCTTCCAGGAAGGAGACCTGGTTCTGCGCCTGGTACAGTCGAACGAAGGAAAGCACAAGTTATCACCACCCTGGGAAGGACCATTTATCATAAGCCGGAATTTGCATAATGGGTCATATTACTTGATAGATGCAAGGGAAGAGTCGACCACAGTTAATGACACCGCTCACACCACTTCATCTATGCAAGAAAGAGACAGACCGTGGAACGTGGCTCAGCTACGTCCATATTATACTTAGCAAAAATTGTGTTGGCATATGGAATTGAACGATGTAACAGGCAGCAGGTTTTCAGACGTACTCTTTTCCTATCCAGGGTACCCTTGGGGACTGGACGGGTTTTTAATGAGGCGGCTTGCTGACCTAGATTTTTCATATCAAGTAAAGAGGTGATTATCAAGAAAAGAGATGGTTATTATCAGGTTCTGTACTCTCAGTATGATGCGTATATCTAGGTCTTGGGGGCTGGTCGCTTGAATAGCACAGTTACGAACTCAAAGACCCGGCCATGATGCCTATGAGTTATAAGGGCTGATTACTTGCAAACGAGTACGGCTACAATCTTATAACCGGACAAAGAAGTCCAAATTTCTTGGCTATTCTTACTTAAGCTCGATGTGACTCGCACTAAAGTGGCATGATTTGTTCGCTTACGATTACAGTCAACCATGAAACCCGACGGGGCTTGACTCGCCACGTTTTCGTATAGATGTAACAACATGGTATCCACGCGAAAGCCGACTTACAATACAAGATAGTCAAAAGGGTCATCTAAACCACAAGTTATGCAGAGTACAAGGCTAAACAGCTGGAAACTCAACGATTATTAAGCATAACTTCAAATCCTATGTGAAACGACCCAGGGATCTTTGTGAATTTAGCAGTAGGCAATTCGTTCTCCTTTCAAGATCAAGTGTCCTAGACTTGGAGATCCGGGTCCGGGTGACTTGAAATCTTGAAAAGAGAAAAAATTGCTTACTTGTAGAATTCCAAAAACCCAAATATCCGAGTCTTGGGGACTTGGGGACTTAGAAGCAAATCCGCTTGTCAACACCCATGAGACCCGGAAATCGAGTTTCACAAAAGGAACAATAAAGAAAGCCGGATATCGAGAACAGACGAGCTCAATAATGGATAAATTTAAAAAGGCCGGAAGAGGCATAGAGTATATCAAGACCTTGGCGTGCATTACAAAATCCCGGTGAAAAGATATCAAAGGTGCACAGGCGCACCACCCAAAATATAACTGTTTAAACAGCACGTTGGCCGACCGGTGCATAAGAAGAGGCATTAGAGATCAGATGTCACTCGGCGTTCATCTTGGCCTTGCCCTTGCCATCATTGGTGGTAGCAGCAGCACCCGGATCAGCGGTACCAGCCCGTGCAGGAGGTGGAACGACTGGTGTTGAGGTAGCGGGGGCAGAGCCGGCTTCAGCTTGCTTCTTGGCAGCCTCCGCCCTCAACGCAGCAGCTTCCTCCTTCCACCGAGCCAGCATATCATACGGCTCGGGAAGATCTGACTTAATCGCTTCACCAGCAGCATCATATGCTGGAACAAGGATATTAACATCCAGGTCGTCAGCGATCACGCTGGCCGGGTAACGGACCTCCTTTTGGACGGCCTAAAAATCCTTCACCGAGAACTTGGACCCATCAAGCTTGAACTCTGGGAAGCCGCCCATAAGCTTCACTAGCTCGAGCTTGGGGAAGTAAGCCTTGGCAAGTGCAAGCCCCCGGGTCACTCCAACCCGGCAAGACGAGCGTTTCCGGTGCCAAATCCACTCAGGAATAGTGGAGAAGGCATCCAGCATCCTCTTCAGATCAACATGTCCTTTACCCGGCCACCGTAATTCCTGAAGGATCCATTTGGTTCCGGCACATAGCTGCCGGATAACGCTCTTCATAGTTTTCAGCTTGGCAATGTCATCCTCATCCGGCATGGCTTCGTCCGGGCCTGAAAAAATGGAAACATAAGTCGGGAAAACTCTTGCTATCTATCAAAAGGATAAACCCGGAGGAGGAAACGTACCAAGTAAAGCACGATATGTGTCAGATATTTGGACAGAAAGGCTTGTTAGATCATCTTCTGCTTTGTGAGCCCTTTTCCTATATTTCCTCATTATCAGCCTATTCCTCCTGGCCTCAGCCTCGGCTGCTTCACGCAAAGCTACCTCCTTTTCGATGAGCTTGGTGGCGTCTGCCAGTTTCTCCTCAGATTGAGTCACGAAAGACTGCATGGATGCAAACAAGGATTAGTCGGGTAGAGGGGCAAGTTATCAGTCTCTTGTATAATAAAGTCCCAAGCAAATTATGAATCAATTCACTCGGAACTTGGGGACTGGATAAGGGCACAAGCAACATCAGTCGGATTTACCTCGTGTTTGGCTATTAAAGCCCCCAAGATGTTTTCTTCATTAGCCCTTAAAGTGCGCAGGGTTTCTAGCATCTGAGCAAACGTCAGTTCCTCGGGTCGAGTACCGGAAGAGCCGGCAGCCTGGTCGCCTGGTGGGGGAGCTCTCCCCGCCCTTGGGGTCGAGACCCGGACAGTTTGAGTACCCGGGTTGGGAGAACCCATCCTTGTATCCAGAACCTCGATCTCCTCGTCCACTGGTTCCGATGAGGAAGGAGATCCGGCAGCTCGGGGAAGCGGATTGTTCACAGGGCCTTGTTCCTGGTCATTCGCCGTATCACCGCCAGTCGCGGCGTCTACGTTCACAGTCGGCTTCTCTGCCCGATGGTTATCCGTCTCTACATTTTCCGGGTCACTGACGGTGACTTGAGTGCTGAAAGAAAGATGAGAAAAGGCAGTTATTAGTGGTGACGGTGGCTTGAGTGGAAACTTGGCAGACGTCAAAGGAAATCATGTAGCAAAAACTTACCCGGCATTCACGGTGTAGTCCGGCGGGAGCTCGCCGCTGGAAGCAGATGAGGTCGTCACAGGGACCACTAACGGAACCCGGAATTGCCCGGCACGTGGATGGTTAGGAGAAGGGTGGCGTTGAGGAGAGTAGGAAGGACGTGACGAAGGAGCACTGGCACGATGGATCGAGGGGGTAGAGATGCCCGGGTTAAGGGGATGTTCACCCGGGGAGCTCCGAGTTACTCTGCGCTTGGCTGGGAGAGAATCCTTCAAGCACGACGAATTTGATAATTGATGGTTAAGTCGTCGCATGGCGTCAAAGGAGTAAGGTTCAGAGGATAACGAGGAAAAAGGAACCTTGGACACTGCCCCTCTGGCCTTCCTCTTGGCTCCAACTATTGCTTCTTGATCAGACTCGGTTGCCTCCGGGTCATCCTCGTTGGTCTCACCTTCGTCCTCCAGCCCTGCGAACCGGGTGTGTGTTCGTGGGAAAAAAGGTAAACAGGAGGAAAATGATACGAGTAAAGATTATCCAAGTTCTGTGCAAATACCTTCACTATCATCAGCCGGCTCGTCCTCTTCTTCCGGGTCTCTGGAAGGGGGGAGGGTTCAACTCTCCAGAAAGGGTCATCAGCCTAAGACAAAAGAATGAGACTAAGGGTTAGAAGCTGTATCAAGTCAAAATGTGGAAATAAGTTATGAATATCGGATATTACCGCTGGAGCCGGGTTTTCCCGAGTAAATGGGGGTAACGCGGTGATGCCCTTTATCACCTCTAGCTTCTCTGTCAAGAAGCCCTTGATGGTCTTGTTGGTATCGCCGGTCGCAAAGCTCTTGGTGGAGTATCGGAGTGCATCTGTGGTCTGCCCCGAATACTCGCACATCAATTTGGTGCGGATGGAGTTGGGTTGGATCCGAAAATCAACCCATGTTTTTACTAAATTTAGCCCGAGGAGGCCTTGGGCTGAGAGGATGGCTATCTTGGCTAATGAGGGAAGGATCGCCTCCCTGTCTGAGTCTGGTGCAAAGGCATTGAAAGACTCGGAAGGTTCGAGGAGGCTTTCCGAGTAACCCGACAGTTTCTTTTCGCCGTCTGGGGAGGTATCGTGGCAATAAAAGAAATACAACTGCCAATGTTTGACGTGGGAGTTTAAATTGAGGGTTGGCATCGGTGAATTCTTGCGGCGTTGGATGGATACCCCGCCGCAAGTAAGAAGTGCTCCGTCACCACTTTCGCGGCATGGCTTACACTGGAATAATTCGATGAAGAGAGTCAAACTTGGCGGTATGCACAAGTACGACTCGGATAGAACGATGAAGTGGGTAATATTCAACATAGAGTTAGGCCCTATGTCGAATACCCGGAGGCCATAATGGCTTAAGACCTCCCTGAAGAAAGGGTGACCCGGAGGACGGAATCCCCAGGTCACGTGCTCTACGAAGCAGATTACCTCGTTATCGGCGGGTGTGGGCCGGGTCTAGTTGCCCGGCGCCCTCCAGTGAATGTCCTTCTGAGAAGGGAGAATTCCTAATTCGGCTAGCTCGTCCAACTTGGCCTTCGTAGCTGTGGAACGCCCCCAGTTGGCGGATATGGTTTGGGTAGTCCTTGCCTGAGTCGGCTGTTTTCCTTGCCGTTTGGGAGCCATGGGATCAACCTGCAAAGGACAAGAAAAAGAGGCATAGGAAATAAGACCCGGAAGTGTTGGATTATCCGAGTATAAGGTATCAAGAAAGTATGAAGCTAAGAATTATCCGGGTATCACGCTATGAGGTGGAGATTACAAGGTATCCGGGTGTTAAGTGCAATTGTGGAAATTATTGGTCACTTACGTATGGAAAAGCATTTGGGGAAGATGGATGGTTGCCCATGTGTCTACTGCAAGCAAAATAGCTGGAAAAGGAGGGTTTTCCGGGTGTTAATGCAATGAGCGGAAAATCGAGGAGGAATGGATCTAGATGAGAAAGTTTGCGAGCGATTTTACGGGAGATTTTGTGATTAGTAATGGTAGGACGATGAGTTGTAACTATCTAGCAGGTGGTTAAAGGAGTTGGCGAGCATCGAATCGATCTAATTTGATGCAATCGGAAGAAAGACTCACGGGTTGACCTAGATCCAATCATGGATGGATTAAAAAATTGCGGGGCTAAATTAAACGAGTGCAAAGGGCTTACTGGAGATATTGGAGTCTAGCGCGACGGCGGCGAACGGCGTGGCTCGAATGCCCCTTTGCGACTCTTGGCGAGTGGGACGAAGGCGCGGCGGTGAAGCTTGGCGACGGCGCGAGATGGCTCGAGGACGAATACGGCCGGCGGCGGCTTTGCTTCGATGGCGAGCACGAACTTCTTTGCGGTGGTGCTGCAAGGGCGTAAGGAGCAAGGAAGGAAAGGGGGAATTGAAGTGGAGCGATGGGTTTTAGGTTACCCTCGGAGCACTATTTATAAGGTGGGGGTGAGTCTATCCCAACGGCCGGAAGCCGGAAATTGTGGGGTAATGGTTATCTGCGCGGATTCTGCGAGATATGCGCCTAGAACTGAGCAAAGTACCTGGACAAAAAAGAGAAGGAGATCTACCCCATGATATCAGGGTCAGTTATCGAGTATGGAATCTTGACATTTTTATTAGGGTTTAGACCTGGAAGGTCAAACCAAAGTATTTGGGGGAAAAGCCGGGTTACTATATGGCCACCATGGAGTAAGGCCTAGCTGTCTATCAAAGCATCTTAACCCGGCCTCCATATGCTTGTGTGATTGATATCTTTGCAGGGAATAGCGAGCGCTTCAAGGAGGATCTGTGAAGCCCAAGCTATTCTAGGGACTACTGACGGGGGGATAATAACCCGGTAGGCCAATTCCAAGGCGTAACCCGGCCCAAGGAACACGGTGCGCAATCTGGTTAAGGATAATGAGGCTTCTGGAAGGCCCAAAGTTTGTAGGCCTCGTAACCCGGATTGTGGGTTACGGTAAGGAAAGTTAGGGTTTATAAGCGGTGTCCGGATAGGATTCAAGCTGCGCCTTGGAGAATAGGGCCGAGGGGGCACGGGCGCTTTATAAACCGACCCCTAGGTCTAGTTTAGACAGAGATCTAAGAACCCTAGCAATATCGCTTGATATCGAGCATCTAGTGTAACCCCAGAGTTGAGTTATTATATCGAGATCGGAGACTCGGCGACTTTGATTGCCGGCTACCAGATCGAGTTGCATCATGTTTTCCTCTGAGCTAAACCCTCTCCCAAACGCCTGTGTCGTCTTGCCCCAAGATCAGTTACCCCCGGTAACATCTGCCGTGATTATCCCACGACAGTAAGGGCTTCCACCCATGTGCATGTAGTCCCGCAAGACCTACAACGTACGTCTCTGGTAGCCCGTTGACATGCGAACGGGGAAATATCACATCTGACTTACTCGCCCATACAATACCCATGGTTAACGCGGTATTTACGGTGCATCAAGTTCTGACGACATTTGTGATTAAGTCATAGGTAATACTTTCACATGCAGATCGAAGCTTCCTTTGACCTATTCATCTTACCATGGTCCCATCCGCCCACCAAACAGAACACTACCACTCGGGTAGTCATTCAATTAGTCATATTATTATAAAAATAGGATCATGCATTCCTTTAAGAATAGGTGGTAATACGATAGGGTTTAGTTCATTAGGAAATACTGCAAACGATATGAGCAAGTGATGAACTGGCCTGGGATCAAAATAATGACAATAATAATCCATGTCTTTGGGGTTCGAGCGTTGTGTAGAGAAATCCCGAGATATGAAAGATAGCAAATTAGTCCCGGTAAGGACTACTTAAACACTGGCAAAATGATGTAATGCATAGTAATGAGGTGCATCACAAAATACCCTGAAAACACCCCAGCTTACAAGTGTAAGCTACGTTTGATACGAAAACTATATCACATAGGTTTTAGGTGACTTAGAGTTGTTTCATTACTTGTGGTGATGATGTTGTTATTTCTTTTAGTCTTGTGTGTGTTTCACTTTTATTTAACAAACACTTGTTATCATGATTAAGTAGAAGTACTTATTACTTGGTTAGGCAATAAAACAATATCACATTGAAAAAAACTTTTAAAATATAACAAACATGCTCTTCTTATGTTGTTGTAAGATGTGGAACTATGAATAAAAGTGTTTAATTGGAAGTGAGTACATACTACAATCAACTCTATCATCTTGTAATCCAATAATGTTTGTCATGAGGATTTGGAAGTGCAAACTTGTTAGGGTTCAATATTAAAGAAGATAGTGCGGTGATGGTTAGTCCACGTTCTATAGGAGTCTTATAGACTTCCCTTTTACTTCTAAAAATAGAACTCATAAGTTCAAAAAAATAAGTTGTTCTAGACATAATGAGTTTGAAAATGTTGTTATCTTTCATTTGGTATATTATTTGTTTGTTTCTGAGAAGATTTGAATAAGTTATTATCTTCTCAATTTTTAAATGAATTAAATGACTAGGCAAAATATTGCACACATGAAAACTTGTTCAATTGACTTTGAAATTATCATAGATGAGTTGCATTTGTCATTTTGAGCAATTTGGTATATAACTTGTATTTTTTCGAAATTTTTGAATTATTTATTATTTTTCTAAAATTTAAATGATTTAATTTAATTCCAAAAAATGTTTAATTTTAAATTTTATCAAATATTTTTGAAAAGTTGATAAATAAATAGATTTTATTTTTTAGATTAATCTGATATATTATTTATATTTTTCTGATTTATAGCATTAAAGTTATTGAATTAACAAGTTTTAATTATTTTCTGCCAATATTCAAATTGACAGGTGGGACCCACCTGTCATATTAGATTTAATTAAAAGAAAAGAAAAAACTTTATGATGTCATGATGACATCACGATTGCATGAGCAGTGGAGGGGATCTTCCCTATTGAACAACAATCGCACGATTCGCCCCGAATTGGTTCACTCCACCAGCTCTAGGAGGTCAAGGCGATGGAAGGAGCGGCGCTCGTGACCAAGTGGTCACCGGATCTGACCGCGCGGCGAGCAAAACACGGCGGCAGATGACAACAACGGCGGAAAGAAATTCTAGGGGAGGAGGGAGGAAGAGGAAAGCACCATGGTGCTTAGAGGTTACCACGAAGGCGATGGAGTGGTTGGGGTTGCGAGTGGTGACCAGAATCGACGTCGGCGTGCAGGATTCAACGGCGGCCGGAGATAATGAAATTTGTTCAATTCGGGCGGCTTCGGTCTTCCCAGCAAACGAGATTCACTGAGGAGGAAAAGGGTAGAACGACGCATCTTCCTGTGGCCTTGAATGCTTCGGAGGTGGCCGGAGTTGACGGCGGTGGTCGGCGGCCCGACAAACTAGGGTTTTGGTTTGTGAGGAATTCCAGGAGAGAGAGAGAGAACGGGACCGAGTGTGGAAGGGAGGAGAGATGTGGACGTCTCCCGGGTCTTATACCTGCGAGTAGGCAAGCAGAGAGGAGGTGCAATCGCGGCGGTACAACATGGACACGCACGGCTCTCTCCTTTGCCTTCTGGCAAAGGAAGAAGAAAGGGAGAAATGAATTGCAGGTGTCGATAACCCCCTGAAATTTCTAAAATTTACAAACCAGTCCTTCTGTCTCATAAACTGAGAAGAAACCTATGTTTTTAGGGCTATTTTTTAAACATAAAAATTATTAAAAATAATATTTGAACTCCTTATTAAATTCTCAACCTCACCATGTTTTGGTTTCGCAATTTTTACCAAGGTTTAAATTTTATATATATGGTGCTCCATTAAGTGGTTTTTTGTTATTTCTCTCAATTTACATTCCAAATGAACACAACACCCCAAATATGTTATTACAAACAAAGTGTGTTTTTAATTGGGCAATTTTAAATACAAGTCTTTGAGGAATTAATTTTGTAAACTACTTAGTAGTGTTTTAGATGCATTGTGAACACAACCCTAAGCTATGGAATTTTATTCCATGCCATGCCAAATGATTTTGATTAGACATGGACTTGTTTTCTTTTATGTGGCTTTGTTATTTTCCTAATTGAAACTCTTAGCAAGTTTGGTTGACCTTTTAATTAAGTGTGTGTAAGCCATGTTTCCTGTTTTTAGTACTTGATCAAATGGAAAATATGAGTGGCCTTTCAAACCTATTTGTTTGTTTTCCACCAGGTTTCAAGTATGGATATTATCCCATGCTTGTTTTAGAAACATGTGTTCATTTGCAGGGTTAAGTGTAGATGTATTTTTGTTGTTATCTGTTAGTTTTATGTATGAAAAGGATCTGGAAAACCTGGTAGTAGCTTGTTATCATCTGCATCAACATAGCACAAGACATTTTAATGCAAAGGCTTGTTATTATTTCTTACTTTAAACTTGATTCCATTAGACATGTTATTATTATGTGTTCCTCATCTCTGATGAGCTTAACTTAAATTTTAAAGTTCTAGGTTATCTGATGTTACCTAATAGTATTGATAGTTGTTTAAGCTATGCTTCTTTACTGGGGAAGTGTTGCTTCTTGTGGTCTTCTATTGACTGCAATATCCTTGTCTCAAGTTTTCCCTAATCTTCAGGTACTGCCTTTGTCACTTGCAAGTAAGATCAGCTCTTGGATTCCATCTTCACTGTCTCACCCTTATTGTGAAAACAACCAATTACCCAAGCAAGGTTTCTCTAAGATGATTATAAAGAAATGTAAGTGTATTTTAAGACATCAATTTTCCCGATACATATAAGAAGAATCTGTGAAAAAGTTTGCAAGGCTTGCCCCAAATTACTTTTCATATCCAAATGGTAGAGATGTACTAGGTTATCCAACCTTCTGTTTGTTTGTGTGTGACACTCAATTGTTTGAGTATATAAAAGTGATATGTTAACAAGGTCCGGAAACTTGTTACCAAACTACTTCTATATAACACTAACATTGGAATATCACACCATTTCAAGAGGAGTTAATAAGGTCAGATCGAGATATGAGAGTTTCCAAATACACTTGTGGTAGATTGGAATAACACTTCTAGAACAATCTAAAGAATTCTTCTGCAGATCTTCTTGTCTAAGTTCCTCCTTTCTTGTGGATTGCTTCTCTTGCAAAATGACTTAGAGAAGATTGGGAAACAAGATCGAATGGTCTTGACAACATAACAAGATCTAGATTAAGACTTAGTTAAGCTTTTATTTTCCTTACATATACTTCTTATTTTATTTCCCATAAGATATTTACTTATTTCATATATGATTGGGTTTACTTGAGTTATCAACTTACTTCATCTAATAAAGCTTATACTTGTTGTTATCCATTAGTTGTATCCAGAAATACTTTAGTTGTTGAATGTGGATTTGGATATAAATGTGGAATGATTATGGTATGATGAATTATGATAGTAAGTTGATCAAACGGTTCGTTGTTGTGTGGGGATCTCATATGCTCACTTGTATAAGATGATTGAGACAATAAGCATAAGAAGTTTATTGGGGTTTAATGACTAATGTCATTGTTGTTAGTTGTTTTTCTCAGGTGTCATGATTTTACTTTATATTCTTCTTTTGTAATCTTTGTCCTGCATAATGCAGACTTAGAGATTTGGGAAGATCATATGTAATGATCAAGGTTTAACAATAGTTTAGGAAGATCTGTTTCTTCTTTTAATTACTTATTTATAGTTGATGAGATATGTTAATATTCTATAAATATGTAAATAACAACTATTATGTCATTTCCCACTTGTGGGGTTTAAGTTAACACTTGTTTGTATCATTTGTGTTCTATTGAACATTTGTTATTCACTTCTAAAGGTTTACTTAGTTTTTCTGAGATGACTTATAAAAGTGTTATGTGAATGGATTGGTAACTTAGAGAGTTGTTGTTTTATAGAGGATAACATCTCTGTTGACGAGATGGTTCAATTGTGCATTACTCATTTGTGAAAGTACGATCATCAGTCATGTGATTTGGATACTCACCCCTCTTTGAGTTCTAGATACCTAGTGAATTACCCCAAGTCACTTATAGACTTGTGGTTAAGGTTGTTGAGGGTTTGTGTTTGATCAGAACCAATTATGGGTTGTCTTATCAAATGATTTGGTTTGTAACATACATCTTATAAAGATCACTCCAATTGTACTCTTGATCAGATGATCTAAACCTATTTCATCATGTCAAGTGAAACATTGGTCACTTTGCTTCGTTTAAACTTTCGCGCCAAAATTTCCCGTGTTTTTAGATGCACGATTTGCAAATGCATATATTATATTTAGATCCTTATAATCTCTCAAACACTGGGATGTTACAATAGGTTAGTCCCAGGAAATCCATAAAAATGCTATAAAGTGTATAGAAAACATGTAGCAATTGGCGTAAACACAACATGGAACATCACAAATTATAGATATGTTTGAGACGTATCAGGGAGCATGGTCTGATAAGGCTTCAATACATTCGAGGCCCCGTACTAAGGCCATTGGAAATTTTGACTCCCAATCAGAATCCATAAGCACACAGTCTAACTTCTCGTATGTTGGCTCTGGGAGGTTATTAGCCCAAGTGAACTTCCTCCAAGGCATTGACACCTCCTTGAAATCAAGATTGTCAATTACATCATTGAATAAAAGAGGCCAATGGTTATCAAATCTGCCTCTACTCTTCTCGTATGGGAACCTTAGCAAATTAAAATCGATTATCTTTCGGTAGGTTCACCAACTCACGAAGAAAAGTAGGCTTATCCTCATCCTGGGCTGCACCATACACGGCGACAAGACTCCATTTGAAGTTATCAGCTTTATTTTGGATGTGAAACTTTATATAAAAGTCTCCTTTCGAAGAAGCCAACACCTCCATGGTATCTTTTCTAACACCCAGTAAAATGCCCCCGGATATACCACGAGGAGGACGGGAAACCCATGTGAAATCTACCCCTCCCGAAAGACGGTTAAGTAGACTCGATGAGAAATCACGTTTACCAATCCCAGAAATTCCAACAAAATATAACATGTGCTCCCGAATAGAATCCGCGATACGGACATGTTTAGCCATGTCCCGAAGACCTTTGCTGTTCGAAAAGATGCCATTCATTGGGAAACAATTGGAGTTTTGGAAAATCTTGCCTTCTTTTTTGGCGATATTTTTTTTCTTTAGAGAGTCAGTTTTAGATTTACGGCTTGACGCTTTTAGATCATAAGCTAAACTAAGCATCGCCTCATCCAAACAACCCTCCGAAATATCCCCAACTAAATGAGAAAGAAGCTGGGCATCAATTGTGTCCTGCATCTCTTCCTCATCCATGTGGGGACTTAACGACTTAGCCGAAACTTTTGGGACGAGTGTTAACCGGTCGTATTCCATATGTTTCAAGGCTTTTGTCGAGATATCAATTTGAGAATTATTACTACCCAACACAAACCCTACACTACTCAGTATAGTAGAAATACTAGAACTGGATAATGCAAGAAATGATTTGTTAGCATATTTCATACCAACGTAGTCGTGTTGTACATCTCGTCCTTGCGACGCATAGCTCTCGTCATGGGGTCCTCATTCGTACAAGGGCGCGGCAGCGTCGGAGGTTGAAGGGTTGACGACGAATCCATCCCGGACATGCTGAAGACCCCGCTGTGGACCTTAATTGGGGGGAATACCCGGCCTCTGCACCAACTAAGCATGCATACAACCATATATTTGAATGAATATCAGGATATTTTTCTTGATGTGTAGACTCGATCACTCACACGTACCAAGCCTGAACCTCAAGTTTTTTTTTATGAGTATCAAGATTTTTATCTTAGTCGATGGTCTTACGTACCATGCATCAAGTTTGGTCCTCAAGAAAAATAACTAAATATGCATGTTCTTTAAATTTCCGACTTCTTTTTAGTTTCCCCAATCCATCTAATGGTTTCCAATTGTGTGCGCTTGGAACAGCCACCTTACACGAAATCAGTGCAACGTCGTTATCAAAGCAGCTTTTAGTGGACCAAGTGAAAAAAATATAGACGGCTAGCTTTGACAGCTGACGTATTAAAAATGTCAGAAATTAGTGTAACGAGTGAACAAATCGACTTTGACAACATTTAAAATACGTTTTGTAAAAAAAATCGTCCGGCCTAACCGATACCGACATAAGATCGATGGTTCTATTGTGCTGACTTATAGGGGTCTAATGTCGTGATTAGGTGTCTTATCCACCTCAGTACGTGATGTTGAGTTGTTCTATAGAAAAACGTCATGTAGAGTTCACTTAATCAGATTGTCCTTAGTTAAAATAACTTTTCTTTGCAAGAACCACATAAAAACTTTGATTTTCAAAGGAACTTTCAATTGCAAAGATATTTATGTAAAAAGGGAGTATGACCATGCATATAATCAACATACATAGACTTAACAGAAAAGACACCCGAAACAGCAAGACCCCAAACAAAGTCATCATCATCATCGTTCAGGTGAATTCCCATAATCCTACGTACAAGCCGCAACCACGCCTCCCATCTCTCCCCGACCAAATTCCTACGAAACTGGATATTTAGAGGATTATGTGACAACACATCAGCCACTAGCACGTTTTTATTCCTCACAATACTATATAGACTGGGTTGGATCACAAAATTGTGTGTTCTGTGATAATGATGAATCTGTTGATCATTTGTTCGTGCATTGTAGTTTTGCTACACATATTTGGAGATTGCTTCATTTTACGTTTAGCATAGCTAAGCCAACCAATATTGAACATATGTTTGGGAATTGGTTGCATGAATTAGATAAGAAAACTAAAGCACGTGTACAAATTGGTACTTGTGCTTTTCTGTGGGCTATCTGGAATTGTAGGAATGATATTGTTTTTAACAAATCAAGAGGTACTCATTTTTTGCAGGTAATTCATCAGGCCACATACTGGATCCACATGTGGTCTTTCCTTCTGCCGTTGGAGCAGCGGGTTCTTATGGATTCTGGATGTACTCGCTTGATGGCGGTCGTTCAGGCTATCTACAGCCAGGGTGGTTGGTTTCACACTAAACGGATTCAATGAGTTCTGTTTCTGGGAGGCAAGAGTTCTTGTGGTTGATTTTGGTGTCTATTTTGGATGATGCGTGAGTTGTAAAACTTTGTATTGTCACTATTTTTATTTGTTTAATATAAAAAGCATCAGCTGTGTGCATCCTCGCGATGCAGAGGCTGGGGCTACGCTCCCATTTCAAAAAAAAAAATGTAGAGTTCACAAGATTTTCGTTTTCCCGAATCGCAGTTAAAGAGTGTATAGAAAACGCTAGGTGGAAAGTTGGACAGATACCAGACAGATCAGTAGCTTAATAGCGTAACCATGCAACATGAGCATACTTCTTACGCTATTCAGCAGCAAGACGACACTACTGATGGAATTTGAATATGTCAATCTTCAACAGCCCTGCATGCGCGCGCGTGCTGCAGCCACCAACTACACCGGTGGCAACGGCGGCTCCGGAGGCAACGGCGCCATCTTGCCACCCTTCTGCTGTGGCTCGACGTGACACCGGCAGACGGGGCACGTCGCGTGCGAGTCGAACCACATGTCGATGCACCCCACGTGGAACGTATGCGCGCAGAACGGCAGCCGCCGCGCCATCTCCCCGCCTCGCAGGGTCTCTATGCACACCGCGCACTGGGCCTCGCCGTCGCCGACACTGTCTGCAGCAACGTAAGAGAACGCCGGGATCGCCGCTATGGCAGCCTGTGATAGACCGCCCCGCTCGACGGCCGTCTCCGTGTGCGGCAGCACCTGCGGTCCAGCGAAGAAGCGGCCACTGCAGGAGATGACGACCATGACCGCGCAGTAGAGCGCGAGCGCGATCCACACGTACTTGACGAACGCGGAGAGGAGGACGAGGAGCAGGAGCACCGGGTACGACGCGAGCACCAGCGTGCTGCCCGGACCGGCGTGGAGGACACGGCCGCCGCGCGCCTGCCATGGGATTGCCGGGTTGTTGTCCTCTTCTGACGGCATCGTTTGGTTGAAGGCTTGATGCTGTGCCTGTGACTTACTGACTTTGTGACTTGTGAGCAATGGCGGCCCCATCGGCCGCACATTTGTAAGCTGGCGAGTAAGCATGTGGAAGAGATGGATAATGCTTAAATTCGTTGACAGCGCAGGGAGCTGTTTCTAAGGAAGGGCGGATCCGGGTTAGATTTCTGACCGAGTATTTGGATTTAGGTTCGGATATATGGGATATGCTAATTAGGGACGATGCTTCTTTGTGCGCGAAGACTTTGTGGATTAACGACAAAGTATACCGAGT
Source organism: Alopecurus myosuroides (assembly GCA_028641055.1). Lineage (NCBI taxonomy): Eukaryota > Viridiplantae > Streptophyta > Magnoliopsida > Poales > Poaceae > Alopecurus > Alopecurus myosuroides. The sequence goes on from CM054062.1 coordinate 39,705,756, forward strand.
GTTTAATATGTGAGACCGACCATCTCATACTACTAGCTAGCATCTCTCCCTGTTGTAGGAGTATTATATTAGCCTTATACTTATCCGTGTTCGAGCCACCGCGTGCAGGTTCCCCGGTCAACCGGTCCAAGATATTTCATTCTGAGTTCGATGTGATCCACTGCGACAAAGTCACGAAAATTATGGTTTCATACGTGAGATACCTACTCTTTTTTTAGGACATTTCATTGTGTTAACCAAAATAACATTTCGTTGACGATATAGATATTACTGGCAATGATCCGGAGAAACCTTCTTTCACGTCTTATCATCTAATAAGTTGATTTCTGAAACAAAAAAATCTCAGATTTTTCGCACGAATCTGGTTTGCGAAAGCAATTTTTTCTTTTAACAGACAGCAGTCCCGAAGGGTCTGAATGCCATATTAATAATTATCGGTGCAAATAAAAATTACACCAGGGCCCTCACAGAAAGGCAAATTACAATGCAACCCCTAACTTTTGTAGGAAAGACCCTAGAAGTAAAGAAGGAAACACAATCGGGTCATTTGCACCACTGGAGCAACACGAGCTCAAGCCACACCATTTATTACCGCAGCTAGGGGTGAAACCTCTTGGCGCCGAGAGGAAGGGCCTCCACTTGGAGGTTGAAGAAGCCTTGACCATCATCGACAGTTTCAAGAGAGACCGCAACTGTCTTCACAAGGTGAGTCGCCAGAAAATGGGCCACTTAGAGTGCTCACGTTGCTTCCGCGCCGTGTGATCACCATGAAGATCCGCAATACCTACCTCCTTCCCCAACCATCTACTCCTCCAACACCTCGCCAGCTAGAGGGGACGCCGCCACACAGATCCACATGCATTATAGCAAGCTTATTAAGCATAAGACATATCTACTCACAATCTGCGAGAGGAGACTCCAGCTCTCCAGTGTTGCTTGCAAGCACCGGAGAAATGCTTGTTTAGGAGAGGAGAGAATATGCTTAGAGCATCTGTCGTGTGGTTGTCACGTCAGTAGCCATCGGAAGATGACTTTCATAGGGCTTGGGCGACTTGTGAATCGACAAGATCGGGATCGATATGAGTAAACACGATGCACCCAGCCCCCCCCCCCCCCCGTTGTGAGGTAAAGACCTACTTTTGTCTTGCTCTTTGTTAATAATGCTCTCGATTACAATGTGCCCTTCGACGAATTGTGTCTCTAGATCTAGCTTCACTTGGATCCTCGAGTCCCTTATATATTTGGTGACTCGAAGGGACTTACAACACATCGAGTAAGAGTTCTAGTAGAAGTCGTAGTCTAACTAGGGAACTATACATAACTTTCTTAATTGCATATCTCTATGGGAGTCGCACTATTTCATCCGTACACGTGTAGCCCACAAGGTGTCGACTACTTCTAGTCACCTTACCTTGTGGGCCTACGTGTCGAATATCCGCCTCACATTATGAAGAAGATATGCCCTAGAGGCAACTAATAAATATGTTTTATTGTCATATCTCATTTGTTCCTAATATGTTTTATACCATGATATAGCTGTATTAAGCGAAAATATTAATATACGTGTGATATATAAACAAACCAGGTCCCTAGTAGTATCTATTTAACTAGTCCATTGGTAACAGATGATCAATGTTTCCTGGTCATGGAAATTTACGTCATTTACAATGGAGTTATGTCATTGGATGAATGATGTGATGTACACACCCAACTTATAAATATCCAGAAAAAATAGTACCCAAAGCCCTCGCCGTGACATGGTATTTAATCACTATCTCCGAAGTTGTCTTGACTGCATCCACCGTCACATCATAAAAGGCTGATCATAAATGTGATACATAGAGGCATATGCATCGACGGCGGGATTTTTCAATCCAGACAATGGATAGATACTCTGGGCCCACTCAGCGGTGTTGCATCGAGTAAAACTTGCATTCATGTGACTAGGTCACGGGGATGCAATATCGTGGTAATGAGTAGATGTCTTTGTCGGTAACGAGATAGTACTAGGTATAGAGATACCGGAGAACGAATCTCGGACATACTAGGTATCGCGTGAAAAAAGGAGTGGAAACTTGACGTTTAAGGTTAAAAGCCTCGAACATAATCGTGGATTGCACAAGGGACATCATGGGTTTCCACATCCCGCTGTTGGTCTTTAGTCGGAGAGGGATCTCGATCATGTCTATAGTGATCCCGAACCGTTAGGGTGTCACACTTAAGGGTGATCGACGTTAGGTTGATTTGTTATCGAAGATAAATAAGAGATAATAGAGACAGAATAGTTCCATGATTTATGAGACATGAGGGCAACGAAAAGTGTTTCGGTGTTGAAATAAATTAAATAACACGTATTTATTATTAATTAGTGTAATTCATAATTAAATATATTTTTATTTAATTTATAAAGTCATTTTTCCTCAATGGGCCTTAGTGGCAAAAGAAACCTAGTAGGGAAAAAGGAGAAATGGAGTGAGGAGGGAGCACCAACACGTATGGGTCTTTAGAGGCCCATGGGGAGGCATGCGGATTCCTCCCCTTGGCCGGACAGCCATGTGGGCATACGTACCACATGGCTAAGCCAAGAGGAATGCCCCCCTCCTCCTCCTATATAAAGAGAGGCATCCCTCTCCCTTTTGGCATCAATTTTTCTCTCTTCCTCCTCTCATCTTGTGGTTCCCATTTTGGCGCTGCACTAGATTCGAGATTTTCTCCACCATACGCACACCTCCGTATTGTGTTCTCTTCTGTTCATATTTTCAACTTCCGCTGCTTCGCGGGACCGGAACCCGGAGGTCGTCGGTTACAATGTACGCGTGTAAATCGTGCGAGGTCCCTCGTTGGTTTCCCTCCGTTTTTAAAGGGAAAAGTGAGGTTAGAGAGCAGAACCCGCCAGGATGGATCCTTCACAGGCAGCAAGTGATTGAGTTTAGTAGTTGCTCACAGAAAATTATTGACTCTAGAGATATGGTAATATGGAGAAAACAAAATTGTTTGAAGCACGCACACAACCGAAAGCGCCCCTTGTTTCAAAGTGGCCATAGTTTTGGTGCTATAGTCGCGTCGTCTTTGACTACACGACCTTGGGGTCGGCCAAGTACACTACTACGATACTCACAATCTCAGCTGGTTCCCGTGCATAGGCCTGAGCCTGTCCTCGCAACCGTTTCGGAGCATAAGGTGCTAATAATCATGTCTTATTGGAGCTGGGTTATCGGGCCGACTGAGAAACGAAGCCGTCAGACGGTTTCTAGAAATGGCCCGACTCTGATATATTTTTTATCGGTAGCGGCCGAATGTAATGGCCGACATAGCCGTATGAGGCGGCCCATTCTGACGGACGACTCTAACAAATCTAGGATGTCCTCGATCTAGTAAGGTTTCCGAATATTTAAAAAACGCGAGTCGATCTAAAAAAAATAGTCGTAGCCTAAAAAGCCACGGCTATGATTTACAGTCGGCTGATTACTTATTGGAGATTTCAAATATGTCTGGACGGGGTACGTAATTTCGTAAATTCCGTAGTACTATCGGATGGGCCGGAATTTATTAGATATTGCTGCAAATGAGTACATATATTGATAATTGAGCATTGCCATTGCAGTACATGAGATGACCAAATAAAGGAGTACTACTTACTCCGTAGAATCATCATAGAACTTGATCTAAATCCTACTAGAAATAGGTCATATGTTTGAAGTACCCTAGTGTACAGAATACTAGCTTTCACGGTACTTGATTAAGACACATATGGATAGCACCATTGATCCTTTCAACACAGAAAGCGATAACCGATCCGATTTTAATCCCAGCGTTGCTAGCAAATTCATTTGACCCTATCATCTCTAGCGTAAATTCATCTCTTTCATCTAAAAACCAGGTACATGGGATTTGTGGCTTGATTGTTCCATCAGCAAGGATAGTACATCTCACGAGGGGATGTTGAATTGTTGATGAAATCCATTTCCAATCTTCTGCAAATTGGATCAGACATATAAATGATATTGCATGTAGAATTCAAATATGTGAAAGGTATTTGAGTTTGACTAATTAGGTTGTTACTTACTAGTGTAGCACCCTGATGACCCACAAGTATAGTGGGTGTATCATAGTAATTTCGATAAATGAGAGTGTCGAATCCAACGAGGAGCAGAAGGTGTTGACAAGCACGTTGGATAGAAGATTCACTGTAAAGACTAGAAAACAGATTTTTGATGGTTTTTGATATAGTAAAAAAATAAAGTGCGAGTAAATAAAAGAGAGTAAATGTAATTGCAGCGAGTGGCCCAATCCTTTTTAGAGCAAAGGACAAACCGGTTGTTTTACTTATGATGGCTAAACGTTATCGAGGACACATGGGAATTTCGTCAAGCGCTTTCGATTCATAGAGTTGATTAATATTTATTGTTTTGATAGGTGTTGTGTGGGTGAAACCTATGCTAATGCACCGCCCAACTAAGACTAATACATACTTGTAAATAAACCACTTGCAAGCATCCACAACTATAAGAATTAATTAAGATAAATCTAACCATAACCTCAAACTCTGGGATCCTACACTCCCTCGTGCATCGATTTTCTAACGGTGGTTTAGGTTTCTGTCACTCCGGCAACCCAACAATTAGTAGCCAAATACACAATGCATCCCTCTAGGCCCATAAAGGTTAAGTGTCATGTAGTCGACGTTCACATGAAACCACTATAAGAATAACACCACAACTTGAATATCAAACCATTAGATATTGCTTCAACATAATTCCACTACTAACATCTTGACTTCTCCCATGTCCTCAAGATCTAATTAAACGAACTACTCACAAGACATCATATGGATCATAATCAGAGGTGATATAATGATGAATAATAATCTGGTAATAAAGTCTAAACACCGATAAATCTCGTAAGCATCAACTACTAACAAGTAATCCACACCGGGAGAGAGAACTAGTGGGAAACAACAATATAGAACCCTAACGGTTACCGCGGGACGGATGGGGATGGTGAGGATTATGGTGCTGGTGGTGAGGATAATGACGATGATGATCTTGATGATGCCCGGAGCGATGAAGGTGACAATGGCGATGAATTTCCCTGTCCGGGGAGGAATTTCCCCGGCAGATTTCTCCCTGCCGGAGAGCTTTTCTCTCTTTGTTGTTTTGCGCCTCGAGGAGGCGGCAAAATATTTCCTTGATGATCCTTAGGATCTTATGGTTCCCTAGGGATGAAGTGCATGAGAGGGGGCTGCCAGTGGTGGGCCAGGGTGGCCACACCACGTGGCGGTGCGGCCAAGGGCGGGCGCCACCAGGTGGTGTGGGCCCCTGCTAGCCCCCTCTGGCTCCCCTCGTGGCTAGCTCCCTCATCTGGTCTTCTAAGACTCCTCTGATTCCTCCTTCTTCTTTTGGTCTTCGGAAATAGGGTATCTTGATGGTGCTTTTTCCAGTTGATTTCTGGTCCCGTGATTATTCTCCAATAATTATCAAACTTGCAAAATACGATGAAATAACATAAGTAATGCATCATAATATGAGATATATTGATGAATAACAGAAAATTACGATATAAAATAGTGATGCAAAATGGACGTATCAACTCCCCCCAAGCTTAGAACTCGCTTGTCCCCAAGCGAAACTGAACTCAGTAAACATGACCACGGGTTTATGGAGTGAAGTGTCGATAAATAAAATACGGACAAGAAACATCACATTTATCAATACACAATTCATTCTGGACAGCAACTTCCTTTCATATAACTCAACTTGAAACTAGTAGAAGGAGTCACAATAAAGGTGCAAAAAGGAAATCATAAGTGGTTCAGGCAAACTTTGTTCTTGGTGAGTGAATAATTAACATATTGTACTTATCTTTCGATCAGAGTCTTTATATTAGAGCTTGTATTGCAGAGTTTAACATGCTCAATCATAACAGTCTCTTTGCAGTCATTGATAACTTTCAAAGTGATATTCATTCAGATAAAAACATTGTACTACACAAGGAAGGGTAAAAGACATGATTGAAGGAATCAACATATAAATGGTTGGATCACAACAACTTAAATGCTTGCTTAAGACAGAAAGAAGTAGGTTTACTGACTCAACATGAAAGTAAAAGATAGGCCCTTCACAGAGGGAAGCATGGATTAACTCATGTGCTAGAGCTTTTTATTTGATAAACATGTATATAGATGATAAAATATTTGACACTCCTCCTAACCTTTCTTATCACAAAACATGGCTAACCGAATCCTCGGGCGCCTGCCAATAATCACATACCATTGAGGAGTGTATTTTTTTTAGGGGTAGGACTGTATGTTAACGGTCAACGAATCAGCAAGAAAACAGTACATTAAGTCACAAGACAACTTGAGTGACCCTCCAAACCTCAATACAAGAAGAGTTCAAGTGAGTTTTCATGATATATTGATAATGATCAAAAGGATGTGCATCAATTTTAAGAGGTTCTCCTCTAGGGTTAATATGAGGCCGTGGGATGGGAGGATTGGGGGAGTAACGTCCTTCGACATTGTGGTACTCTCCCTTATCATCCGACCCCTTAGAAGTTTTGTTCTTAGAGTGGGATTCATTATTAGATTCTCCACCATCCTCCTTATTTTTCGGAATTTTTTCGGGAGGGATAGATGTTGAGGAGTCCGGGCCCTTGGCTTTCTTGAGTTGCAATATCATTTCTCGCAACTCATTCATTTTGACATCCATGGATGAGATCAAGGAATCTTTCAAATCCTTGATATCATCCATAATGACACAAGCCGCGGGCGCGGGGGCTTCCCCTTCGGTGGCCATACTAAAAACTCTTAGGCGGTTAAGCCCCAAAAAAGAGTTGAGGCTCTGATACAATTTGAACGACAAGTATGGGCACCTAGAGGGGGGTGAATAGGTGCTACGACCAATTTTATTTTTTCTTCAAATTAAGGCTTCACACAAAGGAAAATTCTCTAGATATGCAACTATGGTGAATTTACCTATATGACAACAATAACAAGATAGAAGATACAAACAAGTAGTAAAGGAGAGAGAACGAGGTAACCGATAGAGGAAGCGCGTGGAGGCACGGATGTAATCCCGAGTTCCTTCTTTTGAGGGGAGTACGCCTCGTTAGACGGGTGTGAGCTCGCTATAAAGGCCCTACTCAACGCCACAAATGCCTCACCTATTCTCCGATGAACAAAGCCACAAAGGCCTAGTTCACCTTCCACTATTGATCCCCTTTTAGGAAGGAATCAAGTCCTTTACAATAAGCTTGAGGCACACACCCACAAACAAATTGGGGGCTCCCAAGAAACACCAACAATTACCAAGAGAGTATTAATGAAGCCTAGGTTTTCCACAAGGAACCCCTAGGCATGAATCCCTCAAGCAAATGAGAGGGGAAATGAAATTCGGTTGGTGAAGACGTAGATCGGGGCCTTCTCTTTCAATCCTTAAAAAATCAACGAGTTTGGGTACAGGGATTGGGAGAAATCTAGGATTCGGTGAGCTCAATAAATGCACATTAATGGCTTAGAGGAACTAGTAATCTTGGAGAAGAAGGAGGGGTATTTATACCCCCTCCCAAAATATAGCCGTTTGTGTAGGAATCTTGTACCGGAATTTCCGGTTCATACTTGAACCGGATATTCCAATTCGCTTCTCTTCTTCAGATCTGAATTCGAACTGAGTTGACTTCTACCGGAATATCTGGGTGGAGCAAACAATCTGGTTTTCAACTTTCGGTTCACTTCTGTCCCGAACTGGCTTTGAAACCGCAAATTCCGGTTGTCCAGGATTTTCGGTCAATCTCTATATCTCCAACTTCTAGTCCTTAGTCGGTTTTGAGCTCGAACTTCCACAATCGGAATATACGGTTGCTCCAGAAATTTACGGTTGGAAATTTCGGCTGATCTCTGTGCCAAAACTGGGCTAGGATTTTCCCAACCGGAAATTTCGGTTGCCCTAGAATTTTTCGGTTGGAAATATCCGGTTGATCTCTGTCCCAAAACTGACTGGTCTATCTTCACCACTTTTCGGTGTTCGATGCGGGTGATCAACTAAACACCTCGATAAATAAAGTACTTAGTATTGTTAACTAACACACAAAACCTTAGGGAAAACGAAATGCACTTTCAATAATGCCTAAGGCGGTGCCAAGGGTGCACTTGCGGGTGCCCATGAGTGCGCCCGATGTCCGCACCTAGGCTTGGGGCCGAGGTGGCTACTTCTTTGTGGATCCATCTTCGTCTCAAATAGTTATAATGTTTCCCGTTTTCCCGAATATTTCTCCCTCGAATTATATATATTTTTGCAATACAAAAATGTAGAAGTTTTCAACTGGCTTAATAGGGTAGTACAAAACTGACGATGTTAATTTTATTAAATTATATAAAAAACATGTAGGATCAATTTTTTTTCGTTTGAGACGCATCAATATCTCCAAGTTTAATTCCTGCTTGTTCTCGAGTAGTTAAATGATAAATAATTAATTTTTTATTTAAAATGCTACCCAACATGGTCATAATCAGGTAATGGAAAGCATATGAACCGAGAATAAAATGATTTAAAGCAATGATCTATAGTTGATCTCAACCAAATAATAGATAAACAATCTGAATAAATAAGTCATTGCTTTTTTATGAATCAGTATATTGAACATATGGAACCATACAAAAGGTTTAGGAAAACATAGTCAAATTGTGCAAACATGCGAAAATATTTATCTTCTACAAAGTATCAAGCAAATATTATCATATCTTATTATGAAAAAATTAGGATCCCGTCAAGTGATCTAAGCATACCCTTTCTGTGTGAACGGTTTTGAAGTCTACTCAACTAATGAGTGTGAGTCTTGGTCTTGGAACCATGGTGTTATGGCAAATAGAACATTAATCAGGTTGTACCCGAATTTGAACATCAGGTCCAACCAAGTATGATCAAAGACTTCATAATGATCTTCCTACTTGCCGTGATTGTGAAGCTCATGTTTTTCTAAATGTTGTGTATGATCGAATGTAATGGAGGGACCGGTAGCCTCAACATATTCGGAGCAAGGTAACCACACCATCCCTCATGTGGATTACCAAACATGGGGCATTTGCTTCAGCTCAAACGAAAAGCTGCAACTTACCAAACGGGGAGGGGGTAGCAGTTGAACCCATGCAGCCAACCAAATAAAGTATACATCATTGTCTAGAGGCTGTTCTTGCGAGGCAATGCCATAGAGACCCTAGTCTGAGTGAGCTCAAAGAAGGGTGTAGATAACAAAACACGCCCTTATTGCATGCTGCCTAGCTTGTTTATTGTTTTCGGTTTTGTAGTGCGAATATGTTTTAGTACCGTATTGGGTACTCGAGGGCGATCATGTACATCGAGTTTCCTATTATTTTCTCAGTCAGCTATCTTATTTTACGTCTTCCATATTGGGTGATTCTATCTTATTTCGTGCTTACTATAGAATTTTTTTTGGCCAATCAACAATTGATAAAGTGTTCTATTGGTCCCTTCGCTCTAATATCAGATTTTTTTTCATCTCCGTGATGTAAAAAATGTCTACAATTGGTTCTTTACATCCTTGAAAGTGATTTTTAACAATGACATATGATGGTGGCTTTACACATGTGGCCGACCAAGTCAGCTCTAGAATTACAAAAACTACAATAAAGATCATTAAACAAAAAATGGTTAATAGAAAAACAATGTTTCTTTTTATTGTGAAAACATCAACTAGTTTGAAAAATGTTTGTGTGGGGTCATTAAAATGGAGCAACAGAAAAAACCATGTTGCTCTATATTGTAAAAAATCAACTAGTTTAACATTAATTGATAGTAATATTGTAAAAGTCTAAGCAATTTTGTAGGACTAAATTAAAGTATCCTAGAATTAACATGGGTTCCGTTTTCATACACTTTATTTCACAAAATATATCATAACTTAAATATGCATGTTCTTCTCATAATGTCCGGCTTCTTTTTAGTTTCCCCAATCCATCAAATGGTTTTCAATTTTCTTTGCTGGGAACAACCACCTATACAAAATCAGTGCAACGTCGTTATCAAAAAAGCTTTTATGGACCAAGTGAAGAAATATATACGGCTTTGACAGCCGACGCATGAAAAATGACATATATATATATTAGAGTTACGAGTGAACAAATGAACTTTGACAATAGGTTAAAAATATCAAATATATACTCTCTTTAAAAAAATTGTCCAGCCTAACGGATGCCGACGTGAAATGGTTCTATTGTGCTGACTTATACGGGCTTAATGTCGTGATTAGATGTCTTGGGCATGTACAATGGTAGAGAAGGCACGCCTTCTCTTACCTATCCATGTCATTTAGAGAAGGCAAAACATATAATTTATACAATGCATCATCTCTTATTATCATCCCTAACAATCAATGAGAATTAAATATTTTTGGTAGAAAATTTTGTGTCTAAGAGAAAACATATTGTACAATGGAGAAAATAGTCTTCTCTTATTTTCTAAGCGATGATCCCGTAGCTAAGAGAAAGCAACCTTCTTTCTCTTAATTCTCTCTTCTCCAACTGAGCAAAAATCCGACGTGGCTAATGTAAGGATGCCATCACCCCATTATACATGCCCACCTCAGAACGTGATGTAGAGTTCTTCTATTAAAAAACGTGATGTAGAGTTCACAAGATTTTTGTTATCCCGAATCGCGGTTAAAGAGTGAGGTGGAAGCTTGGACAGAGATCAGTAGCTTAATAGTGTAACCATGCAAAATGAGCATGTTGCTTATGCTAATCAGCAGCAAGATGACACTACTGATAGAATTTGAATCTGTCAATCTTTGATCTTCAACAGCCTGCATGCCCGCGCGTGCTGCAGCCACCAACTACACCAGGGGCAACAGCGGCTCTGGAGGCAACGACGCCATCTTGCCACCAAAAATCTCGGACATACTAGGTATCACATGACAAAAGGAGTGGAAACTTGACGTTTAAGGTTCAAGCGACGAAGATAATAGTGGATTGCACAGGGGCCATCACGGGTTGCCATATCCCGCTGTTGGTCTTTAATCGGAGAGGGATCTCGATCATGTCTAGAGTGATTCCGTACCGTTAGGGTGTCAGACTTAAGGGTGATCGACATTCGGTTGATTTGTTACCGAAGAGAAATAAGAGATAATAGAGACGGAATAGTTCCGTGATTTATGAGATCGGAGGGCAACAAAAAGTATTTCGGTGTTGAAACGAGTTAAATAACACATATTTATTATTAATTAGAATAATTCATAATTAAATATATTTTTATTTAATTTATAAAGTCAGTTTTTCCTCAATGGGCCTTAGTGGCAAAAGAGGCCAAGTAGGGGAAAAGGAGAAATGGAGGGAGGAGGGAGCACCAACACGCATGGGTCTTTAGAGGCCCATTGGGGGTGCTGATTCCTCCCCTTGGCCGGCCAACCAAGTGGGCATTAGTACCACATGGCTAAGCCAAGGGGATTGTCCCCCTCTTCCTCCTATATAAAGAGAGGCATCCCTCCCCCTTTTGGCATCAATTTTTCTCTCTTCCTCCTCTCATCATGTGGTTCCCATTTTGGAGCTGCGCTAGAGTCGAGGTTGTCTCCACCATACGCACACCTCCGTATTGTGTTCTCTTATGTCCATATTTCCAACTTCCGCTGCTTTGCGGGTCCGGAGCCCGGAGGTCGCCGGTTACAATGTACGTTTGTAAATCCTGCAAGGTCCCTCGCTGGTTTCCCTCAGTTTTGAAAGGGAAAAGTGAGGTCAAAGAGCAGAACCCGCCGGGATGGATCCTTCACAAGCAGCAAGTGATTGAGTTCAGTAGTTCCTCACAGAAAATTATATGCTCTACAGATATGGTAATAAGGAGAAGATAAAATTGTTTGAAGAACGCACAGAACCGGAAGCACCCCTTGTTTCAAAGTGGCCATAGTTTTGGTGCTATAGTTGCGTCGTCTTCGAATACACGACCTTGGGGCTGGCCACATACACTACTACTATACCCACAATCTCAGCTGTGTCTCGTGCATAGGCATGAGCTTGTCCTTGCAACCGTTTTGGATCATAAGGTGCTAATAATCATGCCTTATTGGAGTCGGTTTCCCGGGCCGGCTCGGAAACGGAGCCCTCAGACGGTTTCTAGAAATGGTCCGACTCTGATATATTTTTCATCAGTAGCGGCCGAACGTAATGGCCGACATAGCCGTATGAGGCGGCTCATTCTGATGGCCGACTCTAGCAGATCCAGGATGTCCCCGATATAGTAGGGGTTCCGAATATTTAGAAACACGAGTCGATATAAAAAAATAGCCATAGCCTAAAAAGCGGCGGCTATGATTTATAGTCGGTTGATGACTTATTGGAGATTCCAAATATGTCTGGACGGGATACGTAATTTCATAAATTTTGTAGTACTATCGGATGAGCCAGAATTTTTAAGATATTGGTGCAAATGAGTACATGAGATGACCAAATAAAGGAGTACTACTTACTCTATAGAATCGTCACAGACCTTGATCTAAACCCTACTAGAGCTAGGTCATATGTTTGAAGTACCCTAGTGTATAGAATACAAGCTTTCACCTGTACTTGAGGAAGACACATATGGATAGCCCCATTGATCCTTTCAGCACAGAGAGCGATGACCGATCCCATTTTAATCCCAGCGTTGCTAGCAAATTCATTCCACCCTATCTTCTCCAGCATAAATTCGGCTCTTTCATCTACAAGCAGGTACATGGGATTTGTGTCTTAATCGTTCCATCGACAAGGATAGTACACCTGACGAGGGGATGCTGAATTGTTGATGAAATCCATTTCTAATGTTCTACAAATTGGATCAGACATGTCAATGATATTGCATGTAGAATTCAAATATGTGAAAGGTATTTGAGTTTGACTAATTAGGTTGATACTTACTAGTGTAGCACCCCAAATTCTGTCCGTAACTTTATGGACAATAAGAAAAATTCATGCGTCGATAGTGATTTCTAGCGAAATCAACAATTCTTTGTAGATGTTTAGAATGCAGTGAGGACAATGACTCATTGTATTCGAAACAATCAAGTACTTCTACGTATTCTACAAAATAAGAAAGAAACCACGACATTTTAAATTAATAGCTATGTAGTATGGGGTTCTAATTCTGAAGAAACTAATAACAACAAACATGAAATACACATCAGCTATTGATTGTTAATTTTGTTACCTTGCATATCTAATGGGTACTGAAACACATTAACTTGCTGATCTGCATATTGTATATTACAATTAATGTTAGTAGAATATGCATCTGCATACATGTCTACATATCTATATTTGCCTTTCTAGATGGCTCAGTGAGCAGGTCATTCTCATCATTGGAGTGGTCAAGTATAGTAGATTTGAAAAATTCATGGTGATCCAAATCCAGCACTATCTTACCAAAGTAGTCTAGTTATCTCTGTGGTGTCCTCTTCTTTCTCGAGAACAAATTTATACAGAAATCCACCTGGAGTCACAATTTCCATTTTGTCCCTAGTTGTGTTATTTATCTGTTTGCTGACACAGCAAGGAACAAACTACAACAAACATCAGTCAACCATCGTGTTTACAGAACCAAAATTACATGATACATAATCCATGTGAGTTGAACTGCTATTGCGATGGTAGTTAAGCAATAAATGATATGCGGGCACTAGTGAACCAATACGTACCATGTAAATTTTGTCCACGGGAATATGTATCACGAAACTGGACCCTTTTCCTTCGCTCTTCAAGTTGCACGGCCCTTCAGGGTTGTGGTAGAATTGGCAGTGATCCGACTAAAAAGTAGAGGTATGAAATGAATCATAGATCAAATTAGATCCACCCTATTGTACTTCATAGATCCGAACAAATCACATACCATTAATAGGTAAGAGAGGAATCTAGGTCCAGTGAGACGAGGGGGAGGAGGAGAGTGGGGTGTGGCTGGGGTGGGGTTGGCGACAGCGCTGCTCCGTCGGAAGGGAATGGGCGGAGTAGTGAGAGGGGAAAGGTGAAAGAGCATTTCTTTATCCCTTGAGTTTTGTGTGCTTGTTAACAACAACTAGGCCCAATATTGTGTTGAGTGTAGGAGTGTGTGCAAGGTATCAAGCGGATCCTAAGGAAAGCTACTTGGTGGCTGCCCATAGGATCTTTCGGTATTTGGTTCATATCTCAAGTTTTTGGTTTGTGGTACCCAAAGGGGGCACAATTCTGTCTCAAGGGGTACACAGACTCGAATTGGGTCGGTGATCAAGATGATAGGAAGTCAACTTCCGGGGCTTGCCAATTCCTTGGTAGGTCTTTGGTGAGTTGGTCATCTAAGAAGCAAAATTGTATATCTCTCTCCACCGCCGAAGCCGAGTATGTTCTTGCACCCAATTGCTATGGATGAGGAAAACCCTCAAAGAGTATGATTTTCACTTGGAGAATTTTCCACTCTTGTGTGACAACGAGAGTGCCATCAAGGTCGCCACAAACCCTGTGCAACACACACGGACGAAGCATATTGAGATTCTTCATCATTTTATCTGGAATCATGTGGAAAGAGGTGATATTGATCTAGCCTATGTCCCAACCAAGGATAATCTCTCAGACATCTTCATGAAGCCTCTTGATGATTCAAGATTCATGTATTTGAGGATCTTGCACATACATCTATAGTTAACTATGTCTTTGGACATAGGGGGAGTGTTGTACTAACACATTGGGTTCTCCCTCTCCCCCATTATGCCCAAAGCAAAAAAATCATTGTTATCTCTCAATTTCTAATGTTGAATTGTGAGCTAAAATGTTGAGATGGCAATGCACCCTAGATATGTCTTCGCTCTGGCATACCAGAATCTCTTACATTGTGGCCTCGGCCACCAACCTCTTCTTTATACAGAGTTGGTTCTTAGTTGTTTATCTTTGACTTTTTGAAGTTTTGGTTATTACGAACACTACACCTTGTTGATATTTGTCTCTTTTAATGTTGTTCTCTCCAAGGAGTATGACTAGGAAATTGTATCCCATCTTTTGTCTTTGCTGCCTATCTGTCATGTCTCTTCGTCTAAATGTATATGCCTTACTCCACACAAGTCGCATTCTTCCTGAGTTGATTACACTCTGTAATTTCTGGCTTGTTCCGGATCAAATCCCGAAATTTCTGAACTATTCCGAGTAGGCCAGAATTATCCGAAAATTCCCAGGTTTTTCCGACTCAGTCAGAATACATCCAGAATAATTCCGGGCCAGCCGGATTCGCTCTGGAGCATTCCAGAAGTAACAGGTTCCACCTATAAGAGGTAGTTGCACTGCCGGGAGAGCTTATTTTCCTCTCAATTTCCTCTCCTCTCTAGCCCTAGCCACCATAAAACTCCCCATGTCTCCTCCTTGCCCTTGGAAGGGATTTTTTATCCTCTCCTTGTCTAGGAACCTCTACATGATAGGTATTTCGGTTTGGCCACCCTCTATTTCGTTTTTTTGATGGATTTCTATCTAGATGCAATCTTGACCTAGGGTTCATCTATATTTCAAGTTCTATTCAACTTGTTCACCTAGGCTAATCCATCTCCCGGTTAATTCCATGTTCTTAGAGATCTAGACCCTCCTCCTACAATGTTGGCCTAAATCGAACTTCTCCTTGATAAAATCCATGGTTTCCCGCACTTTAGTCACTATCTATCACCACTTAGGATCTATCCCTCGAAAACTCTAGCTTTGGTAAAGTTTTGAGCCAAGTAGTCGAGATTTTGTGGGAATTTTGATTCAGATCGAAGTTTTCGGAAATGTCGGAACCATTCCGGGCAGCCCGAATAATCCGACATTCCGGAATAAATCCGGAAATTCCGGATTTAATCCGACTTGTCTTAGAATTCCTGAAAACTTGCACTTCATCCAACCTAGGGTAGTTTTTTTCCCGTTTTTTCCATGCTACCTATCTATGTCATATGTTCACAGGTGAAGGCTCTCGTGGTGGTACCATTCGCAAGAGGAAGACCACTGTCACTCGTAGGGACTACTCTAGGGTTCTCGTCCTCAGAGGGGTTGCGGTCTAGGTGGCCACCCTACCGTTGTTCATGATGATGGTATGGTTGAGCATTTGCCTGAAGGAGATATGAAGAGGTACTCTATGGGTCAGTGGAAGCATGTCAAGAAGAAGAATCCTTACCGTTTTCCCGAGTCCACTTGTGAGGATTGCCGTTTCTAGACCAATCTGCAGCTCAAGGCTTGGGAGGATCCCCCAATTGATATGGAGTTCTATATCAGCACAAGACTGCAGAGCTTCGTCATGGCCATGAGTGTCTAGTCAAGATGGGCATTGCACCTCTTCTGGAGATTGAGCATGAGTATTGCCCTTATCTTATATCTCAGTTTTACTGCACTGTGCACTGCAAGGCTGATGTTGTGAGGACTATGACTTGGATGTCTGGTGACCAGAAGATTTGAAGTAGTTTGGCTGAGTTTGCTTCTGCTTTGGGGTATTCCTGGAAGGCAACTTGGGGAGTTCATGGTTTTCGTGGTCATGTTGCTTCTGAGTTTGATTCTTCTATCTTGGAGTTATGCTATCCTCCTCACATTTCGGAAAAGCACATTCCTTTCAACTCCCACATGTACACATACTACAATGTGTTGTCCAAGATCTTCCGCTCTACTCTCATGGTCAAAGCTGGAGATTACTCAGCTAACATGGCTTTCATGGTTAACCTCATGGTTATTACCAAGCCCAAGAACCATAAGAAGATTGATGTTCAGGACTTTCTCTATCATGAGATTTTCATGGGAGTGATGGAAAAGAGGAAGCCGGCGTATGGTCCCTATATCTAGAGGTTCATCAACTCCAAGGTTGGGGAAGAGATCATGGAGCTCTATCCGGTTGTTAGGCCAAAGAAGTTCACTCCCTCTCTTATCTTTGGTCGGGAGATCCCAGAGTTTTCTAAGGCAAAGGCCAAGATGTCTTACACTCCTTCTGGCTCGTCTAGCGGTGGTTCTCAGTGTGAGTCTTCTAGTAGAATTCCAAAGTTCTTCAAGGCTATGTTCAACATGTGATGGGGGGATGATAACCCGGTAGGCCATACTCCAAGGAGTAACCCGGCTCAAAGGACGCTGCGCAGGATCCGGCTAAGGATAAGGAAACTTGTGAAAGGCCCAAGCTTGTAGGCCCAGTAACCCAGATTGTGGGTTATGGTAAAGGAAAGTTAGGGTTTGTGCGCCGTGTCCGGGTAGGATCCAGGATGCGCCTTGGAGGGTAAGCCAGGGGGCACGGGTGCTTTATAAACCGACCCCCAGGTCTAGTTTAGACAGAGATCCAAGAACCCTAGCAATATCGCTTGATATCGAGCATCCAGTGTAATCCCAGAGTCGAGTTATTATATCAGGATCGGAGACTCGGCGACTTTGATTGCCGGCTACCAGATCGAGTTGCATCATGTTTTCCTCTGAGCTAAACCCTCTCCCAAACGCCTGTGTCGTCTTGCCCCAAGATCAGTTACCCCCGGTAACGTCTGCCGTGATTATCCCATGACAGTTGGCGCCCACCGTGGGGCCTGCGTCCAAAGGTGTTTACATCACGGGAGAAGCTCGGAAGAGCATGGAGAATCTTGTCGTCGGCGAGATCTACATCGACCACAAAGGAGAAAATATGGTGGACGATTCCGGCTGGGGGCCAGAATCGGATCACCTCGAATCCGGATCCGTCGTGACAATCGGCCGGATCAGCGTCTTCATTGGTATGGTATGTACTTCCAGTTCGATCCCTGACAATATTGGATCTGATTCTGTGCCAGGAGAAGCCACTTCTATCCGATCAGATGATGAAGAATCGATTGGAACGACACATCCGGCAGAAGAACCCATCGCGGAGTGGGAACAGCCGGAGGAGCCGGCATGGACCCCGCGCGACCGGGTCGAAAGAGAAGATGATACCGGGTCTATCCTGGATCTGCTGGAAAACCAGTATGAGGAGGAGAACGGCGAGGAAGAACAGCATGAATTTACACCGGGTATCGTACGCCGAGTTGCAGTATATGCGGCTCCCGCGGCCAATCTCAACCAAGGGAACGCAACCACGGCATCAGTCGGGGCGGCTCAGGCATTGGCCCAGCAGCAGGGCGCGGCTAACGGAGATCCGGTTTTGGCCCGGGTTGATGGAGAGTCGGCATCAGTGACCAGCCGTGCAGCAGATGAGGAGTTGCATGCAAATACGTTCGGATTCCTGGGAAATCGGACACCAGGGGCGGGTCCCTCGAACCCGCGCCACCCGGCCTTATTCGATAATAATCTGATTCTAGACCCCACGGTTCTTGCAACGGTTATCACTCCGGAAAACGCAGCGGAACGTGTCAGGGATCTGGATGTGGCTCGTCGTGCGCTGGAACAGCAAAGAAGGCAAGTAGAGGCAGAAAGGCAAGGGATGGCCACGCGGCAGCGTGAGCTGGATGCACTGGAAACTCGGCTCCGGGAGGAAACATCTAGAGTACATCAAAGGATCAGCCGATACCTGTGGTGAACCAGGGAACCGCACCCCAACCGGCGACAGCAGGGACACATCCGGCAAACGAGCGGGCCGGGTTACCCCTCCCACAGACTAGAGTCACAACCGGCAACGATCTACCACCACCGCCACCATCACGGTTTTGCACACCAGCCGGTCACTACAATAACCCCATGGACAATGTGTATGCGGCGACACTCGCGTTAAATCAAATCCCTGTGGGAGAGTCACCCCATGCAGAGAAGACCCGGCAAGCCATCGATCTGTTGCACACTGCGGTGGCACAGCAAGCCAATTATCCGGATCATAGAAGCGGTATGCACGGGACGCCATACGTCAGTCAACAACAAGGGAATATCCAAACAAGTTCAGCACAGCGGAGGGAAGAGCATCAGCAAATGCCGCCTCCTCCCCGCGTTCAGGCAGCATCAGCAGCACAGGCTGTTGTGGACAGTTCCAGAGCTCGGAGGGCCGCGGCCGGGTCTGCTGCACATGGACTTCCCGCAGCGCCGCGCCCAGCCGCGCCCCCCGCTGTATCACACGTTTCTAGAGCAAGGCCGGCCTCGACCGTTCTTGCGGGACCCAAGTGTCTCTCGGACAATATCAGAGCTGAACCTTACCCGGAAAAATTCAAAGAGCCAGGGAAAGTAGTAAATTACGAGCCAACTATGGATCCAGAAACATGGCTAAGCAGTTATGAGATGGCAATGTCAATTCGCAACGCATCGGAGAATCTCCAAGCCAAGTTCATGTACTTGATGATGTCAGAAGGAGCAGCAAAGTTGTGGTTCACCAATTTGCCGGAAGGATCGATCAAGTCCTGGGAGGAATTGAAGACCGTGTTTGTCAAGCACTTTCATGGGACGTGCAGGAAATTGTTCACTATTGATGATCTAGAGCGATGCCTACAGAAGAAGGGAGAATCGGCGCGCAGTTGGGTGCGCCGGGTTATGGAGATACTTCACTCATCTACGGATATTCAGCCCAAGGATGCACTACAAGCCATGGCAAAAACATGCAAGTATATACCTTTAGTGCAAAAGTTAACTCGCATGAAGTCTAGTCGAAATGCGTCGGAAGTTACAATGGGAGAATTGATGGATGCGTGCAACAAACACGCCGCGACAGATACTACAGAAGAGGAAGTTGATGACAAGAAGGTAAAAGCAAACACAAGTAATAACGGAAGAACTGGCAATGGATCAGCACCGGGTAATAACGGAAATAGCCAGAACAAGCGCCCGTTTGAAGGAGGTTCCAAGTTTTTCGCCAACACAGAAGCCGGGTCTTCGAGGTCCAGATCAGAAGGAAATTTCAACGGAGGTAATCACAATGGAGGAAACTATCAAGGACCACCAAGGCCGGGTAACAATTGGGATATATTCAGCATGGCATGCCCAAAGCACAGCAGGAACGGCAGGCCAGCTAACCACTCCTTGGAGCAGTGCGCCAACTTACAAAGATGGAAAAATGAGGAAGTAAACAGAGCTATGCGAGGTGCAGGACGGGGAGGAGGACCGGGTCCAGGGGGAAACCCGGGCAACAGGAGGTTTCCAGGCTAATCCCAAACAATTGGGTCAATATCATGTGCATACCACAGGAGGCTCTAACAAAGACAAGAAGATACTGAAGCAAGCGGTCAACTCGGTTTCGTCAGCTGTCCCGAGATACTTGAGATGGTCAGAACAGGAGGTAACATGGAGCAGAAGGGATCACCCAGAAAGAGTGGAACACCCGGGAGTCTTGGCATTAGTAGTCGCACCACAGGTCAATGGGTATGAGCTGAAAAAGGTTTTGATGGATGGTGGAAGCAGCATCAATATACTGTATTGGGAAACCTTCCTACGCATGGGCCTCAAGGAGTCTCAGCTACAAAAAAGCTCAACAGTTTTTCATGGGATAGTGCCGGGTCATTCAGCGTGCCCCGAGGGAAAAATCGCATTGGAGGTAGCCTTTGGGGAGTCAAAGGATAACTATCGAGTTGAGTGGCTTACCTTTGAGGTAGTCAAATTGCGCAGCCCTTATCACGCGTTATTTGGAAGGCCGGCTTACGCCAAATTCATGGCTAGGCCGTGTTACGTGTATCTACAGCTAAAAATCCCGGGTCCCAAAAAGACCATTACCATACATGGAAATCGAGACATAGCAGCTGAATGCGATGAAGGAGACGCAGCAATGGCCGAGCGGGCCTGTAGAAAAGAAGAACTCAAGCACTACCGGTCTCAAGCAGACCCGGAGGTCAGAACCACATCAAAAAGGCCGAGTACTGAAGGCGAAAGAGCAAAATCCAAGGTAGCACAAGATGCTAAAATGGTGGCTTTTATCGAGGATGACTCCCCCAAGCAATCCGCTATAAAGGAAGAAACTGCACGGCCGCCCACAACCAGCCACGTCATGGAAACACCTCACCCGGGTTGGCTAGTAAACCCGGTACTCATCATGAAAAAGTCCAACATGTGGAGAATGTGCATCGGTCATGCCAGTCCGGGACCGGTCCCTATGAAGAACTAAACAATGTAACGGGCAGCAGGTTTCAGACGCGCTCTTTTCCTACCCAGGGTACCTAAGGGGACTAGAAGGTTTTTAATGAGGCGGCCTGCTGATCCAAACTTTCTCGTATCAATAAAGAGATGGTTATCAAGTCTTATTTCGTTACAGCCTGATTACAAGTAAGTGGGATCCATGTGACATCAATATTTCAGTATCATTGAGAACGTTGAGTATATATAGGTCTCGGGGGCTGGTTGATCAAGTAGCCCAGCCACAAACCCGAAAGACCCGGCCTTGATGCCTATAAGTTATAAGGGCCGATTATTCGCAAACGAGTACGGCTGCAATCTTATAACTGGACAAAGAAGCCAAATTTTCTTGACTTTTCTTACTTAAGCTCGATGTGACTCGCACTAAAGTGGCATGATTTGTTCGCTTACGATTACAATCAGCCATGAAGCCCAATGGGACTTGCCTGACCCTGTTTTTGTATAGATGTAACAACATGGTATCCACGCGAAAGCCGGCTTACAGTACAAGATAGTCAAAAGGGTCATCTAAACCACAAGTTTATGCAGAGTACAAGGCTAATAGCCGGAAACTCAACGACTATCAAGCATAACTTCAGTACTTACACGGAATGGCTTTAGGTTTTCGACTCGGTAAAAAACAATTTGTTCTCTGAGAAAGGCCACACCCCCATGACTCGGACTTTGGGTCATGGGGACTGGGGACTTCGAAACAGAAACAAATTACTTGACTATCGAAGTTCGAAAGACCCTACCATCCGAGTCTTGGGGACTTAAAGAAAAGTCCACTTATCAAAGCCCCTGGCACTCGGAAAACCGAGTGTTACGAAGGGAGCCAAAAAGAGAGTCGGGTATCGAGAACAAGTTCAAAGAATAGACAAGTAGCACGATTATCAAAAGGCCAGGAAAGCCGCAAAGCATATCACGGACTAAAAGTACGTTGCGACATCAGTATCAGGGGTGCACAGGCGCACCATTAAAAGCATAGCAGTTTGAATACAAAGCATCACGTGACCAAGGTATTATGATGGTATCGCCCTATTCGGCCTCCTGAGTACGGTCTTCTGGGTCTTGGTCCTGGGCTTGCTGCTTAGCTTTCCCGGCAGCATTACCCGGACTCACCGTACCAGGGCGGACAGGCGGAGGGACAGCTGGTGTAGAGGCAGACGGCCCTGATCCTAACTCGGCCTCTCTCTTCGCGGTTGCCTCCCTCTTCCTGGCCGAATTAGCAACCCACTTCTCCAAGATATCAAAGGGTGGGGGTGCTTCCTCCGTAACAATTTTGCCATCAGCGTCGTATGCACTCATAATCGTGTTTAGATCCAAACTATCGGCCAAAGTGGTAGCCGAGGGTCGCACTGCGGATTGTATGGCCTTGAAATCCTTGGGTGTAAATTTGGAACCATCCGCCTTGAATTCGGGAAACCCGGATATTACCTTTGTCGGGTCAAGCTTCGGAAAGAAAGCCTTGGCCAGGGTAAAGGCCCGGGTCATACCAATCCGGCATGACGAGCGTTTCCAGATTTCAATCCAGCCAGGCACAGTGGAGCAGGCTTGAATGAGATTTTCTTCACCCGGGTATACTTCCGTAGGCCACTTTACGGCATCCAGTATAAATTTTGTGCCGGCAAAGAAAGTCCGGAGCACGGTCTTTAGGGTTCTAGCCTTGACAATGGCATCCTCCTCTGGGGCCGCAAGGTTGGCACCTACAGTTGAAACAAAAGAAAGAACGTATTAGTAATCCCGAGTATCATATAATAAAGCAAAGACATGAAGCCAATCGGCAGCAAAAACTTACTAAGCAAGATCTGATAAGTATCGGCGACTTGGTCCGATAGTTTCTTCAGTGCGGTCTGAGCGGCATTGCACTTCTTCTTGTATTTGGAAACATCCTTCTTCAAAGTTTTCATGTCATCCTCAAGGGTTTCCCTTCGTTTTACCTCGGCAAGAAGAAGTTGTTCGGTCTTAAGTAAAATTTCATCAGACCGGGTTATCTGCGCCTGTAAGTAGCAAGGAACGCAAGTATCAGTTGGATATTATGGTAAGCTGAATATTGCGTAAAGTACCAAGAATAACTTTAGCAAGTCATGCTCGGAACTTGGGGACTAGGTATGTACTATGAGATATCAAGTGTCACTACCTGGTGCTCTGCAGCCATGCGCTCCAAGATCTTGCTCTCCGAAGTCTTCATAGTGAGGAGAGTGTTCGTTAATTGATCAAAAGTGTCTTTACCCGTATCAGAGGACCCGGGGCCTTGGAAATTCCGAGAAGGAGCTTTCTTCTTAGTGGGAGGCGGCACCCGGGTCATTTGTATGTCCGAATCCGATGCTCCTTCTTCTGCACCCAAGGTTGTGGCTCTGTTCTTCTTGCTTGCATGGGAGGCAATCGGATACTCGGCTTCTTGTATATCCGGGTTTGTCGGTGACGCTTGCCCTTCGTCGCTAGACGCGGCCGTAGTCTTATCAGCTGGGCTTCCCTTACCCGGGCCCTCGGTTTCCATATCCTCTTGGTCGCTGGTAACGACCGTGGCCCTATAGATGTTATGAGTAAGCAGCTAGTATACGATCAGGAAAGGATGATGAAGCATGGTAGAGCATCAGGAAAAGGGATTTTACCCGGTATTCACCGCGAAATCCACAGGAAATCCGTCGCTGGACCCGGGAGAGGCTGGAAAGTATCAAGTAAGATTTCATAAAGTAATGGTTCAAGGTGAATGTTTAGTTCGAGAAAGGATATGGTAAATACCTGCCCGCCGAGTCGGAGTCGATGAAATACCCGGGTTAAGAGCACCATCACCCAGGTGATTTCGAGTTGACCGGCGCTTGGTCATGGGCGACTCCTTCGAGCATGGCCAGTGGAACAAAGTCAAGGTAGCTCATGTATGTCATTAAAGGAATGCGAATTGAATGCAAGGAGGTGATAGGAAACCTTGGAGGTGGCCTCTTGAGTCTTTCTCTTTGATCCGACTTTGACTGTCGGCTCCAGTTCCTCCTCGTCGCTGGCGGATTCTACTTTGCCGTCGGAGTTTTCTTCTTCGTCATCTTCTTGTTCTGGATATCATCAAAGTTATAGTTGGAAAATGGAGGGGTTATGATGAGCTTAAGGGAACCAAGTAAAAGCCGGAGAGCACCTTCGTCCGAATTAACGGCTTCTTTCTCCTCTGGACTTTCGGATCTAGGAGAAGTGTTGGTCTTCCAAAAATCATCATCAGCCTGAAAAGTATCAGCATAAGGGTCATCAACTGTATCGAGTGGAAAGAGCAAAGGTAAAGACATCAAAATTAGGTTTTCACCTTGGGGGCTGGGTTCTCGAGTGTAAAGGGCTCTAATCCGGATATGTTCCGGATTACCTCAAGCTTTTCCGTCAGAAAACCCTTGATAGTTTTATGAGTGTCACCAGCCGCGAAGATATTGTCGAAGTACTGGAGTGGGTCTGTAGATTGCCCCGAATACTCGCACATCAACTTTGTGCGGATGGAATTGGGTTGGATCCGGAAGTCGACCCAAGTCTTCACCAGGTTGAGCCCGATGAGACCTTGGGCCGTGAGAGTGGTGATTTTGGCTAGCAGAGGTTGAATTGCCTCCCTATCCGAGTCAGGGGAAAAGGCACTGAATTTTTCGGAGATGTCAAGAAGGCCCTCCGAGTAACCCGGCAGTTTCTTTTGGCCGGGTGGGGAGGTGTCTTGGCAGTAAAAGTATGAGAGCTGCCAGTGCTTGACATGGGAGTTAAGAGTGAGGGGTGGCATCAGAGAATTCTTGCGGCGCTGGATAGAAACCCCGCCGCAAGCGAGAAGCGCCCCGTCGCCGCTTTCGCGGCACAGTTTGCACTGAAAAAGTTCAACGAAAAGAGCCAGACTTGGCGGAGTGCACAAGTATGACTCGGAAAGGACGATGAAATGGGAAATATTTAATATAGAATTAGGCCCGATGTCAAAAACGCGAAGGCCGTAATGGCTTAGGACATCATGGAAGAAAGGGTGACCCGGCGGACGGAAGCCCCGGGTCACATGTTCCACGAAGCAGATTACCTCGTCTTTCGTCGGGGTAGGCCGGGTCTCCTTGCCCGGCACCCTCCATTGGATATCCTCTTGAGGAGGAAGAACTCCCAGCTCGACCAGCTCCTCTAACTTGGCCTTGGTGACCGTAGACCGCGCCCAGTTGGCGGATATAGAGTTGGTGGCTTTGGCTTTAGTCGGAGTTTTTCCCTGCTTCTTGGGAGCCATGTGGTTGACCTGCAAAGCACAAGGTAGGAGGATAAAAGGAATAAGATACGGGAGCTGTGAGCCGGCCAAGTATCGGCAAGGTAATATTGAGACATGAAAATTGGGTATTATCCGGGTGTCAATGTGCAGAGTGAAGTTCGAACTGTCCGGGTATCAGGTGTTATAGCGAAAATTATGGGGATCTAAGCGTTGAAGGAGCTTTTGAGGACGATGGATGGCTGCACAGGCACTTAGCGCGAATAAAAGGAACTGGAAAGGGGAGGACTAGCCGGGTGATTGAGGCAAAGGCGGAAATTTTGAGTGGGTCGAGCCTAGATTGGAAATCCCATCTTCAGATTTGTGGCGAAAATAATAATTGCAGGTAGTAGGAGAGTGGATTGGAGTCTATATCTTATCTATTGGGCGAGCTAGAAAGAATATTAGTGACCTAATTCGGCATGGCCGAGAAATCCTTGGCGGGCTGATTTGGATCTAATCTGAGGTGAAATCAAGATATTGCAAGGGTAAATTAATGGGTGCAAGAGGCTTACTGGAGGAGATCTGAGTGAAGCCTTGCGGAGGCAGATGGCGCAAGCCTGGTGTCCTTTCGCGGTTCCTGACGGGCCGGATGGAGATTTGCCGGTGGATCTTGGCGGCGGCGCGGGGTGAGCTGTGGCGGAACGCAGCCTCCGGCCGATGGGCTCCGGTGATGCGCGCGGGATTTCCGTGGTGGCGCTCAGTGAGGATGAGCTCGGAGGGAGAAAGGAAGCAGAGTGGGGGGAAATGAGCCGTTAGGGTTCGGGTTACCCCCGAAGGGGCCTATTTATAGCGCGAGTGGATAAGCTCGGTTCAGCGAGCGAGAGCCGGGAGTTGCGGGGTAAACGGCTATCTATTTGAGTTTTTGCGAGATGCGCTTTAAATGTTGAGCAGGGTATCAGAACGAAAAGGAGAAAGAGATCCATTCCGTGATATCAGGTCAATTATCAAGTATAGAATCTTGACATTTTGGGGTTTAGACCTGGAAAAGTGAGTTAGGTAATTGGGGAAGAGTCGGGTTACTATATGGCCACCATGGAGTAAGGCCTAGCTATCTATTGAGGCACCTTAACCCGGCCTCCACATACTCGTGTGTTTGATATCCTTGCAGGGAATAGCGAGCGCTTCAAGGAAGGATCCGTGAAGCCCAGGCTATTCTGGGGACTACTGATGGGGGGATGATAACCCGGTAGGCCATACTCCAAGGAGTAACCCGGCTCAAAGGACGCTGCACAGGATCCGGCTAAGGATAAGGAAACTTGTGAAAGGCCCAAGCTTGTAGGCCCAGTAACCCGGATTGTGGGTTATGGTAAAGGAAAGTTAGGGTTTGTGCGCCGTGTCCGGGTAGGATCCAGGATGCGCCTTGGAGGGTAAGCCAGGGGGCACGGGTGCTTTATAAACCGACCCCCAGGTCTAGTTTAGACAGAGATCCAAGAACCCTAGCAATATCGCTTGATATCGAGCATCCAGTGTAATCCCAGAGTCGAGTTATTATATCAGGATCGGAGACTCGGCGACTTTGATTGCCGGCTACCAGATCGAGTTGCATCATGTTTTCCTCTGAGCTAAACCCTCTCCCAAACGCCTGTGTCGTCTTGCCCCAAGATCAGTTACCCCCGGTAACGTCTGCCGTGATTATCCCACGACAACATGTGCAGTGACACTAGAGCCATTGCTCATGAGGCTAGGGAGCTAGCTAAGGAGAGTAGGCGTATTCAGAATGTTGTCAGGAGGAATGCTGGGATAGAAGTGCTTTCTGATCCTCCTTTCCTTGCTGCTGCTGATCTTGTTCCCATTGAGATGCCTGAGATCTATGATGATGAATTCTATTTTGGGGTGCCTCCTTCTAATGGGGATGATGACGATGAAGAGCAAGACGACGATGATGACTTTGATGATGCTCGCAACCAAGGTGATGAGCAGGAAGAGGAGCAAGAAGATGATGAAGAGAACCTCGAGTGATCTCTTGGGATGCTAGTTGAACTCTTTTTCTCCTTTTTGGTGTCTTGATGCCAAAGGGTGAGAAGGAGTTCCCTATTTAGGATATCACGAGATTTGGAAGGGTTGGAGCACAAGTTTCTTGCCTTTTCGATTTGATCTTATAGGCTTGTGCTCCCATTTATTTCATTTCGTTGAAAACATTTTCTTTTATGAGTGTGAGTCGGCGAACCCCGTGTGTGTCACCCTTGCTCGTGATAAGTTATTATCTTTAGAACTATATGCTTGCATGATTATATTGTTCTATCCTTTATGCAATTATTGCGAACTTGCTTAAATTGCTTGGCTTCGAAAACATAGGGGGATCAAAGCCTAATTGGTGTGTGCCTCTACCGATGCACATATCTAGGGGGAGCCCGTCTATTTTTTGGAGACCACTTCCTGTTGTTCACTTTGAAACCCCCGTGAATCTTTATGTTGTCATGAAACACCAAAAAGGGGGGATTGAAAGATCATTTCTTAATCCCTTGAGTTTTGTGTTTGTTAACAACATAAATGATATCTAACCATGTGTTGAATGTTTAAGGTACATGTATTACCATCAAAAAGTGGTGTCGAAATTATGGTGAAGGAGAAAAAATCGTAGCCTATTTTCCCTGCAAACCAGAGGTGTCTATTGGCATCTGGATTCGGAATGATTCCGTATTTCCCACAAATAACCTTTGTTAGGATCCGGAACAATTCTAGGCATTTACGGGCTCTTGGATTCATTCCGGATTCATTCAGGATTGACCGTGAAAACCTCTGTTAGCATCCGGAATGCCCGGGAATATTCCGGGTGGTTGGATTCATTCCGGATTTTCCCGATTGATTCCTGGATTGCACGCCGCTGCAGGAAAACAGGCTAGTTTTTTATTGGACCTATAAATAGAAGACCCCTTCTTCTCCAAGGGTTGCTCGTCCAGAATTCATTGCTCCATCAATTGAGCTCAGCCACCAAGCTAGATCTCCCATTTCCTCCACCCAAACTTGTTGAAACTTGGAGAATTGAAGGAGAAGGCCCGGATCTACATCTTTACCAACCCGTTCTTTATTTCCCCCTCATTCACTTGAGGGAATCAATTCTAGAGTTTCCATGTGGAGAACCTATACCTCATTGCTACTCCTTGTGGATTGTTGGTGATTCTTCGGAGCCCCCAATTTGGTTGTGGGTGTGTGTGCCTCAAGCTCATTGTAAATGACTCAATTCCCTCCTATAAGGGGATCAATAGTGGAAGGTGAACTAGGCCTTTGTGACGAGATTCATCGGAGAATAGGGTGAGGCCTTTGTGGCGTTGAGTAGGCCTTTGTGACGAAACTCACACCCCTCCAACAAGATGTACTCCCCTCAAAAGGAGGAACTCGGGATTACATCCTTGTCTCTGCGTGCTTCCGATATCGGTTACCTCATTCCCTCTCCTTTACTTCGTGTTTGTACCTTGTTTGTTGGTGTTGTTATCATATAGGCAAATTCACCATAGTTGCATATCTATAGAATTTACCTTTGTGTCAAGCCTTAATTTGAAGAAAAATTAAAATTGTCCGTAGCACCTATTCACTCCCTGTCGCGGGGATTATCCCAAGGACCAAGGCAACCGTAAGAAGGAATAGCCTCCCGGTGGCTAGATTTCACACGGGTGGCTACAGTTGGGCCGCCTGCCATTGGCCGGGTGGTGACGTCAGCCGGCCACGACTGACGAGCAAGGACAAGCATGGGAAAAAGGGAAGCATGGACTAAATATTGATGTGAAGGCACACAGATATCAACTAAGTTTCTACTGGAGGAGTAGGCGGCCGTACCCTTAAACTTTGGCCGCCTGCATCATGATCAGTAGTCTCCTTGCTAATTCCCATCATGTACCATGTAGCCATACCCGGGGCAG
This sequence comes from Alopecurus myosuroides, assembly GCA_028641055.1. Lineage (NCBI taxonomy): Eukaryota > Viridiplantae > Streptophyta > Magnoliopsida > Poales > Poaceae > Alopecurus > Alopecurus myosuroides. Next base: position 39,734,830 of record CM054062.1, read on the forward strand.
TTGTACACTGTGTATGACACCGAGTGGGACCCAGCCGGCTGGTCATATAGATAGCCCCGCATGTCAGCCGGGCTACCATCACCTATATAAGGCAGTCCGGGGCACCCTTAGAAGTGGCAAATTCCTCTAGTGATACAGCTCCAGGAGCAACCTCTAACACCCCATATCACCACCCAGTTCATCCTTGCAGGAGTAAAGACCTCACCCGGCTAAGGTCCCAAACCTGGGTACATCGTGTCTCTATGCATGCTTGTGACCCATCCTGCAAGGACACCGACGTTTGCGCCCTGTGTCCCTAAGTAAACTCTATTGCTAATCATAATGGTGCTGCCATGTATGATACCACGACAACCCCCTCTAGGTGACCATACTATCAGTTCAAAAGGTAGGCCGCCGATGCGGTGTAGAGGGGAACAGATGAAACATCGAAATGTGTCTGACTGCAGTCGACTCCCACATTCGAGTTAGAGTGAGGGGGGAAACTTCCGGGATGAAAAAATCGGCGCCAAAATGAAAAGTTGGGTCGGCCGGATATATATTTGTGAGTTCTGGATTTTTTGTTGATTGTGGCGGTCGCATCGACCAGGATGTTATAAGTGTGTCCCGAAAGCCTTCCTCTTCACCGTGGGATCGTTCCCCTCCGCCGCGTAGTCTCGAATCCCGATGCTGCAATGCCAAGTAGCGCGGCGGCGCGTTGGCCTCATTTATTTACTGATAAATCGGGTGCAAATTGCAATACATGGATTATTTATTAGATGAACCCAACATCGATCAGAATGTTGCTCCGCCCGCTCTTCCTCTAAAGGCATGTCCGTCGCCGCGCGAGCAACAACGCAGATTGTCGGTGATGTTCGGCCCACCATCGGAAATGTCGACTATATGGATGAAAATCGGTTGGGTGAACGAGCGCATTCTCTCTGGCGAGGATAGAGGCGACCCAGATATAGGGTCACCGGTTATCGGGTGCAGGATCTCTACGTGGTACACCTTTGGGGCAGTGCACTGGTCCTTCATCCACGCCTTCATGTTGATAGACCACATGTATGAGGCCGCCAGAAGCTACACCACCTCGCCTCTGAGGTTGTTAACGAGCATGTTCAGCGCCTCCGGCTCCCTATCGTGGAAAGGGATGTCGTCAAACCTTAGTGTGCATAGATAGCCAAGCTCCGGTGGCGTGCAGCCATAGGCCTCATGCCAACGCGAGAAACTGATGGTCGCGTCGCTACACCTGAAAGTTTTTGAGGTGTGGAAGACGTGTTCGCAGCCGTCGGCTAACTGGAAGTGCAGGAAGAAATCATCGGGCGGTGCGCACACCTCGATGAGAACTTGACTCCATAGAATGGAGCATTGTGTGCCAAGATCGGCCACGACGTCGGCCGGCGATATTGGAGGCCATGACCCTAGTACTCGACCGACGAGAGTGCGCCCACGGAGTTGTTGCTCCATGGACTCCATGGCTTGGTTGCTAGACATGACGCACCACCCAAATGAGGTCGCATAGCCGGGTCGCCTCACGTCCACAGCTCCTCCGGGAAGTGTTTGAATCCGGCCATGTTGGCGATGAGGATCAGATAGTCTCTGCTGTAGTGAAAATTCCATATTTGTGTCGAATGGAAACCGTACATGAACGGTGTGGGGAAGAAGTAGGCAAATGGCAGCGCAACGGCTAACCCAACGGCTATGTCTGGCAATTACTCCGGATAGTTCGCAGTTTCGTGTGGGCTGTCCACCTTTCAACTGGTGCGGTCGAAAGGTTCATATGTAGAACAAATATAGAATGTTCGGAAACACACTTAATTGAATTCGCAGTGCACAAACCGAGACAGTTTCTTCAGAGATTACACATAAGAACATAAGGTTGTAGAAAAATCTGACCCGAAGATGCGTGGGTTTTCAGTACTAACAGAAGGAGCTTATAGAAGAGACAAAATACACGACCCGATAGAAGAACATATTTCAGTTGACATCCCAAACACACACACTCTAAATCTGAAATTTAAACTAAATCCACATAGAAAGTTGGAAATGGCACACCCTAGTAGCGCGCCATCTGCACCTCCTCGTTTGCCAGCCCGTACGCCGGCTCCACGCGCCTCCCGCCGCCTACCCACACCTATGCCTACCCTGCCGTCGACGTTGATGCTCTGCGGGAAGGAGTAGTTGTAGTTGGTGAAGACGATCATCTCACTCTCGCATTGGAAGCCGCAGTTGTACATAGTGCGGGCGTTGACCGGGTTGGCAAACCGCACGACCATTGCTGCGCCGCTTGGGTACACCTCTAGCTCGAACTAGGGGTGACCGGGATGTGGTAGCAGTTGAAGCCTGCGTGGAGGAACGATTCAGCCATGTAATATGGGGGCCTGCGCGGGAGAAGGCCCAGACCCGGAGGCGGTCGTCTTCGTCCACTCTGGGAAGGTAGAGCAACTCCCCGACGGTGGGTGGGAGGACGAACACGACCATTGCAATGATGAGAACCACTGTTGTTGGTGTGCTTTCATGCTTGGAGTCGGAGATGGTGTTGCTGTTTGGATGAGAAGCCGATCGATTTTTTTTGGGGGGGGGGGGGGGGGGTTATACGTCATAAATGTATCCTTAATTTCTGATGTCCCATGTTGTTTCCTACATGTTTTCTATACACTTTACGTCATTTTTATCGATTTTCCGGACTAACCTATTGACAAGATGCCACAGAGCCAGTTCGCTGTTTTTTGCTGTTTTTAGTTTCAGAAAATTTGTTCTGGAAATATTCTCGGAATTGGAAAATTTCGAAGTCTGAAAGTTTTAGAATTCTCGACGGTTCCACGGAGTCCCAAAGAGGCCTACAGGGGGGCCACACCATAGGGCGGCGCGCCCCCTGGCCGCGCCTGGGGGTGGTGTGGGCCCCTCGGGCGTCCACGGCCATCGCCCTTTTGCCGATATAATCCCCCTGATACGTGAACCCTAAAGATATACCAATTTTTCCCGAAAAACACCCGAGGCCACCGTCATCATCATCGCAGGATCGGGAGGGTTCTGGAGCTCTCCTTGGCACCCTGTCGGGAGGAGAATTCATCACTGGAGGAGTCTACACCACAAGGCCCTCCTCCGAAGTGATGCGTGGGTGGTTCATCCCTGGACTACGAGTCCATAGTAGTAGCTAGATGGTTGTCTTCTCCACTTTTTACCTCATGTTTAGATCTCATGAGCTGCCCTACATGATCGAGATCATCTTTATGTAATGGTACATGTTGTGTTTGCTGGTATTTTATGAGTGTTGAATGATATGTCTTCTGATTATAAATCTATCATGTTATCTTCATGCATATGTTATTTATGATCTTGCATGCTCTTTGTTATTAATAGATGCTATGGCCAAGAGGATGCTAGTAACTCCAAGAGGGAGCATTTACGCTGGATAGTGGGTTCATGCCTCCTTTGCATCTGTGCTCGAGTGACAAAAACGTGACAGATGGAGGATGTGTTGTTGCCGTTAGGGAGAAAACAACAGTGTTTACTTAGTTTACGTTACACACTTTTCTTACTGCGATAATTTGTTGCTTGCAACTTAATACCCAACGTTTGTTCGGATGATATTCAGAGGGTGGATTATTAGTCATAGATGCAGTTGGATGACGGTCTATCTATTTTGTTATAATGCTTGCATGAATCATATAGTAATGTTTATGTCTTGCATATGCACTACGGTGCATCCTTCATTTCTGTCAATTGCCCAGCTATAATTTGTTCACCACACATGTTATTTATCTTTCACGGAGAGACACCACTAGTGAACTGTGGACCCTGGTCCATTTTCTCATACTGATAATACATACACTACTTCCACTGCTTTCACACTGCTTTCATACCGCTGCTACTGCTTTCAAATTGTTCTCCTACTGTTTTCCACACCATACGTTTAACCTCTGAAACTCACTTAAGGAATTTCCAAATCTTGATTTCGATGCTTCTTCACTTGAAAACACTTGATTCCACTTTTCTGGGCCTAGCTAAAAGGCGTTAAAGAAAAGCACTTCTTGGGAGATAACCCATGGTTTTATTTTTTGCTTTGTTTTTCTCTGTTTTATTTGAGTGAAGGGGTTGTATACTTCTGTAGAAACTCCTTTGTATCTTTATTTCCATGTTTTAGTTGTTCCAAGTAAAATTTCTTACGAGCGTTGGAGTTGGTTTTGGATTTCTGCGCACGAAACAGATTTCGGCTCTCCACCGTAAAAAATCGTATAATTCACACGAAAATCAGAATGACTTGAAATGTTTTGTTCTTATTCCTCAGCTAATTTCACAACTTTTTTTCTTTAAGTTTTTCAATCTAAGCATTGTAAGTGCCCCGAAGAAGTTCGTCTTTACAGACTATTCTGGTTTTGGCAGATTCTGCCATTTTTCTTGCATTTGCTCTTTTAGGATGTCAAGTGGATTTCTTTGCTTTACGAAACATCAGTGGCTGTAGATAATGTTTAAGATTATAAATATCACTTGTGCCCATGCAGAACCTATGGATTTTTAATTTTTGCACTGACCCTGTAATGCGAATTACTCTTTGAGTGTGGTGTGAAGGAAGTTTCCAAGGGTCAAGAGAAGAGGGTGATATATGTGATCAAGAAGAGTGCAAGCTCAAAGCTTGGGGATGCCCCCGTGGTTCATCCCAGCAAATTCTAAGAAGACTCAAGCATTTAAGCTTGGGGATTCCCAAGGCATCCCCTTCTTCATCAACAATATATCACGTCACTTCTAGTGAAACTATATTTTTATTCGGTCACATCATATGAAGTTTACTTGGAGCCTATGTTTGTTTTTTCCTTTGTTTTATTTTGTTTTCTTTTGTTTTCCTTGCTGCAATAATATAGATTCCTTGTTTGGGAGAGAGACACACTCCTCTTTTTCGTTTGAATACTTGCTATGCTAGTATTCTTAGTTTTTCTTCTGGCTGCTGCAAAATTCCTGTTTAGCTCTTGTTTTCATTGCATCTCTTATTCAGTCCTGTTAGTTTTAGTAGTTTTGTGTAAGTACTCTCATGTTTGTTTGTTGTACCATTTAGAGATTTTTTGTTAAAACATACTTTGTATGGTGCTTGTTGGGAAAAGAAAGTGCTGCTTGAATTATAATTTATAACGGTGTAAGTAGAAGCTTGAATAGACTGTGGCTAGACTTTTTTATATCATGCTAGATGTTATTTTAATTCTAAATCCTAGTGGTTATTTAGTAGCATGATTAGTCTCAAATAGCTGAGAGTGTTTAATGTTCCATGGAAAGAATCATGAGTTGTTTTTGTCATATTGAAGGATAAATTTGTGGTGTTCTCCTTTGAATGTTTTATTTGGTAGACTTGGCGCATGCTCACACCATGTTTATGACTATGAACCAGTCACTTATAGCCTCTATGATCATTTAGTTTTTGAACTTTTGGTACAACTTATGCTTTGACTAATGATGTTTATGTCGCTATGCATGATTATGGCTCTTATGCTCTCTTGATTTGTCGCTCCCAGTCTTTTGCTAGCCTCCACCTGTACTAAGTATGAGCTCTACTCGTGCATCCAACTCCCAAAAACCAAAGTTTTCCCAGTGTTTCCACCATACCTACCTACATGTGGTATTTAACCGCCACTCCAAAGTAAATTTCTCATGTGTTACCTTTAAAACTATCAAAATTACTCATGTTTTGTGCTCCTGTTTTAGCTCATAAGGATGCAAATAGAGAATCTTTATCTCACTTGTTGATTGGACTTTCACACCTGGACTAGTGGCTTTATCCGCTTAACCAATTGATAGATGAGATGGCAGCGGGGTGCCCATCCCCAAATTAATAACAACAAATTCTTTTAACTATTTCTGCCCCTGATTTATCAGTCAAAGCATAATTGTGTAAAAAAAAGATAAACATGGATGATCTTCTACCCAGATGCGTCCTTCTATGGGAGCCACTCTTGTGAAGTCTAGTTGGCTTGTGACGTACTGTATTTTCCGTTTACCATTCGTTGACATAAGCATACACCTCTCTAAAAAATAGACACTCCTCCACGGTATGTGATTGTTGGCAGGCACCCGAGGATTCTGTTAGCCATGGTTTGTGTAAGATGGATGGGAGGAGTGTCAAACATTTTATACCTCTATTTAATAAAATAAAAGATCTAGCACATGAGTGATCCATGCTTCCCTCTGCGAAGGGCCTTTCTTTTATTTTTATGTTGAGTTTCCATCTTCTAACTTTATGCATAGTTGAGACAGCATAGTTGCCATTCTGAGTTTAATGTGCATTGGTCCTAGAAACATTATTAATTTATTCATGATGTGTTATTGTGTGTTCTCTAATTATTTTTTCTAGTCTTCCTCTGGAACTTTGAAGGTGTCCTGGCATTTATGTTTTGCCCCATTCTTAAGGACTAGCGTAATATCCTTTTTCCATGTTATCTCTATGCTTGAAACAAACGTATATATTTCGATGCATTGTTATTCATGATCTTTTATTTGTGTTACTTCTCATGATGAAAGTTGATTGCTATGCTTTATTGTTAAAATTTTATTTATCATGCTTGTGTTGAAGTTCTATGATCTCATCTCACATATGCTTTTACATTATTGATGATCAAGTTTATGTTGGTAGCATGTCACCTAAGAAATTATGTGTTTTTATCGTTTACCTACTCGAGGACGTGTAGGAACTAAGCTTGGGGATGTTGATACGTCATAAACGTATCCTTAACTTCTGATGTTACATGTTGTTTCCTACATTTTTGCTATACACTTTATGTCATTTTTATCGATTTTCCGGACTAACCTATGGACAAGATGCCACAGAGCCAGTTCGCTGTTTTCTGCTATTTTTTATTTTCAGAAAAGTTGTTCTGGAAATATTCTCGGAATTGGAAAATTCGAAACCCTGAAGTCTTAGAATTCCCGAAGGTTCCACGGAGTCTCGAAGAGGCCCGGAGGGGGGCTACACCATAGGGCGGCGCGCCCCCTAGTCGCTCCTGGGGGTGGTGTGGGCCCCTCGGGCATCCACCCTCATCGCCCTTTCGCCTATATAATCCCCCCGATACGTGAACCCTAAAGATATACAAGTTTTTCCCGAGAAACAACCAAGGCCGCCGTCATCGCATCCCGAGATTGGGAGGGTTCTGGAGCTCTCCCCGGCATCCTACCGGGAGGGGAATTCATCACCGGAGGGGTCTACACCACTATGCCCTCCTCCGAAGTGATGCGTGAGTAGTTCATCCCTGGACTATGGGTCCTTAGCAGTAGCTAGATGGTTGTCTTCTCCACTTTGTACCTCATGTTTAGATCTCGTGAGCTTCCCTACATGATCGAGATCATCTTTATGTAATGCTACATGTTGTTATTGCTGGGATCTGATTAATGTTGAATGCTATGTCTTCTGATTATCAATCTATCATGTTATCTACATGCATATGTTATTCATGATCTTGCATGCTCTCTGTTATTAATAGATGCTCTGGCCAAGTTGATGCTAGTAACTCCAAGAGGGAGTATCTATGCTCGATAGTGGGTTAATGCCTCCTTTGCATCTGTGCTCAATTGACAGAAATGTGACGGACGGAGGATGTGCTCTTGGCATTAGGGAGAAAACAAAAGTGTTTACTTAGTTTACATTTTTTACATTACACACTTTGCTTACTGCGATAATCTGTTTCTTGCAACTTAATACCCAACATTTGTTCGGATGATATTCGTAGGGTGGATTATTAGTCATAGATGCAGTTGGATGACGGTCTAAGTCTGATGTAATGCCCACATGAATTACATAGTAATCTTTATGTCTTGCATATGCACTACGGTGCAACCTTCATTTTTTTCAATTGCCCAGCTGTAATTTGTTCAACACACATGTTATTTATCTTTCATGGAGAGACAACCCTAGTGAATTGTGGATCCCGGTCCATTTTCTCATACTGATAATACATACACTGCTTCCACTGATTTCACACTGCTTTCATATTGCTGCTACTGATTTCATACTATTCTCCAACTGTTTCCACACCATATGTTTAACCTCTTTGTGTTCAGCAAAACCGGTGAGATTGAAAACATCACTGCTTCGTTGGAGCAAAGTGAATTGTTTGTGTTGTGTAGGTTCCACGTTGCTGCTGAACCGGTAGTGCGCCCTGCCACCTCAGCTGCATCAACCTTCTGAAGTTACTCCTTCCTTCTAGTGGTCGATTAAACCTTGGTTTCTTTCTGAGGGAAAACAGTTGTTGTGTTCATCATACCTTCCTCTTGGGGTTTCCCAACAAGTGCAAGATCTGCACCATCGGTCAGGGATAAATAGGGTAGGGGATAGATTTGGGAGATGTGGAGAATCAATTTCAATGTTTAGTTTGATGGCACGAGGCACTAACGCCCTGCAGCGAGGCATGATAATGGCACAACCCCAATTTTATACGACTCTATGGGAGTAGGAACTGCGAGGATTTGATGGTGTAGCCACAATTTCCCACACTGTTTTCACTTTCTGTCGCGTGGGCCTCATTAAGAGAATCCTAGAAGAATGCAGGGAGAGAAGGTTTTACCCGGTAAGGAATAGCAGGAGGCCGGAGCGGATTTGGGGATGTGCCATCGACACAACTCGGCGGAGTCAGCTGGTCCGGCCTTGTTCGGTTTCGCGAAACATCCACCAATACTTGGCATTCCATGACATTTTTGTAACAAATTGGAAAATTTTAATAAAATGTATAACATATCAAAATTCAATTTCTTTTGGAATTATGTCATAATATGGGTATGTAAGTTGAAATAAATGTTTACAAGCCAATACGGTAATTTGAAATGTCATGTGGTCGATCTGGCTTGATGTCCCCGGACTTAGGGTCGAATCCTTATACTCTCTGGAGTAGCGAAACCAAGATTCTTAAAAAAAAATTATATATTTTTAGATTGTATCGTACACCTACCTTTGCTTATTGTTAAGATTGACTAGTTTGAATTAAAACCAAGGTTATCCTTTATTTTTTAACTCCTTCAAATTTCTATCGGTGATTAATACATGAAACTGAAAGAAAAATGTTGAACTTGTCGGAATTAAATTTCCTTTGGAATGGTGTCATAATATGAGTATACAAGCTGAGATTTAAATTTTCAAGTCAATAAGGTAATTTGAATTGGTCATTTTTCCATAAAGTCTCCGGACATAGGGTCGCACGTACCATTATTCTGAACAAAATTAAACATTTTTAGATCATCTCGTGCACATAACTTTGTTTATAATTAAGATTGAATTATGTGAATTTAAGCCATTTGGTTCCCCCATTTTTTAATTCCTACAAATTTCTACCGCTCATAAATATAAAAATATAAAAAAACGTATAACTTGTCAGAATTTAATTTCCTTCAGAATGGTTTTATAATATAAGTATATGATTTGAAATTAAATTGTACAACTCAATACAATATTTTGGAATAGCAGTCCTCACAAGATATTTTTCACAAAGTTCTTTTGGGCGGTCCGAATTATTGGGAGGGATCCGGCCGAGACTGTCGAAGTTAAAAACTAAATATGAATAAATTAAAATAAATTGAAGCAATGAATTTCCCTATGGTGTACATACTGAAATTAATTTTCAGGGTTCAATCAGGTACTTTAGTTTAACATAAAATTCAGTACAATCACTATTATGCCTTCCTTTTCTTTTTTCCGGTCTTCTCCTTCGCAATCCATGCCTCCGTACTCGTACTACATAACATATATAAAATATCTATTGGTGGAATAAAAGAGATTGCCAAAAATAGCACATGATCATACTTACCCTTCATCTTTTAATAAATACAGAGCTGAAATTGGCAAACTTTTTTTTCACCTCCACTTATTTTGTACTCACTTTCTCCGACGAGGAGGGTTCAGGTGATGTACGCAATATTTGGAGTACAGAAAATCCTGAATTTCATGCACTTTATGATCATGGGTTTGCTCATCGTGGTACATATGTTGCCTTTCATACAGCTGATGATCATGGACGTCATCATCGTGCATATGATGCATGTCATGCACTTCATATACAACACGGTTCTCGCATAACCTCTTGACATGTCCAAATCCACCACACCGTTTGCATTTGTTGTTCCGTACTCCTAACCTAGAACCTTTATCATGGGATTGGGAGGCCATAATATTAAGATTCCTAGGCCTTCCACGTGGCCTCATGAAAATTGGTGGTTCAAGTTTGAATCCTGGACTGACTGTCTCCCAATCATTTGGATCCCTTATTGCTGGTATATTTTCCGCATATCTTGTAGAGAATTTGGCAATAGAAAAATAGTCATCAACAAACTCTTCAATTTCCGCACCTTCACCCCTGAGAGATAAGATAAAGAAAAGAGCATGGAGACTAGGCATACCAGTAATCTGCCACTTTTTGCATGCACAACTCCTGTTTGCAATGTCTATAGAATACCTCATTTCAATTCCATCCTTCTTAGTTGCATAAACCTCATCCATGGGATTGGAACGCCTAACCATCCTCATTTGTATATCTCTCATTGCCCTGGTCCTTTAATTCAGTAAGAAAACCAACTATGGCACTATTTTGTGCCCTACAAACTTTCTTGCACAAATTCTATGCCTTAAATCAATCTTCACCATTATGGCCTATCTTATTGCATCTAACAAAAGAACCAATGTTAGTGATTCAAGGTCACTAATCTTTGAATTGAAACTATCTGGCAAAATGTTACACACATAATCCACCTTGCTTAACTCACCAAACTTGCTTCTAGACCATAGTTTGGTGTGATGTTTCTAAAGATAATCTTTAACCTTTGACTGCGCATACAATTGACTCAACAAAAAGTCATGCCTGCCCTAGGTGTATGTGTGCGGAGCTGACCACAAGTTATGTTTGATACGTTGTAAACATATCTATACATTTTTATGCTCCATGCTTGTTTTCTACCCAATACCTTTTGTTTTCCACATGTTTTCTTTCATTTTCCTTTGTTTTCCGGATATTTTCACAGACTAACCTATTAACAAGATGCCCCGGGCTAGTTGTTGTTTTCTACTGTGTTTCTATTTAAAAAAAGTACTTAAGAAAATATTCTCGAAAAGGGATGAAAATCCACGGAGATCGTGTTTTACCCGGAGCAAAGACAGAGTCCAAAGGAGAGATAGAGGGGAGCCAGGCGGTCATTAGGCTCCCCCAAGCCACACCTGGTCAGCCCCTGGGGGCTCTGTCCACCGCCTCACGTCCCCTCTTTGCCCATAAATTGCCTTCAACCATAAAACATATAGAGAGGCGTTGTCACCTCAAAAGTCCAATCTAGGGCTTATGGAGTCCTGCTCCGGCACCCTGCCAGAGAGGGGGATCGTTGATGCATGTAAAATGCATAGATGAATTTTGCATATTTTCACATGGTTTTCTATTACATATTGCATCATATAAGGGTATAATTCAATGTTTTATAGTATTTTGGGGTTAAATTACAAAGTCCCCCAACTTTTATGGAATTAACCCTGCCTGTCAGAAACCCCGTTTTCTATATTTTTGACGTTTCAGGGGGTAAACTTCCGGGAAATCACCTGAAAATCTACGGGGGTCATTTTTTGGAAGGAGGAGACTTGCGGG